>OW121705.1:33322216-34522216 GCA_933228785.1 Lasioglossum pauxillum | reverse complement strand
AAACCGATCTCGAACGACCTCGCGGGCCGATCAGCATGGTGACGTTCCCGGTGTCGTGTTCTATCGAATCGCGAGTGGTTGTCGTATTTTGCGAAGCAATTATGCCCATAATTATGAAAGTGGTTTAAGTCAGATATTTCTTGTTTCAAGATATTTAAAGGAAAAGGATATTGACACTAAATGAATTGCATATAATGTTGAAATAACA
The DNA here is from genome assembly GCA_933228785.1 of Lasioglossum pauxillum. NCBI lineage: Eukaryota > Metazoa > Arthropoda > Insecta > Hymenoptera > Halictidae > Lasioglossum > Lasioglossum pauxillum. Next base: position 34,522,008 of record OW121705.1, on the reverse strand, counting down.
AGCACTATATAATGGTTAATTCTTGACAATATTAAAATAATATGATGAAACATAATTGATAAACTTTTTTAAATTTTGACTTAGATCACTTTCATAATTATGGGCACAATTGAGCGATCGGGTAAACTTTACTTTACCGAACTCAAAATTAGTATGTTTCTCCTACCTATTGTGATGTATTTGGTATGTAATCCAGCAGATTTGTACCCGGCGCGGATGCAGATCAAAGTTTCGATCCTCTAGGATCAATAGTTGAGAAGTTATGGTCGCTTAAAGTTGAGCATTTTTGACTGGTAAGGGCGCTGCCATATTGGTTTGTAGTGACGACCGCGAGCCGTTTTCCTTGCCGCCACACCCTCGACTTAATCCTAACAAACTCGGTAAGCGGCGTGCGACCATCACTACAAACTAATATGGCGGCGTCCTCACCTGTCAAGAAACTCGAAATATGCTCAACTTTAAGCGACCATAACTCCTCAACTATTGATCCTAGAGGTTCGATACTTCGATCTGCATCCGCACCGGGTACAAATCTACTGGATTGCGTACCGAATATAATATTTCATAATTCGTAGGAGAAAGGCACAAATTTTGAGTCCGCCAAAGTAAAGAGTAGCCGAGCGATCGACTAAAAGAACTGGAACAGATTTAAGGATGTTCTGAAGGTATATAAAAACGCAACAAAATTTTTAAAAATTTGACAAGATATAATTCTTACTAAATTGATGCAATTACCAAAGTTTGGGTTCGATTCACTGCACCGTTTAAGAATTATAGCAACTTAAAGTTTGCACATTTTAACACGTCTTCTTATGGAGAATTCATAAAATTCCACTTCAAACCCTATTTAAACCTTGAAAAAACGCAACTAGAAACTCCAGTTCTTTTTATATGTAGTAAAAATTAGGTAATTAATTATGTTCAAAATTTATTAGAATTCACTAAACAGTTACAGAGCAAAAAAATTATAAACTGTTACAAAACGTCAAATTTATCTTGTTGTCTCTCACTAGCATGGAAACGTGACAAGTGTAGACCACTGAATATAGCTACAGAGGGTACAGTATTCGCAAAAGTTTAATGCAAAATATACTCATGAATGGCTTTCATTGCCATGTATTGATGGATTTCGAATTTCTTGTATTTTTGTCTCGCATTGTACCTCCAGTACATCCTTAAATAGTTGCAGTTCTGGTAAAAATCGCAATATCGTTAGAAAATCAATTAAAAATCAAAGTCTACCGAAATTTCAGGGTCGCCTCTGTGAATATTTAAAATTGTGGTCAAGGTCAAATGATCATGTAAAAATGGCTATATCAATATCGTTAAAAAATATAAATAAATGCTTGGAAAGTTGTTGTAAAGTCCGGATCTCCATGTGCAAAATCTTTTGAAATGAAGTGTTCTCTATAAATCCGCAAAATGGAGTCAAAAGGTCATAACTCCAGCAAAAGTATATTATCGCATAATTCAGCATAGCACATGATTGCTTTCTCGTGTTTTTCCTTTATCGAATCATGCTGCTCCACTTAAAGCTTGACAAGGTCAGAATCCACGCGCCTCTACGAGTTAAAGATATGATAAATCGGCGGGAACCATTTTTTTTCTGAGGCTCGAGAGGTCGTGCGATCCCAAAACCGACAGAAACATAATCGACCGACGAAGATTTTCGTTCGGCTGACACACCGCGATCAGTCACTGTAATTGGTACCCCCTCGCGAGACGAATGTTAATACATCGCGGAGAGGAGAAAAAACCGAGGAACAAATTGAATCACCCGTGCATCGCGGGATCAGGAGGTCACCACTCGTATCTCGACCTTGTTCCCAAGTGAGCCTGGCAACGGGCTGATAATTAAAATTCTCCGAGCGATCCCCGTCCGAAATTAATCGCCACCGTAACGGCTTTTCTCGAATCAAATCGGGCAAAATTCAGTCGTTTTCGAAATTTATTACCGAGAAAACTAAATGACGTACAGATAAAAAACCTTTTTACAATATGTTCACACGTGATTCCGTATTATGGACAAATTACTTTAATTTGCCCATAATTTGCTTGGATTCTATAATGATTAAATCCGACGATGCAACAGCTCTTCGAAATAGGAAAAAAATAGTTTCTGGGTTATTCGGAGGTTTCCCGCGGGATCGTCCCGGATAAGGTCGTTTTACATAGCGGTAGACGCGATTACGGTATCGGATTACGCTCCCGGTTCGGGGTATTAATGTTGATTTCGCGACGCGGAAAAATTGGAGCGATTTGCGGTCGGAGGTTCGCCAGCCTCCGAGAAAAACTGGCTGCAAACTCGATTTCAGACGCGGCGCTGCTGACCGCAAATCGTTTTCATTCTTTTCCACCGGGCAAAACCTGTCCGCCACGCCGCCTTATCTTGAAATCGAACTTCCCCACCGGGCGCTGGGTGCGAAAGGTCACCACCAGTCATCACGATGATGGGAAAGTGGAGACGGTTTCCGCCGTGCAACGAAACGTCAAGGTCACCTCTGCTCGAGCCGCCAAGGTCGCGAGAACTGTTTCGAAAACAGTCGTCTACTAAACATTATCTATCGGCGATTATTCCAATAATTTATTAGCTCGCTTTCTTGTTTGTTTGTCTGTTTGTTTGGTGGCAAATTTTTTTTTAATGTTGTCTATGCCTAAGGATTTTTTAATATGCCCTTAACAGAGAAACTTCAATCACAAATCAACAACTCCAATAATTTCGTTTCCGATTATTATGTAAAAAATTTTTTTAACAATTGATGACGCTTCATCCCTCGCCATCATATTTTCTTTACAGATACAGTGGTAACACGTGTTTATCCCCAAGAATGTCGTAGAAATGAAAATTTATATTTTTTGTATGGCAACTTAAATTTTATTTCGTCTAAAAAGAAAGGCATAACATTCATATCTGTTAGAGTTTGTTAAAATCTTCATTACGAGTCTGTTAAAATATGGCAGGGGGTTAAGACCGACATGTGGGTTTATTTAACCATTTTTTAAATATATTTTCCAAGGCATTTTTTCGAAATCTGGATAATAACGTAATTTAATAGATTCGCACGCCAGTAATTGTCCATAGATAATTCAGAATTTTCCTGATCAACACCAAGATGGCGCCCCGCTCGCGCGACAGAAAAATGCGCGAGATTGCATCGAGATCCGTCGTTCCGCGGAACGAAGGTAAATCGAGGACCTGTAAAAAGGACCCGTGGAATAATTCCAGTCCGTGTCGGAGCCGTGTACAGATTACACCGGTGATGCGATGTCAAGAGTCATCTCGTGACGCTCGTGTTTCTTGTCGGCGACAAGTAATCCGGAATCAATTACTAGCTCGCAGCCCTAAGGAACTGCTTCGCCGAGAGACAGGGAGCAAGAGAGAAAGGGAGAGAAACGGCCCGTGGGACGCGACGACCTTTTTAGAGGCCGGGCGATCATTAATCACCCGGTTTTTAGCTGGAAATTCCCTCGCGCCTAGTTTACAAAACGAGGGTCGTCGAAATCGCCCCGTCACCCACGACAAGGGTGCTGGTTTTTGTACTTTCACCGGCCCGGACAGACGATCCCCGGCTTCCACGGTGTACGCAACGAATGTTCGTTGTTGTACGTTATATCGTTGCTCGTTTCCGTGCGATTACTTCGACCTCTTACTTATCCGACGATCGCGTCGTCTTTCGACTCTCGCGGTGGGCGGAGAAAATCCTGCTCCATTAACTGCACGCCGATTCGCTGCGTGTGAAAGTTTACGAGTAGCTGCGGGTTATAATTGATCGGGCCCGAACCGGAAAACCACTGTTGCAACACAATGCTCGCTGTTTCTTAACCCTCGACCGAGCGCGTGCCCCTCTTTGCCAGACTGGTCCGTTTGATCGCGGTAATTCCTCTGCAAAGTTTCAATTTCGTTTAGATATTAGTAAACTGCAGATTTTTATGCGAAATAAAAATTATCTACAGCAACAGGAGTTACATGTTTATTTCTTTTTTTAAAATAATTTTGTGGAGTTGGGAACAACACAGGTGTATTTGGTAGACAGCCAAAATTTGCAACGCCTAATTTTATAATTATTTATTTTAAAATAATAATAAAATAAAAAAAATTATTTTAAAAATAATAAAAATCTATGATGATATGGCTGCTCTTTACTTTACCGGACGCAAAATTTGTGCCTTTCTCCTATAAATTATGATGTATTTGGTATATAATCCAGTAGATTTGTACCAGGGGCAGATGCAGATCGAAGTTTCGATCCTGTAGGATCAATGGTTCAGGAGTTATGCTTGCTTAAAGATGTACATTTTTCAGTGTTTTTGACAGGTAAGGGCGTCGCCATATTGGTTTGTAGTGTCGCTTAGGTGGTAGTTGGTTGGTGATTCGGTCGGGAGGGGGAGGGGGTGCAAGGTAAACGGCTCACGGTCGTCACTACAAACAAATATGGCGGCGCTCTTACCTGTCAAAAACACTGCAGATTGCTCAACTTTAAGCAGGCATAACTCCTGAACTATTGATCCTACAGGATCGAGACTTCGATCTGCAGCCGCCCCGGGTACAAATCTATTTGATTATATACCAAATACATCAAAATGTATAGGAGAAAGACACAAATTTTGAGTCCGGTAAAGTAAAGTTTACCCGATAACATTGCTATTTATTGAGAAAGGCATTAAAGAAGTTTTAAAAAGAATATGAAAGTGTAGTAATGAATATTTTAACTATCTCACTACATTTCTATTTACCACTTCGATACAGATGGATATTATTATAGATATAAATATTGAATAAGTAGTTGAATTGAATCATTGCAATTTTAAGACACATTTACACTTAAACATTAATTTATTTTTTCAGATTTACCTTCAACGATATTAATGAGGCGGAAGTTGCCAAGACCGGGTTAGAGAAAACGCGAAAGAGTAAATCGTTTGAAAGTTAAAAATCCGAAACAAGAACGGTCCCACGGGTGTTGTAAAGCTCATTACGATCGAATTCCTGTTGGCTGCGGCATTTCTAGTGAAAAAATTGTCCATCGCCTATGTATTTCTGGCTCGTAGCCCCCGGTGTCGCGTCACAAGTCACACCGCGTGACAAATGAGACGTTGTCGTACGTTTGTTCAAATTACTCCCGGCATTCCTTGTGCCACGGTCCTCTCTCTAGCGCCCAACAAGCTTTGAAATATTACCCTCGTCGCCTCAACAACGCCTCGACGATCGCCTAACGGTTCGTACTCGCGGCGACGACGACGCGTTTCGTTTTTACCGAACCGAGCCGGAAAGACGGCACCAAGGAACACAGAGATCCATGGAAGACAGAGGCTCTTTATAGCAAGTGTACAGTCCTATTAAAACCATTCAATTTTATAATCAATTATTATACCGCATAAAATGCTACTGTACTTTTTCAGGAGCAACAGAACAGACACTATTGGACTTTCTTCACCATTTTTTCCGGAAACTGTTCACCCACGTAGAAAGGTAATAGAATATAAAAAATGGGTTCTACTTAGATCTACAAGTTTAGTTCGACACGTTTTTTGATATAATCAATAATCCGCGAGATAACTGAAGAAGACAGTGTATGCACTCGATCAATTTTAAATTTTTCACATATTATTTAATTCTCGATTAAAATTATTTTGAGCCCAGTGAAACAATTTTTAAGAGACATTATCGTCAAGAGTAAATTACTTCATGGGATTTTTTGAATGCGGTCGAGAGATCCAAGGGAGACAGTGATCCAACGCAGACAGAGATCACTGTCTAAGACTGGTAGCCAGCGATCGCCCGCGAGTCCTCGATTCTAGCGTTTCTTGCGGTCTCGTCGCGTTTTCTTGTCGCGCGAGGAGAATTCCGCTTCCTACGATTTCTCAGGCTTAACGGCGTCATTTGTGTCATAAGTATCAAACTTCTTTCGCGCGAGAATGCGTCGCGAAATGACGGCACACTGGTGTTCGTGATTCGATGCTGAATCGTGCGAGCGACCGCAATTTTCCTCGGGTAAACGCGAGTTTCGAGATCGTATAAATATTTTAGCCAATCAGCAGACTGCGAATGTATATGAAAAACAAAGATTGTCTGCATCGATTACAAAATGTCTCCATAATTTTAATAATAAATTCAGCTGATGTTTCTTCTACTCATTTTTGCCCATAAACGCATATAATTTACTTGCGTTGATGGTAACCTATATTGCCGAACGATGAACGCCTATTGACAATCGGAAACAAGTTTCGTTTCGCAGTGATAAAATCGAGGAAGACTCCCGATAGCGAGCTAGCTATCAAAGCAGAGTTGGTTCGAGAGGAAAGCTCATGCTGGATGGCAAATAGTCAAAGATCCTAGTCAGAATTTTTCCTTTGAAATCGGCCCCGCGAGCCGCGAGCACGATAGAAGCCAGATTGCCGGATGTTTGCGAGGAGCAAACGTTGCTAATTAAAATCCCGCGGCTCTGCTCGGCCGGTAATCAACGAATGCCTTTGGGCTGCGAGGATGGTCAACGATCCTCGACCCTTCAACCCCTTTTCGTCCCTTCCTTGTCCCTTCCTGAACTCGTCCGACTCGCCCAGTTCCCCGTTAACCAATTCGAATTTTTTGCTCGATCGATCGATGCTCGCGATTGAAAGAAAATAAACGTAAAAACACGGCAAAATAAAAAAATGTGCTTTGATTGTGGCGTGGCATTACTTTACTTTTACATTTTTTAGTTTAGGCGAGTACACCGATGTTGGCAAGTTTTTTCCATTAATGAAATCACCGTGGTTTTGAAGATTGAAGCCTCCACTTTATGACAAAGTTTTGAAATTTGATCTACGATTTTTTTACAATGTTTTATCGCAATTTTAATGCCTAGAAGTCGTAAACAAAAAGGGGGTGTGATTGTCTTGTGAATTATTTTTCTGACATACAGACTTTGTAAAAATTTTATAAATAGTGGGTTCGAAAGAGCACATATTGGTCAACAATTGAGAATTTTTCCATTAAAAAATGTGCATGTTTGAACACGTTATACAGGCTGGTATGAAATGCTGCATTTTAAATGAGGTTGTACGAGATCCAACAATTTTGCAATTTATATTAATACTCCATTAATCTAAAAGTTGATACACCGTGTTAATCTTCATTAATGTAATTTCAGTTAGCTTAAGACATTTTAGTTACACCAATTTTTGTAACAATCACAATTCTTATTTTAACTTAATTCGAGAGCTCCACGAGAGAAAGAGACTTCCAAGGAACTGGAAAAGTGGGTGAGAAACTATGGTATAGTTACGAGTATAAGGGATTGTGAAAGACATACCTAACGATGCATCCCTCGATCTTCTTCGCGAGTCTCCTCGGCGTGCACTCGGCGTCGTCTGGCATCGTCTGCGAACACACAAACAGATCGTTCAACCTTTTCGTGTTCCGGCTAAGTGAACGGAGCTTAATTCTTTCAATTCGCCGCGAGTCGGTCTCGAAAACACGTGTCACTTTTTAGCTCGTAAATTGGCCCGGTTGGAACGAGGGTGCAAACGAGGTACACGATTTCCGCTTTATTTTAGAGCGACGATAGCACGTGCTCGTCAACCACTTCCGCGTGATGTACGAGCGAAACTTAGTCCTCTTGGTGACATACTTATGATCCCGGTGCCTAAACACATGGAGCTTTCGTTTCCGAGCCGATGTGCCACTGACGGATCTATGGCGTTGGTTACCCTCAGCTAAAACCTGGTTGCTTCAGTCTATCAATTTTCGTGTTCAACAATCTGAGCAATTCTGGGTAACAATTTTAGCACTTGGATGAAAGAACCAATTTGTGAAACAGCGTTTTAAATGTATTATATAAATTTTAGTTTTCTAGCAGGCATATTTTTTGCACTTGACCGAAAATATTTTTTGAAAATGAAGTAGGATCTACAGGGATCTAACCATACTATACAATCATCGATCTTTTATCTTCCTCCAATCTTGCCGCAACAAAACCCCAAAAACGATTTACAATTTTCAAGAACAATTTTGAACATCCTGAACAACAAGTTCGAGCCATATTTCTTCTCTCGACCGAAAATATTTTTTGAAAATGAAGAGGGATGTACAGGATGTACTAGTCACATTATAAAATCATCGATCTCTTATCTATATCCGACCTTGCTGCAACAAATTCCCAAAAACGATTTACAATTTTCAAGAACAATTTTGAACATTCTGAAAATGAAGAAGTATCTACAGGAATCTAGCCATACAATAAAATCATCGATCTCTTATCTTCCTCCAATCTTGCTGCAACAAATTTCCAAAAACAATTTTCAATTCTCAAGAACAATTTTCAACATTCTGAACAACAAGTTCGAGCCATATTTCTTTCTCTTGACCGAAAATATTTTTTGAAAATGAAGAGAGATGTACAAGATGTACTAGTCACATTATAAAATCATCGATCTCTTATCTATATCCGACATTGCTGCAACAAATTCCCAAAAACGATTTGCAATTTTCAAGAACAAATTTCAACATTTTGAAAATGAAGAAGGATGTACAGAGATCTAGCCACACTATAAAATCATCGAGCTCTTATCTTCCTCCAATCTCGCCACAACAAATTCCCAAAAACAATTTATAATTTTCAAGAACAATTTTCAACATCCTCAACAACAAGTTCAAGCCATATATCTTTCCCTTGACTGAAAATATTTTTTGAAAGTGGAGAAAGGTGTACAGGGATCTGGCCACACTATAAAATCATCGAGCTCTTATCTTCCTCCAATCTCGCCGCAACAAATTCCCGAAAACGATTTACAATTTTCAATAAAAAATTTCAACATTTTGAAAATGAAGAAGAATGTACAGAGATCTAGCCACACTATAAAATCATCGAGTTCTTATCTTCCTCCAATCTCGCCACAACAAATTCCCAAAAACAATTTACAATTTTCAAAAACAATTTTCAACATCCTCAACAACAAGTTCAACCCATATATCTTTCCCTTGACTGAAAATATTTTTTGAAAATGGAGAAGGATGTACAGGGATCTAGCCACACTATAAAATCATCGAGCTCTTCTCTTCCTCCAATCTCGCCGCAACAAATTCCCGAAAACGATTTACAATTTTCAATAAAAAATTTCAACATTTTGAAAATGAAGAAGAATGTACAGAGATCTAGCCACACTATAAAATCATCGAGTTCTTATCTTCCTCCAATCTCGCCACAACAAATTCCCAAAAACAATTTATAATTTTCAAAAACAATTTTCAACATTTTGAAAATGAAGAAGGATGTACAGAGATCTAGCCACACTATAAAATCATCGAGCTCTTATCTTCCTCCAATCTCGCCACAACAAATTCCCAAAAACAATTTATAATTTTCAAGAACAATTTTCAACATCCTCAACAACAAGTTCAAGCCATATATCTCTCCCTTGACTGAAAATATTTTTTGAAAGTGGAGAAGGGTGTACAGGGATCTGGCCACACTATAAAATCATCGAGCTCTTATCTTCCTCCAATCTCGCCGCAACAAATTCCCGAAAACGATTTACAATTTTCAATAAAAAATTTCAACATTTTGAAAATGAAGAAGAATGTACAGAGATCTAGCCACACTATAAAATCATCGAGTTCTTATCTTCCTCCAATCTCGCCACAACAAATTCCCAAAAACAATTTATAATTTTCAAAAACAATTTTCAACATTTTGAAAATGAAGAAGGATGCACAGGAATCTAGCCACACTATAAAATCATCGAGCTCTTATCTTCCTCCATTCTTGCCACATCAAATTCCCAAAAACAATTTACAATTTTCAAGAACAATTTTCAACATCTTCAACAACAAGTTCGAGCTACCGACCCAGCAATCATCTCTATCAATCCCGGCAACTTTCCTCATCCAACCGCATCGATCACGATCCATGCACACTTTCTCCAATCCCGTTTTCCCAACGCTCTCATCCCTCTGAAAGGATCCTCTCACCAGGCCAGCCCAGGTGGACCTCGTTCATCAACCACGTTGGTATCCGAAAAATCAGGATTCCAGCATATCGGTCTGGCAAAGAATCTCGCGCAAAAACGAGCAGCAAGTATCATCCTAGAGACCTCGGAGCAGCTTCTGCTGCGCACCGAGAGAGCAAGAACGTCGTCCTCGGGACGTCCTCCTCCATCAACCGAATTCCGATCGAAGAACATTGTCGGGCTCTCGGATCTGAAACCTGGCACCCCGAAAATTTTTCCCACTGGCCTAAGTCCCTCAGATGGTATCTTAGGAGCTGGCTCGATCCGAGCCCGAGGTCTCGGAAAGAGTTTCGCCGGGGGCACGGCTATTAATAATCTTGGGCGCGAAGGCGCGTGCTCGCGGTGGCTAGGTCGTGTGTCGCGTAACGGGTGGCGAGGAGCGTTTGTTTGCTCCCGGTGGCCACCGGGTTGACAAACTGGCCGCAGCAGTCAACGTGACCCGCCACGGGATTTGACTCAAGCCGCCTATCCACTTGAAAATAGCACTCCTTAATTTCAAATCGACGGATAATTGCGAGAAAGTGAAACATACATTCTTTCAAACATTGTTCAAATCATTTTCTGGGAATTTTTACGTCATAAATTCTACGTTTTAAAACACGCTATTGAAAAAAATTGTTGTTCTACACCCCTCGTTCGCAAGATATACCGAAAAATATGTTTCCACCCCTAAGTGACAGCTGTTCCCACCCTCTACGTGCGAGGTATGATGAAACGAAACTGGACTATCTCAGGATCGGCGTGTTACATTTCAGTAAGGGAAATTTTGGAGGGTGTTGCCTGAAACTTAATAATAAATATTAAAGTAGAAAAATTAAGTTCTGAAGGAAAGAATAAAATGTGTCTCTACTGTCTCCTGCAGTCGATGACAATTTTTATTTTGCGTGGAGATAAGCAGTCTACTGATGGTAAGTAACTGTTGCACAGGACAATAAATAATTACAGAGACTATAAAAAGGGTTAATATACCTACCCTTAAGTATAGGCAAGTGTGGGAATCTCTCGAATGGACATGCACCTTTGTGCAGGAGAGAGAAGCGGAGGGAAATGGAGAGGGTGTGCGGGGGAGAACGATGTTTTCACGCCGGATGAAAATAGTGCGTAACGATCCGTCCACGGCCGGGGCCGAGAGATTTATCAGGGCTTAATGGCCCCGGGATCCTAAAAAGAAAGGCTGCAACCGAGACATTGTCAACGGGTTTGTCGAACTTGTGTCAACAGAGGCACGCTGCCAACAGCTGCCATGCCGGCGGTGGCTGGCTGCTGCCACACCGTTATTTCGACGTTAACGACGACTTGTTTATAGCCACGACACCGGGGGACCGTGGCGCGAGCCGGAAAACGAGCGTTCGAAGAACGGGGCCGACGTTCCTTTCCTGGACAATTTGTTTATTCGATGGACGAGATAAAGAACGAGCCCGTTGTCCCGTCTCCCGACGCCGCAAAGAAAGCTCCACGGTAAATTTGGAGCAAGCGTATTTCGGTCCCGGGGTCAAAAGTTCGAGCTCCTCTGTTTATTGGAAATTTAACGAGCCGACCAAAATCGATTTTTCACAAATTTAAAATGCTTCTAGGAAGCGACAATACATACAGTGCATTCAAAAAGTATTTAGGAATCTTTTTTGTTCTGAACACTCCATTTTTTACTTCCAAAGATGTTTGATCCAATCTTTGATTTAACATTTTATTAAAATTAATGCCACTGTTGGCGAAGGCTTCACTATCAGCTAACTAATAATTGTGATAATTCTTCGAGAATCGGAGTGTTCACTTTTCGGATTCACTGTGAGAATTATTCTTTGTTTCCGCGAGACCTCGGAGGGTTTCGATCAAGAGCGCTCGATCATCGAGAATTCGATTAGGACATTCGTCACGAGCACAATTAATTCGAGTGTGCTGCCGGCTGTTCCCAGGAAAAGTTATTGCGTTCGTCGTAACGAGGAAACGATTTCGATCTTCGGTATGGGAACTCGAATACAATCGTCATCAACCTCCCTCTGTCGATGATCGTTTTGTCTTCCAAATGAAATGGAGGTTCGCGAGGAAAAGAAATTAGGGGTTGGATCTCGTCGCGAGGAACGAGATTGATCAAGCCGTGTGAGTGCAATTAATTTTAGCTGTGGTCGGTAAATATGACAAAAAACAAACCAGAAACAAACCGTTTGTTGCACGGATAACAAATAAATCTCAATACGTGTAACAACTTCATGAGTAAATATTGAATATTCAAAGGCATCAAACCATAGTAAAAGTAAAAAGAAAATATACTAGGATTGTTTTTAGCACTTGAATTGAATTTATTGTTAGAAATGTGTATAATAATTTGTAATTGTTGTCCAAAGCTTCGACTGACAATGAAATTTCAACATTATTTTCCAACAGACATTTTCTAAGTAGCTCAGTTAAAAACTTGTCAAAGTACGAAAACAAAAAAATGTGGAATATTATTACAGGATATTTATTGCACATCCGACACGCATGTTTCCTTCCACCCTGTAATTCGAACACTTCGAAAAGATAATCACCGGAATCTCTGTACCGAGTAGATCCAGCCGAGGTCCCTGAGATCCTCGGAGCATCCAGTTTTCGTAAAGGAATATGCAGGAACGTGTCGCAAACTGCGAGCGTCTGCAGCACGTGTTTAAATCGGTATTAAGCGCATCGGCGTAGGAACAGTGCCAAGAGAGGCGAAGTCAAACAGACGTTTATCTAATGTGTAATGGCATAATTTGCGAAGGGGCTTAATCACATCAGTGTTACTTGGCCGTCCAGCAGAGTGGAATAAGCTGATCGTGTCTCAGACTTCTCTCCGCCTTCGGTGTGCTTACCGTTCGTCCGTGGAGAACCAAATTGCATTACACCGTAAAATTAGGGGCCCGCGAACCGTGATTAATCGGTTGACAAGATTCGCAGCGACAAACAACTGGATATCGCCGCGGAAACCGCGAACAAATGTCCTGTAATCTACTATAATCACTAGACAGCGGATTTTATGCATTTGTAATAAAAATGAGTAGGTGTACTTCGACACAGTGAAAACACTGTTACATTATTTTCCACTTATTAAACATATTAAGAAAAAAAATCAATTTCTATTTCCCTCCAGTTGATTGCAAATCGGGTAGAAAATTTTTATTTTGCATGGAGATCCGCTGTCTAATAATCACCTACGAACAGTGCAAATCACTATATCCTAAGTTTGGACTTTCAAAAAATCAATTTTTCTTTTCATTTTCTATAGGTATAAGTATTTAATTACAGAGGAGTATAATTGCAAAGCAGCCTAGAACACTAATTAGGGCAACTGAACAGCCCCAGCACAAATCGTTTTTCACCGCCCCAGATAACCCTGGGAAAAGACAGCGGTTCGGGTGTCGCTAGGGAAAAGCCTGTTGTTTCAGTAGTGTGCTCGAATTAGGTCATTTAACCATATCCAATTCTGCCTACATGTGTCCACGATGAAATTACAAGAACTAACGAAAAATTCGTGGACATTATTAATAGAAATTGCAATTCATTTTTCTGTCAATTTTTGTCAATCTATTTTCGACTGACGAACATTATAAAAGGGTTACATTAATTTTTATTTAATTCTTGTTGCTCGCTATCGACTCGGAAAATGTTCGTTTCGCATAAACACTGACGTTATTGAACTAAAGTCTAGTTATTAGTTTAGAATGCTCAATAAATCAGTTTTCGAGCTACAGCCCCGTACATTCTCGATTACCGATTTTACGATAGTAAATTGCAATGGAAACTGGCCGGGAGAGCGTGAAACACGAAAATTCGATGGGAACCGTGATTTAACCTTTTGGTAAACGATCTGTGCTTTTGTCAGAGAGGTCCTGGGAAGAGGGTTGCTAAAATAGTATAATGATGTACGTTGTCGTAGATTATTATGAATTAAACTAAGCACATCAACTGTTAATTCAGTCTTATCCTGCGGCGAGTTTGAGAAAATGAAATTCTATGGTACGCAACAATGGTTTTATTCAAGCTTGAAAGTGCTGCAGTCCTTTCGCTGCAACGGGACTGCGGGAACCAGCACGCGTTTATGGCGCGGGAGTGTCTGAAGTCTAAACTATGATAGCGAACTAAGAACAGAATCATTTGTAGAATTCATTCATTCATTCGAGGCACTTGAAATCAATCGTTCAAAGCATTTCTATTCAATCATTCAAAGCAACTCAATTTTATAATTCGGAGCAATTCAAGAACCCAAAGAAATGCAGTTCAATAATTTAAAACAATTCAATGCAATACTACAAAGCACTCAAAATCAATCATTCAATTTCATTCTATAATACGAGGCAATTCAATAACCCAATGAAATTCAAAATAATTCAATTCATTCATTCAAAGCACTCGAAGTCAATCATTCAAAGCATTTTAATTCAATCGTTCAAAGCATCTCAAATTTATAATTCAAAACAATTCAATTCCTTCATTCAAAGTACTCGAACCATTCAAAGCATTTCAATTCAATCATTCAAAGCAACTCAATTTCATAATTTGGAGCAATTCAGTAACCCAAAGAAATTCAGTTCAATAATTCAAACACTTCAATGCAATAATTCAAAGCACTCAAAATCAATCATTCTATTCCATTCTATAATTCGGGGCAATTCAATAACCCAAATAAATTCAAAACAATCCAATTCATTCATTCCAAGCACTCGAAATCAATCATTCAAAGCATTTTAATTCAATCATTCAAAGCAACTCAAATTTATAATTCAAAACAATTCAATTCATTCATTCAAAGCACTCGAACCATTCAAAGCATTTCAATTCAATCATTCAAAGCAACTCAATTTCATAATTCGGAGCAATTCAGTAACCCAAAGAAATTCATTTCAATAATTCAAAACAATTCAATGCAATAATTCAAAGCACTTAAAATCAATAATTGAATCATTCAATCCAATTCTATAATTCGGGGCAATTCAATAACCCAAAGAAATTCAAAACAATTCAATTCATTCATTCAAAGCACTCGAATCATTCAATCATTCAAAGCAACTCAATTTTATAATTCGGAGCAATTCAGTAACCCAAAGAAATTCAGTTCAATAATTCAAAACAATTCAATGCAATAATTCAAAGCACTTAAAATCAATAATTGAATCATTCAATCCATTTCTATAATTCGGGGCAATTTAATAACCCAAAGAAATTCAAAACAATTCAATTCATTCATTCAAAGCACTCGAATCATTCAATCATTCGAAGCTACTCAATTTTATAATTCTCTACAAAGTTCATCAGAAAGCCTAATTTCTCTGAACTTTCCCAGCAGCCATTTCGATCCCTCCGAAATGAAAAAAAGTAGTCGACTGCCGTCTCAAGATTAGTCAAGATCGTCGGCAGGAGAATGACAAGGTCCGAAGACAAGGGGTGCAAGTCACCCCCCGATCATTCGGCGCAATCCGAGCGTCACGAGGCGAGGCGACGCGACGCGGCGTTCGTAGTGACATCACAAAAAATCACGGGGCTGCTTTCCGGCCGGATATCTTTCAATTACCCGTTAATATGATAGGCGGCGGGCTATGTTGCAAGTCACCGGTACGTCGTTGCCCGCAGCCACGCACGCTGGCCACAGTGATTAATCGACGTCAACCGCAGGCCTCGCCGCACAATTCTCCGCGGGGAGAATCGTCGAACGCGTTGACACGTCGATCCGTGGATTTACCGCCCCCTGATACGCGATACCACCCCCGTGACAACCAGCCCCGAACCCGCCCGACGTAAACCTAACCAGGAATTACTCGCCTCAGTGCGTAGCGACTGTGGTTCAATTTTCTTTTCCGTCACTGTCGAGAAATTAAATTGCTATTGTATGGATTACTCAAATGTTGGAAAAAAGCACGGGGTTTTCCACTTCGTAACATTTTTCTGTTCAAAACGTGTCCAAATACGACGTGGTAGAACGCTCGCCTTCAACTTAGTTCGGTTAATAGAGGTTTGGATTAAACAAGTACCTGTCGTTCAAACTGCGTGTGTTTGTACTCGTTTTAAGCGGAAAAGCGTCGCGAGTGTGTTGGTAAACGCTCCATAAAAAAATAATTAAGTACAAAGTTGCATCATTGAATTATTATCGTTTCGCCGATATATCTTGCGTTATACTTTTCGGTACTCAAGCTTCCGGGCAATCTAGAACAGATTCGTACATGCTACAATGCAACAATCTAAGAAAAGTTACGTTTATGGCGACACTCGTAGGAACGAAGTTACGATTGCGAACGGGGATCAGCGACGCGTTATCGTTTCCGCGATTCGCTCGTCAACGGCGTCCCCGATACTTTGTCTCTTTCCTCGGTTGTCTAACGGCCCGTGGTAACGAGTTTCGCACGATCGGCACGATGATGATTCCTGCTCGAAGGACTCGGGAACCAGAGGGAATCGCGGCATGGCAATCAGCGTGTCGTTACGATCCTCGATTTTTAGAGATCGACGCGATTCAGTCGGACTTTTCACCGCGGCCCCCGTGAGCACTGGGGGAATCGAACGGAATCGTAGTGTACCGTTCGATCTGATTTTTAGGCGATCTCCGAGCAACCTGGTGAACATTCGGAATGGGTTGAGCAAGAGATTGCCAACTGAAATTATTTTAGCTAGCCATTGACTTAAGACATGCCATGTATCGTAGAATTACATTGCCAGATTGCAAAATACAAAGCAGTTAATGATAAGTGTACGATCTAAGAAAAGCGAATATCCCCTACACTAAGGGGCATGTCCCAAAATAGTCCAAGAAACTGCCTCAACCATCGAGTAGTGTGAAGTGTAAACATGTAATTGGATACGGCGTTGGGTATATGGGTGTGAACCACTACTACATAATATCTTCAAATTCAACTACAATATAATACAATATAATAATTCAACTACATAATATCTTTATTTTTTTATGCGACTTTCGTCAACGGAATTGTGGAATTTTTCTGATTCAAACGACACTAAACACGATACAATTTGAACTGTATTCAGAACCACAGGATCTAAGAAACAGTACGGACCCGAGGGTTTTTCTTAGATCAAGGCTTTATTGTGTCGACCGTGCAAGATTGACTCGATCTCGTCAAATCTCGTCGGACCTCGTCAGATGTCGTGGTATAGATTGCACGTGTCCGTTATAAATTTTCCCGAGTTTTCTCGAGTTGGCAGTGGTAACGCACTGCCCTCGGACAGGTACTCGGAGGTCCAGGATTGGCATTGGTAGCAGACACGGTTTTATTTACGACTAGAATCGCTGACTGCTCCGGGTTCGCTCCTCCTTGACCCTCTCCTCTGGTTCGCGCGGGGGTTAGAACGATCCTATCTCGGCCGACGTTGGCCGCGGATCATTCCCTTCGGAGTCCCTGCACTATAAAAGATCGCCCTATGGTTGTATATTACTCACGCCACCGTGTTTTCACTTGGCGCGGCGATCGGTGCCGATATCATAACTCCTTGTCGTACCGTCGTCGTTCAGTCCGGCGAATCCTACCCGACGACGAGGCATCCTCTTCCTTCGCGATAGCAAATGCCGATATACACGGCAGCTCTGTAACGCGAGGACGAGCATCTCGATTAGATAACGTTTTACTCGTTGCTTGACCTTGACGCGCCTTTCGTCGCACGCGGAACTCAAAAATTCACTTTGACCGGTTAGAAAAGTATGATCCATCCAGGAGTACAGTAGTACCTCGTTAGATGTGGAAACGTCGGCACGAATTACTTACATTGAATTTCGCGCCGCTAGTGTTCAACGCAACAAGGGAGTGAACAAAACAACGATAATCGTTTTGTCTCTCATGATTTCTTCATAAAGCATTTACCATCACATCCGTGACATTTTTCTGATTAACATGAGCCCAAACACGATGCAATTTGGATTGTATTTACTTGTTTAATTTATGATACAGTAGAACCTCGATTATCCGAACTAACTACGTTGCTAGATTGAATCTTCACTGATTTGTATGATGAATCGTGCTGTATATGGGCGAATAATACACAGAGTTCCATATCAATTAAATCAAACGGAAGATTCAGATAGCGTCCGTTCGGATAACGGAGGTTCCACAGAATCGTGGATTAAACAAGCAGATGTGCTTGGAATGAAGTCGTGTTTGGTCTCGTTTTAATCGGGGAAACGTCAGGAATGCGTGAATGGAAGTCTAATGAAAGTATCTCGCGGGATCGGGGATAATTTTTTTCCGAAATACTATGCACATCTTTTTCACACATGTCCAGTAGGTGTATTACCGTAGTTATTCTTGGAGGATCAGGCTGACGGCCAAAGATGACGAGTGACGGAAAAAAGCGATCGAGAAGCGTGTCGGGCGAGCCGATAACGCGACGTCGGCAGCGATTATTCCCGTCGGGACACCGAAATAGATGGTTTACAGCCTCCCTTAAATACGTCAACGTTTACGCGTGAATTCCCGAAAGTAAATCGACGAAGAATGTTTTCGTACGAGACGGCCGTCACGAGCCGAAGCCAACTTAAACGCTGGAAGCTGAAACACACCGCGTCTCCCTGCCTCTTGGTTTCACAGCCGAAATCGGCGCTTCGGTTATTATTAATAACGGGGGAGGGTGGGAGGAGGAGGAGGAGGAGGAGGAGGAAGAGTGTATGGTTCACGCGGGCTTTGTTTACGGTGTCGCGGGCTTTAAGCTGACGAGAGGCTCCCGAAGCCTTCGACGTCGAGCACGCGAGCCTTTAACAACCCACGCCGGAGGATTTTCGAACGCTGCCAAGTGTCGTAAAGTTAATTGCTCGTGTAATCTCGGCCCGCTCGAACGCGCCTTAAAATCGAACCAGCTGTGCACCTTCGCAACCACCTTCCGGGAGAACCTTTTCCGGAAAACTGAACCCTTTGACCTCACGATCTCCAATATTCCACGGAACCGGGGAGACTTGTTCGGTAAAATCAAAATCCAAAGCAACTCAATTCAACAATTCTAAGCAACTCACAGTAACTCAATTCAACTATTCGAATCAATTCAAAGGAGCTCAATTCAACAATTCAAAGCAATTAAGTGCAACTCAAATCAAAGGAATTGAAAGCAACTCAATTTAAAGCAATTCAAATCAAAGAAATTCAAAGCAATTCAGAGCAACACAAATCAAAAAAATTCAAAGCATTTTAGAGCTACTCGGATCAAAGGAATTCAAAGCAATCCAGAGCAACTTCGAGCAAGTCAAATCAAAAGAATTCAAAGGGACTCAATCCAAAGCAATTCAGACCAACGCAGACCAAAGGAATTCAATGGAATTCAAAGAAATTCGAGAACTAAAAAAAGTTCAAAGCAATTTAGTGCAACTCAAATCAAAGGAATTCAAAGCAACTCAATTTAAAGCAACTCAAAGCAATTCAGAGCAACAGAAACCAACAAAAATTCAAAGCTATTCAGAGCAACACATATAATAAAAATGCAAAGCAATTTGGAGCAACTCAAATCAAAGGAATTCAAAGCAATCCAGAGCAACTCCGAGCAAGTCAAATCAAAAGAATTCAAAGGGACTCAATCCAAAGCAATTCAGACCAACGCAGACCAAAGGAATTCAATGGAATTCAAAGAAATTCGAGAACTAAAAAAAATTCAAAGCAATTTAGTGCAACTCAAATCAAAGGAATTCAAAGCAACTCAATTTAAAGCAACTCAAAGCAATTCAGAGCAACAGAAACCAACAAAAATTCAAAGCTATTCAGAGCAACACATATAATAAAAATGCAAAGCAATTTGGAGCAACTCAAATCAAAGGAATTCAAAGCAATCCAGAGCAACTCCGAGCAAGTCAAATCAAAAGAATTCAAAGGGACTCAATCCAAAGCAATTTAGACCAACGCAGACCAAAGGAATTCAATGGAATTCAAAGAAATTCGAGAACTAAAAAAAGTTCAAAGCAATTTAGTGCAAGTCAAATCAAAGGAATTCAAAGCAACTCAATTTAAAGCAACTCAAAGCAATTCAGAGCAACAGAAACCAAAAAAATTCAAAGTTATTCAGAGCAACACATATAAAAAAAATGCAAAGCAATTTAGAGCTACTCGAATCAAAGGAATTCAAAGCAATCCAGAGCAACTCCGAGCAAGTCAAATCAAAAGAATTCAAAGGGACTCAATCCAAAGCAATTCAGATCAACGCAGATCAAAGGAATTCAATGGAATTCAAAGCAATTCGGAGCAACACAAATAAAACAAATTCAAAGCATTTTAGAGCAACTCAAATCAAAGGAATTCAAAACAAGTCAAATCAAATCAAATCAAATCAAAAGAATTCAAAGGGACTCAATTCAAAGCAATTCAGAGCAACGCAGATCAAAGGAAATAAAAGCAATTCAGAGCATTTTAGAGCAACTCAAATCGAAGGAATTCAAAGCAAGTCAAATCAAATCAAATCAAATCAAAAGAATTCAAAGGGACTCAATTCAAAGCAATTCAGAGCGACCCAGATCAAAGGAATTCAAAGCAATTCAATCCAGTTCAGAGTAACACATAAAAAAATTCAAAGCAATTTAGAGCAACTCAAATTAAAGGAATTCAAAGCAACTCAATTTAAAGCAACTCAAAGCAATTCAGAGCAACAGAAACCAAAAAATTCAAAGCTATTCAGAGCAACACATATAAAAAAGTGCAAAGCAATTTGGAGCAACTCAAATCAAAGGAATTCAAAGCAATTCAGAGCAACTCCGAGCAAGTCAAATCAAATCAAATTAAAAGAATTAAAAATGATTCAATTCAAAGCAATACAGAGCAACGCAGATCAAAGGAATTCAAAGCAATTCAGAGCAATTCTGAGCAACTCGACTCTGAATCAATAACTTTAGCACTCATCCAGTAACTAAAGTTGAAAACTGGAATAATTAGAGGGGATTTCGCCGAACGATTTCCGGCGAAGATCAAGGAAATCGCCACACGCGGCGCGGCGCGCAATGGGATCTCTCTGGTGAATCCTGGCGGATCGGGGAGAGGAGATCGCGCGTTAATCCGCACCGGACACACCTGTCGAGGATCGGCGGCGGGGTGGGAAGGATGATAAGGCGGAGAACGATTGGCTAGGTCGCCGGAACCGACACGTGTACTTAGCGCAGCCGTGTGCAGTCTGCAGCGGCGTGCGCGTGTGTGCAATAGCCGTGGATCAGAGAAAGAGGATGCGGCACGTTGTTCCGTGCGAACTATCGACCCGCGGAGATGCGTGCCTACCGGTCACGAACACGGGCCCGTTTCCAGCCCCGGAGGCTGTTATTTCGCCGGCGGCAACAGCATCTCCGAATCGTCTCGACCCTATCTAATCATTCAAATCGCAGCCGGTCCTAATCAAGGTACACAAGGCCCTGTACCGTTGCGTATACTTCGATTCTTTCCGCCCCTTTCCTACCCTCGACAACGCAATCAGTCCAGGGAATAATGCTAGATTGGACCACCTGATTGCCCTTCGGAACCTGGTGAACCCGTTCGGCTTCCTCGAGACGGCAGATGCGCTGATAAGTTTTTTCTGAAGGGATCCAGCGATTCCGAAGCGTTGATCGTGATCGAGACCACCATGATATTTCAGTGATCTAGTTCGCGGTTTTTACTGTTTTACATTTCACTCAGCTATTCTTGGTTAGAAATAATCACTTATGATAGACAATGCAGTGTACATCTAGCAGTATATTAATTCAGTAGGCACAGTTTAATTTTGACAATAGAGTAATGTTGGAAAGCTGGAAAAATAGATACTTTAACGTTTCAATTATTTAATTTCAGGAAGACTCACCTGGACTCGTGCAGGTTAGAACCTCCTCTGCGAATCGAAAATCGCACGCGAATGATCCTGGATTTGATGAGGATTGTGTCTTGACGAGATCGGTGGATCATGCGATGGAGGATCGACGAGATTACAGAACGCGACGATAAGGCGCGACGCGGTGTTTCGTCGCGAAAGTTGGGTTAGGTCCGCGCGAACGATCTTTGATCGGAACTGTCACTGTTATAAATTTCAGGGTAGACGATTAGGCAACGCAATGCCAACTGAACACTGCTCCATCATACCGGTGTGATGATGGGGTTATAGTTCTTGTTTTAGTATCGCAAATTTTAAGCCCTGGACAATGACACCATTATCAATTTTATAATTACCGTAATGAAATCGTCGTGTAACCACAGTTCGGGTCAATAAAATAATATTTATAATTGGTCACAAAAAGATAAAAATCGGACACCTTGTAATCTAAAAGTGGACGGCTGTTACGTTAATCAATATTCTTTAATATCTAACTAGCATTAACTAATTTAATGGATAACAATATACTTGGTTTCCTTTCTCAATTTGATTTTTAAATACAAACGAAAATAAATTGATGTTAAGTAATCGATGTATGTTAGATCAAGTATAATAATGAAGATCAGAAACAGGAACTTATTCATTTAAATAGTCATTTAATATTACTTTCGAATAGCAATAGAAATGTACATAGCAGGCAATGTAATTTCATTTATCGCGACTGGTATTTTTCATTGATTAGGTTGACGATGGATCATTGACACGTGGGACACTGAAGCGCAGGTTCTTCATCTCTTCCGGTTGAAGATACGAGTAATTTTTCTGTTCGTATATTTCCTCGATTTCCCTCTTGCTCACCGCTATAAAACATGAAAATGCGTTTTAATTAGATCGCGGATGTTTATGCAAAATAAAAATTGTCTGAATCAATTGTAAGAAACAGATGCTAAATAAGAATGTATTCGAGAGCAAAAAGAAAAATAAGTTTATCTTTAATTTATTACATTTACAATCAGATTAATAACAATTAACATACATGATAAGCGTTTCTGCCTAGTGACGTGAATATTTTCTTCTTTGATTCTTTTATTATTGGAATTATTGGTCATAATCAAGTCTTTTCTTCTGGATTTCGTGTCTAGTCCCTTTCTAGCTGCAATAATAACCACAATTTATTCATATAATCTCGTCTTGAAAATATTTGCTGATTGAAAAGATCTTTCTCCATTTTCAACGAAATAAAGTCAATTGTCTATGCAAATTGAGACTATACAAAATAAAAATTTTCTAGCATAATTGCAGGAAGCACAAGTTGATCAGAAATGTATTCAATCATTTTAATGAGTCTTCTGGTATTCTTACAATTATGTTATTTATAACATTACAATATAATTGTATATAAGTCTACATTCTAAAAAGTTACCTTCTGACACATTCGGCTTCGAAATATTGTTCCCAGGCATCGTATTATGCGAATCAGGGTGTATAGTTCCCTCGCGAGACGAAGATTTGTCATCTTCATGTCTTCCGTCTTCCGGTTTGTCGATACCGTCCATTGCGTGCATCGATGACGATAATGACGAGTCACCGCCACTGTGGGGATTCGACAGACTCGTTGGATTGTCTGTCATGAGCGTATTTCGAGTCTCTGTTCAAAACAATCCACATATTTAAACTTATCAAATTTACTAAAAAGGAAATCCACTTCTGTTTCTTAAAAATTAATCTCGAGATCTCAGATATCTCAGTTCGGATAATCTAGGTACTAGTCAATCTTGGATTAAACGAGTGAACACGCTCGAAATAGTACCGTGCTTGGATTCATTTTAATCGGAAAAGAGTCGCGAATGCTTCCGTACAATTTTCATATAGGGCAATAATTCAAAATAAAAAAGTTTCACTATTTCAGTATTCCTTTAAGAGGATGCAAATGACTGCGGATTTTAAAATTTGAACTACATAAAAGTTCGAGGGAGTACAGGGGCATCATTATTTTGAACTGATTGAAATCAGTAAAAAAAGAAAAACTTATCTCGTCTCTAATCGATATGCAAAATTTTTATTTTGCATAAAAATCCACAGTCTACGAATAAGAATTTGGCCGCGAAGTTTTCACACGCACGGAGACAATACTCCGCACATCTGCGTGTACCGCGTCTGAAAAAAGCTCACGCATTCTCGATCGGCCATTAGACCGCATCCCGGGCTTCCGCGGCGAATAATGCCTTTGTTCCGCAATTACACCGCTCCAATTAAGGGCCGACATCGAGAGCCGGGCTTTAACGACTATTCCGCGGCGCGGTAATTCGGTAATAAAATGACTTTCCGCCGGCAGCTTATTAATCGAACCGGCGCGGCGCGCGGTCTCGTTTGTTACGAGGACGATCCACTCAGCGCTAATGTAACGCAAATAGGCTCGATCGAAACGTTAATTACGATTCGACCGTCCGATCGTCGTACGATCGACACCCTACACAAGAACCAAGAACCAAGAATCAAGAAGACGTAATCATCGGTTCAGAGTCGGGATCCAGGAACTCTCGCGTTAAGCGTTCCAGGTATCACCTGGTTTTTCTAATTACCATCAGAGACGATGCCTCGCGCCCGATCCACTTTGTATCCCGTCTTTATCACCGTGGAAATCGTTTCCTCGAGATCCACCTCGATCCTTCCACTGTACAGCCTGTCTTTAGCGCGTTCATGCGAACGCATAATCGACTGAAAACCCGTTTTTTATCGGCGAAAATCAATTTTCAAGTTTCATATTTGCAACAAATTTCTCTATATCGATAACCCTTCGTATTAGACATTTTAGAAATTAACTCGTTATGGAGCTTGAAATGACAAGTGTGAATTACTGTTTTCCACGTTTCTACAAATTTCAATATAAAATTTTTTCTAAAATATCGAGGTCACCTCGAGTCCTGAAATATTAATTTTTGACTTCATAGACTTCATAGACCTACTACAAAATATCATGAAAGTAACGCTAAAATGATTTCGGCGACAAAAAAATGGGTTTCCAGCCCAATGTGTGATCGAGAGCAAAAAGCTCAATGTAAAAAAGAAGTTATCCACTCACCAAGCAGTCACAATGGCCGACAGCGACTCGACCATCCGTGGAATCGTCGCGGCACTTGCTCTTTCGATAGCCAATCGTCCAGGTCCGTGGTTGTTCTATTCGACCATGACGTCACTGCTGATCGAGGAATGAGGAAGTATTTCTCTGGAGTCTCGCGACGCAGGCATTCCGGGATCAAGCGACGATCTAGAGACGACACGCAGAATCTGCTCGCTCTTCGTCTTCCGGACCTGGATTTTGATCCAAGGCCACGTCTCAGTCCTGAAGATGCTGACGGGTTATTGTCTGTTATAGTGGAACGCTGAAGCAGTGTTTCATCTGTTCTCAATCGTGGAAATATCTTTTACAATTTTGAATAAGCTCTTTCTTAACGCTTCATCTACTGGAAGCCTCTTTTAATAGGATTTTTAACAACTGTACTGTGCCAAAAGGAGGCTTAAACATTCTCTTTTAAATTTAAAAACTTTTTATTAGGTTGCTGTTGCTGTTGAAGGATCTATTAAAGAATACGTACCCATATGCCATGGATTTAATAAAATTATGATAATCTGTTAAACCTACCACTACCGATCATTATAACCAGTTCCAGATTTTTTATTTTCCAATTATTGAAATAATGAAGATTACGAAACGAACCGCTTAAATTCAATCTTCTCATTTTTAGGAGGCAACACATACAATCATACCATCTGTGTAAAGTCCAATGAGATTTATTTGGATTTCACGAGATTTATTTGGACGTAATGGATGGATAATTATAAGTACATATAATTAAACATTTGAGCAAACGAGTGACAGGACGATACAAAAATTTAGTCAGAAGTCTCAAGGATTCAATTTTCGAATCAACCAGCTGACCATTGAAAACCAAATGTCCGTACGAAAATATTTTCGAAAACTTCGTAGACTGACACCGCTACCTATCGTTCTAATCAGGCACACCTTTGCCTCGCGACAACTGGTTCCTCATGTGCATGTCATGGGACATGTTCCTGGCAGGTGGCAAATTGTCAATTTGTCTAGTCCTTGTGTCACCGACCGGAACTTCAGGATTGCCGTCCTTCGCCGTCGTGTCAACAAACGAATTGCCGATTACGATCTCTTCCTTCGCCATCCTCCATTTCTCGAAGTGCTGCTTGCTGTATGGATAAGGATCGCCTGGAACTTTTACGTACTCGCCGTCGCTCACGTAATTGTCCATGTTGGTGACTGGAGATTCATTTTCGAAAGCATCGCTGTCTGTAGGCTGCTCCTTTTTCTGATCTTCTTTTGCCGACTTCTCTACAAAAGCGTTTCTTATGTTCTTAATTGCTTCTAATCTTTGTCGTTCTTAATTATTTTTTTATGAACCGTTTACTAACACATTCGCCACAGTCAGACTGATGCTTGCTTGTGTAACCCACGTTTCGTAAAAGTTTCATAAAAGAATAGTAAGAAAACAACAAATTTCGCTGGATTCATATTCATATCTTCAATATCATTGATGTCCAATAGATTTAATTGTAAAATATGTGGGGTAAAATATGAGGGGATGGAAATAATTAATAGTATAATCATAGGTGTGATGGTTCATAAGATTTCAATATTATGATTTTTTAATCATTTTAAATTTAAATATTTATAGTTAAAAATAAAAATTAATATATATATATATATATATATATAATGTAGATATAGTAATCATTATTAAGATAATTATAGTAAAATTATAAAATAGTATAAATTGTCTGCAAATGGAGAATTGGGGTCTTGAAAAGAATGTATATTTCATGTGGCAATATTTTATATTATTTTGTGATATAAATAAGTTAGGTATATTATAATCATTATAAAATAAAAATTTTAAAATTTCATAAATGAAGCTTAAATTCATTGCGCTATTCTGCCACATCAGAATTTAATTATGATAATACGTAATTCATTATATGACTGATATAAAGGAGAGGGGGGTTGTTTTGTAATCATTCTAATGACGATTGGTAGTATTTAAATATAATTATCAATTTTGAAATTAAACTTTCTAAAATAATATAATTATTCTATTAAAGGAAACTAAAGATCCAATTGATGAAATAATATTTTAACAACCCTAATCTTTATGCAAACTCTGAGTTTCATGGTTTTAAACATATTTAAAAAATTTTCAGATACCAAAAGTTTATAAAAATCCTCAGTTTACCGATGACACAACTCACCCTGCGTCGATTCCAAAGACATAGACTCGTATCCAGACACAAAATCATCCTCGAACCGAGTCAAGCTGTTAGGATGCTGATGATGATGCTCAGCCTCCATAGCCATCGAATCCTTGTCAACCATGTTCATCTTGTTATCATCGATCTCCTGCTCCCCCTGCGTGCGTTGCAAAGAGATCTCGATCCCCCTGTCCGCAATAACGTTCATACCATCCTCAAAATCGGAATCAATCTCTGGATGGCCGGTCTGATATTGCTGAGAGTGTCTCAGTAACCGCGGCTGATCAGGACTCGCAACTTCGTCCATGTTCCCAACGTCTGCCAAACCTACGTCGT
Organism: Lasioglossum pauxillum; assembly: GCA_933228785.1. Classification (NCBI taxonomy): domain Eukaryota; kingdom Metazoa; phylum Arthropoda; class Insecta; order Hymenoptera; family Halictidae; genus Lasioglossum; species Lasioglossum pauxillum. The sequence goes on along the minus strand of OW121705.1, from coordinate 34,494,651 downwards.
CGTGATTCGTTGGTTTTCCAGCAAGAGCAGCTTCGGACCCTTTAGTGTCATTGATCTTCTCAGCACTGGCCCAGCTCTCAGAACTGGTCGAGAAAGTCACCACGTTCAGTCTAGGTAGTCCACTCATGGCTTCCCATGTCCATGTTTTAGATTTAGTTCTAGAGGAGCACTGCTCCTCTGTTGCAGCCAACGATGATTCCAAATTATACGTCTGCGACGTGTGCAGCTTCTTGCTGTCTATCTTCTGCACATCACCAGTCCGTTTGCTATCCAGCTTCTTCAAGTTAACCTTCACGTCCTTCGACACGTCCGCTTCGTCCTCATCCTTCGTGACGTTTTCGTTCGTCGATGGAATCGCTTGGACATCCAGTTTCGGTTCTGGTGGCTCGGGACGGATACTGAGCATGTCCGCCGATGTTTTAGTCTCTGACATAAACTCATCTTTGTTGGAGGTGTCGATAGGCACTTTGGACTTCAGAACTAGGTCCTTCCAAGCCGAGATCTCGGCGTCGAACTCGGCCCCCGTTGGAATGTTGTAGTCCTCGTCGGAAGGTGTATTGTCTTTCGATGACTCCGTTGCTTTCTTCACTATCTTCTCGGGTGCCCTTTTGTCTACTGCCTCCACTGCCTCGTCGACGCCGCTGGGTTCCATCGACTGGGCCGGTTGACCCGGTCCGACTGTTTCGACTTTTGCGCTTGATTTCTCCGTGTCCGACGTGCTCATCCTCATGCCGAGATCCTTCGGGTTGTCGGTGAGTGGGAGGGAAGCTGTAACAATAACATAACTTATTGGAATTAAAAAATTGTTAGTCAATGGACTAGTTCAGTTTCAGGCTTAATGTACAAACCTTGGCCCCAAATATATTCCCTTTGGATATCCTGAGTCGCCTGGGCCATTTCTTCGGGGATCTTGATGCCCCACTGGTACCGGAAGTTGACGTCCGAGTTACCAGCAAGACCCTGTCCTGCCTCCACAGCAACGATATCAGGAAACTCCTCGGAAGCATCAGTCCGCAACACCGGTTTCTTTTTCTTCTTCTTCTTCTCTTTGTCATCCTTCCTTTGTTGCTTCTCCGGCATATTAGGCTCTCTGATAGGAGGCTTCGTGTTTCTTGGGGAGCAATTCGCAACTCCTCGGATCTGGGTATCCATTCTCTGAGCTACCAACAGGAGATTGCGACTCAGAGGAGTAGGGTACCATCCGAAATGGCTGACGGACTCTGTCATCGAGTTGATTTTCGTGTCCACATTATTTTCAACTCTGCTGGTTACCTCTGGGGACGAGCAACTTTGAATATTATCGGCGAAGTTTCGCGGGTAGCCCTTCGGAGTGTCCTTGATTTGGACATCTATCGAGTTTCGAGCTCCTTCGACCCTAACCTCTACAAAGCGTTACATTAGCGCTGGTTTAGTTCAGTTTGTGGATCGCGTCGCGAATTTGCAACCGAGGAAAATGTTTGCTTTAGTTGTCCACGATTAGTTAACGTTAATTATAGCGAATGGGTAAATGTCTCTAACCTGACTTGAAGATGTCCTTGAGCCAGGAAAATACACCCTCCACCTTCTTCCTGTCGTTATCGTCCGTGCATCGCACTGATGCTGCAAGAACATGTGCGAGCAGTGAGGAACAATTTATTTATTAAGACGTACTTAAAATTTAAGAAATTTGTTCGAATTGAGAATATGATGAAGATTCTATTTTAGTATAAACCGTAGCGAGTTGACCCAGAAGAGAATCATTAAAGGAGATCAATGATAATCGATTTCTGGTAAAACTAACCCCATAAACGCCAAAAACAGAACCTTAGAAAAATAATAAACCGTGACTGCAGATTCTAAAACTAATGTTTCTCAAGCAAGAAATCTGACAAATTAAGTTCTATTTTTGTAAAAAAAAGATTGTTATCGAAGCAACTCACTTGCAGTAAAATTTCTTCGGAAAACGGGGTTGAAAACACCCCGTATGAGCTCCAGAGAGCCAACATGTCCCCGTAGCATGATGTCTGGCGTACGTTGAAAAAATTCTGCAGGACTGTGGATACTGGGTGAATTTTGTCGGCAGGCCAGACGTGGCAGACAGAGTTCCCCGATTTTCCTGGCTCGATTGATCTCTTCAGGGTTTGTTGACAGGTTCGACAGACTGTCTGATTTTCCCCGGACCGTTTCTCTGTTTTCTCCACTCGATTTTCCTTTTGGAATCGAGCGGCAGCGACCTATCCCCGATTTATTTCATAAATACTCGCTTTTCCCTCGGTTTCATCAATACCCGATGATTCGCCCGAAACAAATTAAATCTTCCGTGGATATTTGGAATATTTAGAATTAAAGGTGATTAAAGTAAGAAGCAAACCGATTTTTGCTACAAATATTACTTTTATATAAAATAATGGTTTATGCATTTGGAGCAAATGTAAGTCACCCAAATAGAGTTTGAAATTAATAGGATACAAAAAACAATAAACCAAATGTAAAAGACTACACAAAAGGAGGAAATAATGAAGCTTTGTAGATTATCCATTTAAACCAACTACAACTCTGCACTAAGACTGGAAATAAATTTATAAAAAATGGCGATACATTTAAAATTAATAGGACACAAAATAAAAAGAGAAATTGCAATAAAGAGCGATGAAGCCACCTACAGCTCTCCGCAAGAGGTCAAACTACTTAAAATAAATAATAAAGGTTTGGAGCTATCAGGAGTCGAATCGATACGACTAATATAAAATAATGGATCGTTCGGGGATGCGGCCTAACGGCGCGAGGATATTTGTCAGAAGAGATTGAATTCGTGAGCGTTTCCTTTGTCTGTCAACGAAAATGAAATATCAGGTTGACGTATCACGGCTCTCGGAATCTGATCGAGCACTCCCGCAGCGAAGTTCCGCGACGAGAAGTTCCCGTCCGGGACATAATTATTCTCGGTAAATCAAGCGAGCCGGAGAGTTCCATCGACTCATCGAAGCCGCCACTGGCCGGGACTTCGGTTAATCATTGCCAAAACTTTTCTCCCCATGAGACCCAGAGAGACCCTCTCGCGCGCTTAATGCCATAATGGACACTTCTCTTTTCTCTTTCGGATTGCCTCCCTATTGATCCGAAACCACTAAACACGCGGGCATCGTTGCGCACACATTCTTTCACCTCTGACAACCCCTGAAACAACCATCGGGGAATTTTCGACCTATTGTTTTCCCTGGACTTCGTTTTACGACTCGGTAATTTCGTTTTTCGTACATGCGGCATCGATCCGATGAATTTTTCCAATTATTCGAGGATTTTCATCTTGCTTGAATTAATTTGATCAGTGTGACGATCTTTTTAACACTTCATTTCATTCAATTTTTTCAGTTTCTAATGCACACGATTTTTACAATTTTTTGAAAACTTTATACTTACTCAGAATTCAATGTTTTCAGTTTCTAGTGCACACGATGTTTACAAGTTTTGGAAAACTTAGTAATTGATCTAATTCGTTTCATTCAATTCATGATACAGAGATGTTACCTGAGAAACTCGGTGATTTTCAAAATTTTTGGAAGACTTAACACTTGATTTTCAATTCATTCCATTCAATTTTCAACCTCGATCGAAGCGACAATATAAAATTTTTTTGGAAGACGTAGTACTCATCAAGTTAATTGGACGCCTCAAGTAAAAAGCAAAAAATTTCTGTTTGGCTCCCGTTCGTTGTAATCGATTTAAACAATTTTTCGAATGATTAGCTAAGCAAATAACTGTTCGGCTAATGAAGGGGCAAGAAGAGTAACCCCCGAGTATCCGGACATACAGCAATGTTTGTTTTGATTGCACGAAGGACACATCCCCGGGCAGAGGTTTTCACCCTTGCTACGGGTGTATGATCCCCTTGCGATTGGTATTCAGTTGGGCAGATCCCCCGGATCCATGTAACAACATCGGGGACATGTGTCACCCGAGGACGATAGGTGGCAGCGGCCGGAAATAGCTGTTTAAAATTGCATCGAGGGCCCCGCCGTTAACGGCACGTGCGCTTTTTAATGTCCCGACGAATGCTTACGATAATGTCTTTTAAGCTTTTATTAACGGTTAGCAGCGGTACGTGGTCCGAATCGCCATGGCCATTCGCATGCGACATCACGAACCCGGCCTCGGATATCTCCTTCGACCCATAACACCCACGGACACTCGTTCCTTTCACGAGAAACGCTCACAATTCATTTCGACCTTAATCCTTTTCTTCGTACTCCTTCCTGTTTTTCAATTTACAGATCAATTACGCGACTTATCTAACATTAACTCCGCAAAGCGCACGGCAGAGAAAATTATGAACAATATACAGTCAGTTTCATAATTAGACTGCGGATCTTTATGCAAAATCAAAAATGTTCGCATTGATTGCAGGACACAGGAGCCAAATAAAAATTCTATTTTTCTTTTAATTATCCTGTTAAGCTGGAAATAATACATTGAAGTCCTTAAATCCTCTGCTTTAAATTGTACGTGCCCATTTTTATCATAAATTCATAAAATCCGCAGCCTACCTATAATTTACGGGACGACAACAATTTCACACATTTTTAATCGTTAAAATTCACAGATAAAATTAAGATATTTATTCATAGATTTATTCAGTAACTTATTTTCAATTCTATTCATTTTTGCAATTTCTGAGGTTATTTTATCGAGTATTCCAAAGAAATATATATATATGAATGTAATCTTTGCATTGTCAATTACAATGTATTACGGACTTCTTAGCAACACTGGTGTGAAGTGTTCGTGAATAAATAAGCAAGAAGATTTTTAAAATAGCAAAAATTTTTAACATTGTGCATAGTTTAACATAGTGCAAAAATTTTAACGAATGGCAGGAACTAACAGAGTACCCGATATTTACAAACAATAGAATATTGGCGACTAAGTGATTTTTTAGTGCGATTGGGAGACATTTTTATGAAAAAACAAGTTAAACAGCAAAAATACCAGAAATTAGACTTGTAGAAGCTTTTCTCTCGACAAAATTAATCTTTAACGCTGCTGTGTTCATTCATTAAAAGGAACGAATAATTAAAATTTTCTTCATATATGTATAGTTTATCAAATTACTTATATCAATAGATGTACGTTGTATATATATAATAATACACACATCCGTATTTTACATGTCCTTAATTTTTAATGCTTCGACTATCTTTCAATATTAGCAAGTGCTTCGCTGCATTTGTTAAACATATGTTATTAATTTAAAGACGTCACGAACTTTCATTCCGACCCAGCAACTCATACTCCAATTGCAGCGCATGTTCCTTGTAAAAATAATCGGAAGAGGGCAATCAATTGTTGGAAGACCACGCACGAAAAATCGAGGAGGATACAAGAGCACTCGTAGGAAGCTCACGTTTCTCGGCGGACCTCCAGGGAACGATGTCTCAAACGACCACGAGGGAATGACGCACCTGCAGCAAAAAGGCCGTGTGTCGTTCGAGAAAAGTATCGACCCCTTGGTGCGGGGGTGGATGGCCACCTCTCTCTCGGTTGACTCTCACGCGCGTGCCACCGGGACGATAAGTTTGTCATAGCCAATTTATACAATTGGCATGGCACACGGTGGCCTCCGTATTTGCCACTGGGGAGCCACGAATTTATGGCTAATGTCCCACCCTCTCACGGCCCGCAGTATCTTTCTCGCCCCGTGAAAAAATAACCGCTATTTCCGCGCTGGGAATGATGGCGCGTCGTGACCGCTAGTCCTCGCGATGATTCAAACCCGAACCGGGATGCTCTGGAACACGTCCTGCCTGGATTTTCGTGTCCCGAGACATTACCGCGTCATTCGTGTCTTTCAGAGCTGTCTTAGTTGATCTTAAGTATTCTCCTTGTCTTGGATTGTGTTTATATTGCTGAATGAATCAGTAAGTAATTGTTCCAGTGGTCGGGCATATTAAGTATTTACCTGCCTGTTAGTAGAATTTTAAATATTTGTGCTGTGCTGAAAGGTAGCTGAGAAACATTTGATATTTTTGTCGTATTGCGGATGAGGGTACCTGTGTAGTTATAACAAAAATGGGATATGAGACAATTTAAGGACAGCCATATACAGTGGGTGTACAAAGTATTCGTACACTTTTTAAAAACTAATAACTTGTTTATAATTGTACCAAACGATCTGATTTTTTATAATCAATTAGAAGCAATGGTTTACGAAATGATATGCAACAAAGATTTTCCAAAAATTATAATTTACAAGATTACATGCAAAAATAAAAAAGGAATTTTTTAAAACTTTTATTTGGCCGGCCCTCTCCGCCCCCACCACCTAACCCTAACTAATTCTGATCGCATGATTTTTCATTACTAGTTCCGCTATAGTCTTTTGCGAATATCTCAAAAATTTTTTGTAATAAAAATAAATAATTTTAATAATAATTAATAAATAAATTTTTAATTTCAGCCAAAAATGACAGTTTGTGTTCAGCATGTCAAAACGAATAGAATGACGTGTGTCACATGTCGAAAGGAAGGGGGGTGGGGTTCTAAAGTTCAGCCGTTGATTAAAAGGCGCGCGGAGCATGAGAGGCGCGGTAAAATTCAAATTAACGAAAGTATACTTTCGTTACATGCATAAACTCAAATTTTTTGAAATTTTGACATTCGGCGTTTTTCCTTGCAACGACAGATATTATTTTCAATTTGTTCTGTAATTGACCAAGAAAATTTTTAGGAGGTGGCAGAGCCGAGAATTCTTGGGCAGTTAGCGTGCCCGTCACGGGTCCGCGAATCGAAATCGCGACGACGATTAATTCCGGGTCTGTCGTCGACAATCGTTTAAGTTTGGAAACGATTTACACCGTAGTCTACCTCGGCGCGAGGTTGAAGCGTGTCGAGTAAGAAGGGTGAGTTTGCATTCACGGGGGTAGCTTTCGAAGGTAGAGCGAGAGGGGTGGAGGGTTTGAAACCGCTCGTTTATCAGTAACCGACTCTAGTGAAAGCGACACCGAGCCTCTACGCCGCACGAATAACAATCCCCCGAGCCCCCTGTGTCGGCTCCGATGCGAAAAGTATTGCCCGAACCACCCCTCACGGTCGCTTTCCCACCTCGGACATAATTTACGCCGGCTCGTTTCCTCTCTCCTTTCTTCCCTCTCTTCTTTTTTTCTATTTTCAATTCACTTAGGACCCCGGACGAGAAATTCCCCGGGTTTAAAACCACCCCCGGACTTCGAAACCACCCCCGCAGACTCGCGAACCGCGAACTCGAGACGTCGCCTCTGATTTCCGACGATTTCGCGTTTCAACCGTTTAAACGGTAATTGCTCGAAACGTCGAGTTTTGCATGGGGTTTTATTTTCATTTGTTTTTTGTTTCGGTTTTGCCGTTTCGTTCTTTTTCAGCGTTGTTAAGGGGCGGGCAAGTTGGATGAGAACCGTCGAGAGAATTGCTCGCGATTCTCATTTAATAAAGGCGAACGGTGCCGGCGAACTTTTCGGGGTGAGAATCGATCCGGCCTCCGCTGGAGTCGGGTAAGATCATATTCTAAATTGTAGCTTTAACACTTTGGCTGAGGGAAGCTCTATTTAATAGCATTCTCAGCGCTTATTGTATTTTTCTTTCGTTCTAGAACCGGGGCTTCTGCACTGGCGAACTGAAATCCGTGCCAGACTCTAATATTCCTCAATTAACTTGTAATATGTAAGTATGCGACTCCAGTGTTCCTACGTTAACAAACAAAAATGTGTGTATCACTCTAACGTTACCAAATTGACAAATAAAAATATTTCTCCAATTCCAGCACTCCTACATTAACAAATAAAAATGCGTGTATGCCTCTAGCGTTCCTAAATTAATGAAAATGTGTGTGTCTGTATTCGGTTCCAATGTTCCTACATTAACAAATAAAAAAAAAGGGAAAATAATTTTTTTAGACATTAGTGACTATAAATAAAAGCGTGGAGCGCTAAACTATATTGACGTAATCTTCATGGGCGCTCCACGCTTTTATTTATAGTCACTAATGTCTAAAAAAATTATTTTCTCCTTTTTAGTGCATTTTAATGTAAGCGTGGTGTTTAAAATGTTATTTTATATATTTTTTTATTTTCTACTTTTTAGTCTTTTTTAAACGGAACGCAAGATATATTAATACTGGTATGAAATACTAAGATATAGAAACGCAAGATATGGAAATACGCGAGATAGAACGAGGGGATGACTCTGAGAGACGACGTCTCTTGATGGAGTCCGAAATTGTCTGAAATGGAACTGAATGAACGGAACACCACACTGACTGAGCTCCTTCTAGCGAAATGGATCAGTGGAGTGGGGATGAGTCGGAGTGAGAACGAGTAGTGGAGTAGGGGGCGCTGGCGCGCGGAGTGGGGATCGCTGAACGCGATGACTTACTACCGAGTGTTGCGCGACAAGGTGTGACGTGTAATATTACAATTTTTTTTTCCTGACCGCAGTTTTTTTTAATTTGTTTTTAAATATTGCATTGTCATCCAGTTCTGAGCTATGTTTAAAGTTTCAAGTCTCTAGTTCATCGGGAAGTGGTTTAAAATTCGATTACAAGATTTGACGCATACAACAAGAACAACGACAACTCGGCAAGCTAATATAAGCGTGGTAATAAAAATGTATATATTCGATTCTAATCCAGTCTCTTAGCATAAAAATCGTAGGCTGCCGCCGCGATTAGGGTCGAACGATCGATCACCAGAGCCGGTATTCGATCGAGGGTTGGGTGACCGATAACCGGAAGGGGGTTGAGTATCGTTCAGAGCTGTCTAGCGGGGTGGAAATTGACTCCGACAAACACGGGCTCGAATCTCATCGAGGTGGGTCCGCGTCAAATTCGCAGAGCGGAAACCGGGCATCTTCTTGTCGACCCATTTTGCAAGTGTCGTCGTGGCGGCGGGCTAATTTGTCAGTTGTCGAGTTAGCGTCCTCCGGGGGATTCCCCTTTTCCGTGGGCCCACACCCCATCGGGACGGTAATCAACCGGTGAATATCTAAACTGCAGCCTCGAAACTCGTCCCATCCCCGGAACGTCCACCCCCTTCGTTCTCTCATTTATAAAGAAGAGGCTATTCCGGCTCGGGGAGGTGCGATTGATCCACCCCTCGAACCCACCCCCGCCCCCTTCACTCGAAACTCCCACTGTTCCCGTCCCTGGCCCGATCCAGCTCTATTATTCTCTTCTTTCCATGGAAAACTCGCCGATAGCGGCTTCCGGGGCTTTCGAACCGAATCCCCGGGCCGAAATTGAATTAGAGGGATAGGATTGATTTAGATTAGGCGAACAGGTAGACTTCCGACTTCTTAACCCTTCGCGGTAGACAGCGCTCTCCACTCTCTCTGCTTTGTTGCTAAATTTGTTTTATTAATTCTTAATTTTGTGGAGGTTGTTCTTCACCCATTTCTCGGCCATTTTTGATCTTGACAATTGCAGAAGATGGAATATCAGTTTCATAAAAATTCAGTGGAGAGACATCGTCGAGAGCAACGTTCCTAACTTCTTCCAGATTTTTTCGAAAGTGGATCGTGTTATTTCAAATACACATCCCGAGAATGTCGGAGAACCTTAATAGGATAGTCTTGTGGTCGTTTGAAGTAGCTTTTTAAAAATACATATGCCATAGCAGTTTTATAAAAACCCAGTATGACATTTTAAAAGTGATCAGAGAGAGAGAGAGTTCCCTCGAGTTTCTCAGAAGAAAGCGATTCTCAAAGGGAGCGTGTCGAAGGGGTGGCGAAACGATCTGAGCTGCGAGAAAAGTCTGGTGGGGGGGTGGGGGATCGCGAAAATGCGCAAAACTGCCGGCTAATGTTCCTCTCGACGTGACAGGTGGATTGGCTCGGTTGTCACGGAGCTGTGTTTCGAGGGAGAGAGAAATCGAGAAAGCGAGAGAGTCTTGTAGCGGTTCTCGGGGCTTTGTAGTCATCCATTCCCGGAGCTCACCCCTGTGCATTATTTAAATAAACAAGAGAAGCTGGGGCAGATTGGCTCGCGTCTCTCTGTTCTCCTCCGAAGCAGTTCCAGTGACGAACAATTATCCCCTCCAGCCGGGGGGAAACGGTAGCAAAGGCTCGGCTAGAGGCTGAAGTGACAGGCCAAGGGTGGTGCCGACACAGTGTACCCCGAAACCGTTCTAATGAATTTTAAATTGCCTCGCATTCATAATGCAGGCCCGTTGACAGTCGGGATGAACCGGAGATGACAAAGTAAAACGGCCGACTTAATATTTCCGGGCGCCCGCCGAACCTGACGGGAAAATTACCGGGAAAACTACACGGTGATTCTGACTCGCTGTTAAGGTAGCACTTTCATTGCACGCGGAATGAGTTATTTGGTAGTGGACTGTGGCGGTCGTTGCCATCTGCTGGGACTTGCGGACACCCCTCAATTACGCAGAAAATAGGTCGGAATTGATAACTGGATAAGTCAATTTTTAAGGACTTCATTGTACAGGGTGTATAAAAAGTAATTGTCATCCGTTCTAGGGGTGAATCTACATCTCTGGATCGGTCGACATTTGTAAGATAAACTTGCCGCAAAATTGTTTATAACAAATAAAATTGTAGTTAAAATTGTTTTTAAACCAATAAGTACCTTTTATTCATCGAGAAGAGAATGAGTTTGAAAGGAGCCACATGTCGCAAACAAATAGTTATTGAGATATAATATAATCGAGCGCGTGCTTCAAGCCAAACGAAAAAAGGGACATTCGTTGATAGGCTCGTACCAAAAAAGCGATCGTTTCCCTGTTCATCCGAATCATAAATTTGAAGTTGCAAAGTGTGAAAGAATACCTTATATCCACTGCTACACATAAGAGTATTAATCCTACATTATAAAATACGTATGTCAAAAATAGGTACTTACAAATGTTTCAGAATCTTCTGTTCCTCCGTCGGATCAAGTGGACACTGCAATTTTCGCGAATACGTCTTATTAACGATGAAGCACAAAACACCACACTTCTACACAATCACTGGACACTACACAATACACTTTCTGATATCGTGAACGAGAAGAAGTTACTCCGACCACGGTCAAAATAATACTGCGGTTGTTACCTGTAAACGACGTTATAGTGAGCAAAATACGCATGAGAATCTTCAACCTCGACAGATCAACAACACGTGCGGCGGATCCATCGAAACGACGAGCGGACTACCCTTATAAATCACGTCCTTGATGACCGTAGACAATGCCAAAATGAATTTCTTTGACAGTTCCCCCACTTTTCAATCTAAAATCCTTCCGACACACTCGCGTTCAATTAACGAACGCAACATTTCCCATCCTTAACCATTCATGAAAATCCATGGTGACAACCGCAGTATTATTTGGACCATGGTCGGAATAATTTTTTTCCATTCGCTATTACGATTTCGGAAAGTGTGTTGTGTAGTATTCAGTGATTGTGTAGAAGTGTGATGTTTTGTGCCTCATGTTAATAAAACGTATTCGCGAAAATGGAAGTGTCCACTTGATCCGACGGAGGAACAGAAGATTCTGAACCATTTGTAAGTACATTATAATACTTGACATTCGTATTTTATAATGTATATAGATTGCGGATCTTTGTGCAAAATAAGAATTGCCTGTATCGATTGCAAGAAAGGGAAACCAAATTGGATGTTAGGTATTTCTTCCCTTAATGATTTTAATAGAGGAGAAATCATATATTGACGTCTTTAATTTTTCAAATTTTCCAACAACGTTGAATTTCATCTATTCAATTTTTCTATAAATGCATAAAGTCTAATAATGTAGGATTAGTATTCTTATGTGTAATAGTGGATATAAGGTATTCTTCAACATTTTGCAACTTCAAATTTATGATTCGAATGGACAGGGAGACGATCACTTTTTTTTGGTACAAGCCTATCGACGAATGTCCCTTTAAATTTCATTTGGCTTGAGGCACGCACACGATTATATCCGGTCTCATCGACACGGTCAGACGGACTGTAGTAGTAGGCTTTTGTCTATACGTATAATTCTACACAATCAAATTTTCCAGGAACTTATAACAGCAGCTTATATTTCAATAACTATTTGCGGCATGTGTCTCTTCTCGATTAATAGAAGGTATTGATGTAAAAACAAACTTTAACAACAATTTTCTTTATTATACAGGGTGTCCCAAAATTCGTGAACTTCCCGGAAATGGGAGGTTTCTGAGACCATTTCAAGCGACATTTTCCTTTGCAAAAATGTTATCCGCGGCTTTGTTTAGGAGTTATTAACCAAAAACAGGGACCAATCAGAGCGCGACCTAGACGCGAGTTGAATCAGTCGGCCCGGCGCGCAAACTGTCTATTGGCTGACTGTGGCAACTCGCGTCTCGGTCGCGCTCTGATTGGCCCGTGTTTTTCGTTAATAACTCCTAAACAAAGCCGCGGATAACATTTTTGCAAAGGAAAATATCGCTTGAAATGATCTCAGGAACCACCCCCTTCCGGGAAGTTCACGAATTTTGGGACACCCTGTATTTATATTCTTCGTGCTTGGACTCATTTCAATCAGAAATGTGTCACAAATATTGTATTGGTAAGAGTATCATGAAAGAATGATAAGAAGCAAACGAGTTTTAACAATATCATGTTCAAAGATGTCTATAAACAACACTAGTTCGGATAATTGGGGTTCCACTTTACCGTGGATTAAACAAGTCTTAACTTCAATCAGGAAAATGTCACAAACATGTCAGTAAGTGTATCACGAAAGAATCGTAAGAAAGAGAAGATGTTGAACATTGTTTTGTTCACCTTCAATCCTCTTCGACGTTTTCACGCATATTGAAACAATACATGCATACGATGGCAAGAAAAATAGTGTCGAGCAGCACATGCTCGCATTCCATCGAAGAACGTCTCACGACAGGTCTCCGAAGGCGCGGCGCGCGTTCTTCCTTGAAACTGTGACCGGAGAATGCAAAACAGCGGCATAACTCTTTCGAGATACGTTTACGCGGGGCGGTTCAATAAGTAAGGAACGGTTTATTGTTCCTCGGCACGAGTGAGTCACTCGAGACATGCCACTCAACAACGAACGGCCGCCGAAGAAGAACAAGAAGAAGAAGCTGGCGGGCTTCTGCGTGAAGAGAGTGGCCGGCATCGAGGAGGAGGAGGACTCGCGTCGCGTGTACTCATCCGTATTTTTGTACCTCGTTCCGAGATAATTACAGAATGCCCCCGTTTACGAGTTCGACCAATTATAACCCCGGCTCTTGTTCGCGAGCGTCGAATTAGCAACACCCGAAAAACGATTAGTCCCGAGCGACGACTAAATATCAGTAATTTCGCCAACCGATCGAAAAGTAAGAGAGGTAGACTTCCGCTCTGTAATACCGATTCCGGTCCCGGAAAAAGAAGAAATTAATTTCCGGCGCACGGCTGCACTCGGCCGGCGAATTAAAGAGTCCCCCGGGACACAATGTATTTAACGATCGAACGGATGGATTCGCCGAGAAGGGATCGGCAATCGGCAATGATAATTTACGCGCATGTAAATCGAGCACAACCATCGCGCCACCGTTCGTTCGTTCGCCATTAAGTAACTGTAACGCCCGGCACCGATGAGACGCTTTTAATCTACGAGCGGCACGGAACCGAGCCGAACCCGACCGATCTCTGTAATTGGCTCTTTCGCGATCGGAATCGGCCCCGGCGAAATTATACGCGCGTATTATGTTACGGTGCTTTGTCTTATTGCGTGAACGATGATGGCATTACTACCAATGAATGTCCGATTAATTCTACCGGGAAATTTAACGTCCAGTCGGTTAACGATTTTTTCATTGAAAGATCGGTGACATTACCTCCGTAACTACCGTAAGGGTAGTTATAGGGTGACTACTGTTTAACGAATTATTTATTCCGTTCCGCTTAACAAAAAATTCATGAACATTCTTCTTAACATCATACACGACCGTGAATTTTCTCCGAATTTTTAACTACAAATTTGATTTTTAAAAAATTCCACAAATTTTAAATTGCTGATTTTACATTGAAGTTATCAGATGACTACGTTTACGATCTTCATGCAAAATAAAAATTTATTTTATTTTCTTAATATGTTTAATAAGTTGAAAATAATGTAACAGTATTTTAAAATTCTTCTAATGTTTTTACTGTTTTAAATTACACCTACTCATTTTTGTCATAAATGTATAAAATCCGCTGTCTAATGATTATTAATGTGTATTTTTGTCAGATTTTTCTCTGACTTTCTCTGTTTGCGGCGACTACACACGGTCGATTCGCGCCGGAAAAAAATGCGAGACTAGCCAGACAGCGTGATCGATCGGCAGAACCGCGGAAAGATCGCGGAAGACGCGGGCGTGAAGTCGGGCCGGGCGTTCCCTGCCGAAAACACGTCGAAGTAATTATCGCCGGGTGGTGGAGCAGCCATTCCGGAACCGCATTCTCCCCAAAAATACCCGAGCACCGAGCACCGAGAGCAGCGCGGCAGGGTTAACATTACGGCGTACCGTAAATTGCTGGTGGGTACGGGTAGCTGCATCGAATTGCCGGTGCCTGACGTGCATAAACCGCGAACAATTCGCGCGGCAGAACGCGAAGATGCTGCTGCTGTCCGCGGAATCGGCGTCTTGGGAGCCGTGCACTCGTTGCACATGCACTCGGCCCAAGCGGTCCAATTGCAGCTGCCGGCCGATGCACAGTCGGCCGTTGGAGCTCGAACGTCGCAAAATTTCACTTTTCTGAAAAAATATGGACGGAAAGGAATTTTCTGCGGACTGGCAGTTCAATGTTTCAGCTGAAATCTACTATTTTTATTGTACACATTGATTACAATTAAAGTTCATTATTTTGTTGAATTATAACTAGACTGCGGATCTTATGCATTTATGGCAAAAATGCACACGTACAATATAAAGCAGTGGACATGTTAAAAATATTCGAGGACATCAGGGTATTAGTTTCAGTTTAATAGGATAATTAAAAGAAGAAAATCATGTTTATCTGGCTCCTGTATTCTGCAATCAATGCGAACATTTCTTATTTTGTATAAAGATCCGCAATGTGATTATAACTAATTGTAAGCAGTAAGTAGTACTTAGTGAAACCATAAATTAAAAATTTATTATAGGTATACATTTTTGCATTCTACAAAGTTTAATAAAACCCAACCCATTTTATTCAACAGTGATATTCCATAAATTGAATAAAACAGAAATGTTTGCTCAATGTCAATTAAAAATTATGAAATTTTTAAAGTAAAAATTGCAAATTAATATTAGAAATACTAACTAAAAGTCCCTGCAATACGTAAACGTGACAGTATATCATCACTTTTTAAAAATAAGAGGATTCACGAAGGCATTGTACAATTTTTTGTAAAATACAGATGTTCAGACTTGAGGTGACCCTTCTTTAAACAGAAATTGTTTTGTAACAATTGTCAAGTGAATTTGAAATTTCTACCTAAGATGAAAATGAAACTTGTCCAGCCGGATCGACCAGCCACGGATTCCGCGGAATCCGGGCCGTGCGGTGTTTATTGTTCGCGATCGGCCCCGCGGTGCCTCGGTTTGCGAGAAAACACGAGACAGGTAGCCACCATGTTCTGCTAGCAGGCACCAACGAACACCGAAATAGACTCGCGTCTGGCCAACGTCCTCGCCGAGCCGATAAACACGCCACTCGAGCCCCCAACCTCCCCAAAAATCCTCCTATCTGCCGAGAGAAGAGTATTCTTTGATCTACACTACGACCTCGACTGTGTCGGCCCTTCTACAATTTCGATCAAAGGACAAGTACTATTCTTGTACGAAAGCGTCGAACGCAGATGTCGATAACTGTCGATAGGAGACTCGAAAGATGCTCGTTAGACGTCTTTGTTGCGTGCTGGGATTAACCCTTTGCGGTCGGTGCTATTTTAACTCGAAAATTAAACATTTCTTCCTACCTGGAATATCATTTCTTTCGATACATTTACTTTATAATATAAACAATATTTTGAATAATGGTATAGCAATTTTTAGTGGTGACTCTCTCTCTCTCTCTCTCTCTCTCTCTCTCTCTCTCTCTCTCTCTGAGTCGTCCTTCGAGTGCTAAAGGTTAAAAGTCAAAGTGAGCTGTAAAGTAACAAACATAGCCACAAATTGATTAGATAAAGTCACATAAAATATGAAAGCTCTTTGGGCCCCAGCATCAGAGTCGTCAGATGAGGGGAGGCAGAGTAGAGAAATAATCAACTAATATTTTAAAATGATTAATAGTCTTTTTGAATGTTAGTCACAGCAAAATAGTCATTAGTCAAAACTGTTTGATTAGTTAGTGATAACTAAATGGCAAATAGTTAGTCACAGCTGTAAATAATCGTTGGCTATTGCTTATCAGTGAATTAGTAGTTGATGATCAGTCATCAATCTTTAGTCATCAGTCACTATTGTGCGATTAACATACATTAACCCTTTGCACTCCGCTGTCCCCTCTGAGGCACCACTAGAAATTGTTGTATCATTATTCAAAATATTGTTTACATTATTAAATACATCGGTATCTAATCAATTACTAAACATCTAGGTATTGTATGAGGTATTCTACCAATTTCATATCCATACAATTTCAAAAATCATAGGGAATGAACGTATTCTAGATCGGAAGAAATGTTTAATTTTCCAGTTAAAATAGCTCGGAGTGCAAAGGGTTAATATTATTAATTCGTTATCACTAACTGATTAAAAAGTTTTGACTAATGACTATTTTGCTATGACTAACATTCAAAAAGACTATTAGTTTTTAATTTTTAAATATTAGTTGATTATTGCCCTACTCTGAGGGGAGGGAACAAGAATTGAGGAGAAAAGTTACCCTCTCTTTGCCGATATCGGATTAGTCACGTGACCCCGCGGGGGAAGCGTGGGGAATAGCGTGGTAGAAGGGGAAGGTAGAGTGGAGACACAAGTCTTAATCTACTGACTTAGCCCAGCGCTTATCA
Source organism: Lasioglossum pauxillum (assembly GCA_933228785.1). Lineage (NCBI taxonomy): Eukaryota > Metazoa > Arthropoda > Insecta > Hymenoptera > Halictidae > Lasioglossum > Lasioglossum pauxillum. The sequence continues at coordinate 34,477,694 of OW121705.1, read as the reverse complement.
AAAACATTTTAATTACAATTTTAAATTTTGTAACGTATCAAAAACTGGAACATTTCGCCATAATCAACAAACATAGCGATCAGTGGATCTTCCAAATGATCACAACAGGAAGCATCACTGTTTCCAAGGAGTCTAATCCGTAATTCCGTCAGTCCGACCCGCGGGTACCATCCAAAGTCTCCGCGTACCTGGCTTCGAATCGAACCGACTTCGAACTCTGTCTCTGGCGTTGGTTGGCAGGCTGCGGTAGCAAAAGGGGGATGATAGTTGAGCCAGGGGATGGGAGTAGCGGGGGTTGGTTGGTTTTGCGTAGCGAGTTGTCGGATGTCGGTGTCTGCGGCCGGATGTTGCGTCAGTGATACAACCGGATGATACTTGGCGCCCCGGGGCCATTCCGCGTCTGTAAGTTAGCCACGTACAATTACCATGCGTCTCGGCACTCGCGATGCCGTTACAGCGTTTTCGACGAAACGTTATGGATGGATGGATGGGAGAAGCAGGGCCAGAAACCGACACAGGTTAGCACAACTTCTCGCGGATAGAGAGGAAGCTGGTTTTGACGAGCATGATCGCAAACTCGAGCGATCCGAAGATTAAGTCCTGGGTAATCGGTGATGCTCGCGTCCGATGCAACTTCTGCTTCCAGCAACCATTCTAGCGGTGCGAGCAGAATTTTTAAAAATGAAACGGAAAAATGAAAAGAAGGATGAATAAAACAAAACTGCTTCGAAGAAGTTGATTTCTGTGTTGAATCCCTAGTTGAAAATTGTTCCTTTGCGAGAAAATTTCTGCAACTCGTGTATTTATTTAGAAGAGGTTGGCACATTTATTTGAATTGTGATTTTTATACTATATGTGAAAAAATGTCAGAATAAAAGGGAACGAATTTGAATAACTGTACGTCTTATATCTTGTAAAATGTTTTCGAGAGATAAAGTGTCAGGATTGATTCAAACAATGTTTCTATTTTCGATATTAATTATTCGCGAAACACGTTTAACTCGTTAATGGAAGAGGAACTTGTTGGGGCAAACACCTAAATAGGATGAAGGAAACGGGGGTGTAAAAGCGAAGAAATTATTAATTGAGGTGTAGGAGGCGTCCGCGAGCATGTGCGACAGCCAGCAGGTTAGGATGACGAGTGTGGGATGCAGGAAACACGAGGAACAATGGGATCTTGATACGTTAAACGGGAATGGTAAAGAAATAATGTAGCAGGATTCCAACGTCTCTATATTAGTTACTGTCTTTATTTTTCATTCATCTTGGAACCGTTTTGCGCGGGTTCACGAGGTCAAATCGCTTTAACTGTTGCATTCGCGAGTTATTTCATTGTTGCTTAATCAGTTTAGCTGCCGGAGTCTGGTGTTACACTTTTATTGCGGAATCTATCTTCTCCATATTATATGTAAGCTTTGGAAAATTATGTTCAACGCTTTTTGGCAATTAATTGGAAGAGAGCTTTGCTTTAAATATTTTGTGGATCATTATTAGGGACATTAAATAAATAGAGTTACTTTAATGTTTTGTGTAGATCGTTGCTACGCAAGGTTCGAGATGATCGAGAAATGATTTAGGACGCGATCGTTGACAGTCGAGGATCGTGATTGTAAAGTCGAACGAGAGTATCGAAAGTTGTACGGCCCGTTCATCTTTTCGGTAGTAAACCCGGCGAAGTGTTGATTTACGAAACAGATAAAATTTCAGGTGAATCTCAGTGGCTCGTATTTTACATGTTGCCTACTCCTCGCCCTAATCTACTTCGGCCGTCTGACCTAGTATACTCCGAATCCCCTTTCGAGATTAACACTTCCACATTATATCTTGTGATCATCGTTCAAACAAAGACACTTTTATTTATCTAGAAAAAATTCTTACCGACACATACGCGTTAGTTCATACGAGAGATGAGAATTTTCATGCAATTTCCTAATTTCATATACACATACTCTTTAAACATTGCTTCGAGAGAAGAATTTGTTTGACTGATTTTTTTAACAGAAAATGCAATCAATTTCTGGTAATATAAACGCTTCCTTGTGTCACAAAAATTTGCACATTCCACAACTAGACTGCAAAATACAAATTCTCTGCATCTGTTCCAAGAAGCAGACGACATTTAAGTCTTTTTAATTCTTGAATAATATGTATTTGATTGTTTCAACATTTTTACTGTCTCAAATTGCAGCTACTCATTTTTGCATATTATTCATTATAATTTGCTACTCAAATGCATAAAATCCGTCTAGTTATTGGTTTTCGAAAACCGTTTGGTCTGTCGCAGTGAAATCGGTTGTTCCAGACGCATTAAAGCTTCTCAAACAACCATCCCCTCTGATCGTACATTTAGAGAGTGATTCCGACTCGGACTTAATTGCTCTACAAACGAGCCGACTACACTTCCATTCCCCGCGAAATCGATAACTCGTCCGCAAGTGGGTCACCCCTTCGTCTGGATCGGAACGTGACGTAGGGTGTTTTTCGTTTGAATCGGTCTGTGCCGACCCATTCATACATATAACAAAAATCTCGAACAATCAAACATATAACGAACCATCTGACGCGAGAATCTCCAATTTTTCAACCAATCCAATTATATTATTTCAATTATATTACTAACCACCCTTATATATTTGACTACATAAAAATATTTTTCGAAGTCTATTCTAACAAGCTGGATAATTTAAAAAAAAAAATATAAAAAAATATTTTTAGGACACATTTTTATATATTCCAACTAAAGCCACCCTTAATAGTACTTCGGAAATATTTTTTGGAATGTATTCTACATTGTTCGTTCAATTACTCAAAAATATTTCAACGTGCAATTCCGTTCTTCTATTTCACTCCAGTTTGTTACAGTTCAAGTAAATAATTTTTATTTCTACTGTCTGCATATTAGCATAAAAATTGAATCTGAATAAATTTAATCTACATACTATCATAAACAAATGTACATTTGGTGTTCGATAGTAAGTATAAAGTATTTTAGGGAATAAATTCTGAAGTAACAGCTTTTTCTTCCAGCTAAATTGACAGAACGACAGTGGCCGTGGAAAATCTGCTCGTTTATGCAAACACGTCGACGAACTAATAGGAGGCATCGATTCGCGTGGGTGGCCCCGAAGAATTAGGTAAATCGTGTGCAAATGGCTGGCCGTGACGTTTTCGTGGCCGCACGGTCTTAGGTCACGCAAGATACCCGGCCAGATATTTGGTTAAATATTAATGACGTCGTTAAAACAACGCATTTGCGGTTCGTTAAACCGTGAGGGGGCGCCGTCTAACGACTGGCCAACGAGGGCTCGCTTCCACTAGCCATTCCGGTAAACCAACCACCGGCGATACCACGTCCTGGTTACCTCCTAGAATCCTATTATATTCTTCACTATACACCGGTTACAATGTAACCCCGCGATCAAATTTCCGATTAATCCGCTCCGCGTTCTTGATGGCGCCCACGAGGTTGTTTTAGACATATTACATTCCCGCATGTGAATATTCAATTTTCACCAGAAAAATTCATTCCTATTTTGCAGCACTAAAATTTTCTTTAAATGACAATAGAATACATGTTCTACAATGGCCTTCAATTTTTATACTTAACCCCTTGTATTAAAATGTCGCTATTATCTACTAAAATTTAGAAAAACAATTTTCTTCTTCATGTGAATATTCAATTTTCCTCAGAAAAAATTAATTCCTATTTTGCAGCACTACAATTTTCTTTAAATGACAGTAAAATACATCTTCTATAAAGGCCTTCGATTTTTATACTTAACCCCTTGCATTAAAATGTCACAATCATCTACTAAAATTTAGAAAACCGCTTTTCTTCCTCATGTGAATATTCAATTTCCTTAGAAAAAATGTATTCCTATTTTGCAGCACTACAATTTTCTTTAAATGACAATAAAATACATTTTCTATAATGGCCTCCTATTTTTATACTTAACCCCTTGCATTAAAATGTCACAATTATCTACTAAAATTTAGAAGAACAATTTTCTTCTTCATGTGAATATTCAATTTTCCTCAGAAAAAATTAATTCCTATTTTGCAGCACTACAATTTTCTTTAAATGACAGTAAAATACATCTTCTATAAAGGCCTTCGATTTTTATACTTAACCCCTTGCATTAAAATGTCACAATTATCTACTAAAATTTAGAAAAACAATTTTCTTCTTCATGTGAATATTCAATTTTCATCAGAAAAAATTTATTCCTATTTTGCAGCACTACAATTTTCTTTAAATGATAGTAAAATACATCTTCTATAATGGCCTTCGATTTTTATACTTAACCCCTTGCATTAAAATGTCACAATTATCTACTAAAATTTAGAAAACCGATTTTCTTCTTCATGTGAATATTCAATTTCCTTAGAAAAAATGTATTCCTATTTTGCAGCACTACAATTTTCTTTAAATGACAGTAAAATACATCTGCTATAATTGCCTTCGATTTTTATACTTAACCCCTTGCATTAAAATATCACAATTATCTTCTAACATTTAGAAAAACAATTTTCTTTTTCCTTGATGGCGTCCACAAGATCGTCTTAGAAATATTACATTCCCGCATGTGAATATTCAATTTCCATCAGAAAAAATTTTACTCTATTTTGCAGCACTACAATTTCTTTTAAATAAAAGTAAAATACATTTTCTATAATGGCCTTCAATTTTTATACTTAACCCCTTGCACTAAAATGTCATAATTATCTTCTAACATTTAGAAAAACAATTTTCTTTTTCCATCAAAACATTTTCTTCCAATATTAGCAGTAAAGGGAAGTTTTAATAGTTTCACGCGGTTGATCTTTGTATTTTGTACGAGTATTCAGGTTTACTGCACTCGATGGGTAATCTATACGTGCGCGACGGATCCACCATTTAGGAAGACAAGAAAGTTAGATAAAAAGTTTCCGGGGAAGTTGCGTCAAATGAAAAGCTATTGCTCTCGCGATGAAGTTTCGAAAGTCTTTCGATTTGCATCTCCTTCGCAGGGATGACCATAAATCCGTCCGGCTAAATCCACGCGAACTTTCTTCGGATCCTCTCCTCCTTCGCCGGGAAATTTCGAAATGAGTTTCTTTCGACGATTTACATGTTGCGCTTCCCCGAAAATGATACATCCATTAATCCGTTCTGTTGAGACGACACGAATTTAGTTATTAATAAATTGCTGACTTTTCAAGTGTGGTAGATACACTCGATTTGTAGTAAAAATATTCTAAATTAAATGGGATGTTAAAATTCCGAGGTCATGTTTTCGAGTGCGGAGGGTTAAAAAATCCTCATCCCTGAACGCTGAACTTCCAAAAATTATAAAATAATCCCTGATAGACTTATTGTAAGCTGAAAAAATAAATCCCGCAGTCCAAACTCAAGCAAAGCACGAGCATTTCCGAATCGGGAAAGCCACCCCCGAGTATCGGCGATAAAAGAAAGGCTTAAAAGTCACCCCCAATCCATCCCCGATAGGCAATCAAGTTAAAAACATCGAGGGCGGCCCCCCGAAGAGCAACTGGTCCCGATCGAACACCACTAAATTCGAAAGCTAATCTCGAAGGGCAGTAGCCACCCCCGCGCGAGGGGGTTGCGCCCGATAAAACCGACGGTGGTATGTAAATTCCGTCGTCTCGTGTATATCGGATCACGGGCACTCTCGCAGTTTGGGATGTGGAGAAGCTGAGAAAAGCGGCGAAAAAAATCGAGACAAGGATGGCCGGCCACGATAAACTCGAGGAAGGGGCGGAGAGGTGATATTTCAAGGGTGGTCCGCCCCCGGAGTCCGGCTCCTTAGACAACAGGCTCGAAGAAGCGAGACTAGTTAGGCGCAGGGACAACGAGCATAAATTCTCGAACGAGGGATGACCGGGCTGCACGCAAAGTCCCATGATCTCCCTACACCCTGGCCAACCCCTACGACCTTAACCACCCCCGTCGCCGAATCCTTTATCCACCTTGCTGGACGATGGGGATGCTTGATCTCTGGTTTCAAGGTTCACTCGAGTTGAGAATTGTTCAGGGTTGCTTTTTGGGATATCGGATTTTTCCAGCCACGGGGCTGAACTTTTCAGAGAGGGCTGCTCTTGAGGTGAACCTCTTGTATTCCTCGGAAATGTATAACCTATCGATCGTTAAAATTGTCCAGTGTTATCAAAATATTAGGTTGAGAACTATGTTCGCAACCTCCACATTTTCTCAGACAGTAATTTATATACAGGGTGTCTCAGCTGAAGGAGGCCACTTAAATATCTCCGTTATTTTTAATGGCACAAAAAATATTTATGGCATAATTTAAATGGTATTAAAGGTGGAATATCATAGAAGAACAATTTCTTTTCCTATCTTATCTTTTTTATTCCATCTTATAGCGGCTGAAAAAATACATTTGAATATGCTTAAGTCATTAACAAGATGGAATACAAAGAAAAAAGTTTTCCCGATAAAAATAACGATGACCTTGAAAGAACTATGAAAACATAACCGGACAAAAAAAATTGTAATTCTATGATATTCCTCCTTCGGTACCATTTAAATTATGATGAATTATGAAATTATTACCATATAAATATTGTTTTTGTGCCATTAAAAATAAAGAAAATATTTAGATGGCCTCCTTCAGTTGAGACACCCTGTATATTTTTGAAGCACGAGTATTTTATGCCAAATTCATCGCAAAGTTCAGAGCCTTCCAATGATATACAGTTCAAAAGGAATAGTCACTGTATGAGGTAATAATGGTACAATAAAAAAATTAAAGAAGAAAGTTCGCGAATTTAATTGCCAACCTAATACCATGATTTAATTTTTTATTGTAATATACAGGGTGTCTCATTTAAGCCACCCCTAATAACTTCATTCATACGGAAATAAAAAAATGTTCGGGGAGAAAGTCGTCGCATTTGGAGAGGGACATAAGTCTATGTGGATGAAGGTCAGCTCAAGGTCATGTTTTCCAAGATCTAGAGAACAGTAATGTTCCTTTTCAATGGAATGACTTATTTTTCATGCTTGATTCCGATCGAGGACGCAATGTTCGGACATGATGCGTTGTGAAAAACGCGAATCGGTGATTACGGAATGTGGTTCGGCATCTCGAAAATCGATCAATCTCGAACGAATCTCGGTGATGTGGCGTAGGGACACGCGACGGACATGCGAAAGGCAGTCGGCGGCGTCTTGGAATCCGAAATATGTTCGACGAAAGGACGAAGTCTCAGGACCGAGGATACGTTCCTTGGTATTTCGGAGCCGATCGGTATGTGTCGAGAATGTCCAACGTGTGACGTCCTAACGCCATGTCACCCTGTCGACCTTTGCGTGCCGGAGTATCCCCCTCGAGACATTCCACGGCTGTTCCGGAACGTCCGAAGAACGTCTTGGAACATTAATTGTGGAAAAAGGCCGCTCGTTAAGCTTCGATTCGAACTCCTGAATGAACGCTGCCCTCGAGAACGACGACGGTAGACTGCCCTTTCGCTTGCGGGGTGGTAAAAATTGATTTTGCACTATCTTTATATTCGGTGTACACTTGTAACTTTGTGTACATAGTACACTTGTGTCTTTGTACATATACCTGTGGACATTAGACACTTGTGCCTTTGTGTACGTCGTACACTTGTACCTTTGTACACGTGTGTACGTTGTACATAATCAGAGTTGGGCAAAAATTTAATCAACGATTGACGAATACATTTCCACTTCAATCGTTAATCTCAATTAACAATTAAACACCTACTTAGTCGTTAATTGCGGTCAACGATTACATTCTTTTAAATTGATTAATGATTAACTGCTGAAAATGTAACCTGAGTTTTTGTTGAAATATATTTCTGTCAATTCTCCTTCTCCGCTCTCTGTATCTCTCTCCCTCCTTATTACAATTTGTGGATAGACCGTGTGGCGATTAACTTCAACAATTGATTAAATCAGTCCCCGATTTTTCGATGATTTCTTTTTTTAATCATTGACTAATCATCGATTGACGATTAACTTCATCAATCGATTGACGATTAACTTCATCAATCGATTGACAATTTACTTCATCAATCGATTGACAATTAACTTCATCAATCGATTGACGATTAACTTCATCAATCGGTTGACGATTAACTTCATCAATCTATTGACGATTAACTTCATCAATCGATTGACGATTAACTTGATCAATCGATTGAATCATTCGTCCATTTCTCAATGAGTACCTTTTTTAATCGTGCACATTAATCAATCAATCTTTGTTAAAATTTTAATTGATTAATGCCCGACTTTATACACAATGCATGCTTGTATTTTTGTATACATTGTACACGTTGTATACTTGTATTTTCTAGACGTTGTACACAATGTGTACACTTAAAGTCTTACAGAAGGTGTCCGTCGAGTGACACTCGGTTTTCGAGGCTCGGCCCTCGAGCCCAGTCGGCGGCGTCGGAGAATTGCGGCGATAAATTTGATTTCGCCGGCAGCCGGCTCGTGACTAGAAGTTATTACGAACGAAAGTAGAACTCGTTCCGGTGGTGGTGGGTAGCGACGGCCTTACTGTCATAGAATAATACGGGATGCCATTGTAAACGTCAGCGGGCGACGCCGCGGCGTTGATCGATGGCCACCCGTCAGTTGGCACCACTTTTAATTAAACCGCCCTCAAGATTAGCTCCCCCTGTTCTTACGGGACCACCCCCAACTCCTTGTAATTGTTTTAAATCTCACCCCCCGTGGCCGGGCAGTTGCTCTCCCGCCTGCTCTAGCGTTCTCAGCCCCGCTCGGAAAAAAAACCGCAGCTTGTCAACGTGACAGATTCACCGGCTTCGCAGACATTTATAAGCTCAGACAAGATGGGGTTGCAACTTCCACCCCCGTTCGACTGTCGAAACGAATCTCTTCATTTTTTCGCCTTGCACTTGGCCCAAGACCTGCTGTACTAGTCTCCGGTAAACGTCCTCCTTCCTTTTCCATATTCTCTGATTTCTTTTCTCTTTTTTGGGAGATCAAAAAGATCAAGATCACTTTTATTCCTGAGAATAAAAGTATTTACCAGCTCATTTTTATATAGGTATATTGACTTACTTTATTAATCATCTAATACAAAATAAAAATTATTTATATAATTTATAAGACAAGTGGAAATTCCTTTCTTCACTTTTATGTTTTATGTTCGAAACTAGTATGGTTTGTTACAAATAAACTACATCCACAGTCTGCTAATGATAATTAGTAGATTAAAATTCACGACATAAAGCATAAAGACCCTGACTTGTTCCTCTCGGAAGTGTATCTCGCCAGGTCGCTCAGCGATTCTGTGCTCTTAACTATGGTTTCCCGAACATGGAAGGACCGAGGTCGGCTAACTAGGCTGCTTCTAGAACGGCTAACTAATTTTTCTAATTACGGAGCCGCTTCGGTCGCGACGGAGAGTTTCTTTCGCTGATAAACTTAGGTGTCGGACGTGCAGCTCGCGCGTTTCTCTGTTGGTTTGGGGGTCGAGTATGTGTCTGCAGGGGGTTGGGGACGGTGAGGGGGTTCGGGAAGGTCGAGGGGGTGGACCCTTTGCTAGATCAAAGCGCCCCCAAAGATCAATACGCTCTTGAGACGGGGGCAGGGGCGAAAGAGAGAAACAGAAATAGAGAGGAGAGGCAGGAAACGGTGCAGAGAATGGGAGAGCGAGACACAGGCCGGTTGATTGAGGGCACCGGGCATTAGTGATCCTATAGTGACCTATAGTTCGTCTCGCTTTCTTTCTCTGGTTTTCTCTTTAGAAACGCGTCACGTACTACTTTTCGCCCGAGCGGAAGCAAAGGGGCATAAATAGGCGCAATTAAGGGTGACTCGGGAAAATTCCCGCGACCCGCCGGAAGCAATCTTCTTCTTCGGATTGCTATCTCCTCGAGCTGAGAACCAGCCAAGGAGGTATGGTTGCGAGATGGCCCGGCCGATGACTGAAAACTATGCGTACACAAGAGTCCGGGAGGTCCAGCACCGTCCGAAGCTGTTTGCTTTCACTGCGGCCCCAAATCTGGCGACCGTTCTGCGCGGCATTTTCGAAATTCCGGCTCGTGGTGTCTGCAAGATCCTCCTCTGCATAAATTATTCCTTTTCCCGTCGATAGTTTCATACAAATAAACAAATTGTATGCGGCAGAAAAATTCTACGTCGGAAGAAACGTTTATCAATTTTCGTCATAAACGCACAAAATCTGCAGTCTATTAATCGCGCAACCCCTACTTTTGCACTTACCAAGCAAAATTCGCTCTATCCCTCTGCGAACAGGGTAAAATAAAATCTACCGGGCCAGAAAATAGCAAAGCCCGTCCGAGGTTCTCGAGGAGGTCCGAAATTCCAGAAATACCTGCAGTCAATCAACCCCGTTGCACCGTCAACCCTTAAGAAGCGTTGCTCGCGTTGGTCCGAGTACGAATTACAAATTTCGCGAGAACGAACGGGCCGCAGATAGTTTCCGTGCTTTTTGGCAGACGAATGCCAGCATGCTGTTTAATTAGGAACGCGTAACCGACAGAGAGGAGCTGCTCCGCGAGAGAAAGGAGAGGGCAGAGCGCGAAAGTTAAAATGCAGGGACATCCTGCGGAAGGAATTTACGAGACAGCCGAGCTGCTCTCGCAGTTCTAATAAAATATATCGGCAATTAACTCCCTAAATATTCTCGGCCGGCGTGAAACGTCGTGATCTATTGGGGGCACCCGCGCCCGTTGGCTAAATTACTTTGAATCGCCATTTTTTAGAGGCCCGGCCAATTGCCTCCCTGCGGTTGCCAATTATTCCGGTACCGACGTCGCTGCTCCCCCGGCTCCTTTTTGCGCTCGAGTTTCCGAAGACACGGTTTTTCGACTGGAATTCTCCGCGGAATTTCATTACCCGGCTGTACCGGTCGCTCCTTTGTGAGATACTACGGGAACGTAGCTGCTGCGCGCAGCCGTTGGTCTTTCTTCTTCCCTTCGAGGAGGGACTGACAAATATTTGACAAACGCTAATGCCTGCGCAATCAGACGCCGGCGATATTAATTCCTGCCACGGTACGCGCCGCGGCCTCGCCACCCCCCGGAAATAATTATTCGCCAAGCGGATCTCCTGTTTGTTGTTTACAAGCATTGGAAAATTGCTTCGCCGATTGATCCTGCAGTCGGCGTTAAAACGAACCTGCTCCAGATTCTCCGGGACTGAAGTGTCACAGCAAAATTACAGTTGACCTTCGTAACAGGTCATTGCATTCGTTTTGAAACACACTATCAGAATGTAAATAAAAAACAGAGTTGACCGTCATATCTCCTTGACGGCTCCACCTATGAAAAAATCACTAACATCAAATTACCAGCATCTCAATACCAAGTAAGCAGAGTTGGGCATTAATCGATTAAAATTTTAATCAAGATTGATTGATTAATGTGAACGATTAAAAAAGGTAATCGAGATTGATTATTGATTAATGTGAACGATTAAAAAAGGTAATCATTGAAAAATCGACGATTGATGAAGTCAATTCTCAATCGTTGATTAAAAGAAGAAATCATCGAAAAATCGGAGACTGATTCAATCGATTGATGAAGTTAATCCTCAGTCGTCGATTCAAAAGAGAAATCATCACAAAAAAAACATAAAAGAACATAAACAGAGTATATATTATAGACCAAATGACAACACACCTGAACTTAGTTTACATTTTTTTCAGTATTCATATAGTTTTGATTCCATATTTCATTCCGAAATTTCAGCAGTTAATCATTAATCAATTATCCGATTGACGATTACAATCGAAAGGAAGGTAATCGTTAATCGCAATTAACGACTAAAGTAGAAATTTAATCGTGATTCGCAATCAACGATTAATAAGTATTTCATCGTTAACCGCAATTGACGATTAAAATAAGTATTTTATCGTTAACCGTAATTAACGACTAAACTAGGAGATTAATTGTTAATTGCGATTAACGATTGAAGTAGAAATTTATTCGTCAATCGTTGATTGTTTTTGGCCAACTCTGCAAGTAAGCTACGTAAGTTCAGAATCGAGCGAGCTATTAGGGTGACCTGTTTGAAACGCGTCACCCTGTAGATAACTTCTGCAGCAGTAATTCTTTTGCACATTGATTGTACATGTACTGTCACGTAAAATGCACAAATGGAAGTAAGGTGTAGTGCCCTAAGTCTGGACAGTCCAAAAGTGATACCTAAATCTGGACAATTGAATTTTCATAGTAAAATCAGTAATTAAGAGATTAAATAATTATATTATATATTCTGAGGCCTTAGCTACAAGTAGGTGTGAATATTATTTCATTAAGACATCAATTGAAATTTAAAAATGAATCCAAAGTTCATCTGAAAACAGTATACAAAATAGTCTATTTACATGCGAATCATGTGCATTTATAGTTCGAACTTTTGTTAGAAAAAAAGATATAATTTAAGCCCACAGACAAAAAATAATTATCACGCATAATAATATTGATATTTTAAAATAAATTAGCAATCAAACTTAACGTAAATAATAATTATTAATCCAAATATTAGATGTCCAAGATTAGAACTGTTTTCAAATATAAGTACTGCATAGCTGTCCCACTCTAAGCTTATACGCAATGTGCTTACGCCTGAAGCCGGACACGTGTTTGTGAATAAAATCAACGCATTGTTTGCAAATTATTTAACTACATGTACGTATAATTAGTCTTCTATTAGCTTGAATAACGTATGTAGAACTTGTATTCCGGTTGTGACGTTAATAATACTTTATGTTTACATCTTAAATCTATCAGTATTATTACCTAACCTTAAAAGTTGTATTATGACAAGTTTTATTAAAACAGTAAATGAAAATAAATATATATTTGGTTAAATAATACAATACTATAATCTATGATAAGAATACTACATATTACGCAAAGCATCTTCTATTCGTCATGCGCAACAGCGCCACCAACCAACGTTTTAGGTTATGTTCGCTCGATCAACTCGTAAATTGAATTTGTCCCGATATAAGCTTTACTTCTGTCCAGGTACTAGCTTAAATTGGATTTAATATGTCCAACTATAGGTTTGAATTATTCTTGTTAATACAATTAAGATATTAACCTAAACAATGATTTTTTTATTTTAAATTACTTTACAAACTCTGAACTATATGTTAAAACTTTTAAGAAATTGTTTTTGTTTATTTAAAGTGATAAAATTTAAAATAGAAAAACATGCTGTCCAGGCATAGGGCACTTCACCTTACTGTACGTCGCGTCGATACGAGGATGTTCGAAGTCAGCCGTAGAATGATGGAAGATCACAGAACGGCTGTCAAACGTAAGGGAGGAGCCCAGAATCGATACGGTTCGATTCGACGCGGCTACATCTGGCCCGTCTTCGCGTTCCGGTAATTAATCCGCCGCGAGTCCCGACGACACAGCCCGCGGGCCTCCGCTCAAGTTCCCGTTTGTAGTAACTAAATGCGTTTGACAACGGGAGCTTGTGTCTCCCCTGTGTTAGCCGTGAGCGATGTTCGCCGTGGAGAATAATCGCAGCCTATGCCTACGCACCGGAGAGCCTTCCTTCCGTTAATTTGATTCACCGGCGTGTGTAACGCGCAGAGGCTTCTTCTTCTTCGTACGTCGACGCCCGCGTTTTGCTTGCTCTTCGTACATTTAGCTGCATCGATTGGTGCGGATGGGTACCCTCATCCGTAACACACGTCGGAAGACGTCCTGTGCCATCGTCTGAAGACTGTGTACTTTTCCGTGCACTACGATGGACAGTTTTCACGGAGAATCTCGCACTCTCGATCGTCGCAGGAAAAATGCGACGCCATTCATTTCAGGGACGAAGATTTCACGGGTAAACGGATACGTCCCTAAAAGACGGCCGGCAGCTGGAAGAGATTCCGTTCTGCGTTCGTGACTGACATTAGTAACTCTTTTCTCCTCTTCTTCCCGCGCCCCTTTGCAACCCTTGTCCTCGTCATCCCCTTCAATTCGCCTCCAGCTACCACCAGGATCGTTCCACCGCGATTCTGGCTACGGGATTCGACGTGTTAGACTCTGATAGAACCTGGAAGACCTGCTGGAGCCTTCATGATAATTTGGGACATTATCGTTCAGTTCGAAGCTTTTCTTCGGTCCACGTTGGTCATTAGCCTGCGGATTTTAATGGAAGAAATAAATTGGTGAAACATACAGTGGGTATACAAAGTATTTGTACACCTTTTGAATACTAATAACTTTTTTATAATTGTACCAAACGACCTGATTTTTTATAATCAATTAGAAGCATTGGTTTTGCGAAATGATATGAAAAAAAGATTTTCCGAAAATTACAATTTATCATTTTTTAAAACTTTTTTATTTGGGCCCTTAATGAAAATTTAAAATATATGTTTTGTAGATCTATGTTAGTTATACACGTGCTGAAAATTTCATTTCGTAAATCAATGCTTCTAATTGATTATAAAAAATTAGGTCGTCTGGTACCATTATAAAGAAGTTATTAGTTTTTAAAATGTGTATGAATACTTTGTACACCCACTGTATAACGTTGAAGGTACAACAATTTTACCAAAAATTCTACTGTTAGCTAAACCGAAAATATAGTCAGCAACGAACGTCTCCAAGGGCTCGGAAGGGTTTCGCCTCCTGTGTCTAATGAAGCCGACCGAGGGCGTTAACGGTTTCAATGAAGAGGAAACCGAATCAGCGTGCTGCTCGCGTTTTTCTGTTTACAACGGGCTACGTGATCCACCCTCCAGCGGCGGAATTCCATCGCAGGGAATAATAGGGCCCTTCGATTCCCTGCCCCTTAAATCCTTATGTCGTCCCGTAACCCCTTAGGGTCGCGGACGTGCGATGAAATCAACAAGAACAACAACCGGCGTTGTCCAGAGCCCGTGGAAGCCCTCGCAAAGGCCCTCGCAGCCTCGAGTGACATCCCCGAAAGGGTTAGACCCTGCCTAACCCTTTCTTCGTCGATCTCGAAGCTTCTTCTCGACGTTGTTCTTCTAGGGCAAGGGTTCCAGGACCTTGTCTGATTGCCAGCCAACGTTATTGCCTGTCAATTGTTCCCCGTTCCACGTTATTAAATTAATATTAGGGTCTCGCCGACTCTCGTTGTCCAGTTTTTCCTTTATTTCGACAGTTTCCCAGGGGGATTCGGACACCGGCTACCCTTCAACCCTTCCGAGGCCGTGACACTTGCCACGGTCAGCTGCGAAACTCGACGACAATGACGATTGACCCTTTGATTGATAATTGCTCGCGATGGGACGGCAGTGTTTGCTGTTGCCGGATTATGGGGTGCGAACGGGGGCTGTTGTACCATAACGCGATTATCGATGACGCTTGCCATACGGTTTATGGGTGGACGTTTGCTGATTCGGAAGACTGATGGGTTCCACGGTGGACCTTTGATGATTTTTGCTAACTGTGTTTCTGCATTCGTATCTTTAAAAATAGCAGCAGCAGATTTTACTACGATCTATTTAACCCTAATTGATTAAGTTTGTTAGATAAATATTAAATAAATGTTGTTTACAGACTATGCAACATAATTCAGCCTGCTGCTTTGTAAGGTAAACAATTTTTCCAGATACATGAAAAGAATAACATCCTGTTTATTGATCAATAATATTTTCGATAATAATATCGTCGATTGATAAAATGGTAGGCTACTTTAATTGTCCATGGCTAAAATCATGAAAAAATAAATGTTCAAATGTAATATTAATAAGAAGAGACTTTTCGATAACAATATCGTCGAATGATGACACGGTAGGATACTTTAATTGTCCAGGGCTAAAATCATGAAAAAATAAATGTTCAAATGTAATATTAATAAGAGGCTTCTCGATAATAATATCCTCGAATAATAAAATGCTGGGTTGATTTAATTGTTCAGAGTTAAAATCATGAAAAAATATCGTCCAAATGAAATATTAATAAGAAGAGACTTTTCGATAATAATATCGTCGAATGATGAAATGGTAGGATACTTTGATTGCCCAGGGCTAAAATCATGAAAAAATAAATGTTCAAATGTAATATTAATAAGAAGAGACTTTTCGGTAATAATATCCTCGAATAATAAAATGCTGGGTTGATTTAATTGTTCAGAGTTAAAATCATGAAAAAATATCGTTAAAATAAAATATTAATAAGAAGAGACTTTTCGATAATAACATCGTCGAATGATGAAATGGTAGGATACTTTAATTGTCCAGGGCTAAAATAATGAAAAAATAAATGTTCAAATGTAATATTAATAAGAAGAGACTTTTCGATAACAATATCGTCGAATGATGACACGGTAGGATACTTTAATTGTCCAGGGCTAAAATCATGAAAAAATAAATGTTCAAATGTAATATTAATAAGAGGCTTCTCGATAATAATATCCTCGAATAATAAAATGCTGGGTTGATTTAATTGTTCAGAGTTAAAATCATGAAAAAATATCGTCCAAATGAAATATTAATAAGAAGAGACTTTTCGATAATAATATCGTCGAATGATGAAATGGTAGGATACTTTGATTGCCCAGGGCTAAAATCATGAAAAAATAAATGTTCAAATGTAATATTAATAAGAAGAGAATTTTCGGTAATAATATCCTCGAATAATAAAATGCTGGGTTGATTTAATTGTTCAGAGTTAAAATCATGAAAAAATATCGTTAAAATAAAATATTAATAAGAAGAGACTTTTCGATAATAACATCGTCGAATGATGAAATGGTAGGATACTTTAATTGTCCAGGGCTAAAATAATGAAAAAATAAATGTTCAAATGTAATATTAATAAGAAGAGACTTTTCGATAACAATATCGTCGAATGATAAAATGGTAGGCTGCTTTCATTGTCCAGGGTTGAAATCATGAAAAAATATCGTTCAAATGAAATACTAATAAGAAGAGACTTATTAATCATTTTTCATTTCTCCAAATGGCTCTACAAACACAATGGCAAACACCATAAATGTGCATATAAAGTTTTGTAATCTAGTAAGTAATAAGAGCAGGATGCACGCTTCCGTTCATAATTCAATTCTCACTTACGCAGAATATGAACGAAGAAGTGGACTCGAAATCATAACAAACGGAGCCGTGGCCATTTTATAATTCTCCGTGATCCGGAGGAAATGTAAATCACCCGTTGTATCTCGTGAACAATCTGGGTTGAAATTCTCGGGACTCGGGTTATCGAGACCCCATTGTTCTTCCTCATCGATCTATCTCCCCGGTTTAGAAACCGGTGCACGGAGCGAGCATGGGAATCCAGGAAAATGGGAAACCTCCCTGCGATCGTCTCACGGTTACCAAAAGTCGTACCGCGTTGCTCCTGTAAAATAAAATCCGTATTATGGTTACGTATCGAAAAAGTTACTCGACAATTTCTTATTACATCACAGAACACAAATATTTTCAAACAATTTCCAATTGTATTTTTCATTGGTGTAAACCTTGCACACTGCTCGAAAGCAATTGCATGGAATATCCTAGGACAGTACTAATTTTACCTTTTTAATACGTGAACTCAACAAATCGAGCTTCGTTTCTTGTTGTTCACAGAAATAGCAGAAAGAAAAACAAAGCAACGAATTATGAAGAATGTGTAGAACTTCCTAGGATTATTTTTAATACGCGAAATCGATGAAAGGAGTTTCCAGCGTTCGATTTTTCAGGGGAAATTGAAATACATTTTGCTTTTAGACATTTTATAACATTTACTAACAGGAAGTGTCTCCTCTTTATAGACACCATAAGAGCAAGCTTGAATCATATAGAAATGTATTTCTTTTTCAATTGTTTTGATAAATTTAAATGCGTGTATTGCAACTTAAATTCATTTTTGACGAATTCAAACAAACGCTTCTGAACATGATCGAGAGCACTTGTACTTAAAGAGGATGCAAAAAATTGATTTTTCGTAAGTTCAATACCAGAATACGGCCATAATTCATTCAGTGCAGATTGCGGGGGAGGTGTACGGGCGGGTGCTCGCGGAAAAAATAGAATCCATCGGTGTCGTGAGGTCACCCCGTCGACGGTATAAATATTTGAAGTCCCGAATTAAGACGAGATGATAAAGCGGCTCAGAGTAAACGGCTCCGGCCGGCTTCTGGCTCGTATCAGAGAACGTCCGCTCTTGTGCTGCTCGTCTTCAGTCCTAATACTTTCGCTATCTGACCTCCGTTGCTCGTATCGCACCGCCCCCGCAATCTTCGCTCCCGGGACGGGACGACGGTGTCTTCTCGAGGGCTGTCAATCTCGATCTGTTAGTAGATTCTACAGGGTCCTTCAATTCGATCCAGTAAAATCGCTCGGATCAGGCTTGCATCAAACTCTTATTCTCAAAGAAAACGAACAATTATACATTGTGTAATTTAAAACGGTAAAACCATTACAAGAATTCAAAAACACTGTTATATTATTTTCAACCTATTAATCATGTCAAGAAAGGAAGTAAAATTCTATTTCACTTCAGTTTGTTGTAATTCGCGTAAAACATTTTTATTTTGCATAAAGATCCGCCGTCTAGTAATTATTTTCAAAGAGGTACTCCCTACCGACCTCAACTAGCTTTAAATGTATACAGGGTGTTTAAAATTTAACCCTTAAACTGTAAAATTGAATTGAAAATTTTACAATACCCTACCGCCCTCAACTAGCTTGAAATGTATACAGAGTGTTTAAAATTTAACCCTTAAACTGTAAAATTGAATTGAAAATTTTACAATTTCCAATTTGTAAAATTCACGTATTTTGCTTGATACTATTTACAATATAAATTATTTCAACGAAATATTTGTAAGAATTAAAGTGTGCTGATCTCGATTCAGGATGCCCAAAGAAAGACAGTAAAGTCTTGATCTAAGAAAACGGTAACTGTGCGATCTAAGAAAAACGAATATCCCCTCCATCAGAAATGGAGAATTCCATTTAAAATATTTGGAATTGAGGGATAGTTTATTCGGAATAAAAATGGCAGGTAGTTTCCGATGGAAAGCCCTGTATGTCCAAAAGTGAGCAGGCCAAACTGACTCGTCGGCCACTTCAGAGACGTCGTGACGTCAGGAGGCGACGGCCGACAACGAAAATGAGAACGTGCACACTCGAGAAAGGTCTACGAGGAGTTTATCGTGGCTTCCGAGTGGGCGAATTTCCAGCACGGATCAAAGGGTGACGGAAGTCGTTCGATAACGGTGCACGGCAGTCCCATAAAACGTCCACCGTAGATAAGAAAGACGATCCGGTTAAACATGTAGCGAAATATCAATTTCAAAATCAAGTTGGATGCAAAATGTAAATATTTTCAAACTCTTTAGTGTTTCTCTAAATGCATAAAATCCGGCGATAAATTAAAGCTCGCATTATCGTAAAGATGCGCAGTCCAATAATAATAACCGAGTGGCCCAATAAACTGGAGGACCGTGTATCAACTATAAAACCGAATCGAATAGCAGTGAATGTAGCGAACGTTTTCATTAAACGTCGATAAGGAAAATAGCAATTTTACGAGTGTGTCAAGAACATCGAGGGACGAGAAACGGCGGGCACTGGCGAACGATATGGGGCTCGTTATCTAAATGCTCGACTAGTCCAGAGAGAATAAAAAGCAGTAAGAGCTTGCAGACACGCGTCAGGCTTGCGACCATGCGTTCGCGATAACCGACGTCCGGCTCTCTCCGACAGAAATATCCCACCATCGACGAAGTAACACGTTTCTGCATCGAATTCTGCAACGGGGCACGTCCATTCCATTTTTAACTCGACTGCGATAGAAAATTGTTCACGTGTCTGCGAAACCATTGTCCTCGCTTCATCTGCGATAGCTAAAGTGATCGGCATCGGTGAACGTCTCTGGCTACATTTTATTTGCAATAATTATGAACGAGTATTTTCCACGATTCTAAATTTCATTGCCTTTGCTTCATTTTTGGCATTAGATCTGCCTGAAGGCGAAGTCTGTTGCCTCATGGAACTGAAAAGATTCGATTTACTTAGTTAATTTCAATGTATTTATTATCTATTCTATTCAATCGTTTCCCATTAATTATATAATTTCAATAATTGAGGCTCAACTAGAGTTGCTGAGACTTCTTGAAGTTTGATTATGTGAAAATTGATTATGAATCGATATACAGGGTGGCCCACATAACTCTGAACAGCTCAATATCTCGAAAACTATGCCATCGATTTTAAAGTTCTTAGTATTAAATTGCATGGAACTGAAGGGCCTTTCTGACTACATAAACGTGAAGTGGCCTCCCTTCCCCTTTAACGGGGGAGGGGAGGTACCTTTGTAATTTTAAATGGAACCCCCTATAAAATGTTAAATATTTAGATTCTACCGGAAAAAACAAGTCAATTTTGTCTGAAACATTTTTTTGTCAGATACTTCCATGATGAGATATAACAGTTTGAAGTTTCGAGTTGTAGGTACTTGAAGCGCTCGGAAATAGCGTTATGGAATTGTACATACGCGCTTGAGTCCTTTGCTTATTCGTGAAAAAATAAAATGTACTTTAAATTAAATGTTCAAAATGTCCACCACGAGCTTGTAAACATTTATTTACTCGAAATATCAAAGTTGTTCTAACATTTTTTAACATTTCGGGAGTCACTGAAGCGCAAGCGTCACGTATTCTTTGTTTCATATCCTCTTTTGTCGTCGGTGGTTCAAACATAACTTTGTCCTTTACATATCCCCATAAGAAAAAATCGAATGGTGTTAGATCGGGGGATCGAGGAGGCCATTGACGAGGTCCCCCACGACCTATCCATTTGTTCCCAAATTTTTCGTTCAAAAATTGCCTGGTGATGATTGCAAAATGTGGAGGAGCGCCGTCTTGTTGGAACCACATTTCTCTTCTAACGTGCAGTGGCACATCTTCCAAAAGCGCAGGCAAATGATTTTTTAAGAAATGACAATAACTTGCAGATGTTACAGTTTCTTGAAAAAAATAAGGTCCAATCACAAAATCTCCTATTAGGCCACACCAAACATTTAAAGACCATCGATGTTGAAAGGGAACACATCGCATCCAATTTGGGTTTTCCACGGCCCAATAATGCAGATTATGTCTATTTACATGCCCCGAATTCATAAAAGTGGCCTCATCGGAAAAAAGTATTTTGCACAAAAAGTCATTTTCCACAACACCCTGCAGCCACTCACAAAATCTTACGCGGTGATCGTAATCTGCTATCGAAAGCTCTTGTGATAAAACCATGTGATATGGATGATACTTTTGCCGTTTCAAAATTCGTTGAATTGATGAACGACTAATGTATGATGTTTGTGCAAGTGTACGTTGACTAATATGAGGATTTAATGTAATTCCAGCAAGAATACTGGCACTATTATTTTCATTAGTGACAGCTTTAGGTCTATTGCGAGTTTTTTTACACAATTCACCGTGCTCGCGAAGCCGCTTTTCTAAATTATGAAATGTTGCATGACATTTTTTGATACCATAACGTTCAAAAAACATCACTGCTGCACGCCGATAATTTTTTTGGCATTCACCTAACGATAATAACATATTCACTTCTATGTCAAAAGTAGCCATAATCACAATGTTACTGCTTGAATAACAGCTCTAAACTGAAAACGTTTTCAGAGATAAGTGTGTCAAACTCAAGAATTGTAAATATTATTGTTTGTGTTTCTTCATGAATAAGCAAAGGACTCAAGCGCGTATGTACAATTCCATAACGCTATTTCCGAGCGCTTCAAGTACCTACAACTCGAAACTTCAAACTGTTATATCTCATCATGGAAATATCTGACAAAAAAATGTTTCAGACAAAATTGACTTGTTTTTTCCGGTAGAATCTAAATATTTAACATTTTATAGGGGGTTCCATTTAAAATTACAAAGGTACCTCCCCTCCCCCGTTAAAGGGGAAGGGAGGCCACTTCACGTTTATGTAGTCAGAAAGGCCCTTCAGTTCCATACAATTTAAGACTAAGAACTTTAAAATCGATGGCATAGTTTTCGAGATATTGAGCTGTTCAGAGTTATGTGGGCCACCCTGTATAGAGATTATCTATCAGAGACTGATTTTTTATATTTGTGAAAACATTTAATTTATAAGCGATTTTTTAAATTGGTTTAAACTTGTCTGCAAGTGCAATGTTCTTAGGCAATTTAATAAGATGTTTCTGTGCTCGAGATAAATAAATAGAAGATCTACATTTATAACTAGACAGCGGATTTTATGCATTTATAACAAAGAAGAGTAGGTGTAATTTAGAATTGTAAACAAATCAGAAGAATTTCAATATACTGTTGTATTATTTTTTTTTTGTTTGTTATTTAACGTCGCTTTGTGAACTCCTTTCCGGAATTATTTCACGACGGGACCTACAGTTTTTATAAGATGGGTTCCGAACCACCTTGGGCATGTTATATTATTTTCTTTTATTATATACTTATATAGTTATTATATACTGTTTTATTTTTTGTTTATTTTAAAAGTAAATTTCTATTTCACTCGAGATTGTTGCAATTCGGGTAGAAAATGTTTATTTTGCATAAAGATCCGCTATCTATTTATAACAAATTCACAAGGATACGGTATCAGAACAGCACCTTGATTTGCCACAAGCCTTACCAACCTATGCCCGACAATAAAATTGTATCGAGACTCCATCAGCAATAAATAAATACTAATCTGAAGAGACCGTGGATCACGCAGCATCAGCATTAAGCAATAAAGTAGGATCTCGAAGCAATACGTAAACTCCGCAAAATAGAATGATCACAGAAAAACGAAGTCTATCAATCAAGAAGCCTATCATCCGATTTCCCCTTTCTCATCTTTCCCGGAGATTTGAATCAACCGTCCAAGTATTGGCTGCTGCGAACGTTGTGCATCGACAGTGGAAATAAAGAAGACAGAGGAGAGGAGAGAGAGGAATAAAGTAGATACGTAGAGCAGGTAGCAGTACGGCGAGATCGTTCGAGCCGCAATCCAGTAGGACGTGCCTTGATGCGCCGTGCTGGCTCGAGATACGTGCGCGAAGATGCTACTTCTTCTGTGCAATGTGCAACTAGCCGGGGTAATGCACCAGGGGGACCGGCCACCGCGGCAAGTGCATCGAGAGCACGGTGCACACCGGTGCAGCCGCCGCCGCGCCGCGCCACGGCCCCGAGATAATTTGCCCTCCAGAAAATAACAGGGTGGCGCTGGGACGCTCGCCGAGGAACGACGTGCACTCTTCTGCACTCTTCTGCAGTCGCCTGTGCGCTCTCCTGTGCAGTCTTCTGGACTGTGCAGCGACGCGGCGGCCGCTCCGAACGTTTCTGCGTATCTGCTTACGTGTCCCCGGGAAACAAAGGCGAAACCAGGCTGAATTACTGATACAGGAATTGCGGATGCAGTGCTGGAGTCCGTCGTTGCATCCGTGGTGACAATTTTCATTTTGCGAATATCTTGGAGTTGGAGATGTTTACCATCATCAGATAAAGAAATGTTTGAACACAAAGACAATTTTTATTTAGTCTAGAGATCCACCATTTAATTAAAACCAACAGCTACATCATCCCTGATTCATATTTAGAAGTTGCTACCTGTTGTTGCAAAATTGCATACATTTTTCTACGTTCACAGTAATGAATATTCTAGAGGAACATAAAAATTCATAAAAACTGAAGATTCTTGAGATAGGCTTTGCTAGAAATTCGGATGAGCAGATTTTCGAGTACTGCAGTGGCAAGAACAGAGTCGCAGGGATGTCCCCAAGGGACAGCAGTGCCCGGCATCATCATCGCCAGTTCCAAGGACTGTGAAGTGACGGGTGTTCGAGGTGCGGGGGCGTAAATCCGGGTGTAGGTCGTCCAAGGGGAACGCGTTCTAGGAGATGCCCTGGCATTCGGTAAAGGGGCAGGTCGTACTGACCGTACTTCATTATCCGGAGGGGCCCCCGAGCCTCACGGGTCATCCGTTATCATTTTTACAACTGCCGCCATTCAACAATGTCGAATAAACTCCGTTAGGTATTGCGGCCGTTCTGGCCCGTCCCTGGACCGATCCGCAAGGGGATCCAGAAGAGCCCGTGCTTTTAAACCCATCGATCGCCAATCCTCGCACACTCTACTCCTCCGGTTGCACCTATTTTCAAATTTACCGGGTCCCTACATCAGTTCTCCAGCGCCTAAGTGAACTTCTAAGTGGCTGCGCCTTTAACCCCTTTTCGTATTATTATACGTCGTGAAGAAGACTCATGGCGAAGATGGTGCTTCTATAACCCCTTTTCGCAGAATACCGAGTCGTGACGAGGGCTCATCATGAAGATTTCGCACAGGGTATGAAATATCAATGTTACTTTCTTTTAGGTCAAGATCTAATTCTACTCTTCTGTGATCGATATTTAACACTAGAAGCACTGAAACTCTAATTCTTATTTCTTTGTATCTGATTCTACTTTGATCAGCCAGTGTGTATGGTTTCCGAGGGTTTGGTGTCGCAAGGACCTAGCCTCCTTAGGATCTAGCTCCATCAGGATCTATCTCCGTGAGGATAGGGTTTAGGAAGAATCTCCACAAGTATCTGAAACCCATTAGGATCTAGCTCCGGGCTCGTGATGTCTTGAGGAGGATCTAGCTAGTAGCTGGCCCTATTAGGATCTAGCTCCGCGAATATCTAGCCCTATTAGGACTTACCTCTTTGGTGTCTAGCCTCTTTGGGACCTAGCTCCGTGAAGATCTTGCTCAACAAGTATCTAGAACCCATTAGGACCTAGATCCGTGCTCGTAAGGTCTTGAGGAGGATCTAGCACCGAAAGTATCTGGCCCTATTAGGACCTAGCTCTTTGTTGTCTAGCCTATTTGAGACCTAGCTCCGTGAAGATCTAGCTCCACAAGTATCTGGCCCAATTATGATCTAGCTCCGCGAATATCTAAGCCTATTAGGACCTAGCTCTTTGTTGTCTAGCCTCTTTGGGACCTAGCTCCGTGAAGATCTAGCTCCACAAGTATCTGGCCCAATTATGATCTAGCTCCGCGAATATCTAAGCCTATTAGGACCTAGCTCTTTGGTGTCTAGCCTCTTTGGGACCTAGCTCCGTGAAGATCTTGCTCAACAAGTATCTAGAACCCATTAGGACCTAGATCCGTGCTCGTAAGGTCTTGAGGAGGATCTAGCACCGAAAGTATCTGGCCCTATTAGGACCTAGCTCTTTGTTGTCTAGCCTATTTGAGACCTAGCTCCGTGAAGATCTAGCTCCACAAGTATCTGGCCCAATTATGATCTAGCTCCGCGAATATCTAAGCCTATTAGGACCTAGCTCTTTGTTGTCTAGCCTCTTTGGGACCTAGCTCCGTGAAGATCTAGCTCCACAAGTATCTGGCCCAATTATGATCTAGCTCCGCGAATATCTAAGCCTATTAGGACCTAGCTCTTTGTTGTCTAGCCTCTTTGGGACCTAGCTCCGTGAAGATCTAGCTCCACAAGTATCTAGAACCCATTAAGACCTAGCTCCGTGCTCGTAAGGTCTTGAGGAGGATCTAGCACCGAAAGTATCTGGCCCTATTAGGACCTAGCTCTTTGGTGTCTGGCCTCTTTGGGACCTAGCTCCGTGAAGATCTAGCTCCACAAGTATCTGGCCCAATTATGATCTAGCTCCGCGAATATCTAAGCCTATTAGGACCTAGCTCTTTGTTGTCTAGCCTCTTTGGGACCTAGCTCCGTGAAGATCTAGCTCCACAAGTATCTAGAACCCATTAGGACCTAGATCCGTGCTCGTAAGGTCTTGAGGAGGATCTAGCACCGAAAGTATCTGGCCCTATTAGGACCTAGCTCTTTGTTGTCTAGCCTCTTTGAGACCTAGCTACATTAAGATCTAGCTCCACAAGTATCTGCCCCAATTAGGATCTAGCTCCGCGAATATCTAAGCCTATTAGGACCTAGCTCTTTGTTGTCTAGCCTCTTTGGGACCTAGCTCCATGAAGATCTAGCTCCACAAGTATCTAGAACCCATGAGGATCTAGCTCTGTGCTCGTGAGGTATTGAGGAGGATCTAGCACCGAAAGTATCTGGCCCTATTAGGACCTAGCTCTTTGGTGTATAGCCTCTTTGGGATCTAGCTCCATGAAGATCTAGCTCCACAAGTATCTAGAATCCATTAGGATATAGCTCTGTGCTCGTGAGGTCTTGAGGAGGATCTAGCACCGAAAGTATCTGGCCCTGTTAGAACCTAGTTCCGAAAATATCTAGCTAATAGAACTTAGCTGTTTGGTGTCTATCTTTCTTGGAACCTATCTTCTCGAAGATCTAGCTCCACAACTATCTGGTCCTATTAGGATCTAGCTCCGCGAATATCTAGGCCTATTAGGACCTAACTCTTTAGTATCTAGCCTGTTTGGGACCTAGCTCTGTGATGATGTACCTCCACCAGAGTGAGTCTCGAAGAAGATCGGCGAGGAGTAGGATCGTCCCCGAACAAAGGCAGTCCTTCCGTGGTCAGGGCACTAACGAGAACAACGAACTCGTCTCGTCTTGCTCCCTCATCCGTCTCGTGGTCCCCGGGTGTTCCTCCCTCCGGCAGCTTTCTCCGTGGAGAGGCTGGTGCCGTCGAGTCATTCGTTACGAGGCCGCGAACAAGAGCAATAAACGTGTCGGAGTGCAGTAACGGGTGATACGTACGACGTGAACCCCCGGCCCCCACGACCTTCGCTTTATAGGTCTACTTCGGCACGACCCCCCCGAGACTCGATTTGTCAACTCGTTAGTGGAACTCGTTTAACCCCGGGGCCACGTTTCGTGCCATGGGCGCTGACCGTTCTTTCTGTCTCTCTCTCTCTCTCTCTTCTTCTTCTTGCTTCATTCCCTGTTGGAACCGTCTCTCTTCTCTACCTCGATCCAGCGGTCTACAAATGCTGAAATGTATGCTGCGTTGTTTAGTGACAGCTGGAAGAGTGTTTATCCACTTCGGGGATTGACGTGTAGTGTCTGTGGTAGGATGGATTAGGCCATTTAGGTCCCAAGGCTGAGACAAGTTGAATAAAATTGGTGTCCGACTCCGCTGTCGATAAATAAATATTGGAAAGTCTACGTTTGTAACAGATATCTTCGACCTATTTGCTGGATTCGGGATTCACAGGCTAATAATGTCACTTTCCTTTTACATAAAATTGAATAGCACCCCCAAAATGGAAATTACTATTTGACTGGGAATCTCATGCGTTTGCAACAAAAATGAATAGACATAACATAAATTTTATAATTGAAAAACTGTCAACTTTTTTCATCGTAATAGTCTTTTTTCCCTTCCCGCAACAATTACGTACAAAAATCATTTCTTGACAGGTATTACGCAAACGAAGGATCGTCTTCGGAACAACTTGGACGGTGTTTATCTCGGAACAAATCAGGAACAACGCTTTCTCTAGGTTCAACTCCGAAGACCGTCGCATCACTATGCCGTAATGTCACGCTCGTTCGAGAACGAACAGGTACTTCCTAGGACCCGGTGTCACGACAGCGACGTTCGATCGTTGACAAGCAGTCGTCACTGTCAAGCGCTGGATCTAAACAGCGTTTTAATACCTCCGTGTCATCCTCGTTGATTGTCGCTACGCTCGCCGGACGTTGATTTCGTTGAAGGTCTTCGATCCCGTGTGTACAATTAGACGATCGACAGAGACGATCCTTGTGCTCGAGACGAAATGACGTAAACTTTGCGTGAAATGCCATTAGACTGCAGATTTTACGCGTTTGTAACGGGCCAGGCCTTTCTGACGCTAAACAAGAAACTAGTTTCTCAGTTATTGTTGATTCCATAGAACTCCATACTGAACAATTTTTTACCACTTTTTTCAGGCCACTTTTTACAAAGTTAATCTGGCAAATGGCTCAATTATAAATTATCTGACAAATTGTTTAAACCTCAATATTTTTCTCACAGCTTCAGATTAAAACATAGCTCTATGCATCGATGGAAAATAAAATAATTTGTATTGCTTCAAGGTACAGGGTAGAAAGAAATGTTTCATCTCGGCTGACGCTGGCGTATTTTACATCTTCGGATCGATGGATAATTGTAAAAAAAATTCGTCTCAAAATCGTCCTTGTAATTGAATTTTAAGGTCAAATTTTTTTATTACATTGTAGCATTATGGAGATGAAAGTAGAATCGTCTTGTGGCTTGCAATTAGTGCAAACTATTTTTATTTTGACAATCAACCAATTACAACATCAAGAAAATTCTTGCACACGATCTTATATTTTCAGCTTGATAAAATTATTGTAAAGAAAGATGAATACATGAGCTTCTATGTCTTGCAATTACTGCAGACAATTTTAGCTTTGCATAGAAATCCATATTCGACGATCAAGGCACCACTTCAACAGCTGCAGACGAGGGCGTAGGTCGATTCTCCTTTCGGAACATAGCTGGACACTTTCCATGGGGGCAGAAGGATTTCCAGAGTCGTTGTAGAATGGTGGTCGGTGCTCCGTAACGGGGTGCTCCAGTTATAACGGCCCCGGGTGCCACGGTGACGGATGTCGGACCGTACCCCATTACAGGGAATAGAGAGCCATTGGTCACTCCGCCGGAACGTAGCTCAAATTGACGAATGGTAATGAGTTCGGCTTGTTAAAGCGACTACGCGCCGCTCCTCCAGTTCCGTATCTCCCACATACACTCTCTCTCTCTCTCTATCTCTCCTCTACTCCCTCTCTCTTTCTATTTCTCTTTCTCTTCATCCCTCTACCCATCGGGGTCGTTTCTGCTGGAATTAAACTTCGGTACACAGAACCGCACCTGCCGATGAGCCACACGAAGGATTGCAGCGACGATTCATCGCCGATGCAGAGATTAACTGGCCCGAGAACCTAACCGAGATAGCACACTGCGAAAAACTGCTCGCGATTTTCCGGGAATTACTGGGCCACCGCGATTTCATTCGGGAACAGGAAGATCGACTTTGTTCGTATGCGTTAGAGATTTAAATAATCAGTGTACCGTGTACGTTGAATTGCGGATTTTCATGCGAAGTAAAAGCTGTCTGTGTTTATTAGGTGTACAGGGACTAATAAGTTTTAATAAGTCGAAAATAATACAACAGTATTTTTGGATTTTTGAAATTTTTGCACCAGTTACAAAGGTTGGGGTCGAAATAGAAATTTTAGTCTTTCCTTAATAACTTCAGTAAAGTATAAATAACACATTTTTGTCAGAAATGCGTAAAGTTTGAAATTCCCGTCTAAAAAAGGCCGCCTAGAAAAATTGTAAAAATCAATTTTTAGTATTTCCTCTGCAATTCCGATCAATAGCAAATTTTCAAAATTTCGTTTTCTCACCATGTAGTAAATTAATTGTTCTAACTTCTCAAAAAAATCCGAATTATACGGTCCAATATTGGTGGGAGTAAGGACGAATATCAGTCACAGAAATGATCGATAACAAAAAGAAGAATGATCATGGTAGGGGAGACAGGAGGAGGAACGAGCTTCAGGAAGCACGAAGGGCGCCGGTTTTCCAAGAGAGCGGTGGTCGCCGGCTAACGACGAACGGCTCTGGTCATTTCAACTTTATTGCAAGGGCGTTCTCCGGCGAGATGAGGGAGACCGCACGGTACTAATGCATCGTCAAGTGCTAATTACAGGCTGCGTCGTGTTTCCCGGTAGGAGCAGAAGAATTTTATGAAGGCTGCCTGGTATCGTCGTCGTGCGCGTTCTCTCGGTAAGCCTTCGCGTTTCCTCCCTTTGCGACCGCCCTTCGAGACAAGATGATTCGGTTGCGCCACGAGTTTTACGATCGCGACTTTGTTTCCTCGAGCACCGATCGAAATCAGGATACCGGACCAGCCTGCAATTAAAACTAATCGGACGCAAGCGGCACACGACCACAACAAAATTGTGCATTAAACTTTTACTGTGGACGAGAAATTGTCTATCGCGAGGAATTTTATCTCTTCGGAATTTCAGGTAGCAAAAGTAATACAGAATTAGGAACAATTCATTTTGCTTTTCATAGATGTACAGCGCAATAATTAATAAAAAGTCTTGAAATTAAATAAACTCTTGAAATTAGGGAAAAAACAAGATTCAGTAATTACTTACAGTGAGTGTACAAAGTATTCGTACACTTTTTAAAAACTAATAACTTTTTTATAATTGTACCAAACGATCTGATTTTTTGTAATCAATTAGAAGTATTGGTTTATGAAATGATATGCAACAAAGATTTTCCAAAAATTATAATTTACAAGGTAGCATGCAAAAATAAAAAAGGCATTTTTCTGAACTTTTTTATTTGGGTCCTTAATGAAAATTTAAAATATATGTTTAGTAGATCTATGTTTGATCTATGTCTAAAGTTTAAAAAGATGCCTTTTTATTTTTGCATTTAACCTTGTAAATTATAATTTTTGGAAAATCTTTTTTTCATATCATTTCGAAAAACAATGCTTCTAATTGATTATAAGAAGTCAGATCGTTTGGTACAATTATAAAAAAGTTATTAGTTTTTAAAAAGTGTACGAATACTTTGTACACCCACTGTATGTTTCCTCAAAATCCTCGGGAGCCCGGAAATATTTATGGGTCGGACAAACTTTCGGAATCCCGCCCGACCCGACTCGAAATTTCAGGACCCACACACCTCTACTTGAAATATTGGATTTATGGTCCAGGATTTATAAATGATTTCAACTTTTACTATTTAAAATTCACTTTATTTCAAAAGAGATGCGAAAAGGACGTCTTTACCCTACGAGTCGTTCACACAAAAAATTTAGCAATAACTTTCAAGTTCAAAGGGTTATGCGAAAAAACCTTGACCCCATAAATCAATTAATAACTAGCAAAATCTCGACTATTCCGAATTTCCTTCACCGGTTCCGACACCACGCGACGCTCGTAAAACCGCGAGGAAAAATCCCGGTTAATTGGAACCTCTCGAATTCCAGAGGCCGACTTCCTCTTCTTCCTCGATTCGATAAGTGACCCGTGACTTACAGGTTCCCAGTTTTACGAGCAAAGCAAGTGTGCTCGGGGTCCGCCATAAACTTGCACACTTAATTTCCGCAATAAGAGCCATTCCTCCGCGAGATCTTCGTCATAATAAGTTCCCGAACCAACGATCGGCAACGATCGTACATTCTACGCTTGTCCGCCGTTTGATACCTACTTACACACACGGTGGAAGCTTTCGCGTTGCTCGTGTGTGCACGCGTTACACATTGTTCGCTCGAGATTTAGGCTAAATGTTCGGCGAGATTGTAAAGTCTCGAGGAAACTCTTCCGCGAGCAGGAGAAATCATTTTATTTTCGCGTTGCTTTCACTGTTCGATCAAGCTCTGGATGATCTGATCCGTGTTCCGTGTCAGCATGCGAAATTCTAGATCGCTACATGCGAGCCAGGAGCATGATAACAAGCTGCGAACGCGATTCGACGCGTTGATAACATGTATTAGGAAAAGTTTGCTACCTGGACATCATTCTTCAATCATCGAAAGGGAACCTGAGCCTGGCTGCGACCCCAGACATTTTAAAAGTCGAGACTGAACTAAATTAATTAACACTTCAGCAACAATAATGATCATCTGCAGTTTAGTAGTGAAATATTCCTCGGAGTCAGCAGGTGTCGCCCCTGAGGGGTTAATTCCAAGGCTCTACTTCTTCAAGTAGAATTATTTATCCAAATCCTACATAGGCTGACCTATCCATTTGCATGTCTGCTTAAATATCCACAGACTCCCACACCTCTGTTGCAACATCTACGATATTTACAACAACTTTCATTCCTAGCCAAGCTTTCGCAAGTTCCTGGAAAGCTCTCCAACCATTTTTCCAAAAGTAGCTGAACTACATCCTGCTCGCGGCGATTCTGTTGCAATCTGAGCATATGCTGCACCGTATAAACGTCCCCATTAGTGGAAGTTGCTCGAAGTCTTACGTCGCCGCTAAATCAAATTATATTTCCTTGACTTCGCAATTAGTGTCACCAGCGAGAACCGGAAACTCTGTGGCCCGTGTCTTTCGAAAGGTCTCCGCACGCCTTGGCCAGCCATCCTTGCCGGTTTTAACCACCGTAGTAGAATAAACTTCTCGCGTTTCCGACATCGAACGGAATTTATTGCATGGCCGACCATGGGGACCGGCGCACGGTCCCCTTGGAAATCTTCTATAACGTATCAATCGTGGAACTTAATGCGATGCAATCGTTAGTGGGACGTGGAACACCATCGGTACTGCAATTATCGACTCGGATCTTGTTATCCTGCGTCCTCGATCGCGGGTCCAGCTAACAAACGCAGATAATAATAACGATCACCGTTGACAGTGGTTGTAAATGACTTACCATTCTCTTCTCTCCCGTTGCCATTTACCATTCTTGCTCTTATTTTGTGTAAATCTCCGCACTGTAAAGACACAATAACAACGATTATCGTTGTTATTAGTTGTAATTGATCTAACTGCAGTGTATTTTACCATTTTCTTTTCTTCTATCACCATTTTTCTTGCTGCGCTTCATTTTATATCAACTTTGGCATCGTATAAACACCATAATGGCAATGATTACCTTACAAGATAATAATAAATGACCCAACTCTGCAGTATTCTACCATTTTCTTTTTTCTCCAGTTGCCATGTTCCTGTCTTGCTCTCATTTTACGTCAATATCTGCACTGTAAAGACACAATAATAACGATTATCGTTGTTATTAGTTGTAAATGACTTGACTGTGCTATTTTACCATTTTGTTTTGTTACTATTTTTCTTGATCTCCCTTATTTCATATCAACTTTGGTATCGTACAAACGCGATAATAGCAACTATTACCTTTCGTGATAATAATAAATGACCCAACTGCAGCATTTTATCAGTTTCTTTTCTTCCTGATGCCATTTTCCTGTCTTGCTCTTATTTTACGTCAATCGCTGCACAGTAAAGACACAATAATAATAACGATTACCGTTGATATTAGTTGTAATTGATCTAACTGCAGTATTTCACCATTTTCTTTTCTTCTATTACCATTTTTCTTGCTGCGCTTTATTTTATACCACAACTTTGGTATCGTATAAACACCATAATAACAACTATTACCTTCTACAATAATAATAAATGACCCAACTGCAGTATTCTACCAATTTCTTTTTTCTCCAGTTGCCATGTTCCTGTTTTGCTCTCATTTTGCGTCAATGTCTGCGCTGTAAAGACAATAATAATTACCAAATGCACCATTTCACCATTATTCTTGCTCCCCTTTATTTTATGTCAACTTTGGTATAGCACAAACGCAATAATAACAACGATTACCGTTAGCGATGCCAATAAATGACTGACTAATCTCTCTCGAACCATTAAAATCGTCGGACGCACTAGAACGAACGGAAACGCGAAGGGCCATCGATCGAGCCGCGCGCACTCCGTTGCGTTTCTTTCTTCTTATTCCGTACGAATCGCAGATTGCATCGGCCTCGTGGTGAATCCCGAAGGAATACACATTTTCCGATACATAATCTCAAATTACGATCGTTAGCGCGAGAAACGAGCAAATGGACGACCGAGCGCCGATAATGAATCGCGGGTACCTTGTTCGACAAGCGTACGGAGATCCTGAAAATTGCATCGCGTGGACGTGCGGGATCGGCTGCTTCGCCGGTGCAATTCTATTCCCCGATCGAGTAAAACGTTGCATCTTCCTGCAACGTTCGCGGAACGGTCCGCCAGAAATTTTGGCTAAGACACGGTCCTAAAGACAAGCGTGAAACAACTCTAGTGGCATTTGTTTATCTTTGCTGACTCGAATCGATGGACGATAAACGAAAACCGTGAAAATTCCGTGGAAATCGCAGCGACCGAAATCAAATTGATGCTTACAGTCGCAGCGGCTCATTGGGAGAGCAGGCAATGTCCGAAAGGCGGTCGAGCATTCCGCGGGACGTAGTTTCGAGCTCGTAAAAATCGTTCGCCGAAAGTACGTCCGTGTTCGAGGTCATTACAGGTTCGGTCACGGGCGGGACATTAAAGGGAAGGTCGTTGGATCTTGCGGAGTCGGTGCAATTGTCGGCGCGGCTCGGCACGGATCGGTCGAGATCGCTTTGACTCGCGGATCGGCTGACATCGGCCGCGCTCGGCGGTGGGCGCGGCCTCACTCCAGGGGCCGAGAGGTCGTCCGGAGCCGCTGGGAACCGGCGATTGTCGCTCGGGCGCCCGAGAGAGCGCTCCGACAGAGCCGAGGAGCACGCACCGGTCTCTCTCGCGGGCAACCTGCGATTACCGGACGATTTTGCAGATCGGTAGCGGCCGAGCGTCCCGGATTTTTTCGCACGCTGCGCCGCCCGATCGGCTCTCCGACGCGGGACACGTCTGTCCGTTCCTCACGACGGCTCCCGGGAATAGAAGTAAACGGGCTACCCCACTGGCCCCCTGGTGCAATTACGCCCCGCGCGCGAGCAAGAGCGCGCGTCCTTACATTGTACACCTCTCTGCTTTATTTTCTGCGGATTCTTCCGTAATCGCTCGCCGCCCCGCGATCCTCGGACTCCCGATACCGTGGCACAGTGGGCCGTTTCTATGAAATCGGTGGAATTAGTTCGAAAATCTTCGCATCATGAAATAGGTTAACCCTCGCCCTTCCCTCATTTCACGAACTCAATCTGTCCCTCAGTGTCATATCGACGCAGTGATAAAAGATCTATAAAATAACCAGGTAAACAGTTATTTTTCTATTCAAATTGATGAGTTAACATTTACATCTTAGGCTTTTCTGTTATTTGTTCGCCTCAAAAAAATAAAAGTCTCGGAGTTTCGCATAAATTTAGCCACAATTAGAAGACTATAACTTATTTCGGGACAACTGTGTCAAATTGACACGAGGGACGGACGAGGATTAAAACCAGATCTTGTTTTGATGAATATCTTCGCAAACTAGGTATGACATGGTTCTCACAGTTAAATTTATCCCGTTCAGATGTTGTCACTATCAACAGGTGTAGAGCAGACCACTATCACCTAGCTGCTTCTCTGGCTCACATTGGATGCATTGATGATCCTAAATGTAGTTGTGGGGAGGGAGATGAGACTCTGAACCACGTTTTATGGCAATGCAACTTGTATAATGAGGAAAGATTAGAATTTATTGAAAAACTTCGTAAAATTAATTTTCAACTTCCACGGATGCTTCACTGCTAATGGCCAAACCCAATATCAAGGCTTGTCGTTATATATTGTCATTTTTTAAAAGCTGTGGGCTTAGGTTATAAGAGATTGGTCTAATATGTGTATAATATCATGTTTCATTATAATGCTTATGTATCTCCAATTTTATTTTCTGTAAAAATTTTCCAACTGTATGATTTTTTTTAACTTCCCGATTTTATAGGGAAGTTATTGTAATTACCCCGAAAATCGAAAATCGATTTTTTAGCAAATTTTCACGTTTCATGGTCATTGCAGTCATTTTAGACTATTTTCAGCAAAATGTTCGTATGTGTGTGTGTGTGTGTGTGTGCGTGTGTGTGTGTGTGTGTGTGTGTGTGTGTGTGTGTGTGTGTGTGTGCGTATGGCCGTTTCTATGTAATCAAATTTTTCGTTAACGTTTTCAGAAAAAGTAACAACGCGATCAGGATGATGAATGATGCAATCGATGTGCCCCGCTGTAACTTACAAGGGGACACCGCGAATCGAGACACCCGGATTGCAACGAAATTTTGTGTGAACATAGCTTAGACATTCTCATGAACTATCCAATTGGTTTTATTCTTGAATGCGTACCCGTTTTCGAGATAATTGATATTGAAATGCCACATGTACGGTCTGTGCGGTATATTCCATGAGTGAAAACCTTTTGTCATAGCGGTCCGTGGCCGAGTGGGTTGAGCGAATGTCTACCACGAGAATGGTCGGGGTTCGCGTCTCGTGTCGGCGTTTTTTTAAAATATTTTTTTTCACTTTCTTTTTTATTTTTCTACACATTATTATGTGCTACACATTATTTCTAATATAATAAATAACAAGTAATCTAGTTTTACGATGGACAAGATATATGTTTGATAAAAATCTAACATATTCGTTGTGGTAAGTATTATAACGCAAATTATATTTGCTGTGTATTTCTTCACGCTGTACGAAAGAGAGTTCTGTAACGGTTTTAACAATAAAACGAGATATACCTGCGCGGGCCTACCGCCAACGATTGTCTTAACGATGCCCCTTTTCGAAGCACTTTCGCATTCGCAAAGCATTCTTGTGTAAGGATGGTATAAGCGAGAACAAGGCGATTACTAACAATAAATGATATAGAATGGCTAAATAATGTGTAGCACATAATAATGTGTAGAAAAATAAAAAAGAAAGTGAAAAAAAAATATTTAAAAAAAACGCCGACACGGGACGCGAACCCCGACCATTCTCGTGATAGACATTCGCTCAACCCACTCGGCCACGGACCGCTATGACAAGAGGTTTTCACTCATGGAATATACCGCACATGACCGCACATGTGACATTTCAATATCGATTATCTCGAAAACGGGTACGCATTCAAGAATAAAACCAATTGGATAGTTCATGAGAATGTATAAGCTATGTTCACACAAAATTTCGTTGCAATCCGGGTGTCTCGATTCGCGGTGTCCCCTTGTTAGAGCTGATTAGATTTTGGTCCATATTGGTCAAGTACTTTTTTTAGATTTTTACTTTTTTCGAAAAGAGTTGATTCTTCAATGCAATTTATAAGGGAGGACGAAAATTTTCCACCAAAGAACCAAACGCAATTACATAAAAAATGTTTTTCTTAATTTTTTTTTTTAGATTTAAAAAAAAATTTTTTTTTAGATTTAACAAAAATTTTTTTTTTAACTGATGCTAATGTTACCGCTTGGAATAATCGAAAGTTATTTCAATGCAACAGTGAATTTATCATCTCTACTCCCAAGAATACATTTTGGGAGAATATCGATGAAATTACAAAAAAAAACGATGTTAGCGATGTTGGCGAAGGAGTAACGAATCGGGAAGTTCTTTGTGTGACTCTTGGAGAGTCACACACCAAATAAAAAACATTAATATCAGTAGCCATGCGTATCACTAACCCTCTCGCAAGAGCAGTCCTACCCGCGAGCTCGCGAAGCGAGCGAGCAATAACAACCCTACTCGCGAGCAAGCGAAGCGAGCGAGCAACAATAGCCCTCTAGTTTTGTTTGCAATCTCTGTATGGTAATCTATATTATGTTGAAATACATCTCATGAGATTCTCTATAATAAAAAAAAACTAGGTATGACTACAATGATTAAACGACTTTTATTCTGATGGAATTTTTGGAGGTAATACAGATAGAGATTTTGGAACAAGCTTGTTGGAATTTTTGGAGGTCATACAGACAGAGATTTTGAAACAAGCTTGTTGGAATGTTTAGAGGTGATACAGAAAGAAATTTTTGGACAAGCAAATGCTTTTCGAGGCAACGAGGAGTGCAGTCGCGACCGGGAAACAGTGGGAGAGCTCGGATTCGTGCAATTAGGCGCGGAAGCGGCTGCGGGGCGTGTCGATTTCGAAGCTCGCATTAATCCTGGCGGGCGTCGTGTTGGTCCGAAAGACGGAAGTCGTAAAAATCCGCGCGTTGCGAGCGCACGTAGAAAACGCAACCGGAGGCGGGTATCACGCGATCTCGTCTTCCGTGGTCTCGAGCGGGATTTTTCCGCGGGACGTTATTGCTTCGGAAGCAATTACAAGTACGGTAGCCCCGGACAGAATTGCATACTGCACACAACACGGGCCCCGTCCATCGGTCGGTCTATAATTGTTTCGAGGATTCCCCCGGACGGCTCGCTCCGCACGGCCAATTGCACCTGCTTCGATTTTGCTCGCTTTTTGTGGGAGGAGCGATCGCCTTACTCTCTTTCTCTCTTTCATTCTCTCTCCGCCGACAGCACGATCCCCGTGA
The DNA here is from genome assembly GCA_933228785.1 of Lasioglossum pauxillum. Classification (NCBI taxonomy): domain Eukaryota; kingdom Metazoa; phylum Arthropoda; class Insecta; order Hymenoptera; family Halictidae; genus Lasioglossum; species Lasioglossum pauxillum. The sequence continues at coordinate 34,439,785 of OW121705.1, read as the reverse complement.
CCTCAAGCACGCAACGATTATGCGATTGATACGACCCCGAAGACGAAGCAAGGATCTCCTGCTGACGACCCTGAATTCCTTCGCGCCTTGATCCTCGATCGGCTCGCGATCCTCGTGATTCAAGAGCACACTGAGGACTAAAAACGATAAAATTAATATTGATGACGACCATTCGTAGTTTTATTTATCAATTTGAGAATACTCTTTCCATGATCGCGAGTTAGGGGACGACTTCTGTAGCGAATTCCCCGATCCGATTCACTTGCGGAAACGCACCGGGCCGTTTATCAGCGTTCCTCGAGATTTACAGGCGAGAAGGTTAATTGAGTCGCCATAATACCGTGACTCACGGTGATGGTATGCGTATCCCGAGTTTATTCCCGGTCAGAATCGGAGTAAATTTGAATGAATGGCCTCGTAATACCGGCGATAATGAGAAAACGCGGTGGATCCCGTTAGTACCCCGGCCGACGATGACTATTTTTCCATGGGAGTATCCCAGCCATGAAGAGGCGGGAACACTTAACAGAGAGCCTTCTTCTTCTTCCTTTTATTTTCCTTAATCCGCGTGCAACAGGTATTTATTAATTTTTTAATCGTGAAAATTGCACTCGCAGCGACCACCGTAGACACAAGGTTGAAATTAGCATGAGAGGCTCCCCCGATTGCTGGGTGCAGATTGTTGAGACTCTGAACAAATAGGTAAATTAACCCTTCGCACCACAAAATATTGTTTACATTATTAAATGTATCGTTATCTAATCAATAACTAAACATTTAGGAATTGTATAAAGTATTATACCAATTTCATATCCAATGAATTTCGAAAATCATAAGGGATGGAAATACATATTCTAGATCGGAAGAAATGTTTAATTTCCCAGTTAAAACAGCTCCGTGTGCAAAGGGTTAAAAAACAAATGGTCGGTTTATTTTTGCTGGTCGCTGCAGATTCGCGGTTTCAGGTGCCACACCCAGTATATTTGCCAGGACCTACGCTGGCGTCTTTCGACGCTAATTGCTATCGCGATCCCACTCGAGGGAGATCCTCTTAAGAGCTTCCAGATTGATACGACGGAGATCCAAAGCAGGGGCCGGATATTTCGACGCTCGAGAGGGTAGAACCGGAAGTAGCTGTGCGCGCGTGCCTTTCGATGGAGAGTGGCCCTGCATAAACCGTGGTACATATACACGTATATATTTATATTTATAGTGCAACATCGTGTTGGTCTCGTTTGTCATTTACTCCGCCGCCCGGAGATCGTCTCTTTCGCTTCGTGCTTTATTTGTCGGGCGATACGTCTAATGCGCTGATACCGGCGAACGCGCTCGTGTAATTAATATTAATTAACCGCGGAAGATAACCCGGGGATCGATGCTCTCCTTTCCGATGATTAGAGCGACCGCGGGAAAATATTTTATTATACCGACCAATGATGCTCCCTTGTAATTCCTCAGAAGCAGTTTGCCACTATACATAGATTAGAGGGAAAAGATTTGTGTTGTTTTATAACAAGCTCATTGGACAAGTTCATTGATCTATACCCTCGGATTGTAACTAGAAAGCAACTAGAATCTTACTAGATTTTGGCTCGAAACATGGGTATGCGCGCCTCGATCTTTTGTCCTTATTTGAGCCGATTTATGGCTGGGTGAGGGCTCATTCTATAGAGGAAGGTTAAATACAGCGTGCTCTGCTATTGATTTAACGAGATTATGTTAATATCTAATAATATGAGTGCCCAAAGTAGAGAAAAAATCTAGAAAAATAACCGCAGATTTCAATCTATTTTTCTGTCTCAAAGAGACTTATTCGACTGATATGATGAGCAGAGCGCGCCGTGATGAACCTTCCTCTATCAAATGAACCTTTGTGCAGCTCAAAATATACTCATATAAGGACAAAAAATCGATGCGCGTGATTTCATTCAAATTAGCATAGATCTCCCCATATTACGTTCATGAAGACAGAGGTCCTCTCTGATGTAGAGCCAATCAAGAGCCAATTTTATTTCAGTTAGTTTAGACGAGATGGCGCCTAACCAGGAGGACTATCAATCAGTGCTGCGATATTGTGCAACATTTCACTGCTGCACTGCTGTCAATGTGGAATCATAGCAAAACTGACACAGACGAGGTACATATTCTCATCGGTGGCACTAATATTAGTGTGACCTGCCCTGTATAACGGCATTCGCGACGAGCTGAATAGAATATGGAAATAGCAAGCAACTCCATCTCGTGTTCATTAGGCAGTTGCGTGTTTATCAATGTTACCAAATCTTTTTTCTGCACAGAGGTTGATAACATTGATAAATACCCCAAAATCTGAAAGTGAAAAGAAAACCGCTTGAAGGTATCTTGATATTTGTCCGGTCGTCATTTTCTTCATTTGTCCCATTTTTAATGATCAACATCATGATCAAATTCGCACAAAATTTGATCAATAGGATGCGGATTTCATGCATTTATGACAAAAATCGGTGGATAAAATTTAAAACAGTAAAACTATTAAGACAATTTAACAACGCTCATATTCGCTGCTCCGGACGTATAATGACGCAACTGTGAAATTTCGCGAAATTGACTTTATTGTGTTGGCGGGCTCAAAAATGCATTTACTAGATGTTTGTAAACCGACATAATGTAAATCGAGGCAGGTATTTATTATTTTACAAATTGAAATAACTTAAAAGTTGCAATAATAACCCACAATGTCTATAAACTACTCTCATAGAAGAATTATACCGAATCTTCAATTTTTTCAGTTATGTCATTATACTTCCGGAGCAGCGATATGTTATTCTCGATTTATTAAAATTGCTGAAAATAGAGAGAAAGTTTTATATGGCATCTGTGTCTTGCAATTGATCAAGACAGTTTTTAGTGATCAAACAACATCAAACACTCTTGTCACTCTCTTGAAACAACATCGATCTCTTTCTAGGCTCCCTAGCCCTAACCTCAGAATTAGCTTACACCCTTAGACCATATTACCACGTTTTTATTAGCTCGCTTTTATACCTGTAGACCCGGCACAGATAATTTTCCCCTCGGCAAAGATGAAGGACACTGTGACGTCACATGTCGAAAGATGTACAAGCTATGCTCATCGACAGTGCCACAACTTGGTTTATAGGGGGGTGAGGGGGATCAGCGGGTGCATATTCGGGTAGGTACACAGTATACGGAAAGAATGGACAGGATAATTTCAAAGAATTTGGCATTGTATCATGAAATAATCAATTATAAACTGTATTTGAGATACAGATGTTTATTCTATATGTTTTATTAAGGTATTACAGTAGCATATATGGTCTAAGGTTGCCGTGTCAGCCATTTTGAAATTATCTTAAGACTTATCTTTTGACGTCACAGTGTACTTACTCGGTTTCCCTATACATATACTATACCTATGCCGGGTCTAGGTATATATGGTCTAAGCTTACACCAGACAAATCATACCAAAAACTTTTTCTATAGCAGGACCAGGAGACCAGGGTCTGGATTCGGTGCACCCGGATCGTTTCCGGAAGTGTACGTGCACTCCCCAGGGAAAATGCTCGGTGGAGAGGCGAGAGAATAAGAGGAAAACGGGGATCGTTGAAATTTCCTCGATGAAAGTTTCGACTCGGCATGATCGGCGTTCTACGACGACGTTAGGCGTACGGGGTACCGCGGAGGTGTATGAGGGCAGTCAGGAAGATCCGCGAGGACGTCAGGGATAATTCCACGTCTGCGAGAGTAACGACTTCCGAGGATCAGCCATAAAACAGGGCAGTTTTACCGAAAGCCACGAACTCGGAGCGGAGTAATATAAATTTGTCGGGCGTGTTGCGATATCGTTTTCTGCCTTCAGCTTCGGTTCTTCTCTCGCTCTCCTCTCCTGTTCCGCGCGCTCTGGTCTTCTGAAAGAGGATCGTGTGCCGACCCCGATCTCTCTCTCTCTCTCCTTCTCTCTCGGACGCTCTCTTTGGTCATTATCCTTTTATTACCGGCGCGTTATTTAGAGAGCCGGAGCCGATCCTTGGGAGCGTTCATACTCGCGGCCGATCGCTCGACTGGAAAACGACCCGTACGGGCACGCTGCATCATCGCTGCAACGCCCGCCGTTGCACGTTGCATCTCGTAAATAAAATACCGTTCGATCGTGCGCCCCTTCGTACCCCTGTGCACCCCGTGAGGAGCTTGCACACCGAGATCCATTGCGCCGGTCGCTTATGGTCGCGATCTTTAGGATTTATGGCACCGACCAGCCGATACCGAACTTCGTCTAACGACACACGTTGGTTTTTTAGTGCCCGCTGCCTTCGGGAAAAAGCTGGCTACTGTTATCAGCGAGCAGGGATGGCCAGTGCTGGCTGTGGACCCATTGGGGAACGATTTTGAGCTCTCAAAAATGCTAAAGAGAACAGTGATACTGCGTTCCAGAAGGTAAATACGAAGATGTAAAAAGATTCCTTATTGTTGTCGTGCTTAAGGTCTTCTGAAGGTCGCCGTTGTTTGTCTATATCAAATATGGGTCCCATGGAAATCATCGACACAGATTTCTCCGACACGGTTTTCACCGACATTTCATTAATTTTTTATTTATTAATTAATTAATTCAAGAACACTCGGTTTCATATTTCGTTTTTCCACTGATTTTTATTCAATCCACATTAATTAATTAATTAAAAATTAATGAAATGTCGGTGAAAACCGTGTCGGAGAAATCTGTGTTGATGATTTCCATGGGACCCATCAAATATACCCCTAAAATAATCTTTGTTTTTCCAAGTACTTGATGCTTTGGCGATAAGGAATACTGCCATGAGTAGACTGCAGATTTTATGCATTTATGACAAAAATGGGTAGTTGTTATTTAAAACTGTGGACAGATTTAAAAAATTTAAGAGCATCAATGTATTAGTTGCAGCTTGCGAACATTATTAAAGAATGAGAGAAATTTTTACTTGGCCCATGTCTGTTGCAGTAGATGTAAACGATTTTTATTTTGTATAAAGTTCCGCAGTCTAGTCATGAGATTCACGACAAACAACCTAATCTCCATAAGGCTTGAAAAAAATGATAAAGAACGATGCACTGTTCAGGAAAGTAAATATGATGATCTAAAAAATTTTCTTAGTGTCGTCATGCGTCGTCTTCTGAAGGTCACCGATGTTTTACTTAAATGGCGCCATATGTTTTTAACTTTACAGTGCATTATAACTAGACTGCAGATGTTTATGCAATTTGGAATTTTTGTAGACGAATTTTCAGAAACTTGAACAAAATAGAATCTTATTTTCCGTGGCCAGTAGCTTTTTTAGGTCTGAAATCAATTAAAATCGTGCTAAATTCTGTCGTATTTTATATCGTAGCATTTTTTGAAAATTTTCGAAAGCCATAATTGTATAAAGATCTGCAGTCTAATTATAACATTACAACAGTGTTCATTTATTGTCCACATAATTTTGAATTTACTGGGTGAATCACGAGAAACAACCTAATCTCCATAAGGCTCGAAAAAAATGATAAAGAACGATGCACTGTTCAAAAAAGTAAATATGATGATTTAAAAAATTTTCTTAGTGTCGTCATGCGTCGTCTTCTGAAGGTCACCGATGTTTTACTTAAATGGCGCCATATGTTTTTAACTTTACAGTGCATTATAACTAGACTGCGGATGTTCATGCAAACTGCAACGTTTGTAGACGAATTTTCAGAAGCTTGAATAAAATAGAATCTTATTTTCCGTGGCCAGTAGCTTTTTTAGATCTGAAATCAATTAAAATCGTACTAAATTCCGTCGTATTTTATATCGTAGCATTTTTTGAAAATTTTCGAAAGCCATAATTGCATAAAGATCCGCAGTCTAATTAGAACATTACAACAGTGTTCATTTATTGTCCACATAATTTTGAATTTACTGGGTGAATCACGAGGAACAACCTAATCTCCATGAGGCTTGAAAAAAATGGTAAAGTACGATGCACTGTTCAAGAAAGTAAATATGATGATTTTAAAAAATTTCTTAGTGTCGTCCTGCGTCGTCTTCTGAAGGTCACCGATGTTCTACTTAAATGGCGCCATATGTTTTTAACTTTACAGTGCATTATAACTAGACTGCGGATGTTTATGCAATTTGCAACTTTTGTAGACGAATTTTCAGAAACTTGAATAAAATAGAATCTTATTTTCCGTAGCAGTAGCCTTTTTAGATCTGAAATCAATTAAAATCGTACTAAATTCTGTCGTATTTTATATCGTAGCATTTTTTGAAAATTTTCGGAAGCCATAATTGCATAAAGATCCGCAGTCTAATTAGAACATTACAACAGTGTTCATTTATTGTCCACATAATTTTGAATTTACTGGGTGAATCACGAGGAACAACCTAATCTCCATGAGGCTTGAAAAAAATGGTAAAGTACGATGCACTGTTCAAGAAAGTAAATATGATGATTTTAAAAAATTTCTTAGTGTCGTCCTGCGTCGTCTTCTGAAAGTCACCGATGTTCTACTTAAATGGCGCCATATGTTTTTAACTTTACAGTGCATTATAACTAGACTGCGGATGTTTATGCAATTTGCAACTTTTGTAGACGAATTTTCAGAAACTTGAATAAAATAGAATCTTATTTTCCGTGGCAGTAGCCTTTTTAGATCTGAAATCAATTAAAATCGTACTAAATTCTGTCGTATTTTATATCGTAGCATTTTTTGAAAATTTTCGAAAGCCATAATTACATAAAGATCCGCAGTCTAATTATAATATTACAACAGTGTTCGTTTATTGTCCACATAATTTTGAAGGGCACCGTGAGCGTCACGGGGAAGAGAAAGGGATTTGGATTCAAGAAGGTTTGCCAGCAAAAAGAACGTGTCTCAGTGCACACGCGTGTATTGTATGCAGATTGCCGGAGTTACGTGTCTTACGAGTTGCACTGTCAGCCCCTATTCTTCCATGTTCTCGCGTGGTACACCTCCCATGGGTCGATTCCCCCCTTTTCCACGGGGCCCGGAGACCCCTAGCGGGCCCCGCGAGACCATTCCTGCGGAAAGCGCGGCGAGATGCCACGATAATTAGCCTTGATTACGCAATAATCACCGACACCGGGCATCTTCCTTCGGAACCGCTCCTCTCGCACGTCGACCTGCGGACGAGCGATGCACGATGCACGATGCACCGTGCAACTACCGCGCTCCGGGTGACCCTAAGGGTTAACAGACTTCTTCACCGTGAAACGTTGCATGCGCTTCCGGATTTCCTACGCGCGTGACCGTGCACCACGCCGTGCCCTGTATTTTCTGTGAGCGGATTCGATGCACCGCTATCGCACCCTGAAGAGACGATCGAACCCTGAACAATTGTGGCACAAACAGTGAGGAAATTAAAATAGTCTTAAAAGTTGCCTATTCATTACAATCATGAAAGAAAGCAAGAAATTGTAATGTTTTCTGCTTCTTGCCATTAATCCAAACAATTTTTACTTTGCATACGGATCCACAACTACAATCTCTGACCTTGTATGTCCTTGGAAGTCATTGTATTACGTATGAATGAATTCTTCTTGACCGCTTTCGTATGACATTGGAAATAAATAACATTCCATTTGAATAGCTGAAGGTCACCTCCGTTTCCCGAAAAACAATATATTAGGTCGTTGCATATGAAATGTCCGATTTTGAACAGTAACGTTAAAAAACCGCAATTATTTCTTATTAATCAAAGAATCACGCGTTCCTTGATTGATTTCATTTACAAGATTGTCATCTCCATTTTGTAGTTCTTTTTACTATCAACGAATAGTGCGTTTTTAATTGCAAATGAGTGGAGCCACATAAATAGTTTATTCTTACTTTAATAATTTTAATCGTATCAATGTTAATATGATTATTATAATTATTAATGTTAATATGATTTACTAATCATATTAACACTCTTAAATCATTGTAAATTGTAACCTTTTTACTGTTTTCAATTGCACCCACTTATTTTTGTCATAAATGCATAAAATCCGCAGTCTATTTATTAGTCACCACACTTTCACCAAATATGTTGATATAGAGAATGACGATGTAGCGAATGACGATAAAATCATATTTATTTAAAAAGAAACTTATACAGTGGGTGTACAAAGTATTCGTACACTTTTTAAGAACTAATAACATTTTCATAATTGTACCAAACAACCTGATTTTTTATAATCAATTAGAAGCATTGGTTTACGAAATGATATACAAAAAAGATTTTCCAAAAATTATAATTTACAAGGTTAGATGCAAAAATAAAAAAGGCATTTTTTAAAACTTTTTTATTTGGGTCCTTAATGAAAATTTAAAATGTATGTTTTGTAGATCTATGTTAGTCATACACATGTTGAAAATTTCATTGAAGTCGATTAACATACACACGAGTTACAAACGGTTAAAAATGGTGAAAATCTTAGTTTTCCGACGACTTTTGATCAGTTTCTGCTTAAAATCCACAAAATCGTACATGTTTCGACGCCTGTTGTTTTTTCCTGCGTCAATCGATTTCGATGAAATTTCCAACATGTGTATAAAGAACATGGATCTAGAAAACATATGTTTTAAATTTTCATTAAGGGCCCAAATAAAAAGTTTTAAAAAATGCCTTTTTTATTTTTACCTGCAACCTTGTAAATTGTAATTTTTGGAAAATCTGTTTTGCATATCAGTTTGTAAACTAATGCTTCTAATTGATTATAAAAAATCAGGTCGTTTGGTACAATTACAAAAAAGTTATTAGTTTTTAAAAGGTGTACGAATACTTTGTACATTCACTGTATGTATAAATTAAAATTGAAGATTGGATCGCAAGCTTTGTACCTCAAAGTGACGTACAATGGACCTGTCAACTGTAATAGTATTTCTTGATCAAAAATCAAAATTAGACATTTCGTATGCAACAACCTAATAAATATAAAAATTTGACATATCGGTAAGATATACATTTTCTGAAAATACTTTCTGTTTACGAGAAAAACTTTGGTTCAAATCCTGAACACCCTGTGTAGTAATTATACCGCGGATTTTTCTACAACAAATAATAATAGACACGCGTTTCGAAACGGCCTCCCCGCCGCAGTAAAATCGACGGGGGCTTTAACCAGCCGATTAACACGATCATAATAACTAATATTTATGTTGGCTTTTTCCGGCAGACGAAAAAAGAGAAAAGGACCGCGGACAACCGATGAATATACTGTTTGCGGAGTGCGAGTCGCCGGCGGGTGAATAAATCGCGGGCCGCTTTCCTGCGAGCGATACATTCGATTTTCACGCATGACCACCGACGACCGGGGAAATTAATCTCAATATTACAAGCCCGTGCCGAGTTCCTCGGACTTCGAAACACAGAAACCCGGAGGAACGCGAAAGAAAGGTCGCCCAAGTTCCGCGGATGATAACCCGCCGTAAACGCAACCGGTCGGAACGATTTACGGGAAGCAGAAATGATTCGGTACACGGTTACCGGTCGCGGAAACGATATTATTAAACCGCGATCGTATTCTATAATATTAACGATCCTCCATCGCGGGGAGTTTTTACAGTCGCGCTGAACGCGATCGGAAAACTGTTCGGAGTGATTTGATCGTGCCAGTAAATGTGCAGCAAGTGTGCAGAAATTGTTTAACGTTGAACCTACCGACCATCAAAAGTGACTGATGCGTATATTGTGTTATAAAAATCTCATAATTAAATTTATTTATATTCTGTGCGATTTTTATTATAATATATGTATACTCGAATAAAAAAATGTATTCAATCAAAGTAATTGTAAAATGAAAAATCTAAAACCGGTCATTTGGTGGCAGGGGTTTAGTGTTAAAAAAGCTGTACTTAAAAAGTGTTATGTTTCCACAGAAGGTACACATACAGTGGCTAACGAAATTATTTGTAAAAAAAAACAGATCGAGGCTTTCCTGTCACGAGTCTGTATATTTAAAATATTTTAAATCTGGTATTGTCAGATTTATTGAACCATATAAATCAAATAAAAGAAGAATCAGATAAGTTCCTAAATTGTTTCAGCGATTGCTGAAGACGTCGAATTGAATCAAACTTTTTTTTATTGAAGCTCTTCTTGAGTGGGTCCATTTCGCTTTACAATTTGGTGTTGCAATGTTACAAGGTGAGATATGATTTAAATAGATAACTTACAATCTTTGAAATCAAACATTTTAATGACGAACACAGAAGCAAACGGTGGCAGCCAGGATATTAAGGGGTGGAACACCGTTCGAGTACATTCATGGTTGATCGTGTATGAATCCGCAACAAATTGCTATTGTTTACATACTACTGCGCGGCAGTGTAGGCGCAACACTTTGTCCCCGGCGTTTCTCACGGAAGCTGGCTCGAGACGCATGACGGTCCCAAGGTCTCATTGAATAAGCCAAGAAAGAGAGGGAGGGGGGAGTGGAGAAGAATCGGCTCACCGGTTCTCCAGCTATCCGCAGAGTATCGCGCAAAGTATCCTAGGCCGCCCCAAGAATCAAGCGGCGCAGCCATCCGGTTTCCGGTGTCGTTTACCCTAAGCCGCCGACAGCTAATGGCGGAAGAATTTCTGATTAGATCAAGCCGAGATACACCGGCGAAAGCGTAATTGAAATCGCGGGCCGTTTCGCTGCGAGCCGCGCGGCTTTTTCTGCCCGGATCTTTTTTCTTCGCGGTGGGGAGCTGCTCTTCGCGTACCCCTCTTTTTTCCGAGGAGGAACAAAAGGAATCGAGCACGTTGTGGATTTTTATGCAAAACTGTGTAACTTGACTGCAACGAAATATTTTCGATACGTCGAAACTGGTAATATTGTTGGAGTTTTTTGGTCACTACAGTTTCCTATTTCAAATTTTGCCATGAATGCGTAAAATCAAGATGTGAACCACTACCGTAGGGGTGAGTACAGAAAATTGATGGAATTGTACAAAGTTTCTAAAAGTTCTGTCAAATTTTCGGCATTCGCTGATCTTAAACTTGATTTTTGAACTTTGTGAGGAAATATGTTATTAATTTTCTAAATTCGACAATAAAATTCTATTTTATTGTCGAATATATAGGGTCAGTCACCTGACGTTGCCACATCAAATATCTTTGTTGTTTTTAAAGATATGTCAAATATCTGAAGGACAGAGTTGAATGGTAAAATGGGGCTCATACGATACCAAAAAATTTATGTTTTTATGTCATTTATTTTAGAAATATGAAGGTCAGCTTCATTTTTTTAATGGAATGAAGTTTTTTTAATACATCAATCGATTCAGCCGGACATTTGTTATAAAAAAGTACTAACCTATGTATGCAACATACATAAATTTAAAAAATTAAAAAATACCTTTCCATTCCATTTAAAAATATGAAGGTGACTTTTATAACTCTAAAAAAAATTACATAAAAAATAGAAATTTTTTGGTATCGTATGAGCCCCGTTATACCATTCAACTTTGTCCTTCAGACATTTGACGTATCTTGAAATACAACAAAGATAGTTGAGGTGGCAACGTTAGGTGACTCACCCTGTATAGTCATGGGAAAATACATCCAGATAAACATGAGCTTCTTCATCTGAAAAATTATGAACGCTAATCACAGTAAAATATCCAATCATCTGTAGCAATAAGTGTCAAATTAGCAGAAGCTGAAGCAACTCCGAATACAGTAACATGATTCGCAAGAATTTCGTCGCAACTCCACGTGCTACTGAAGGGGATAGCCTAATCTTGCTTTGGCAATCGAGTAAATGTCCTGGGCATGTTTCAGCGGAGGTTCAGGTGAAGGGGCATCACCTCTAACAAGTGTCTGGCCAGCTCCAGCTAAGGATCCCGTTTCCGGATGACCAGACACAGCGTTCCGAGGGAAGTAAGGCGGCGTAAGACGGTCGTTCGTCGTTTAAAGTGGCGAGCAGTAATGTCCCTTGTTTGTCAGAGGGCCGAAACCACGTTTCTAGCTGGTTCTTCGCCGTGGGCTAGTTAAAGTTAGCAAGGGACTCTCGGATACCGCAGAAGGAGAGCTGCGGGAAGTCGTGAGGACAGAGACGGAGCCCGGCCGCCGCAGATTACTTAGGTAATTGGTAAATACGAGGGTTACCTTCCAGTTTTCACCAAGGGGTTGTTGCCGGATGGCTGCTGGCCCGAAGTAAGATGCCTCGCGGGTTTCTTCCCCTCTTTCTCTCTCTCCATCTCTTTTTCACGAACTCCTACGTTGGTCGTTCCTTCGATGTTTCCTCCCTCTACCTTCCCACGTCCCCCAAGCAGGATATTCGCTTTAAGGGGGGAAATGAGCCTTAAAATTGTTTAAAGCGGTCGGAAGAAGGGTCTCGAATCCCCTCGCGCAGGATGAAGCCGAAAAGCCTTGGGGAAACCTCGACACTTGCTGCGACAAGGATCCTCCCGATCCACGGGAAAAGTCGCTGCACGTTCGGCGCCGATGAATCCGAATGATCTATTAAGGACAAGGAACTGGTTCAGAATGACTTATTGATATCACGGGTCGGTGTGTGATACAGCCACTCAGACCCCAGAAGATTGTGGGTTGCTGAAGAGATCTTAAAGGGAACATATTCAAGTTACACAAACCGACTTTGAAGACACTTTTGGGAACATAGTTCTTCGAAAAATAGTATTTAGATGATTGCATAAGTTCGTGCCCGATTTAAAAATAAAATTCAATGCTTAAATTTTAAAGAATACAACTTTACTAATTAATTATACATATAGTCATCATTCTTTTCTAATTGTAGAAAATTTAACCATTTTTTAATTGTAATTTTACCAATCTTTAACCAAATCTTCAACCAATCTTTAAAATTTAAACCTTTGAATTTTATTTTCAAATCGCGCACGTACTTATGCAATCATTTAATATTCGACACGTGTCTTTTTTTATCTTCAATCGAATCGGATCGTCATCCACATCGAAGGAGCGAAAACAGTCCTCAAAGATGGGGGTAGAAAATCAGAGGTCGAAAAAAATCGGATTATCGTTAATTCGTTTTAATCTAAACTTGAGTGTGTGATCTTTGATCCAAAATAGGGGATTTTTGTTTAGTTTTGGGTGGTTTTTGGTTCCTTGCCATTTAATAATAATTATACATAGTAAATGATAGTCTTGTGTTCTAGTTTTGGTTTGACCGAATAATTGTCGATCATTTTGTGCGAATGTAACTTTTCGAAAAATATGTGATACTGCGCCCGGCTTTATTTTAAAGGGCTAAACCTTTATTTCCGCGTCCGTGTATCGAATTTTTTCGAAAGCCCGTTTACATTTTTAAAAAAACCGGGTGGTAAAGTGAAGTTGATTTTTGTTTTAACGAATGTTACACATTCAAACGATTCCACAGAGTTTAAAAAAATTGTTTTCCTTGTTCGTTTTACAATAGCTCTGTACGGGAATGCCTCTGGTTTACAACGACCCTCGAAAAATTGCGGTGCAATTTTTTGTCGCTGTTTCATCGCACTTTCAATGAAAAATATGAATAAAACACGCGTGTTCTCTGTTTGTTCAGTACGAAATAATATTTCTTATATTTGCTGGAGAACATATTTTATTAGTTCCACTAACAATAGCACAGTAGGATGTTTCACAATTTGTAGAAATTGAAGCTTTCGTAGGGTCCGGCCGTGGTAAAACAATTTTGCGTTGAATCACGAGAATTTTTATTTTCATACATCTCGTAATTTTTCATAACCTGACTTGTAAATCTTTTCACAACGTGATAATTGCAAGCTAAATACTAAATTTATTTACAACGTATTAATATCAAGCTAAATTCTAAATTGATTTACAACGTATTAATCGCAAGCTAAATCCTAAATTTATTTACAACGTATTAATATCAAGCTAAATTCTAAATTGATTTACAACGTATTAATCGCAAGCTAAATCCTGAATTTATTTATGACATATTAACCGCAAGCTAAATTCTAAATTTATTTATGACATGTTAACCGCAAACTAAATTCTAAATTTATTTATGATATGTTAACTACAAGCTAAATCAAAAATTAATTACTTAGTGACATATTAACTGCAAGCTAAATTCTAAATTTATGTGCAAGGTATTAACTGCTTAATTCTAATCGCGAGCAAAATTCGGAAATTTAGCTAAATCGCAATGATTAATCCGACGTCACTGTGCAAAAGTAAAATATCGGCCATCTTACCAGTGACAATTACAGTCAGTGTCGTAAAATCAAGCACTCGTAATCCCGACATTCCTATTGGTCAGCGACGAACGTTGTCATAAACCCGACCCGACACAGCGTTCGGGCAAGAAAGCGGCAGAAACAATTATGCTGGTTTCGATGCATAAATTATATCGTATGAAAAGCGAGGCAAACGAGTCCATTAATTCTTTATCGAATCAGGAAGAGTAGCGATTTCGTCGAACAGCACCGGGCCCCCACGTGAAAGTCGATATCGAATGGCACAGAGTGGAAGCATTAGTTTCTCTCGCCTCGATGTAAATTGCAGGGGAAATTGGATATCGGCCGATGGATTTTTACGGAACCTTTCGGTTATCCGTGTTTTCCCGCGGTATTTATCGATTATGGCCTGACTACGATTGATTGAATTATCAGCCCTCCCCGTCGGGACCGACTGGAATTTTGCTGATCCATTGAATATCTGAAAGCGAAAATAACCTGTACTTCATCTTCGGCCATCGGCTCACTACTCGACTTAATTAATTGGGACACCCGGTCGCCGACAGAAATTACACGGATGCTTTCGTACGAAGTTATTCAATGGACTTCTCCACTCGAGCATATTACATACAATTTAAATAAATCGGGTCTTGTTACTTTTAAATAAATACCTCATTTCCGTCCGTCATGCGTTCGCTACTCGATTTAATTAATTGGGACAGATACGTTTACAGAAATCTTACTTTTTGTATTGAATTAATTTCATTATATTATTACATACAATTCTAATATAGAATTTAAATAAATTGAATCTTGTTTATTACTCGATTTAATTAACTGGGACACAAATTTGTTTACAGAAATGTTACTGTCATAATTGAATTATTTCATTATATTATTACTAGACTTCGGATCTTTGTGCAAAATAAAAAATGTTTGTATTGATTGCAAGACACAGGAGCCAAATAAAAATTTCTTTCTTCTTTCAATTATCTCATTTACGTGAAACTTATACACTGGTGACCTTAAATCTTTTCCATAGGTCCACTGTTTTAAATTGTGCATACCCATTTTTGTCATAAATGCATAAAATCCGCAGTCTAATTATACTACATACAATCTTAATGTACAAATTAAATCAATTCTTCGTCTATCACTATGGATTTAATTAATTGGCACACAAATTCGTTTACAGAAATGTTACTGTCATAATTTAATTATTTCATTATATTGTTACTAGACTGCGGATCTTTGTGCAAAATAAAAAATGTTTGCATTGATTGCAAAACACAGGAGCCAAATAAAAATGTCTTCTTCATTTAATTATCTCATTAACGTGGAACTTATACACTGGTGGCCTTAAATCTTTTCCATAGGTCCACTGTTTTAAATTGTGCATACCCATTTTTGTCATAAATGCATAAAATCCGCAGACCAATTATACTACATACAATCTTAATGTACAAACTAAATCAATTCTTCGTCTATCACTATGGATTTAATTAATTGGCACACAAATTCGTTTACAGAAATGTTACTGTCATAATTGAATTATTTCATTATATTATTACTAGACTTCGGATCTTTGTGCAAAATAAAAAATGTTTGTATTGATTGCAACACACAGGAGCCAAATAAAAATGTCTTCTTCATTTAATTATCTCATTAACGTGGAACTTATACACTGGTGGCCTTAAATCTTTTCCATAGGTCCACTGTTTTAAATTGTACATACCCATTTTTTTTATAAATGCATAAAATCCGCAGTCCAATTATACTACATACAATCTTAATGTACAAATTAAATCAATTCTTCGTCTATCACTATGGATTTAATTAATTGGCACCACAAATTTGTTTACAGAAATGTTACTGTCATAATTGAATTATTTCATTATATTATTTCTAGACTGCGGATCTTTGTGCAAAATAAAAAATGTTTGTATTGATTGCAAAACACAGGAGCCAAATAAAAATGTCTTCTTCATTTAATTATCTCATTAACGTGGAACTTATACACTGGTGGCCTTAAATCTTTTCCATAGGTCCACTGTTTTAAATTGTGCATACCCATTTTTGTCATAAATGCATAAAATCCGCAGACCAATTATACTACATACAATCTTAATGTACAAACTAAATCAATTCTTCGTCTATCACTATGGATTTAATTAATTGGCACACAAATTCGTTTACAGAAATGTTACTGTCATAATTGAATTATTTCATTATATTATTACTAGACTTCGGATCTTTGTGCAAAATAAAAAATGTTTGTATTGATTGCAACACACAGGATCCAAATAAAAATGTCTTCTTCATTTAATTATCTCATCAACGTGAAACTTATACACTGGTGGCC
The DNA here is from genome assembly GCA_933228785.1 of Lasioglossum pauxillum. Taxonomy (NCBI): domain Eukaryota; kingdom Metazoa; phylum Arthropoda; class Insecta; order Hymenoptera; family Halictidae; genus Lasioglossum; species Lasioglossum pauxillum. The sequence continues at coordinate 34,423,272 of OW121705.1, read as the reverse complement.
TTAAATCTTTTCCATAGGTCCACTGTTTTAAATTGTGCATACCCATCTTTGTCATAAATGCATAAAATCCGCAGTCCAATTATACTACATACAATCTTAATGTACAAATTAAATCAATTCTTCGTCTATCAATATGGATTTAATTAATTGGCACACAAATTCGTTTACAGAAATGTTACTGTCATAATTTAATTATTTCATTATATTGTTACTAGACTGCGGATCTTTGTGCAAAATAAAAAATGTTTGCATTGATTGCAAAACACAGGAGCCAAATAAAAATGTCTTCTTCATTTAATTATCTCATTAACGTGAAACTTATACACTGGTGACCTTAAATCTTTTCCATAGGTCCACTGTTTTAAATTGTACATACCCATTTTTTTTTATAAATGCATAAAATCCGCACTCTAATTATTACATACAATCCTAATGTACAAATTGAATCAATTCTTCGTCTATCACTATGGATTTAATTAGTTGTAACACAGACTGGTTCACGTACAGATACAATCACTATCAAATTGTGCAACGACCATAAATCGAAGAAACGTTATAGCGCGCAAGTGCAGCGAGGTAGCCGGATGCGTTCACGCTCACCTGACAATAATCGCGGACGTTTCATAGACGATACATTGTTGACGATCGTTCGCCGTCGGTGTTCGTGTTCACACGATGATCGCAGTACCCTCCTCCCCTTTCCCTCCTCGCGTAATTAAAAAATTAGCCACGCTCGGGAACGAATAGGAAAAGATCTCGCCGAGGTTGCCGCGATTTGTCGAGAGCCGTGCGCGAGACAGCGCGTGCGTGCGGTAATTATTTCGACGGAATCGGCTCTGACGGGCTTAATGGCAGCGACTCGGTCTCGGAGCACCGGCAATTAATCATTATTCATTAGGAGGCCGAGCCGGAAGACTCCACGAGGAAAACGAAATTAGAAGTCGGCCGTCTTCCGACGCAATCCTTCCCTCGCGACCATCCTTCCCTCATCGTTTTCGCCTTTTCTATCGTGTGCAACAACAGCCATTTTGTTCGTTTCTCGAATCACTTCAATCGGGTGAAAATAGCACGGTGTACAAAAATTGTGACAAATCGGTAAAAATAACGGAGAGGCATGGTAAAATTGTATGATAAAATTTTTAATGAATTCTAAAATATTTAGTATCGTTGCCATATCTCGCAACAGAAATATTATTTTTGTAAGTCTGTTACCATTTTCCAATCAAACTTCAATTGAGTCAGTTCGGATAAGCGAGGCTCCACTCTATCGTGAATTGAACGAGTGTAAACAATCCAAACTGTATCGTGTTTGGACTCGTTTTAAACAGAAAAGTGTCAGCAACATTTTCATAAAAGTTTCATCGAAAAAACAATTATTCACAAAAAGGTTTTACCACTAGCATTGTCTGACCATAGAGCTGTCGTGAACGAGTAACATTTCGGTCCCCCTTCTGCGTTCTTGAAGCTACCTGAAATGTTTGGCCAGAGGTGTCATCTGCGTTTTTGAAGATCATGTGCCGATTCAGCAGGATATCGTCGTTTCGACGGAGAGGAAAGCGTGACAGGGCCAAGCCGACTAGCAACGTTACTTCCAAGTAGCAAACCGGCGTGGCGGGACGTAACCTATCGGATCGTTGAATAATAAATGCGCGGGACAGGGACGGTCACGCTACCAAGGAACACCGGCTTGTCACTCGAAATGTCAGAAGGAGAGACGTCCGTGGGCCTGTGGACTACGGAGCCTATTAATTAATGAACCGTCCGCCATCGCTGCCGCTGGCAAACATCTGGCCAGACGTTCTACAACGACCGACGGACATTTTCTGCGAAGACGTGGCCCGGCTCTCCTAGGCTACCGATATGCCATCGCATCGGTGGCCGCCGCTAATTATACCCACGGAATTACCCATTCCCCGACTCCCGATGGAACAGCATCGTCCTGGAAAATCATCCCGGGGATTTCAATTAGCCGGCCGCCGATCCGTCGCATCTGATTGCTCCGGGATATGTATACCTTCTTCGGTTTCTTCTGCTTCCCCGACGAGACTCGCGTGCACATCTCGCGCCCGAAGAGAAATCGCGTGCGTTCGCATCAAGGGGCGGGGACGATTGCCAATTAATATAGGATAACTTGTTTCAAGTAGAGCGACTGCTATGCATTGACACGCGCGTCGGCAAACCGGCATTTTAAACGATACTTGCGGAATCGAAATTGTTTGAATATCGCTCAACCCGGTCAATTTTGTTGCACTTTCACAGAAGTGAATTTTTCATGCGTTGACTGACAAGCCGTCATTTTAAATGATGCAACAAAATCAAAGTAATTTAGTTAATACTGGACCTGGTACTAATTTTGTTCCACTCTCTGTATATTTTCTGACACGTCGTTTATTAGCAAACTATAATTTCAAACGATCATATTACAAAAATTCAGCTGAACACTTTTATTAACTTTTTAATAACATTCTTATGCAATATTCTCGTGGTTCATTGAGTCTTCTTACTTCCACAATCATATTTCCTGTCATCCATCGTCGATTCAAGTCATAAACAATATTGTTTCGACCAGTAACACAATCAAATGTGATAGTGGGCGGGTCTACCAAAATCCTAGGAGTGGTGGGGGACGACTAAGCAATAACATTAAAGTTCTTCTACACGTTCAAGATCATATTCATTGCCAGTATTCATTAATCTCAGTCACAAACAATATTGTTTCGACCAGTAACACAAACAAAAGTGACAGTGGGCGGGTCTACCAAAATCCTAGGAGTGGTGGGGGACGATTAAGCAATAACATTAAAGTTCTTCTACACGTTCAAGATCATATTCATTGCCAGTATTCATTAATCTCAGTCACAAACAATATTGTTTCGACCAGTAACACAAACAAAAGTGACAGTGGGCGGGTCTACCAAAATCCTAGGAGTGGTGGGGGACGATTAGCAATGATATTAAATTTCTTCTACCTGTTCAAGATCATATTCATTGTCACTAATCAATAATCTCAGTCACAAACAATATTGTTTCGACCAGTAACACAAACAAAAGTGACAGTGGGTGGGTCTACCAAAGTCTTAGCAGTGGTGGGGGACGATTAGCAATTATATTAACATTCTTCATGTTCAAGATCATATTCATTGCCATTAATCAATAATCTCAGTCACAAACAATATTGTTTCGACCAGTAACACAAACAATGTTGTTTCGACCAGTAACACAAACAAAAGTGACAATGGGCGGATCTACCAAAGTCCTAGCAGTGGTGGGGGCGATTAGCAATGATATTAACATTCTTCTACATGTTCAAGATTATATTCATTGCCACTAATTAATAATCTCAGTCACAAACAATATTGTTTCGACCAGTAACACAATCAAATGTGACAGTGGGCGGGTCTACCAAAATCCTAGGAGTGGTGGGGGACGATTAGCAATGATATTAAATTTCTTCTACACGTTCAAGATCATATTCATTGCCAATATTCATTAATCTCAGTCACAAACAATGTTGTATCGACCAGTAACACAAACAAAAGTGACAGTGGGTGGGTCTACCAAAATCCTAGGAGTGATGGGGGACGATTAGCAATGATATTAAATTTCTTCTACACGTTCAAGATCATATTCATTGCCAATATTCATTAATCTCAGTCACAAACAATATTGTTTCGACCAGTAACACAAACAAAAGTGACAGTGGGCGGGTCTACCAAAGTCCTAGCAGTGGTGGGGGATGATTAGCAATATAATAATAACATTCTTACGTGTAAGGCTTCTACACATGCACAAGCACAGTCACAATCTATATGATTACACTTAGCAACATAAACAAAAGTGACAGTGGGCGTGTCCATCGTGGTCTCCGGAGTAGTGGGGAGCGTTCATCGGCCAATCAGCGCCAAGCAGCCTGGCCCAGTCAACTTGTCATCTCCTCACAGTCCGTGCATTAAGATTTCTATCAGTCCCACAACCGGGAATCCCTCCTCAGGATCCAAGAACGTGATTAACTTCTGGGATCCTGAAAACAGCTCTAAATTGCCAGGGGAATTCTCGGGCAAACGTCATTACCATTCCGGCGGTGGCGGTCCCGATGCATGAGCGCGATTACGTGTTTCGTTGCGATCGACAATCCGCGGGGCGATCATTCTGGCCGATAACAGGCGTGGATTTTGCGAACGCGGATAATATTCCCCGGGTCCCCGTTGAAAGACGTGAGAAACCGGCGAGAAATTGCTGGGCCGACGCGCCTAGTCTCTCTTTCTCTCTCCCTTTCTCTGGTTGTTTGTTCTGTAAAGGGAGACGTCGGGACTGATTCCAGCTGGTCTATTATTACCGAGGATTTAGTTTGTTAATAAGCTTACTCGGATCCGTGCGAGGAGAGAGCCTCGCCAGTTGCAATCTATCGTCTCCCACGCGCCCTGACCAGTCTCTAGCGCTAATATCGCTGCCATTATTGCTTCGTTTATACTGTTCTTTTCGTTATTAACTTTTCCGTTTCATTCGGTTTCCACTGCGCGATTCAATTGTTGTTGGTCGTGTGGTTTTCGCGGTGCGGTTGGAACCCCGTGGGCTGACCTCTCCAGTGAATGTAAATTCATACATTTTTTTTGCTATATTGAACCCATTCACTTTTCGGTAAGGAATATTTATGTCTGTTAAAATGAACATTAGGGAACATTCTAATATTTTTCTTACGACAATACTTTCATTAGTTTCGTTTTAAAAAATTGTTGAAGTTGATTATGCTTCGGTAGTTTGGAACTATGGGACGTAAATTGAAACATGTTTTTTTTTGCTATCGAACCCATTCACTTTTCGGTAAGGAATATTTATGTCTGTTAAAATGAACATTAGGGAACATTCTAATATTTTTCTTACGACAATACTTTCATTAGTTTCGTTTTAAAAAATTGTTGAAGTTGATTATGCTTCGGTAGTTTGGAACTATGGGACGTAAATTGAAACATGTTTTTTTTTGCTATCGAACCCGTTCACTTTTCGATAAGGGATATTTTTGTCTGTTACAATGAATGTTATGGTACGTTCCTAAATTTTTTTTGCAACAATACTTTCATTAGTTGCGTTTTAAAAAATTGTTGAAGTTGATTATGCTTCGGTAGTTCAAGACGATGAAACGTAAATTAAAACATGTTTTCTTTTTGGTATCAACCCCGTTCACTTTTCGATAAGGAATATTTTTGTCTGTTACAATGAACATTAGAGAACATTCCCATATTTTTATTGGGACAATACTTTCATGAGTTGCGTTTCAAAAAATTGTTGAAGTCGACAGTATCTTTCGAACGAAGAGTCTCGTCTCGTTAGCGGCTCTCGGTCTCATTGTATCATGAAATAATCGGGCTCGTGGCCCGATAGCGGGGTAGAGGTCTGGTCGGAAAGGCGAGGCAGACATTTCTTATCCCGGATATCGATTGCCGGGTTCCCAGCGGGAGCCCTGAGGGGCTCGGTGGCACTGGGAAACGCCGCCGAAGGGGCGAAGGGCGAGAAGAAGGGTGTTCTTAGCAGGGGCGGTGTGTATCGCGGGGCATTACTTTTATTCCGTGTCATTTGAGCCCACACTCGCCTCCCGGACACGAACACGACCCACGGATGCAATAGATTTCGTTCGAAGTGGTTCTCCCTGGCCCTCGTGGCGAGCCACGACGACGCAGTAAGTCCTCCGGAGCTGTACGAAACGGTGCGGAGCGTTGCCGAGCTGTAAGGAGAGGAGTATCGTATCTTTTACCCCGTCGATACACTCCCGGTCGCTCGTCGACTTCCTTTTGTTGTCGTAAATTCGAAATGGGCTGCGGCGGTGCTGGCCCTGGTCTCCTTTCGCCCTCCCTTTTTCTCTCTCTCTCTCTCTTTCTCTTTTGCTCGCTTTGGCAACGGCGATGGCCATTCGGCGCAAGGTGGTACGCTCTGCCCTCCTTCCTCGACCCCATAATTAATTGTTCCACGAAATTGTTCGGTTTTCATACCGATCCTTAGCCCCCTGCGATCGCTGCCCCCTTCTCATGCTGTCTGGGGATGGGAGGCGAAGCCTGCGGTCACGCTGTTTTTTAAAGAGTTCACCGTCGGCCAAATGCGATGAGCAGAATCTTTGTGCGAAATAGAAACGTTGTTTCCATTCGAAAAAAATTGTAAAAGTTCAACAAGTTCTTTCTCTTGAAAATCATCGGGGACTTGATCTCTGTAGAAATCGTCTCAGGAAACAACGCCGAATCTTTAATGTCTTTCATTTCTTCAAGAAACTTTTTTAATTTATACGTTAAAACATATACTTGAAAGTGTATACAACTATTTTCCGTAGAAGTTGTTTCAGGAAATTAACCACCCCACCAATACCGCAAGTCCTTTCTCAAAGTAATTTACAGGGTATGTAGTGAAAAGTGCATACTATGAAACGTATATACCAATTTTCGGATTAAGAACCGCAGTGAACGCAGAAAAAATTGCGAAAGCTCACGCCACGCTGTTGGCAGAGGTGTTCGCAGAACTTCTGCGACAAGAATCAGCGCCGACGCGTCCCGAATTAGCATACTGAAACCTTGTCCAGCGTTTTCGCACAGCGCATCGGCGAGCAGAAGGTGCGCGCTCCCGATACGTCGACGTTAATTCCGCAGCAGGCGCGAGTCACGAGGCGCATCGGTCGACAATTACACGTGGGTTTGCGGATCCCTCTGTGGTTTCGCAACGGGGTCCTCGTGGAAACGCGGAAGGAGGTCGATGCGCGTCACGAGTTTATAACATTTTTCGCTCCCCGCACAGGAATTGCAGTTGCATGCGGGACGACGGAGAGCCGTGCCGCATCTCTTTCTCTCTCTGTCCCTCTCGAGTCGCAGTCACGGCCGTTACATAGTCGGTCGCGTTAAACGCGCCATTATACTTGTAAATTCCGAACAATTAGCCGTAATCAAGCACAGGAAACCATCGCAACTGGGTACGCAATTATTTTTAAATAAGATTCCGGCCGGACTGTTTCGTAGGACTCGGAACGACCGTGATTATTAATCCGAGCTGAGGAAGATCGTTAGGCAGATTACACACCGGACGTTGCGCGGCTCGTCGCCTCTTCGACCCACCTCGGGAGTCTCGATGCAGCTCGAGAGAGACTCGCAGACTTGCAGCCGCAGCTGCATCGGCTTTGACATCGCGATGATGATCCTCTAGCCGTCCTCTCTCTCTCTCTCTTCTTTCGTTCGCGTTTTCGCGCTCGTTAACGAGCACCGCTCGCCGAATAATTCATGGATTCGCCGGCTAAGAAAGTGCCAAGTAATTGCATCCTACGGGAGATACACCGACACCACTGGAACGCGACGAGTCCGCGAATATTGATGCTAATTACAATGTAATGCCGTCCGGTCGTCCTGTCCCGCCGCTGCACATGCACTCCCCGCTGCAGCCGACCGGAGCACATGGAAAGTCGCTCCGCTTTTAACACTTAACCCTTGTAGAAGTGAGAAGATTGAATCTACTTAAACCTTGAACGGTTTTATCATAATTTGTGCTTAAATAAATCAGCAATTTCCTGTGAAAGCAGTTTTATAATTTCAATAATTGTCGAATTGAAATTAAGTAGACCTTCGTGCGAAATGAAAATGTTCTACATCGATTGTGCGAAGCAGAGAATAGAATTTCATTTCCAGCACTTTTCCTAATTTTTTTTTCTTCCACAGTTTTTTATTCCACAATGAGTTTTGTCACCTGTTGGAGGATGAACGCACGGCTTGTGCGACCAAGGCTGTCGGCCTCGATCCAAGCGGGCTACTCCCACTAATCTCGCCCGACACGCTCAACGACTCCGCGATAATGAATTATGGAGGAATATTTTAATTGAATGCCCCTCGTCTACCACGCTCCACGTATCCGCCGAGTCCCCGGTCTCTTTACCCTAACTGCCGCGCGATTATAAGACCCTTGACGCTTCGCGAAGCCTCGCTCTCTTATCGGTGCCCATTCCTTTGTACTCGCGTTTACTGAAAAAGAACCATTTAAAATAGTCGATAAGATAACCACGTTTTTATTTTATCCGGCGGCGAAGTGTACAATGAAAGTACATTACACTACTTCTGGCGGGAAATGTTCGATAGGGGATGATTGAAGTCGACAAAGTGGCTGGAATAAAATGTACAAAGAAAATATATCATACTACTTCTGGTAAAAAAAATGGTTGATGAAACTCATAAAGAATTTATGAGAAAAATGGGTGGCTGAAATCCCAAACAGAAAAAAATTAAAATCTGCTGACTATTTAACAATTTTTATTTAGAAAAAATAAAAATAAGTAGAGAAAGCTGATGAAACGTTGTAAATTAATTTTTAAAAGTTTTAACACAGTATGAATTCTAGAAAAAAATTTTGTAAACTCTAGATAAAATTTTTAACACAGTAAACAAGCATAATTTTAACCACATTTTGTATAAAGCTCTGGCCTATCCTCAATGTTGTAGAACAAGTCATTGAATAAAAGCCATTCAGCTTCATTCGTGGCTGAGAAAGATGAAAGATCAAAAAGCCTCCGCGATTTCAATTTCGCGAAATGCTGCCGGGCGTCGTTTTTGCGAAATTAGGCTCGATCGGGGGATGAAAGTTGCTCGTCCGAGAAAACGAACGAGCCACTTCGTCATCCGGTTAGGGTGAAACGGGACGACGAGCGTCGATTAAAAGTTCCCGTCGACGTTCTCGCTCATTGGCCACAAGGCGCCGAACAACAGCGACAGAGTTTCCGTTCGTTTGGTTTTTGCGCGATAAGGTTCTTCGCGCGACTAAGCCGATAGTGGGATTGCCTGGCTAGTTTCTTCCGTTTCTTTCGCCCTCGATCATTTTTTCGGCCGGCGACTTCGATCATGCTTTATCGCCTCGCTCTGATTGAAGAACATTCCTGTAAAAACGACATCATTTTTATTAATGCGCTGCGGAACTTTCGACGCACGAGGATAATTGGAAGGAAGGCTTATGGTGTGCAAAATAACCTTTTCTGATCGGAGATATTTTTACTTCACATTATAGAAATTCTTTTGTAATATGTACTACCATTGACAAAATTTTCTGTAAGTTTACAGAACGGTCGACGTTCGTGTTTCAATACGAGTAAGTCTGATAGACGTCTCCTCCTCTTTAATGCCAGCAGACCCCATGGACCAAAATATCGATCCCACCATGGTGTGTACCCACGGGTCTGAATTACCCCTACGTACGAAAGCGGAGTGACGTCATGCCACATATCCTTTTACTAGGTCAGTATGTCTGTCCTTCGAACAACTTTATCGATCTACCCAACACACGCATTTTGAACATTTTACTTCATGAATGATCGACTATTAACCCTTTGCACTCCGTTGTCCCCTCTGAGGCACCACTAAAAATTGCTGTACCATTATTCGAAATATTATTTACATTATGAAATATATCGGTATCTAATCAATTACTAAACATTTTCGTATTGTATGAGATATTACACCAATTTCATATCCATAAAATTGCATAAATCATAGGGAATGGAAATATTCTAGATCGGAAGAAATGTTTAATTTTCCAGTTAAAATAACTCGGAGTGCAAAGGATTAATTGTCACATTATTAAAACATATTATATACATATATTATATTATATTATATACATATTATATTATTATAACATATTATAGTTGACCTTGACTGATCTTGAATGACCTTTATAATAGATCATTCTATTCATCTTGAAACACACTATATTAGAATGTAAATAAAAGCAGAGTTGACCTTCATATATTCTTGAAGCCTCCACCTATAAAAAGAATTAGTAACATCAGATTATGAGCCACTCGATTCCAAGTAAGTTTGATCTGATACATTCTCCTCTATCTTAAAAAATGGTGTCCCTCTTCAGAAGAGGGTTGTAGATGGCGTTCCAATCACACATAATTCATATTTAACCCAGATCAGACTTGCAGAAGCTAAAAGCTTACAGAAAACTGCTGTCCACGTGGATGAAAGGTGAGTTAGGGTAGCAAAGATTGAAAGCAGCCCAACATAGACCCTCGGAGCAAGCGAGGGTGGTAGATGGGACAGACGGCGTTTACGTGGAATCACATCGCAGGTTCTCGCGAATGTTCGTCGGAACGAGTAAGGGTCGGACTGATGGTGGCGCTTGACAAACCGCGTCTCCTATGAGGGGCGGTTTCTCCCGTGGCAGTTTGGAGGCAGGGCAGCATATCGTTCGCGCGGGTCCGTGGCCGGCGGCGTACGAGTATAATCGTAGATTCGGCCGGAGGTTCGTTGCATATTTGATGTCGCATGCTCCACGATCGGCAGAAATTTTCCCCGGTGGATCGTGGGCGGTCATAAGAGGGCCCAGTGATTGAGGGTTAAGGGCGGAGGGAGCCGATATGCCGTCTGACGGCGGTGGTGCTCCCGTGCCGCCATTAACTTTTCATCTTTATATAATTCCACGGTCATAGAGCGGCGGAGAGCTCGTGCTACTCGCAGCTTTTTCCGGAACGCGCGCGCCGGAACCGGCCCGTAATTGCCGGCCATAAAGATCCGCCGAGATACGGGCTCTCGTTACGAGATTTGCCACCGGTGGGACCGATTCACCGTCTCCGCGTGTCCTCCTCTTTCTTCCTTCCTCTTCCAGTTCTTCTTCTTCTTCGTCTTCGTCCTCTTCGTCCTCTTCTTCCATCCGCTGCTGTCTCTCCGGCAGACCGGCATTTGCGTATTCAACGAGACGGACTTTTACGAGCCACGCTTTTCTGGCCAGAACACTCGACCAACCGACGATTAGCCCGCTTCGGCTTCGACGATTGCGTGCACTCCGCTTTCTACGACCGTGGCGATCATTTCATGGAAATTGGTGTCTTCGCCAAATCGATACTGCCACGTGAATAACCCTTTCTCGCTGTCGCTCGTCAGACGGGAACGGGAGAGCCGAGTTCTGGAGATGAGTAGGGGGAGCTTTGACAATTTTTCTGGGATCAGTATGGTCCCTCATTGAAAGATTGGTATATACGTTCTAAAGTATGCAATTTTGTCTATGTGTCCTGAAAGTTTTATTAAAAAATGACTAAAGGTATTGATGGGGTAGATGATCTCCTGAAACAGGTCCACGGGAACTGTGTTTCCGATAATTTTCATGCCAAAGAGTGGGTTGAGTTTTGGCAATTTTTCTGGACTCACTATAGTCCTTCGTTGAAAAATTGGTATATATGTTTTAAACTATGCACTTTTGTCTTTAGGTCCTGAAAGTTTTGTTACAAAATGACTAAAGGTATTGATGAGCTGGCTGATCTCCAGAAACAGGTCCACGGGAACTGTGTTTCCGCTGATTTTTATGCCAGAGAGTGAATTTTGACAATTTTTCTAGGCTCACTATGGTCCTTGATTGAAATACTGGTATATACGGTCTAAAGTATGTACTTTTGTCTATATGTCCTGAAAGTTTTGTTAAAAAATGACCAAAAGTGTTGATGGGGTAGATGATCTCCTGAAACAGGTACACGGGAAATGTGTTTCCGATCATTTTCCTGTTACAGAGGGGGGTGAGTTTTGGCAATTTTTCTGGACTTACTATAGTCCTTGGTTGAAAAATTGGTATATACGTTTTAAACTATGCACTTTTGTCTTTAGGTCCTGGAAGTTTCGTTCAAAAATGACTAAAGGGATTGATGAGGTGGCTGATCTCCTGAAACAGGTCCACGGGAACTGTTTTTCCGATAATTTTGATGCCAGAGAGTGGGGTGAATTTTGACATTTTTTTGGGCTCACTATGGTCCTTGATTGAAAGATTGGTATATATGTTCTAAAATATGCAATTTTGTATATGTGCCCTGAAAGTTTTGTTAAAAAATGACTAAAGGTATTGATGGGGTAGATGATCTCCTGAAACAGGTCCACGGGAAATGTGTTTCCGATAATTTTCATGCCACAGAGTGGGGTGAGTTTTGGCAGTTTTTCTGGACTTACTATAGTTCCTGGTTGAAAAATTGGTATATATGTTTTAAACTATGCACTTTTGTCTTTAGGTCCTGAAAGTTTTGTTAAAAAATGACTAAAGGTATTGATGAGCTGGCTGATCTCCTGAAACAGGTCCACGGGAACTGTGTTTCTGATGATTTTATATCAGAGACTGGGGTGAGTTTTGACAATTTTTCAAGAAAAACAAAGATTGGTATATACGTTGTAAAGCATGCACTTCCATCTTGGTATTCTGAATATTTTGTTACAAAATCACTATTGATATTAACAGGGTAGTTCTTCAAGATTTTCATCGGAATTTGTTAGATGAACGAAATATAACATAAAGAAGTCAATTTTCCATGCAACAAAGCATTAGCCAGTCGAAACGAGAGTTAATCGAGTCGAACGAGATTAGAAACGCTTGTCGAGCAGATCGTGTCTGTCCATCGCAGACCAATTCTACTTGCCGCACGAGGACGCCAATCTTATCGCACCGCGGGACTTTTTGCTTAATTTCCGCCACGATACTGCTGCTCAATTATTCTATAAAGTTGATACTAGATTTTCCACGTGGCCCGTAGATTACTTTCTTCGATCGTGTAATTGCCACCAGCTGCCAATTAAACCCAGCAAACGCTTTCTAACGTTCGACGAAGGATTTTTCACGGGAACGTTGTAATTGGCTGGCTCCGCGATGAACGCCTCCCAGTCGATTGAGTTTTCACGTGAATCCTTGCGCAATGTTTATGTAATTCCAGCGATTAATTAACTTTCCAGGAGAGGTCCGGCGCGCTTCGCGTTCCACGGGGGATGAAGTTATTTGCAACGTGCACGGGCTGTTTGACGAACCGGGAAAAACAAAAATCGAGAGTAGCGGAATCTTCCACCGTTCTCCCCTCATCGCATCGAATAATAAAATTAACACGGAAACTCGTTTCCAATGATTTTCGCGAAGCCGGCACCGGGAACGCGCGTTTAAACTGCGCTCGAAGAAAACGACACCCACTTAATAGTTAGTTAGTTGCAATGTGGCGTTGCTGGCGACTCGAGAACGACGCTCGACGTAACCACAGCCTGCAAACGAAACGCTTGACTAATAACGGGATGCGGACCGCTCGTAAAGGTCTAAGAATATTCGAAAACCTTTTTACTCGTGCCGCAGCAAGGACACGGGCCATCAGCGAAACTGCTCGCCCCGAGACTTAATCATACCTCTCTAACGTAATCGCGGCATCCTACGAGCTGTCTCTTACACTTTTACCGACTCCCGTCGTCAGCCAAGCTGTCGGTGATTGTTACAATGTTGCTTCTCACTTTTGTTCGTGGCTTTCTAGATGAAAATTATTCGCGATGTTACCGCGAAAATCTTTGGTTCGGTTTTTACTTGAATTTACGGATCTTCGTACAAGATAAACATTTTCTGCGTCAATTACGAATAATCAAGTCCTGAATGAAAAGTTCTACCCTTATTTCATTTCGAAGAGTGAAAACAGATTTTTGCAGTTTTTGCTTCAACACAAAAATCGTTGGAGACGAGTTTCAACAAAACTTTGAACAAGACACTTGTTTGAAAGAAAAGCTCATCAACGTTCGTCCGAAAAAATTTTTGGAAATCCACATTTCCTTCACGTCGAAGAAATCTGAACACTTTTCTCCCGGCAAAAGGAATCGCCATCCATTTCTAAACACGTCAGTCTGGCTCCGAAACAGTAGGCACAACCTCCCCCATGCAATCCTCCAACCGCCATGGCCCCGATGCAGCTCGCAGTGTTATTATTCCCCGAAAGCCTCGACCGTTGCTCGATCCGCGGCTCTGACCCGGAAAAAACCGGCGGAAACCGAAAAACCGTCTCTCACAAAGGACCCGGTTCATCCCGTTTCCTTGGCTGGAAACTTGCGGGAAAAAGGGGCGCCGTTTCCTTTTTCCCGATGGTGAAAAAAGCTCTCGCAGCAGAGCCCGGCGGCCATGCCGCGCCGCGAGATTCTGGACTTTTTTCGGCGGCGGCGGTTAGGTCGACGAGAGCCGGAGTTCGCCGGGGCCGTCTTTTTCCAAAGAAGTCAAACGCAAAGAGTCAACGACGAGCTCTCCGGGAGAAGGGTGGTCGGTTCGATCTAGGGGGTAGCCAGGGGTCTTCTTTCACGGTGAATCGAGAGATGCAAGAGGCAGATTTTGTTTCGGGGCCATTCAGAGACCGTGTGCTGGTGCGACTTCGAGACTGTTTTCTGTACACACACGTTACTGCCAGTATGAGAGAGAGAGGGAGAGTTGGTGGAGTCTCTCGCCGACTGACAGAAGAACTGGCAGCGCGGACCTTCGAAGGGAGAGCGAGGCGAGAGAGCCATTCAGCCATTCAACGGGGGCCGAAGGTTGAACCCTCGCGGGTCGGCCCTTTCCTTTTATACATGTTATATTCGCCGGGTTTTAGGCGCAGAAAACTAAAAAGCTAATTTACTTTAAAAGTATCCCGGCCGCGCGCCGCGCCCGGCCCGGTGCTGCCTCCGCTTCATCAAACGGGCGCGTTTTCAAAAGGCAACCAACTCCCGCAGGGGGCTAATGCAGCCAGCGACAGATTGGCGGTGGCCGATTCTGCCCGGCCTCTTTCTCTCTGTCGAACTGTGCGCGAGACCGCTCTTCCGACAGCGATACACACCCTGCCGAATGGTCATTTCGCTGATAGCTGGAACCGATCGCGAAAATGTGTCCAAACAAGCCGATGTAAAGACGTTGCCCACGCGCGCCGCCACCGAGGGACCTGGAACAAGAGGGCACAATGCAAACCCTGTGCCGAATGGTTTTAAACTGGACAGGCGCCCGCCACGGTCGTTGATTAATGGGACAGACGATTCGGCGAATGAAGAAACCGCGGTTCCAATCAGGGTGGGCGATGGTCATTTGGAAATTGGATGTGCGAGGATGCTGGAACTGGAGCTTTGCATGTTCGAAGAATACCAGTCTGTGGATTGTATGCATTTATGACAAAAATGTAGAAGGATTAATCGGATTTCAGTTATCATTAGACAGCGGATCTTCATGTAAAATGAAAATGTTCGAAAGCAACAATCTGAAGCGACATAGAAATTTATAAATAAGAAATTATTCTCGATCGTACATTTTTCAAATAAATTTGGGGTTATGTTCGCGGTGCACCGGTCCGATCAAATTATACACTAAATAGCAATTTTGTAGACATTTATCAAACGTTCGATTCGGATTTGAATCATTACGTCCTGAGACACGTTTGCTATAGAATATTTTCTATAAAAGAAGAAAGATGATGGTGTGTTTCGTCCTAGACCCGCTAGAGGACTCATCAGTAAGGCTATCTAGCGGGTAATAGAAATTTATTTCCATTCTTATTATGTTTATTAGGTTGGTAGTAATACAACAATGTTTTTAAATTCTTCTAGTGTTTTTACTGTATTACACTATTCACTTTCTTGCACGAAATCCGCTGTCTAATTATAGACAATTACAGAATCCAATGAATATGTTATTTATTAATTTCCTTCAAACTGAAATGGAATTCTATTTCATCGTTGTTGATGGTCTTTCTCTTCTGGAAAACAATGATGCAATATTTCTACTGCAGTCGTGAAGTCAATAGTGCAAGGGGTTGAAGGAAGAAACCAATTTTTCTTTGATTCTAGACAAGTCTTTCTAGACTTGATGTCTTGAACCAAGGAAGCAAGTCCCGAGGAGTCCATAGGAACCCATGGATCTCGCAGTTCTGGAGTTTTCGATCAGTTTCTGCAGATGGTAGGAAGTTATTCCGTGTCGTCGAAGGGTATCGACACCGGGGCGGCTGCACATGTGGAGCAGGTCGAGATCGAGCCGACGGAACGAGAGGCCATCTAATAAAAATGTTAATTGCACGGCTCGTTAGAAGACCCCCCGCGATCTCTGCTAGAAGTTCAGAGCCGGGGTCGCCTCGCGGGGAGTCCGCGAGTATTTGCCTTTAAACGTTCGTCGTTTTGCTCGCTTTTCGGGGCCGAGGTTTTTCTGCCTCCCGGCCACGATTATTTATCGCCGGCCCGTCCCGGCCCGACGAGGAATCTGGATTACGTTTCTCGCCCGTTTCCTACATCGAACACCAGCCGGAAACCGCGCTCCTAATGAGAGCCGCTCGACTTTCACGCCGCCCCGATCGATACTGATGATCTAGATACGTGTACGAATGATGGACACTTTTCCTGGCGGGATGCTAAAATATTTCCTCTGCTCGGAGGAGTCATCGTTTACTTCCAGGTGCGCGTGGAGATCCATCATGCGAGACTGGATCCCCGCGGCAAGTCTCCTTCCTCTTCTTCTTTGAGAGGACTTCTAGGCCTGCGAGCCTTTACACAAGTCTGTACAAAATCTAATAGATTGTCCCAGAAGAATTTTAAGTGTTACCTTCATTTTCGAAGTTCAAGGTCGTTTAAAGGTCATGCCATGGAACATAATACAAACATCGATGACCTTGGAAACTACGAGAGAAAACAGCTTAACAGTTTCATTCCTCTGTCGAACAGCCGAGATTTCAAGAAGCGAGATTTCGAATGAAATCACGACCTTGCCGATCCGAAATCCGTGAAGGATCGGTGGTTTCGGTAGTTGCAGGATGCATGCGGCGTCCGTCGGTGCACGGCCGGTTTTTCCGGGTCATTCGGCCTCGCTTGGCCGGTGGAAACGCGAGCGAAACGTAAATGGAAACCGCGTTACACGACGCCGCGCGAATTTCTGAACAATGCTATGGTGGAAAGGGGGCGTGGGTGTCGGGGCGTGGAGCGACGCTGGCAACGGGTCTACACGCGTAAATAGATGCCGGGTACGACGGGTACGTGGAACGAGTGGAGGGGGATGGATGTTGTAGAAGAGGGTACAGAGGGAGCGGGTCCGGGAATCATGCGCGCATCCCATACGAAACGCAAACGTAAAAGCGAAACGCGAATTGGCCTCATCAAAGCGAGCAAACAATGCTGGATGCCGCCGATGGCTCAACAACGTGTGGTTAGCCAAATCACCGTACGGCACGTAGCACACCGATGCACATCGAATGCCGAACAATGCTCGATGTACCGGCCAGGCGCCGCGCTGTACCGCGCTGCACCGCGATGCAACGCGATGCAACGCTCTCTGTGCGATTCCCGTCGTCGTCTACCCTCTTTCTCTCGCTACAGCTCGCCACTATGTAGGTATCCGCCGATACTTATGCGCCGATACACCTCCTCTCCCTTCGACGATAGCCCTTGTTTGTTTTCCGCTGAGGGACCGAGGGATAATCATAATGCCAGGCGCGAATAGTATCGCGCGCCGACTAGCGGTGCCATTTTTCGCGAGTTCAACGATGGTTTCGCGAACCAATGGACCGTGACTCTTCCGCAGCTGTAACTCGTCTTCCAGGCGCGAGCCCATAATCTCTTCCTCTCGGTCGGGCACTCTGTTTCGTTGTTTGTCTGTTTCGTTAACCGCTTCATGGGCACATCCGTGGTCAGATCCCCAAAAGTATGAATACCATGGAAATGGTATTGTCGATGTCGCATCAACAACGGAGTTTACACATGTACAATGCACCCAGTATTGCAAGCTTATAAAAATCTGTAACCTAACAAAAAGCTCCCCAGAACAATGAATACTGTGGAGAAAATGCAAAATTTTTCACGATTGGACACCAACGATGATGTTTACACGATTACAAAGCACTCAGTATTGCAAGCTTATAAAAATCTCTAACCCAACAAAAAGCTTCCCAAAACAATGAGAATGTTGTGGAGAAAATGCAAAATTTGTCAAGATTTGACACCAACAATGGTGTTTACACGATTACAAAGCACCCAGTATTGCAAGCTTATAAAAATCTCTAACCTAACAAAAAGCTTCCCAAAACAATGAAAATATTGTGGACAAAATGCAAAATTTGTCAAGATTTGACACCAACAATGGTGTTTACACGATTACAAAGCACCCAGTATTGCAAGTTTATAAGAATCTATAATCTAACAAAAAGTTCCCCAAAACAATGAATACTGTGGAGAAAATACAAAATTTTTCGCGATTGGACACCAGCAATGAAGTTTACACGATTACAAAGCACCCAGTATTACAAGCTTATAAAAATCTGTAACCTAACAAAAAGTTCCCCAGAACGATGAATACTGTAGAGAAAATGCAAAATTTTTCACGATTGGACACCAGCAATGAAGTTTACACGATTACAAAGCACCCAGTATTACAAGCTTATAAAAATCTGTAACCTAACAAAAAGCTCTCCAGAACAATGAATACTGTGGAGAAAATTCAAAATTTTTCGCGATTGGACACCAACAATGAAGTTTACACGATTACAAAGCACCCAGTATTGCAAGGTGAGAAAAATCTGGAACCCAGCAAAAGATCAAAAAGATCAAACAATAATTATAATGGAACGCGATTTTCAAATTAGGAATGTAAATAGCGCGTTTTGGAATCAATGGATTTCGAGGACGCTATCGCCGCGTCCGCCAGCTGAGAGTAGTGCAAGAAACAATTCACCGTGCTCGCATCCTGCCATTACCCGCGCAACACGTGATAAAACGCGAAGGGAAACCTCGAACTGCTCTCGTCGATGCGAGTAACTATAATCTGCGACAGTGTCGTGCCAGTAGGGATCGTTAGAAAAGGCGTAATGGAGGCCCGTGTGCACGGTGGTCGGTGTTGATAGCCCTGCCACGGTGAGAGCGAATCCCCGGGTCATCGCCGGGGTCACTAATGACATACGCAGCCCCGTACACGCATACTCTACACACGTACACACGAGAATACACATGCATACATACACAGATAATACAGCTCTTCAGAAATCCAGTTCCGCGCCGAGTCGACCCCTCTATTTCCTATGGATATAGATTGCAATTCAGTCTCGAGGAAAGAGACTACCACGCGGAGATCTCAATTTATTTCTCTTTTATAGAATACCACCTTTTTGCGGAATTATTTATGCATTAGGGGGGTTTCGTGACGGCAATGGTTGTGACTGAAAGCGAATTCGAAAATAGGAGTTTGAAAAGTTCTCGGGGAGGGTGGATATTGTCATTTTGTGCTAACTAATGGACAGAGGATTTTTATTAAGAATTAGAAACAGCCACAAAACACATTTTCCTATCTCATACGTAATCAATGCATTTTCATTTTGATGGATATAAAATTTAGATCTAATAACATTGGTAAAGATTGATCCTGAGAACCGCAAATTAATTTGTACTAATTGGAACTTGAGTTTCAACAAAAATTTTGAAGAGACGAAGACAGAGGGATGAAAAATCTCTCGGAGCTGGCGAAGACCGGAATTCAGAGTGGCGATCGATCCAGCATGGGACGGCTGTAAGAGTGTAATACCTAAGTACGTATGCGAAAGGTTCGCCTGTAACGATACTGCATGGTCGTCCTGGGCTGCCTCCACCGAACTGGTAACTGCTGCCGCTATTAAATGCAGACACGAGCGAGCACAGCCCGGAAATTGCCTAATTTCCTGAGTGCGCACGCCGATCCGTCAACCTGACGTGACGGGGACGTGGTTGCACGAATACCGTGACTTTTAATGTCAAGTGTCAAAAGAAACTCGGTGAACACGCCGGTAATACCACCCGCTATACCACTGGACCCTGTTTCGTCCCTCGAACAACCTCAGAACCTACTCGAGCGTCGAGCATCCTACCAAAAATTGATTCTCTTTTTAGCTCCCTCCTAGCCTTGGAGCTTCGGGAAATCAATTGGAAACTATATGTAGCGGGGATGATTAAATTATTCGAGTAACTTTGGAATATTAACGATTTGTAATTCTGTACTTCGTTGGTAAACGATAAGAAGATATTGAAGATAGCCGAACGGAATAAACATTTAAACGGAAGAACGTTCTCTTCCTTCTCTCTGCGTTAACCGTGTTCAGGGGGGTGATTGGACCCCATAGACTTGTGTAACAAAATAAAAGAAAAAATGTGCCTGCATAAATATTTGTGAAATTTTATTGATCTTAAAAATATCACGGATAGGATACCTAAAAACATTTTGGAAATTCTCCATTCGTCAACGGTTTAATTTCTGTTTTTGTCAGCCTGTGGTGCATGTGCACCTAAATTGCGCACCGAAATCTGCAACAAAGCGATGGTTCTGACGAGAAAGACAGCCCCGGGGTCGTCGACAAACGATTTTCCAGAGGTTCACGTATCGAACGCATCTCGAAGGATTGACGTTTCTTAATTGTGGCTTTTCTCTTATCTACTGTCACCTTATCCCCTTGTTCGGCGCTAAGTCCCCCGGATTAGTCTCTCTATCACCGGCGACCCACGTCGAACGCCTAATCTTTCCCTCGATAGCCACTCTCTCCGTTCGCGGGGGTGAAGAGAGGGGAGAGAATGGGAAGGGTAGTTTATATCGTATCGATCGGTCACTCGGTTTGCTCGATACATTCCAGCTCGAAGGAATTCTCTAGACAAATGTCGGCGTGTCCGTCTGTCCGCGTCGAATGTATGCGCGCCATTCCTCTAATTAATTACCGTCAGGTATTAGGTACGTCGGGGCATCGATCGACGGATTAACGTGAGAGAGCGGATCCGTCGAACACGGGACTCGAGAACTCGTTTCGCCAACTCTTACCTCTCCTATCCGGTCTCCCGCGAAGTCCTCGAACGGCGAAATCGCTAATTGAAGCGTGTACCCGGCACATTTTCGGCTCCGTTTCCATCCCGAAGTTCCACAACCGGCCCGAGCCCGAAACGAAAACCGACACCCGAGGGATATAGCTGTCCCGAGCCCTCGATCGATTTTTAGAGCGACCTTCGGAGATTCCACCCTGTTAAAGGGTTAGACCATCTTCAGCCAGATTCGTGTTGGACGCATAGCGATATTTTGCAATTTTTTCTATATTAGTTTCAAGGAATAATTCTGTATTTATCTTCTTTTTACGATAGGGGTTGACTGGAATTTTTTAATGCTGCGCCAGGTTGTTCGTGAAAGCATAGATTGCGGTTCCACAGTACAAGAAAAAAATATTTTGTTTCCACATAAGATTCACTAGGGAAGTACTAGGATTTTTAATGAATGCTGATTTTTGTGAAAATTGTAGGTACATCGTTGTAAAAATGTTTACTGCGTAAAAAATGTTTGTTTAACGTTACTGTTAGAACTCGCACATCTTTAATTAATCAGGATGCAAATTAAACGATTTCTGGGACGCGACGAGAATGCACGCGACAGATTAGAAATGAATTTACACATCCGGATGAAAGTTGGAGCAGCGATCGCGTCAGAAGCTCGGACCGCACAATGTTGCAAGAGAGTCCGTCGTCGTCCTTTCACGGCAAGCGCAATTTTCGCCGGGTTTCGCGAAATTGGCCGATCTAATCGGCAAGAAGCGAGCAGCGAAATGCATTGCAGCAAGTGCACGCGACGACGCTTCGATTGCAACGAAAGAACGCGCGCGCGCGCGCACACAGCTATGCATAAAGTTTTCCGGTCGGGGTTTTACGAGAGCCCGCGGATTTCCAACAGCGGCAATTGCTGCGGTGCAGCGATTCCTTGTGCGTCTCGCTTAGGTCAACGGTGTCGGCGCAGAGCGGCGGGTTTCTTTTCAACGAGAGAGCGGTCATTTTGTTCGAGTAGACGTCCGTGGCCACGAGCCATGACGGAGAAGCCCCGTAAGGAAATTTATGCGCATAGCTACCGACTAGAACCGGGCACCGTGCGCGCCCATGGACAGATATTCCGCAACCAGACTCGCCCGCTGACAAAGCCTTCTGCGATTTTCACGCGCGAAAGCAGATCGACGCGAAGCGCAGCTCGTTCTTGCTCCGAAGCTTCGCGAGATTATGCTTTGCATAAGGTACAAAGCTGATCTTCAGTGCTTCGTCTTCAATTTTTATTAAGATAACTCATTTTATTTCAATATCAATCAGTGGGGCTGTCATGCATTCTTTTTATACGAGTCAGAATACAGATAATGTACATATTGTATTGACGAAAACATTACATGATGTTTGTGGTAGTAAATGATAGAAAACTCTGAAAAATGGAGATGATAACCCTCGTAAATTTTTATCGTAGTGCCCTGTATCGAATGAGAGCACGTTTCGACTCGAGACAAAGGAATTCCGGACCCGCGGGTCCCTAATTCAGTGCAGGAGGATCGCCTAACGGTTCGGAGCGATTCGTTTGCTCGGCCGCTTCTGGCGCACGTAGCTCTCGTACGCGTAGAATCGGACGCCACATGCGCCTCGGTCGGCGCAGGCCAAGACGTCTCCCACCACAGCTGCTGTGGGCGTGTGCAGGCGTCCCCCACCTCTGAGCGGATTCCCCTACGACCCCTACGCCGCTCTCCCCACCAGACGACCCGGCGACCGTGTGACCGTGGTCACCGACACAGACGCGGCCGAGGAGCCGAGAGGAAAGGAGGGACGGCTCCTGTCGCTCGAGAGTCCCCTTCTTTCTCGGTGTCGTCCGCTTGCTGTCCTCTGCCACCGCGATCCACGCCTCCCCACCTTCCCATTGGCTCGATCTGTCCCCCGGCAGCTTGGTGACACACGCCCATTCGCGAGCGTTCTCCAGGAAACGCTCGATCAGACCCGAGAGCCCCTCGGACAGGATTCTTCGCGAATTCCCGGCCGCGAATGCTCTCCGCCTTGCGTTCCACGGCTTCTGACCCGGCGAGATTGGATTTGCGAGCATCCCGAACGGTGGGAAGCTGATCTCGCCGGTCCCGAGACTGCAGAAATGGGATTGCTACCGTTCGAAGAATTTTACTTTCCTGTTGATTTATTCTAATTGTTCACCCGTTGCTCTCGAAGCGCAATTTCCATCGATTTCCATTGTCCGTGATTTAAGTAGTTTCTTTTACGAAGGTTAGACGGATTTTATGCATTATTGCAAAAATGAGCTGGTGTTATTTAAAGTAGTAGTTTTAAGAATGTGAGTATATTACTCTGAACTTATTAATTATACGTTCTCTACTGGTTTCTGTAGTTTTAAAGCCACCAGCCACTTTATTTAATCCAGTTCAAAATATTTTCTCACTGGGTTGTGTTACTGTGGAAAATAATATCTATTATATCATTGAACTACATTTTCTATTTTGCAGTTAAAATGTAGTGTTAGAAGTTTTTTTAAAGTAGAAGGTCTAGTCTACGATACACAGTGTACCAGGCCTGGAGCGATTAAAGGAGAACATTGGGGCCAAGAATATCTGAAAGATCGATATGTGGTTTGGGGTTTATGTTTTGCCTGAGTGTAAATGTGTGTATGGTATGATTTTTGGAGTGCAAAATTGTTGTACGAAGTACAGAATTATACCCTATAGGAATTTATTAGGGAGTTTCTCTAATATGCAGCACTATTTGATGACGTTCCATCTCGTCTTCTAATCAATTTACTGGGTCTATCTTGACCCGTAGTATCAAAATCGTCACACAATTACAATGAAATAAATATATGTTACATTAGAAACAACAAAACACTCACAAAGAGCCTTCAAAAATCGGTTTAAAAAGTTTATAAACTAATTGCTGTAAAAGGGATCCGAGGGCTAATGAAAAAACTGATGAACGATTGAAATGGAGCCTAAATGGACAGAAGTTGCCGCGCTGGTGCGCCCAGTCCGAAGCCACAGACCTCTTTTCGAGAGGTAAACACGGCAGTTATTATTAAAAATTTGCGTCAGCGGGGAGGCAAAGGCGGTCAGCCCGGAAATAGGACTAATTTCTCGAGGATCGGGTGGGCGTAGAAGCGGGGCGCGACGAGGGGGGACGTAGATGGGGGGAGGAAGAGTATCACCGTGTAATCTAAACAAGCCAGTAATCGATGTACGCGGCTGACGTGGGCTTGTTTTTCTTTGCTGTACGATACCACGCAGCCCCTCGGCTCCCCTTCCGGAGCTGCGATCGGACAGCTGGGAAGCGTGGCCCGATTGCGTAACGAGGACCGGCACAACTCGGCCTCGTAAAACATAATCGTTTTGCTTGGACCGATCCCCGGTTTATCGCGCGGGAAACCGCGTTATCTAGCGACTGGCTGCGCGGAAACAAGACTGAAAAATCGGCAAAGACGTTTAAAGGTCGCGGCCGATCTCCTCTCGCATTTTTCGGTCCCGATACGTCGCCGGCATCCTTTTATCTGCGGCCGCTCGACAGCTTCTATCGACCGACGATTTTTATTAGCCAGATTGGCGATTACGTTCTCGCAAAATGCGTGCTTATTGGGTGACCTGTCCGGCGAATCAATCACACCACATCGTGGTAACATAAAATAAATTTATCTCGAAGGTGATGTAAACGTGTTTTAAATTCGTGCTAATTTTCGACAATGATGGTTGGAAAAGTCGATAAGGAAACCATTCTCGATCCGCGGAACAGGGTATCCATCATTTTCGATTCCTCTTTGCCGATGAGAACCCCCATCCGCGGTTTCGTACGCGCCGTTACACGATATATCAGATTACACATCCGTTGCGTCCAGTAAATTGATACTCGAACCCGCGGCGCGCGTTTATTCCCGTGATAAATTATCGTAACGTTGAACCGTCATCCTTTCAATTCCAATTTCGCTAACTAGATCGCACGGGCGACGTCGGCGGGGGCGGAGGCTTTAACCTAAACGGACGCCTAACTGCCTCCCTGCGGGACGGAGACAATGGGGACGCGACGCACGGTGCTCCAAAATTAGAGAAACCTGGATTCAAACTCATACTGCTGTTATTTATTGTGCATTATCTGTCGGAAGTGTTCGGACAGTGAAATGTCCGCTGTACATTGCTGGCACTGTAAACATCCGCATAACGCTGATTATAAATGATCTGAATAATTGTTTACTGACTCAAAAGTACCTATGGAAACCAACTTTGAAGCCAACATCTAAAAACTACGAGTGTTGACTCTGAATTGTTCCGAAAGTTACAAATTTTCGACATCATCGCCGTGCTAAATTAGGTTCGTAAATGGAATATGATGCGGCGAAAAAATCCAACAACTCTGGATGTTCAAATCGAGCAAAATTCGCAGCGCGATCCATGGCGTCCCATTCACCTACAGCCCTCGAAGCTTATTCCAGTCCGCTAGTCCCGCTACGTTCCACTATGCCAGCTTCCTTCCCCTTCTTTCTGGCCTGCTGTCGACCTACGATGTTATATTATGGCGTTTTTGGACTCCCTACAAAGAGGGGCACACAAATTCGGTAGGCCCTCGTTGCAAGTAACCTACGTACGCCTACCTGTGCTCCGGTTTCAGCACAAAAGGGACGAGACCCTTGGTCTCCCTTCGGTAGACCGGCTCATGGGATTGGCTAGGGTGTACGTATACAGCGTGTCCAGGTAATCCTTGAATGAACGATGCTTGCCCGTAGGAGAAATGAAATCTATCAACGTTACTGGCAAACTGTTATTCTTACGAAGCCCTAACCGTTTTAATCAGTGGAAATAAATGCGTATCTGTTCCAGTAGTCAGCCATCTTCAACGTTTTCATTAAGTGTGTATTTTCCAATTAATTTGTGGCTGCGCGTGTACATTCGAGACCAGTAATCAGTCATCTTGAACAATTTTATTTATAGTATATCATTGAATAAAATGTCAAATTTGCATGCTGCCCCTAGAAATTTGAAAGCTACCCCTTCGCCAGGACGAAAGGGACACCGTGTATGTTCGCAGCAGGATGACTGGTGAGAGAATTCAATTTCCACCGTCGTTATCGTGCCTCCATCTTCCACTCTCTGCCCGTTCCCCGTTTTTTCTCCGGCGGACATCGAATCTCGTGCGAGTACCTCCGCATCAGAGCAAAAGGGGGCTGCGAGGGATCGCAGGGGTGGGGGCAGCCGATAGACCTGTCGTTTTGCTCGAAGCTACCCTTTGTGTCCGAGACTATTACGTCAAACGAGAGGACTTCGGTTACGCGCACCGCCGCCAAAAAACTTAATGGACCCGATTACGCTCCGTTCGAAGAATCGATTAACCAGTGGCGCGGGTACAGCGGGTTTCCGTGCCGGTAGAACCGGAGTACCCGTGACTGTTTAACTTGTCGCGCACTCGTTTACCCCCCGACGGAAGAGTCGTCACGCTGTTTTTATCCGGGCCCGATACGCCGGAATTAATTGGACTTTTTTGCGAGGACTGTAGACAGCGGCCCCCGGTTCTTACCCGACATTCTTCGCGGGACCGTCGTTAATTTGCCTTCGGAGAACGTTTACATTGTACGCGACGTTGCAAATTGGCCGTCGAGTGGGAAATCGGCCGGTCAAGCTACGGTTTTCGTGTTTATGAATTGGCGCTGAAACTATCGGGACGAACGAGTTTTCTGAAACACCTTTTGACAGTGCACGCTGGGTCGACAACTGATGACACAGCGATTAATTCATGCTTGTGCCTGATTATGGCTGATTGACGCCACCATACGCGCGCGAAACCACGTGTTAAATAATCTGAACAAGCTGGATTTACAGCTGGAATCAGGTAACTGTGAATATCGTCTTTGACGATTACGATAACTAGACTGCGAGTCTCCATGCAAAATAAAAATTGTCTTTTAAATTTGTCTTTTTTAACAACTTCAAAAAGCTGAAAATAATATATTGGTATTCTTTCGAATTGCATGAATACCTCATTTACGTTTAAAAATTGAAATTTGCAAAATATAATGATCGAGCGTTATCGGGATTGGCAGTTCCGGTCTCATTTAACTGAATCGCGATGATCGCAGATGATTTTTCGGGGTGATTCAACGGCGATCGCGTCGACGAGTGAATTATGATAAACTATAACAGAATGATAGATCACGGAGATCGTGGGGGTCGCGATAAGTTCGAGAGCCAGAGCGGAATCGGCTCGGGAGGTTTGACGAGTGCGCGTCCGTGAGTAATTGCACGCCCGGCCGCTGCCAACTTAACGGAAAGAAATATCGAGCGCGAGCAGTTAGCGAGCACTCCCATTCCATTAAAAGATCATTAATATACGGCGAAGCACCGCGAGAGAAAAAGAACGAGCGATCCAGCGCGCTCGCGCAAGAAACGCGAAACAGGCGGCGTCCCTTTGATGTGCACGCGTGTGCACTGTGCAGCGTGCGGCCATCGCTTGTGCACCGAGTGACACGCGGTGGTTGCCGCAGCCTAATCCAGTCGGAATATTTCTTTTGCAGTTTTCTGATTACTCAATCCTTAGCACTTGCAGTTGTTCGAATTATTTCGAACTTCTCCTAGCCACTTCCGTCATGAATGCATGAAATGAAACATGCATTTTTGCACTAATATTGCTAGGAGGTTGATAATAAATGCTAGGAGCTTGAAGAACTCACCATCATGCATTTCAAATTTCAAATTTTCAATGCTATTTCATTAGATGAATTAGTTTGATTTTATGGAACCTTAGGGACTCCTACAATTATTGAAATCATGAAATAGCTTACATGGAAATTGATTCGATAAATTTCTTTATCCAAGCACATATTATAATAAAAATGGTACAAAATATAAATAAATAGACTCTTGTCATTTTTGTAACCTAGAACATTTTAATCGTTCTTAGTGCTCGTTAGTTTTAGTGTTCAATGACTAGTTTGTATCCTTAGGAATCAGACATGATCCCCATAGTCCAAACTATGAAGCCATCCTTATCGTCTAAACAGACATCGTACATAGGAGTCATAAAACCTGGGAACAAATAGAGATACGATCCCCAATCATTTCAATAATTAAACCCTAAACGAATCTAGCGCCCTACGCAACAATCAGAATCTCCAGCTGCATTTCCCAGCCTCGAAGCCGATTCGCCGGCCTCTGGCCCATACCCAGAAGCCGAGGCCGTGGCTCAGCCTCTTCCACGCATCCCGTAGAACGAAATTCACTGGTTGAATAGAACCCGTCGGCGTCCGTCCGACAAAAGAGCAGGGCCGCGGTTCTATCGTTTCGAGGAGAGAGCGTGCAACGCCGCGGAAGGCGGGAGGCCTCCTCGGCTCCGACTCCGTCTCGGTATCCGGCGAGTGTAGATATATCGTGGGGCTCGGGCGTATTCGGTCGGGCTCGTGCGTTCTCGGTGGTTGGTGGTGGCCGCGCGCACCTCCGCCAAGAGTTTCACGCTGCGTGGAACGAAACTCGTACGCGATCAGCCCGACCGAGGCCGCAATCCCGGGATCCTTGGATACAGCGTATGGCCGCGTCGTCGTGTGTCCGGCGCTGATATTCGTGTTCCCGTTGACCGGCGCGACGGTTCGAGCGGTACGACAACGTAAAGAGAGTATACACACCGGGGTGGATAAAGGTGGCGGGTCGCGGGTTTCGTCGGGTTTCCGGCGGGTCTCGGGTTCGATCCACCCCCGCGCAGAGCCGCGTCGGAGCCCCGGTCGCGAGCTGGTATCGGACGGCAGCGCGCCCGGAGAGGCCAGTGTACCGTAAAAAGTCCGCGGACCACGGTGAAGGAAAGACCGCACCGCCGCGCGCGCGGTCTGTCGAGAATCGTCGCGTCTCGTCGCCGCTTCCGGACGAAGGAGGAGGAGCCCCGGAGCCCGGTAGGAGGGAGAGAGAGCAGCCTAGGAGCCCGGCGCGCGTTGACAACCCCCGTGTGCCGTTCGGTCGCGAGTGTCAACCCCCACCCCTCTCCCCGCCCCAGTGAGATATACCCCCTCTCTCTCTCTCACTCGCTCGCTCGTCTCGTACCATAGTCGTCTATCTCTGTCTGTATCTCGGTTGTGTCTGCAAGAGAGGACGAGAAGAGCTCCGTGTGCGAATCGCGCGAACGACGGACGGCGAATGACGAGGAGGCAAAGGTCCAGCTAACGATCCGTCCGCCGCCCGCAGGAAAATCGCGGTCGTAGGCGGGGCCTAAGGTCGGGGACACGTGACACGGAAACTGTCACGCCGCCCTTGTCGCCTCCCCTCCTCCCTCGGACCCCCTCCACTCGACCGAAAACCAGCCTGGCTATACGAGCGCCGCTTCTACCAACCGACTGACTGCGTGACGCCGCCGCGCGCTTCTACAAGCTCCGTCGAGCCACTGGCTACCTTTTTCAGGAGACCCCACGACGACCATCGCGACGCTGCGACGCGTTGCGATCGTATGCCTGTCACCATGTTGCAGAATCGACCGTACCCAGAAGGAGAACGATGCTTCTCTCTTGCTTGGATGATTCTACAGTGATTTGTCGTTCGGCTAGCTTCTTCAGACTTTGAACCGGTGTCTTTTAACACCGACTAGACAGTGATCAGTCTAGCTGGATGATTATGCTTCATTGTTTAGGCTACCGCTTCTTTTATGGAAAGTAGAAGGTTCGGACGACGGGAGACTCACTGCCGTCGGAGACTGTGACCGCCAGGCTCGCGAGCATCGTGGATATTTGATGACGAAGCATTTTGAAAAGTATTTCGGGCGTTGTTTAACTTTTCTTCTGGCGGTTAATTGATGCAGAATTTGTTGGGAAGAGTTGATGAACTAACGTGCTGAACAGGATTAGTGTGTTGAACGATTTTATTTGGTAGCTGTGGCCAGGTGTATTTTAATGCAGAGTTTGAGAGTCGTTTGATTTGACGAAGAATTTATTGATGAAGGAATTGAACAACTATCGTGCCGAAAACAAGTTTCTCATATGACAGACAAGTTCAAGTGTATTTTGATGCAGACTTTAAAAATCGTTTTTTAACTTGGTTTAAGCTGATATCGACTTCATTGTAGCATTAATTGAAAGACTGATATGTGTTGAGAAGAAATACTTTCGAAAATATAGCATAAGGGCGGTGTTCGAGTCGACCTCGATGCAGTGCTTCGAAATCGTTCTTCAACTCAGTTTCTAACGATCAATATGATTTGTTAGTCCATTAAAAATAATGCTATCTTCAAGAAGACGCTAAAAAGATTTGTTTAATACGCGTGTAAACATTCCTAAACATCTTCAACAACGTCCAATCGTGAATGCAGTTGAAAGAATCGAATGCTTTAGGGGCATCGTCCATCGATTCGCAACTTAGCCTCGACCCTTCGATTGAATCCGCTCGATACGCCCATCGACGTTTAACAAAATCGACAAACAAGGCTGCAAATAATCCTGAACATTCTCGACAGTGTAACTAACAAAAAGTGTCGGAGAAGTTCAGACGTCCATCCTTCTTGCACCTTCTCCGATTCAGAAGTGTGATTCAGGATTCAAGTGCAAGGATTCTTCGACGGTGTTGCCATCAAGATTCACAATTCTGTCAAGGATCGCGAGTCTGAATTGTCTATCGTCAGCCTCGACACCTTCTCAATTTTTCACAAAATTGATCCTGAAGTGTGCGAAGGGTTCCAAACCAATTCTCGTTGAAGATCGCGAGCTCGGAAACATAATCTACTTACTGTCGAGCCCGAATAATCTTGAAGAAAATGTTAATGTTTAAGAAAACTAATCCAACTTCTTTAAAGATCGTGACCTTCTTACACCATCTTGAACGGATCTAGAGGTTCATCAATCGTGTAATGATACATCAATCGCAGAGATCGCCTTCTCGGACCTGGTCAAACTGATCCAGAAGTGTCAACGATCCCAAACGTCATCAATTTCACAATTACCAAAACGATTAAGCAATCCCATCGTGAAAGATCCAACTTCACCAGTGCTGTCACCAAGACACTATCCCATCAACGAAGATCGTCAACCCGAGGATATCACTTAAATTAATCCTCTGAACACAAAAATGCGCGTTCCATCACACCCGCTGAACACTCGCACCACCATCAATTCGAAAACAGTTTGACGCGAGTCCCCCGCGATTAGGCCAGGCCAGAACCATCGCGCGTGGCTCCCCGAGGATGCAGCAGGGCAGCGTGGGTAGCTGCGACGGGGACTCGGTCCCCGAAGCTCGCAAATCGCGAGCCTCTTACAAAGAGTCTGAAATCGGTAGGAACGAGTCCGAGAGGGTGCGAGTGAAGGTCGAGGTCCCCGAGTCGAAGGTGTTCGAAGTGAAACGAGAGCCACAAGACGACTGTCCAGTTGGTCAGCAAGACTACCAATACGACAGGAAGGCAATAGTGTCATCTAAAATCGAGGGAAACCCTGAAATCCCCGGTCACTGTCATGTCCAGCATCCAGGATACAGACCGATGACGGGTTTGCCGAATTCTTACGGCTTCCCGCACTTTTACGCTCATTCTTCCATGTCGGCCATGCTGCCACCTCCTTTCCCAGGTGCCAGACCCTCTCCTGACCGATCGATGGTCAAGTTAGAGGATCACGAGCATGAACAAGAACGATTGAGAGTGCCCGGTGACGGTTTTCTGCATCACGAGCATCAGCGGTACGATATCGGTGATTATCATCATGGAAAACCACCCGGATACCCTGGGATGTCTTATCCACACTTTCGACCGTCCATTCAGCAACGATACGCTGGACATCAGAACAACAGCTATGCCAGGGCTGCGCACTTTCAGAACAGACATAAGTGGAGTGGCGCTGCGCTGAGGGGAATGCATCCCGCCATGCCTGTGAGTTGCGCATTTTTTCTCAATGAACGATTTTAACTTCCACAGGGAATCTCGGGGGTCTCATAGTGGAAGCTTTCAGCTCTAGAATGAGCCCAGAGTGATCGTCCTGT
This sequence comes from Lasioglossum pauxillum, assembly GCA_933228785.1. NCBI lineage: Eukaryota > Metazoa > Arthropoda > Insecta > Hymenoptera > Halictidae > Lasioglossum > Lasioglossum pauxillum. Next base: position 34,391,789 of record OW121705.1, on the reverse strand, counting down.
GACCTTTTATCGAGGAGTTATGGCAATTTAATATACACTAATAAACTAGGGTCTCTGATAGTATAAAAGTACATTTTTCCACTCACACAATCACAGTTGCCCCCAACGCAAATGAAGAAAGAGTCTCTAGCCATTGTTGCGAGTTCGATAAAATTTCTCGCTGGGTGGTTTAAGGGTTGCATACAATTGGAATCGTCGAGTCGATTTTTGCTATCGCGGACACCAAGCGAGACTCCAGCGGATAATGTTAGGAAAAGCGCAAACAATAGGCTAATGTTTCTATCCGACTTTCACTCTGATTGCTTGGACTACGTCCAATCACGGAACACCACCTGTGTGCTAGGAATCGATAATGCAAACGCAGGCGTCAAGTCCCGAGGAAGAATGAAGGGAATGCTAATGGCAACGGTGCCAGAGCAGAGCGCTGGGAACGCGGTTTCGATAGGCCTACGGTTTCGATAGGTCGTGGAAAGTAAGCTGTTAACTTGACCCATAGCTTCGTATAAGTGTCCGCTGGATTTGCATTTGATTGCTATTATTAGAGCGCGCGAGTGGAGCTTGCTTTTTAAATAGGGGCGTCTATAGCTCTGTAACTACCCTCGCACGGCCACTCTGTATCCATAATATGTGGACTACTGGAGCAAAGTGCACGTCTATGGTGTCTTTGTTATTATAGGATTTTTTAGGAAAATGTTAGGAAAGCGGAGAGACATCAGTTCGGATAATCGAGGTTCCACTATATCGTGGATTAAACAATTAAACATGACCCAAACTGCATCGTGTTTGGTCTCATTTTAATCAGAAAAATGTCACGAATATATCCACAAGAGTTGCATAAAGGAATAATCAAAAATGAAAAAGTTCTGTCAATAAATTAAAATTGTCTCTCGAGCAATTCTCACGAATATATGAGTATTTGTTCAGAATCAGTGGGAAATGTGTCAAACTGATCGCTATAAGGTTAAATATCCCAGAATTGGAAAATTATACTGACTGAAATTGAAGTATTATAATTAGGAACGAATTTCTTTTTTTGTCGCCGAGTTTTCAGTCCCAAAATAGGACAAGAACTTTAATTGATCGATGCTCGTATCACGCATTGAACTTGATCCCACCGCTAATGATGTTCGATGCAGGCATGCAGGATGCGCTTGCGGTGCAGTTATTATTATGCGCGAAATCGAAACGCAAAAGAGTCCGTGTTCTCAGTCGAGTTGCTCCGCTTTGGATTACGATACCAACTCGTTAATATCGACACATACCGAAGAATGCCTTTTGTTCCGGGACGCGGAAGCACAAACGTTGGCGATTTTACTTGCAGATTAGTTTTAATTGCGCCCCGCGCGCTAATAATCCATTGAACGCCGCTTTCTTTCGTTGCGTTCGACACGGTGCATTGTAAACAGCGCGCCGCATTATGTAACGGACGCGTTTTATCGGTTTCGAGGATGGTTTCATTGATATGGATGCTCATTTTTTATATTTTTTAGTAGAATTTTTTGCTTATCAATTTGTCATATTTTTTCTTGTTTTTAATGTTATCTTGTTCTTTTATTTTAATAATGAAAGTTACAAATGCAATTATATTTATTTTTCAACTATGACAAATGATTTCAATTCTTTCAGAGTTCGTCAGAAATTTATAAATTCCTTTTTACTTTTCCAGCATGTTACTCTTCATTTTTCACTCCATTTTGTTCCCTTCTTCTTCAATAAAAGAATTTAGAAACTTCAAGTATTTATTTTTCTACTGTGACAAATTAATTCAATTCTTTCCGATTTTGTCAGAAATTTATAAATTCCTTTTTACTTTTCTAGCATGTTACTCTTCATTTTTCACTCCATTTTGTTCCCTTCTTCTTCAATAACAGAATTTAGGAGCTTCAAGTATTTATTTTTTCACTGTGACAAATTAATTCAATTCTATTCTAGTTCGTCAGAAATTTATAAATTCCTTTTTACTTTTCCAGCATGTACCTCATCATTTGTCACTCCATTTTGTTCCCTCCTTCTTCAATAAAAGAATTTAGGAACTTCAAGTGTTTGTTTTTCTACAAGTGAGAAAGAAGGGAATTAGAGAATTTATTCAATTCAAATAAATACTCTTGGCACTGATTTTGACCCTGTCCATTTTTAAACGAAACAGCGGTCATTGAAATTGTACAAACTGAACAAATATTTTTCTTCGTTTCTAGTTCAACCCCCACATGAACGGCAACCCCGTCTGTATTATCACCAGACTGTGGAACTTTATGCAAATTCACGTTTTTGTACGCAAATTCAAAGAAACTGCAATCAAGTGAAATTCTATTCCCTTCGCGAGCATATTCTCAGCTGAGGATAAAACGGAACGCTGTATTCTATGTATTTGACTACATTTTTATTTTATAATTCGCGTGCGCTGTACACGCATGTACAATTTTGTAGTCAGTTTAACTTTTCCAAATTTAAAATGGACATTTTTAACTCGCGTGATTGTTTAAAATCGGTTGTAATGGACATTTCTGGGTTCATTCCATTGGGAAAATTCATATCTTCACAGTCCGGTATGAAAATTACAGTATTTGATAACGAATGCGATAACGTGAACATTATAAACTTTGTAACAAAACTCTTTTACTTTAATAGGCAGTAAAACGACGTAAATTGTATTTAACCTCTTATTAAATAGTTTCAGAACATATAAATTATTGCAAGAGGTGGTTTCATTCCTTATAAAATACAGACAACATTCGACAATATCAAAATTATAAAAAATTGGAGGATATAACCACCTGTATGTACAAAATCGACGATGTCTCATAAAAATGTAATTATTAAATTTATTTAGGAATAGCTCTAATCACCCTTGATGGTAAAATTTCAGAGAAAGCTGCAGCAGAACGCAAAGTAAAACGCATCAGTGCGACAGAAAGCCTGGTCGACCTGCAGTTGGCACGGTGCCATTTTTCTCGGGTTCGTAAAACAAAGGCGAGCCGGAGGGCGACGTCGGCGTTGAGATTTAGCGAATCCTCGCGAAACCTCCGCTCTAAATCACAGTGGTTAGATCGATCGGCCCTCAGAGTACACCTAAGAGCAAAATGGCGTGTTATTTCCGTGACTGACGCAGAGTTCTCTACGGTAACTGTCAAAATTTTAACCCCACCACTGTGCGGATCCCACTTGGAACCAGCGAACCGGCCAATCAGAACTTTTGTTCTCATTAAAGACGTGGAAAAAAATACATTTATGTACACCCTGAAGAGATAGTGTGGGACACGGGTGGTCGGTGTTCCCAGTACCCACTAACAAAACCACACATCTAGGACCTTGGGCCTTTCCTCTCTGTCCTTGTGATTGATTGTTTTACGTCGCTTCTTCAACTATTATGGTTATTAAGCGACTCTCTGTCCTATCGTGCCCGAGAAAGCATAGTTTAGGGCTCCGCTTTTTGCATTATTCCTAAACCATGTTATAGTTTGGGCTAGCAATCCTGCTCTTGACCTTTCGGCCAACCAGAATTGTCGCTCGGAAGATGCGACGACATACGGTTACGGAGATGCTGCTGTAACTGGGCCCGTGATGGACAGGGTCTTGCGCGCCGTGGTTCTCGGTCACGTCGCGTTATCGTCGCACGACCTGCGAAGAACTGCCACGAGGGTTAGGCGGTGTATACCATGCGAGTATTAATGAAATCGAATGAAAGCTCGCGATCGCTCGGCCAAAAATTACCGGCGGTCCGCGCCCGAAATTACAGTGATTACACGCGAGCGTGTCGGTTTGGCCCCTGCGGGAAGGACTCTCTCTATCTCTTTCGCTTTATTCTGTTCGGAACCGCGTGCCCAGATCCACGGGGCCCATTCAGCGCAGAACGCCGTTCGATTACGAGCGGGAAATGGCGAGCGCGCGGAACGGTTTGCTCAACGATTATTATAATAATATCGGAGTATTAAAATAGATGCGGGGCAGACGCGTTCTCCGCCGGACTTCTCGGGTCCCCGCGACTTGCCACCGAGCGCATTACGTATTCTATCGTTATATAATGTGTTGTACCAAATAACGCGTGGCGTAATGTGGTTACTTTACAAATTACGCCCGCGGCCAGATGCCGGGGAGGCGGGCTTCGATTAATTCAAATTGCCCGCCGCGATACACTCATCGCTTTGCCATAATCCTCCGTGCATCGGACTCTCTTTCGTTCGAGCATAAATTGCTCGGTTTTCTTTGCTGGCGGATGATCCCTGTGTCGGGGCGAGAACACGCGCAGGAACATGAATGGCGAACGCGGATTTTAGGACAAACACGACTGTCTGCAAAACAGATTATTCAATTTATTAAAAGAAGTTATTGCCATTTAGATTGTCTTCCTTACAATCAACAGAGGAGATTTTACCACGTTTTTATTAGCTCGCTTTCTTGTTTGTGTGTCTGTTTGTTCGGTGGCAAATTTTGTAATTGATTTTTATTCTGCATTAGAATCCGTCATCCATTGATAAATAACGACTTGACTGTCACGTCGGTCATATTGCACCGACACCATTGTCTTATAAAATTTTACTACTCTAAGGCCCAAACTAAAAATTGCTATATTTGTATTTTTTTATTGAGCCACTGGAACCTATTATAGGTTTATTTAAGCTTTTATAATTATACATTAGGCTTACAGTTAGTGTTCAATGACAGTCTTAATAATCGCTAGAGATGCGCAATGGATTGCAATCGTTTAGAAACTGGAAGATAAATTCGCAGGCTTTAACATTTGGTTCAGCAAAGAAAATGTCCACTTTTAATGGTAGAAAAAACTTAATTTTGCGCAGCTTATTTACCAATTTAGTTCTTTGGAAATCATATAGACGACACTGCCATAGAACATGATCTAAGTTCTCGGAGTTATAATTACACTTTCAACTAGGATCATTAATAATGTTTACTCGATACAGAGAGGCAGCGAGATTATTGCTATATTTGTATTTAACACTAAAGCTACACGTCCGCTTTCTTATTTTTTATTTTATAATTATTGAAGTTATGGAGGTGGGTCCTTGGAAATTATTATACCCACTTTTTTATTCGAGTATTGTTCGAAATCGCGCAATAACGAACGCAACAACATCTGCGGGTCTTCGCGAGCCTTCGATCACGCGCAGAACGATATAGCGAGCGTGTAAAATGTAAAATGTGTAATCCACAATAATTCCATAGTTAAGAACAAGGATCTGTTCCTTAATCGACCAGAATTCAACAAGTGTACCAACCTCGTAATAAAAATCGCTCGGAGAGACCGACGATCAGAGCGCGCGAGAGCGGCGCCGCTCGTGATTGCGGAATCGGCTCGCATTTGCCGCGATTCCACCGTGGATCGTCGAGTTAACGACAACCAGCGTACGACAAAAAGCCTGTGCTCGGTGTTATTACCTCGAAATGAGGCATCCCGATGATATACCATCCCACGTATCACGGGGACGACGGCTGTTTGTACGCGTGTACGCACTCTATCTCTCCCGGTCACCCCTTTCGATACTATTCGCGGTCGCTTTGCATGTCACTCGACACGCCGTATGAATAATTAATGGACCCCCACCCCCTCGGTTTGCGCGGTGTTTTACCCCGGCTCTCTTTTTCATTCGCGACTCCGATCACCGCCGATCGACGCGTTTCCGCAAAGCGGAGAGGAAAAAACCGGATAGGAGACTCGACCGTCACGGCTCATTGCGAACAAGTGATTGTCGCGATTGCGTTCCTCGTTCGCCGGGTAATTGGTTGTCTCGAGGTTCTCCTCGATACGAACGCAGTGTAACAATTTCGTTGACTAAATTCGAAAATAAATTTTTACTGTTAGATCAGAGGTTTGTGTCATATTTCTCAATAACAACTTTATTAATCAACTATACAGGTTGACTCACAAATGTACTTCCTTGGAGGTTACTTCAAATTACCTTAAAAATCGCCCTCTTCGAGGATACATTTTTTGGCTACAGTGTCTTGCAATCGATGCCATCAATTTTCATTCTGCATAAAAATCCGGGCTATTGATTACTTGTTAAAAGTGCAACGCAGGGCCCGATTAACACTAAACCTACCGAGCCTTAAAAGTAACTGGTTCCCTTATAAAAATGACAAGATTAATTTTATTTAGACTTTGTGCGACCCCTATTGTAATGCGTGCTCTACTAAAGATATCTATACAATCATTCCTTATGCAATAATTTTTATTATTTTAATAATTGTAAAATAAAAAATCTGGAACCAGTCATTTTGACCGGTGGTGGGAGGTTAGTGTTAAGGCGAGTGCACAATAAAGACAACGTAATAATCAGCGATATTTGCGTGTCCCGATAGAAGCATACTCATTCCGCCTCATTTCCTCAGAAATGTCGGCGTGTCCCCCGTCCACGGTGAGTTTTTTTTCGTGCGTGGCGCGGCGTGCGTCGACTCAATTAAATGCATGTCGGCTCGGTGTACAAAACTGCATTGTGCCGGTAACGTGGCAAGACTTGTTTTCACGGCGGATACGAGTCGAGACGAATCGGCGGCGCCATGTGTTGCGCCCAATTGGACGCCCTCCAGGTAGAAAAACGCGGCGGGGCCCGGGCCCAGGGGCCCAGAGGCCACGGACGCATCTGGCGAGCGGAATCGCTCCGGGCCCCGTCATAGTGTGACGCATAGCGCAGCAAAACGCGAGCCGAAATCGAATTTTCGGCCTCGTTGAAAATCCACGCTGTCCCGGACACGGTGGCGGCTATGAATTAGGGTACTTGTCCCAATCACTGCGCCATTAGTTAACTTGTTAATTCATGAATTATTTCGATTCAATCCCATGTGTTCAAAATTTATATCGATTCTCAATCTCATCCTTTTTATTAGAATATTTTTTCGAGTTGTTAATAATATAAAATTATGTTGATCATCTATTTATCCAATTCTGTTAAATGTTCTTGGAAAAGTGTGCGTTATTTATGTTTCCAAGTTGATGTTTACTTCTTACTTCAATAGGAAAGCGCATTCATAAAATGTCTGAATAATATTTTCATAAATTTTGTACCTCAGTTATGAAGTCTCAGTAATGTCTCTGTGAATTAGCAAGCAAAACGGATAAATGGCACACCGGATGTTCCGTTTCGAATCGATGTCACGTTCGTACGTCATCCCGTGCGGATAACTATGCAAAAATGATTACGTCGTCAGGCAGACCGAGCATGGTCGCGCTAATTACCTCGCAGACGAGTTCGACTCAGCCGGGCACGGTGCAATGTTTACAGTTACGCGCGTAATTAAGTGCATATAATTATGGAAATCTGGTGCGTGCGTGCGAGCGCGTGCGCGTTTCGAACCACCTAGAATAGGGGAGAACAAATTGTCCTACGCGCGACCATGTGCTCGTCCCTGCTCCCGTTATCCTCTTGTTATCCGCGGGACAATGGAACAACGAAATTATTAATTAAGCGGCTGTCTCGTGGCACACTAACGGGATCGATTAGATCACTGTTCCCTGTGAGACCGCGCGGAGCTTTAACATTAAATCTACTATCGCTGATCTGATGACCAGCTTCAGTTCTTCTCGAACACTATTGTTGTCAGCAAATTGTACTCGAAGTTTCAAAATCGAGTAGGTCCATTTTTCTATAATTAACCCCTTGCCGTATTTTAACGAGTCAGACTCGTGATGAAGATTTTAACAAAGTCTGACAATTATGAACGATATGCCTTTCGTTTGATTGATAAATGTAGCCACACAAGAAATATAAGTTTTCTTTTCTCTTCTACGACATTTTTGGGGATAAAGACGTGTTTAAATCGCTCTAACTGTAAAGAAAATGTTACGGCAAGGGGTTAAATTTTAATCAAGTACGCCCGTGATAAAAATTGCGAGAAACTTCAATTTAGTGTTGTCATTTCGACAAGTCACTTCCAGTTGCAGGTTAACCGGATGCATTTGGAGTTGCACTGTGACAACGAATTTAGACGTTGCTCCAGCTCTGTCGAAATAGAGAGCAACGAATAAGTAACAGGTGAGAGTAACAAGTGTCTCACGGTGAAAGGCGAAAGGCGGACGCAGCGCGAAACGGTCAAGCCGAACCTTCATTTAATTCCTAGATCGACGATTATCTGCTTCTTGTATTTGTTTTCTGCATTATCCGCTTAAAACAGCGTCAAGCTTCTTGTTACAAAATTTAATGGTGCGTTTTAACATGAATCAAATATGCACTCAATTACGAACTATTTCACACCGAGAAACATTCTTGAAATTTTATGGAAATAACATTTTTCTGCGTCGATGGAAAGAGGTAGAAGTGATGTTTTGGGGACAGAGTGCATTTAACTTAATCAGCGCAATTCACAATTGCCTTCGCCCTATTTTCCAGACTCGGCTGTATTAAATCCTTAAAGTCTCTTCACCTCGAGCCCATTCTTCACTAAATCGTATTCACCCTCGGTAAGACGATAGCACCGATTTCGCAACGCCTAGCGTCGATATTATCAGCTCGGAGGCCACCGGTCGGCGATAAATCATACCTCAGAGCGCGGCGTCAAGGAAACGGAAACAAATAAATCAGCGCGGCGCTGCGTTTGTCCCTGGAACATCGCGAATTAGCGTTTCGGTCGTCATCCCGCGATCGTTTATCCGCGAGATCTCGCCAAAACGGGCGACCGACTCGACGACTAACAAAACAGCGAGAACCCGCCGAGAAAATTGTAGCCGGTCGCTCTTTCTGTGCCCGTTGCGCCGAAAGTGTCCAGGATCTCTCTGGCAAGCTTTTGCTGCGAGCCTCTCTCGTTCTCGAGCTCTCATCTGCATACCGTTTCCTCTCTCTAACGACCGTTCATCTTCCGCGGTAGGACGTACGCACCTGTATCGAGATAACGCGGCGTAACGTATACCCGCGGCGAATAAGGGCATTGAATCGAAGCCGATCCCTTCGGGCCGGCTTTCCGCGGGGTCTAAGAGTCAGGCCCGATCCGATCCGCGCCGATCCCGCAATCCGCGAGGCGGATAACTCGCGCCGATCGGTCTATAAATCGAGTGGCCGCGAAATCGCGCGCACCTGCGCTTCGGACCGCCGAATCGGTCCGTAGATTCTGCCCCCCGTCACTTCTCGATCCCCACGCTCGAGATCCTTGCTCTTTCGATCGGTCGCTGCACGCTGTGTCCTGTAATTTGCGAACGTACAAGGTAAAAAGAAATTATACGTCGCAAAATTTATTTCAAAATCAAAAGGACAACGATTTCTGTATTGCTTTTTATTCTACCAAAAATTTCAGAAGAAAACATGGGTCAAAAGTCACCATTCACTTAATAAATTATGATAAAGTTTCAAATATGAATAAGATCAGTTTGATAATGAAAAAACTTCACCATAAGTTTTTGACAGAACTTTTTATCCTTTCTTCTATCACTTTTTGTCCTTGTCATGAAAAGAATACGCCGCAGTCGAAAAAAATAATTGACCTTTTGACCTTGAAACTCTCTTGCATCAATTTCGACGGATTAAATTGAGATAACTGAAAAAGCAATTTTTCGGGCGAAAGGCATGATTGGCAGACCCAGAGGAGCGCCGTGTGCCATCTTGTTCGCAAATCAGCGATGTTTCGCGTTAAATAACGCGTCACAGATCTCGGCAGGTTATACTTACACGCGTCCGTTTAGCGAGCCGATGCGATGTCACGTTCCTCGTGGTCGCCTCGGGCGAGGAACGAGGCACTTCACCTCTTTTTCATCGTGGTCGCGAGAACACGTAGATCGCTATCAATCGAACGACGAAAAAAAAAGCGACGTCGAATCATCGTGTCTGACTAATCAGCAGGCTTCGCCTATCCGCGGGACGAGGTAGTACGCTTTTTGTCTTTCGCTGATCGATTAACCTCTTTGAGGACGCTTTTTTCGCCGACTCTGGGATGACTTCAGTTTCCGGTTTGGACTTGCGGCGAACGGTTCGAGCAATTTGCTAACTGCTCGCTATTTATAGTCCTGTCGTTCCTTAAAGGGGTAGACTAGTTTCTAGGATTGCGAGGGTGTGGGATACGCCTTCTCATTTTTCGATAATGCAAAGTTTCGGTAGTCAAAAGCGCTAGGTGGAAGAGCAATCTAGGCCGCAATCGCCCTCAAAAGTGCTACTTATACATTTACGAGGCTTTATGCTTCTGAATAATGCAAATTACGTAGCCGAATAATGAAAATTACGCCTCATAAACGTAAAAATAGGACTTTTATCTTTATTGTTTAAGTTTAGTTTAATAGATCTTTGATCTAGCGCTGTTGACTACTGAAAAACCTGATCTGTGCATTATCGAGAAATGAGAAGGCGCACCCCGCACTCTTGCAATCTTTTTTTTTAGCAACAATTTCCCATAGTTTATTAACTTTCACTCAGAATGCACCAAAATTGAAATACAGAAATCCCAGAAATCGCATAGCTTATGTTAACACAAAAGCAATAAAACGACCAAAATATACTATTGGATAAGGTATGCTTCGCACTCTTCATTCTAACCGCCGAAAAATACAAAAACAATTCAAAAAACTACCTACAATCAATAAATTCTACGCCTATAGCCTCTCACGCATTAGAAGACTCGAGAGATTCGGTCCTAATACCGTCAGTCTCGTTTCCTACCTCTTTTGAAGAGAGCTGTAGCCTCTCTTGTCCTTTCTATACTTCTCTCTCTTACTCTAATACTATTCTTAATCCTACAATACGAAGTTCCTGTCCTTTTCCTACAGATTATCGGAATAGGTCAGGCGACAGTTTGCACTCTTGCAGTCCTGGAAACAAGAGTCTACCCCCTTAAGATTAAATGTTTTAGCTTGCAAAAATGACAAGGCCCTATTTATTTAGATTTTGTTCAATTTTTATCACAACATGTGCTTGGATAAAGAAACTTATCGAATCAATTTCCATGTGAGCAACTTCATAATTTCAGTAATTGTAAGATGAAAAATATAAGACTGGTCATTTGACCGGCAGTGGTAGGTTTAGTGTTAACCTACGCGAGACAATTGAGTCGCACAATCACAAAATTTGGTTAATTTGTCCCTATATAAAATATAAACAATCGGCTTACTATCGGACATTACTTAACAATTGCCCACAGCTTTCTGATTTCAGTAACAGCGGGACGAAAAACCCGTAATGGGCCTTTTGACCCACCTGAACGATCTTTATTTAACTATCGTTATCCTCGAATGGTAATTTCTCGAGAAAAACCGCTCTTATTACCAATTGACCGACCGAATACTTTCGACGGGTGGCGTTCTCGTCCAATTTGGCCGGCTCAGATTGCCGGTAAAAAAATGGCCGGCAATTTATTGGTAGGTTTGCGGCTAGATGACTCGTTCCGGATACTTGATCCGCGGCTAGGAAAGAGAGACTGAGGTGAAGGGTGGCCAACAGCCTCGTATATTCGACTTTAAGTGAAAGTACTTAAACTGTACAACGTTCTCCTAATTACCAGAAGTTTAGCCGGACCGGCCGGACTCATCTGTCGTAAACGTCGGCCGCGAGATAACCGTATCGGCGGATTATAAGCCGAGGCAAAAAGCCGCGGAGCATCGGAGGAAAAAGAGAAAGAGAAGAAGCTGGTTTGCAGATAAATGTTTAACGATCGCTGCAGGAAACTGATTCTATGAGCGAAATGTCACTTACATCGTACAAGGATCTGATCCGTTGCCAGAAAGAAACTTAAGTTGCAATTTATTTTGTAACTTATTTCAAAGTGTTGTACCTATCATGCAGGAAGAACCATGGTGAAAGATATATTTACAAAAATTGATATTCTCCGCAAAAAATTGGGCGAATTCACTTTTCAGCGCAATTACTCTTGAGTCTCGTTTTACAGCGTAAAAGCCCCGGTAAAACTAAATGAAACTGCCGAGAAATCGATAAACCCGAAAAACCACATAAAAGCAAATAACACGTACTGCAAACGTAATGATAAAATTTATATTTCATGTAAAAATTATTCGTGTGAAACCGTATCGTATAAAAAGAGATAGAAATGGGAAAATCGAACGAAAATCTAGACCCTTTCTTCGATGTATAAATAAGTGTCTACCCGATCCTAGACGCTTCCCGCGGCCGGGGAATTTGATTAAAAAACGAAATCGAAGTTTCTACAAGTTGTAAAAAGCTCGAAGTCGGGTTACCCTTTCAGCAAACAGGATGGGGTTAATTAAAAAGCGGGGCGATTCTCGAAGGTTTCTCTCCCTCCGCGGTGGAACGATCTGTTAGGCGTTTGCTGGCCACAATTCACTATGGTGGAGGATAGAGGGAGAAAAAGAGGAAGGGCTCTGTCGACAGCCCTCGCGTCGTTATTAAAGGACCGGACGTCAGTCGTCGACAGCCGACGCGCGTGCGCCGAAACCGCAACCCTAAAGCCGCACGCTAATTATTTATTCTTCGTTATGCCTTCCTTTCGACCTAGCGTGACCATTCTCTCTCTCTCTTCCTCTCTCTCTGTGGCTGTCGCCACTTGTGAGTCTCTTGTGTCATTGTCGTCCACTTCCCGCCTTTTATTAACTCTTCAACCCTTCGCCATTCTGATCGCCATTGAGCTTGTCCGTCTTTGATTCATCGAGTTGTTCTGTATCGGAGGTAACTGAGTCTGACGGGACCCAATTTGTCATGATTCCCGATGAAGGTGGTTCAGGATCAATCATTATAACATGCCCAATTTATTAGGCAGTTATATGACCAACAATTCAATACAATTAAAACAATTATGAATATTTCACTGCAAGGGACTGTTAAGGGATGAAACGGCCCAAGCTCTCAGGGAACTACGAAGCGGTTTATTCACGGAGGGCATAATCGTCATAGTTGTCCATCAGAGCGTCCACTTCTCGGAGAATTTTCTCGCATAATTCCCTCGATACCGAGCAAAATTTCTACATGTTCGACGGCGGCCAGGCTCTCGCACGCGATTATCCGCGGCAATTACCATTCATTTATCCGCGGCGAACGGTAATTAAGTTTTTGTCGGTGGGACTCCCGAGCGAGGATACTTGGTTAGTATGGCGGGCACACTTTCCCATATGCATCCTCTCAATTATTTCGCTCGCCTATCCACCGCACCGGGAGCCTCTCCTCTTCGGAGCTACCCTAAGCTCCCCGGCGTTAGTATAACATAGAAATCGCTCGCAGAAATTCCGCGAGGACCGAGCCGGCACGCACTCGCATTCCTCCTCGATCGGAACACGCACGCTCACAAATATTTTCACACAACCGGCCCAGCACGCTCCTGTCTATCTCTGCGAGCTGATATTGACGTCACGGAACGCAATCCGCGAGCAACTATGCGCCACCAACTACTATCTCGGCGGAGAGAGTCCCTTGGAAATTCTGTGTGGAGGTGCCAACTGAGCAGTGGCCAATTTGAACAAAGAAATTTGCATCTTTGAAGGGGACAGTTGTTTTATAAATGAAAACCTTTCTAGAAGTCTGAAACGTTAATCTTGTGTTAATAACTTACAAGAGAAGGACCCCAAGTGTCCGACTTCAATTTTGATAATCTTTTGTGAGACGCTGGTATATGGATCCCTAATGATGTCTGCAAAATATTAGGTGTTGTCACTCAATAGTTTTAAAGATATAATCAATTGAACTTTCATGATACTTGCTTACACGGCTAAACGAAACTTCGAAAAGTTATGAAAGTTTAATTGTTCATATCTTTAAAACTATTGAGTAACTACACCTAATATTTCGCAGACATCATTAGGGATCCATATACCATCGTCTCACAAAAAATGATCAAAATCGAAGTCGGACACTTGGGGTCCTTCCCTTGTTAGGTATCTTCCAATTTCTCTTTATGGAACTTCTTTAATCAATTCTTGGCAGATAGCAAACTTATGGGCGATTTCTGAGGTCATTTCAAGTAACTTTTTCCTTTACGAAAAATACGGACCAATCAACCTAAACAGACTCCGTTGAGCGCGGCGTTGGCATTGGCCGAGCCGAGCTTCGTCCATAGAAGCCGCGCTCTGATTGGTCCGTGTTTTTCGTTAATGGCTCCTCAACGAAGCCTCACAGAAAATTTTCGCAAAGGGAAAAGTTACTTCAAAGGACCTCGGGAATCACTCCATTCAAGGAAGTGCAACATTTCTGTTCTCTCTCACACTGTATCAGCCACAAATCGTTCAAGCTGCACAATTTCGTCATGAATGCCTAAAATCATACAACTAGCATATAGCCAACCAAGATGTGAATATTGTACACGTCTTCAGGTGTAATTGACCACAATGCCTTGTAATAGAGGCTTATTCTCTTCCGCGAAACGGTTTCCGACTCGACGAGGATCCGCGGCGAGCACCGTGGACAATGCACGATTGATTCTTTACGAGGCCACTTTGACTCTCTCTCTCTCATTCTCTCCTTCGATCCTCTCGACGTTATTGTAATGCGGCTAACGTTCCACACTTAGCCGATTATGTTACAAAGACACGGAACGGCCGCTTACCGGATCCCCGACACCTACCGACCCGCGAGCGCTCCACGATCCACACCGGCATTATGATCGCGGCCATTAAAGTAATCGATGCTATTTAGAGGCAGATACGCTTCTCATACGCTGACCCGCGTGACATCCTAGAGCGTACCGTGGTGAATCCCGATTTGCACGAGCCGAGCGTTAGGCTGATCGGAGATCCGTGCCAGCAGGACAGTGATATCGATCCCTCTTTGTTCTGCCTAGGAGCTGAATCCTTAAACAAAGGGACTATTGTAAGGTTCTTTAGATGTTTCGCTCGATACTCTAACTGTTTCAGAATTTTTTAATTAGCGATTTTCCTGGCGGAATGCTGCTACAGCTGATTCTGCTCAGAGGATGATGAGCAGACTGCTGGTCATTATGCAGTATGTGTTAATTGCAAGAAATGGGAATGGAAATGTAGTTCTGTCTCATTCGATACTCTGTTAGGAAATTTAGCTAGCAGTGAAAACTATCTGTTGCAACACAAATAATAATAATTAAGCTCTTCAATATACAGGGTGAGTCCGAAGAAACAGAACACCTAAATATCTCCGTTACTTTTCGTTGTACAAAAAAACTTCTTAGGACAAAGTTACACTGTTTGAAAGGCCACATGTAACGGTGTAAGGGAAAAAATTTTCAAGGTAATTTTTTTACAAGATTTCAAGGTCATTGATATTTTTTTAAATGGAATGAAGTATTTTTTAATACATCATTCCATTATAAATGGAATTTATAAAAAAGTACTAACCTATGTACGTCGAAAAGTTAGTAGTTCACGAGATATTTCGATTTAAATAACTCTAAAACACCATTACTGTCGTACTAAGACGTCAGCGTTTACTTACTTGTGTAACGTTTTATACGACAGTAATGGTGTTTTACAGTTATTTAAATCGAAATATCTCGTGAACTACTAACTTTTCGACATACATAGGTTAGTACTTTTTTATAACGAATGTCCAGCTGCATCGATTGATGTATTAAAAAATACCTCATTCCATTTAAAAAACATCGATAACCTTGAAATCTCATAAAAATGACCTTGAAATTTTTTTTCCCTTACACCGTTATATGTGGCCCTTCAAACAGTGTAACTTTGTCCTACGAAGTTTTTTTGTACAACGAAAAGTAACGGAGATATTTAGGTGTCCTGCTTTATCGAATTCACCCTGTATACAGGGTGGTCCACGCAACTTGCACACCTGTAATAACTTCCAAAGTATACGTTGCACGAAAAAGTTTTGTACACAGAAGTTGCATGGTCTGAAGGCGTACATTATGTAGTGTATTAATTTCTTTTACAGGTGGAAGCGTTTCGGAGATTTGAAGGTCAACTTTGCTTTTTTAAATGGAGTACTATATTTTTTATATCAAAATATGGAAGAATGTCGAGTTCTGAGTAAAAAAGTATTGACCTTCATTAGCCCTAAACCTAATAATGAACGAGTAATTTTACTTTATTTCCAGAAAAATTGTACTCGTTAATTATTAGGTTTGGGGCTAATGAAGGTCGATACTTTTTTACTCAGAACTCGACATTCTTCCATATTTTGGTATAAAAAATATAGTATTCCATTTAAAAAAGCAAAGTCGAACTTCAAATCTCTGAAACGCTTCCATCTTTAAAAACAATAAATACACTACATAATATACCCCTTCAGACCATACAACTTCTGTACACACAACCTTTTTGTGCAACGCATACTTTGGAAGTTATTATAATTATCATTTTAAGTCGTTTGTAATTTCATTTTTCGCGAAAAATCGCGAAAGATCATAAAACAAAATGTCATAAAAATTATTCTAAGTGGTGAAAAATTGGCTGTCGTTTTTCATCGAGAAAACGAAATGGCTTTCCGAATGACTTAACAATTAATCCTTTTATTTTATGATTTATGCTTCATCGGTAATGCTATTATAGCTGTCGATATTATTGTAAAATATTTGGACATTTCTTTTGAGCTTTTCGAAACGATTCCTTACAGCGAATCTGAACTGCTAAATCCGGATTTGCGACCACTCTGCCAGAAAACCATTTTAATTAAACCGCCAGTGTTCTTTCTACGGGCCGCGGAGCTTGCAGCAAAGGACGAGCTAAGAGAGCGAGAATGAGAGTGCCAGATGAAGAGAGACAGAGAGGGAAATACGGAGAGCAGCGTTGCAAATCGTCCCGAGGCAGCTCGGTTTCCGTCCATGAATCAAGACGTCTCCTCGCGAGGAAGAAGAGAGCTCGGGTCCCATCGTTGGTGTCAGCGCTCGTAAAGCGGAATCGCGACCCTAAAGCAGTCGTCCCGGCGCGGCTTTGCAAAGTAATCGGCGCGGCTCGGTGCGCTAGTCGGATTATAATAATGTTTACCGTGCGACTATGACTCCTCGCGGCTTTTAATGGCCCCATAAAGAATCACCGGGTCGTGTTTGACCAGCCACCATATCTGCTCGTTATGGCGTCGAACGAGAGCGTCGAGGCGGGAACCTCCTCTCGCGCACACAGGCGTATGAAACAACCAGGACCGGAGATCCTATATAGCTGCCTCTAACCCTTTATACTCTCTGGTTACGCGTATGAAAAACTGAAATTGTTAAGGGCCGGGAATTGTCCCTTCGAACACGATTCGTCCTGCCCTGCCGTCCCGTAAATCTCGCTGACGTTAAAAACGTTAAACCTGTCCTCGGGGCCGAGTTACACGGATGACTCGCGTGATTCGTTCGGCGAACTTGAACAACGCCGCCTCGGGCCGTCTCGGGCTGAGTAATCTGTATCGAACATGCCCGGACACCGGTGTCCTCCGGAATGCTAGGGGAAGAGGTGTATCAGTTATCAGGCAATTACGACGGTTATTGAAAAGCTGAGCTCTGTAGGCGACCGCGTGATGATGCGGAAGATTTCCATGGGGACAAGCAAGATTTTGACGGATCTCAAGGAAAACTTTCACGAGGGGGCATTAAAATATTTTAAATACTGAACCTACCTCTTTAAATGCACCCTTAACATTTGCTAAAGCGGAGCGAATCGCAAGCGCGGCTCGCGAACGTAGACATTACGAGCTCGAATATTAAAGTAATTGATGCCACCATAAAACATCGAACAGCGGCACGTCTCCCGTGTCCCTGCGCCGTGCCTTTGCTCCGGGTCCCTGCGGTGCTCGATTTAACGCATCGACGAAACGTTTCGTCATACTATTACACAGTCGGAATTATAGGATTCTCGAAAATGACAGACGTTTGTGTCTAACACGAGTTCCGCATATTGCGAACTTACAACGAGTTTCAAATTTAAAAAGCACACTTTTCTCTTAAAATGTCTCCGTTAAAACATCCAGTAATAAAACGTATAATAACTTCTATAACGTTTCGCACACTTGCAACTGGAACTGAATACATCCTCCAAAGCAGTGGGAGGCTAGCTAACCGGTAGCAAATGCATCCCTGCATGCAGAGAGCAAGACAACCGAAGAATGCATCGATTACTATGTCCTCGGAGCTCTTGCGTCTCTCATCTCGAATCATTAAAATCGCCACGTATCCCGATAATCTCGGCGCATTACACCGAGGATTTCGAGTCGGGAGGGTAGAGATCAAGAGCTGCGGGAAGGCGCAAAATCCTTGCGGAGGATTCACCGGGAGTACGTAAAAAGACGTGGCGGCACCACGTCGAGTATTATAGAAGGGCAGAGAGGAGGAGAACGAGTCAATCGAAGCTGTGGCCGAGCGTCGGCTGTGTGTTAACCCTTAAGACGGGTCGAGCCGAGGGATACGAAATTAATAGTGTCTATGCGCGGGAACAAGACGAGAGCGAGGCATTATCGTCCCTCGTTTGGGCATTGGGAGCGTGTAAAGGCATGATGCAGAGCCGAAGAGCGGCGCGGTCCAGCTCAAAGCGACGATCCACCATCGCCGGACACGCCAGGGGCGCAACAGCTTGATACATCGTTACACGCTGTTCCTTCCATGTGCCCTTCCATCCTGCTTCTCTCCCCACACACCCTCGCTGTCTCTCTTTCCCTAGAGATCCACGCGTCTTCCTCCGCCGCCGTTCGATCCATTTCTCCGCCTCTCCGTCCTATAGTGCACTGCAAGACTTTGACCCCACCGAAATCTTAGAACATTTGGATCTTTGAGTCAGGAGCCTGATGTAAGGTAATCCATACTCGATTCATTGTACAGTAAGTCCTCGACTTAAAAGGTTATTAATACGATCTGCTTTGTACGTACTATATGTTTGTACTTATTTGACAGGAAAATTCAAATAAACTAACTATGTTCGTGGAAAATTGGTCAAACATTAATTGCTGTATGCCTACGCTGTACACAAGCAAACGCTTATCTTCGCTTCTGTCACATAGTTACTCAAATTAATATTCGGGCACTCTAATAAAGACGATAACCTTTTTAATATTGGACTATACGATTCAAACTTTTTTGGGAAGCTGGAGCAATTAGTTTACTACAGGATGAGAAAAGAAATGTTTTGCAGAGAAAATACTAAAAATTGCATTTTACAACTTTTTTATCTGGGCCTATATTGAAAATTTAAAAAATACTTTTTGTAGATCTGAATCAATGCAACATATTCGGAGAATTTCGCAAATATGGGTCGACGTGGCAATGAGCTACTTTAAAGATGGTAAAAATTGCAATTTTCACGATTTTCGGCCTATTTTCAATGTCTCGTTTTTTTCTGCATCAACCGATTTTAATAAAAATTTCACAATGCATATAATTGACACAGGTCTATAAACAAATGTAGTTTTCAAATTCTCTTTTTAAAAAGTTGTAGATTGCAACTTCTAGTATTTTCTTTGCAATTCCGACCAATTGCAATTTTCGAAAAAATTTCTGTTCTCGTTCTGTAGTAAACTGATTGCTCTAGCTTCCCAAAAAAGTTTGAATTGTATAGTCCAATATCAAAGAAATTATCGTCGTTTTTAGAGCGTCCGAATATTAATTCGAGTAACTGTATGTACCGACAAAGCTCCCATTCTGGTAATAAAAAAACGAATTTTACAGTTCGGAATTTCTGACTTACTGTACCATAAAGATTTGATAAATGTTCTATTCTTTGTTAATTAAAATCCGCACTAATGACACAGGTGTCGATTTAGATAGAAACAATACATGGACCGTTTATTTTGAAAGTGGTGTAAGTCCATTTTTGAAAAAAATGAGATATCACGTAATGCATGCTTAATATAATGTACATTTTTTATGTATAAAAAAATGGACTTACACCACTTTCAAAATAAACGGTCCACATAACAAATTTGTAACCAGTTCTAAAGGGAACAAAATTTACCCCAGCTTTCCCTTTCTTTCTCATTTAGGCGAATCTCTCGATCTCCTACTCGTCCCGTCTCAGCCCACGGTCCTCCCCGGTCTCGAATCCGCTGAAGAACAGCATCAACTACCTTTGCACTCCGTTTGCACCCCTCTCGCCCCTCAGGATATCGCCGACACCATTGGCCTAAGCAAAACTCGGCGCCGCGCCGCTCTAATACGGTCTCTCACGATCGACGGGGCCACGAGCGCCGTAAAGCTCGGTTTACACCGAGAACTTACACAGAGAGAGGATACAGCCCCGAACTCTGTTAGGCTCTGTTAGGCTCGGACGCCTACGCGGTCCTACGGTTCTGTCTTTAAATCTTGAGGATACACACGGCCTCCGCGGGGTAGACAATGTCGCGAGGACGTACAACGGCCTCGGGGAAGATGAAGACGTTCCGACACGGCCCCAAAGCTGATCGGGAATTATTCGAGGGCACAAGCTGCGTGGAACATGGACACGAAACTGTCTCACACTTCCACAGTCGAATACTTTTCAGACCTTAGTAGTACATTTTTATTTTGTTGAGTGGTGACAAATTAATTTGCGAGGCATAAAAGTATTCGTTGGAACTATGAAGTGCAACTACATTCCACTATCGTAGATAATTTTGCAGCAAATAGTAAATAATTTTGTAGAGAATCTTAAAAATTTAATATCTTTAATCATTTCGTAGAAAATCTTCAAAATTTTATATCATAGATAATTTTGTAACATGTTGTAGACATTTAAAATCGTAAATAATTTCGTAAAGAATTTTAAAAATTGAATATCGTCAACCGTTTCGTAGAAAATCTTCAAAATTTAATATCATAGACAATTTTGTAACAAGTCATAGGCATTTAAAATCATAAATAATTTCGTACAGACTCTTTAAAATTTTATAACATAGATAATTTTGTAACGAGTCGTAGACATTTAAAATCGTAAATAATTTCGTAGAGAATCTTAAAAATTTAATATCTTTAATCATTTCGTAGAAAATCTTCAAAATTTTATATCATAGATAATTTTGTAACATGTTGTAGACATTTAAAATCGTAAATAATTTCGTAAAGAATCTTAAAAATTGAATATCGTCAACCGTTTCGTAGAAAATCTTCAAAATTTAATATCATAGATAATTTTGTAACAAGTCATAGGCATTTAAAATCATAAATAATTTCGTACAGACTCTTTAAAATTTTATAACATAGATAATTTTGTAACGAGTTGTAGACATTTAAAAGCGTAAATAATTTCGTAGAGAATCTTAAAAATTTAATATCTTTAATCATTTCGTAGAAAATCTTTAAAATTGAATATCGTTAATCATTTCGTAGAAAATCTTCAAAATTTAATATCGTCAATCATTTCGTAGAAAATCTTCAAAATTTAATATCATAGATAATTTTGTAACGAGTCGTAGACATTTAAAATCGTAAATGATTTCGTAGAGAATCTTAAAAATGGAATATCGTCAATCATTTCGTAGAAAATCTTCAAAATTTAATATCATAGATAATTTTGTAACAAGTCGTAGACATTTAAAATCATAAATAATTTCGTAGTGTAACGTACAAATTTTATATCATATATAATTTTTTAACAAGTCGTAGAAACTTAAAATCGTAAATACTTTCGCAGAAAATCTTCGAAATATAATATCGTAGATAATTTTGTACAGAAAATCGTAGAAAATTTTATTTCTTGACTGCATATTACAAAATGTTCACTCCACACTACAAAATGTTCACTCCACACGATTTCTGCCCCAAAAACAAAAATCCTGCGAACCCTCCCCGACACAAGTGTCGAAAAACGGTTCCCAGGATAAAATGGCGCTGATTAAAAAATTGTCGAGCCTAATGAATACCGTATCTCTCCGTCCTCTTAATGCGTATAGATTAAAGGTTTCCCATTGGGCCGGCTGTCTCTCCTTCGATAAATTCCATTAATAACGTAGCATGCAATGGTTTTTGCCGTGGCAAAACTGCGCCCGCGCTCCCTGAGTATGCCCGCGTATGTGTGTACGTGTGTATATATCGGGAACGGTACACATAATTATTATACGTGGAAAGGATCGCGGTGTTGCGTGTGACGTCGTAACCCGTGCCTAAACGGCCGACGATAATCTCTCGGGTCTGGTCTTGTTCCCGGCCACGGATACTATTAATTTCGTGTCCCTCGCCGCGCTGCCGCGAACCCTGCCACGCCGTGTTTTTCGATTGACTCGTTTATCTTGCTTTCCGCCGATTTCGCCTGTAATTAGAACTCTCGATGCGAAATTAATTCGTCGGGGCCTCCGAACCGCGCCGGCCTCGACCGATTTCCTCGCTCTGGGAACATACTTCGTGCTTAGAGCGATCGAATAGCTCGTTTGCAACCGGCGAACTTAAAACTAGATGTTATACCGCAGCAAAAATTGCTGTCTACCTTAAATATTACAGAAACTCCACTTCAATTTCTACACGTTTTCCGCAACACTGCTTAACACCAAACCTACCGACCATCAAAAGTGACTGATGTGTAGACAGCGGACCTTTGTGCAAAATAAAAATTGTCTACCTGAATTGGAACACACTGGAGTCAAATAAAAATTTACTTTCATCCTTAACCCCTTGACACACCAATTAAAAATTTAAAAGCGGTCGTTTTTCCATAAATTCTTTTTACACCAAATTCGAAATTTGGTAAAATTTATATAGAAAACCAAAACTGCAGGTCTCACGAGTTAGCTCTGGCGCGCGGAAAAAAATCGTTTTCTTAAACCCGACTTAACTCGGGCGAGTTCGCTATGAGGTTAATATGTTTAATAGTTCGAAAATGATGTAACAATATTTTTAAACTGTTCTAATCTATTCACTGTTTTAAATTACACCTACTCGTTTTTGTCCTGACAGAGGATTTTTATTAGAATATATACTGGAACAAAAAAAGGATTCAATCAATTCCCGCGAAAACACCTTTAAAATTTCAATAATTGTAAAATAAAAACCCTAAAGCCGGTCATTTGACCGGCGTTGGTAGGTTTAGTGTTAATGTAGTTTCACACAAATCAATTTTTTATTACTGTCCACGTTAAATATTACGGAATGGTAACCTCTAAATTAATTTGATTATAATGATGTTGGAAGTGATCAAAACATTTTGAACAGTCCTGGTACCACACAAAATGATAGGATAGTTAGAAAATTCGGGAAGAATGAAGCGCAAGTAGTCTCGAATAAAGTTGCTCGTCCTTTTTCTTCGGGTCTCGTCCGAGGACGTCCCTAAAGAGGAAAAGGTGGGAGACAAGTCTTAATCTGGCGACTCTGGTCCACGTTAGATATTACAGAAACTCTACTTCAATTTTTACACTGTTTAATAATTTAAGTTGACCACACACGCGTACACTTCAGGGACGGAACAGCATTGTGCCCGAATATTACCGTGAGTAACAGTAGGATCTTCCGAAGCGTAACGGCGTGCGTGGCACGTGCGAACCGGGCGCACACGCGTTTCCTCGCACGCATCCATCATCAACACGCATCATCGACACGCGCGTGTCTCTCGGTGGTCTCGAGCACGGTTCCCATTCGAGGTCTCGAACACAGTCGCAATCCGAGGTTCCGATATCGAGCCCCCGTGAGCTGTACACACCTGTCAACGTATCATTATACGTCCGGCAGTTCTGTTTCGCGCAAGGCTCGCCTCGTTGTTCGCGGAAATAATGGTACTTTGCGGTGATGTACGATAGAGAGAGAGAGAGAGAAAGAGAGAAAGAGGTCCGGCTCCCGTGATGTTGAACGTCCGCAAAACCGAGGCAATAAAAGCTCGGCGGAGTCCTCCGACTCCGTTTACGACGAGCCGATTCGAAAAGACGACGCGATCCGCGGAAAAATCGCCAGCGAGCCGCTCTTGCTATTTACGAGCCGACGTTCATGCGTTCCAGGAACACGCTCGTGCACTTCGGGAACGAGTCTTTGTACCCGAGGAAGGTACAAGGTTGCTGTATACTCCTCGCGATCCTATCCTCGCCGCTTTTTATCGTGGGAAAACGAAGAAGTCGCGGAAAAGTTCCGGGTCTTGGGAACTGTTGTCGATTTCGGTTTCTCCGACTACGGTGGCCTGTCCACTGATCACAATTCGTGTTAATCCTGTATGCTCATGCTCATGATTTAGGTCAGTATTCGTGTGAAGATTCACGCTGCTCAGTTTCAAAATTCTTGAAGTTCTTGTGAGACATTCTGGACTGTGTATAGACTACGTAATTAATTGTTGAGCAATAAGGGAATCAGATTAACCCGGCGTTAGTTAGGTGGGGTCTCACAGACCCCAGAGACTTTAGATTGATTGTAACATTGTAATGATATTTCATTAATTAAGTATTTTTGAATAATAAAAATTTAATTTCGTGGATCTGCGTTTTTATTCTGATAAATTGCAAGCCTCTTAAGCAATACCTAATCTTATATTTATGAAAAAGGTATTTATTTCTATAATACAATATATTATTTCGGTGGGTCTGTGAGAGCCCAGCTTACCACTTACGCTACACTTTCCCACCTTACCAACGCCGGGTTAACATTATTATTATATTATTATAATTATTATTAATATAGAACGTTATTTTTTCGTTTAACCTGTATTACTGAAAGTATTACTGTTTAATCTGATTCCCTTATATTTCAACAATTAATTACGTAGTCTGTACACAGTCTATATAATAATTATTATCATAATAATATAATAATTATATTATATTGAATTTTATATTTTAAATACAAACAGTGAAATAAATTCACGAGTACGATGAAAGATGTTACGAATTCGTTAATTGCCAGAGATTCCTGCAATCTCGATAAACTAAAAACCGGCAGCCCTATAACTGAGCTAGCCAGGGCCGATCTCGAAGGGCTAGAATATCTAGAATTTCTTAGAAGGATAGTTGGTACGGCTGACGTAACATGACGCTGAAATACCCGAGAGCCAAGCTCAACAGGATCGTGGAGAGGGAGTGAGGAAGGGAGAGGGAGAGAGAGAGATTCGCAAGCAACCCTTTCGCCTCTCACCCTTCGGCGAAAGGGTCCGCGAGACAGAAGCCCCCGGGAAAGGGTATCTGTTGTCATGGTCCCTGATGCTCCATTATTGATTAAAGATGGCAGGCTGGCTCTCGACGGATGGATGGCTGGCGGAGTCGTGACGCCATTTTAATATGCGCAATTATAATGTGTACCCAGAAGCCCCCCCGGGGTTTGGGGAAGGGGGACGACGGTTGGAGGGGGTTGGAACGCATTGTCGATGCCCGAGCGGTGACCCTGCTTCTTGAAACCGGCCTGGCCCGACCCGATCCGCCCCGCGCCAGTATTCTTTGTTTGCCCGCGTAATCAGAGGGGAATCGCGTAATTGAGGAGTTAATTAGGACGCGTTCGGTGCTTTAATTGGGCTCCCCTCTCGGTCCGGCTCTGGTACGCTCTCTTATTCCGATTCGAGACCCCACGCTTCTCGCGACTTCTCAACAGGTTGCTCGATCGACATCCTCTATCGGTTTCGGGAATTCTTCGATTTTGGGATTTTATTTCTGCTGGTTTGAAAGAGGGACTCTGAAGAGCGAGTGCAACCCCAGGCGAAAAGTATTCGATATTCTGCTATGTATTGAGGCCCAGAAAGATGGCACCGAGATGAATAATGAAGGACTAACCGCATTGACCTTCTCTCTGTGTA
This sequence comes from Lasioglossum pauxillum, assembly GCA_933228785.1. Lineage (NCBI taxonomy): Eukaryota > Metazoa > Arthropoda > Insecta > Hymenoptera > Halictidae > Lasioglossum > Lasioglossum pauxillum. Next base: position 34,366,333 of record OW121705.1, on the reverse strand, counting down.
CTGCTATTCCAATGTTAACAGATTACAGCCGGGCAATTGGACACCAAACATTTTTGGAGCAAAATGAAAGGAGAAGTTCGTCCGCATATAAGTATTTGTGAAATTTAATAAGGATACAATACTATAAAAATTGGAAACAAATCACAGACAGCGTTCCTAGAAAATTGTTGGAAACTTTCCATTCGTCAACTTTTTATTTTTGAAGAGCGAAGGGCATTCTCACAAAAATAGCGTAGTAGGCAGAAACTCGTATAATCTTAACAAATCGCATTGCGTCGAAGTTTGCGTTAATATTACTCGGGTCTGATACCTGACGCAGCGTGAGGAGAGCAAAAAGCGGTCTGAGATCGTTGGTGACTCGGGTAATCGATCCCAGAGCGGAGATCGGCCTCGCAAACGAGCGTTGCGAGAGCTCGCAATAATTCACGACACGGTCCACCACACGGTAAATCCCCCGTGCAGCTGCGCCAGAAGGTGAGATCGACGTTTCCCCGACGCGGAACATAATTATTATCTTTCGCGGGAGACGTATGGGAAAATTCTAGCGCCAGCGCCAACGCGGAGCGGAGCGGCGGCGCACCTCCTCGCGTCACCTGCAAGCGTAATCAATCGGCTCGGACGTGAGTCATACCTGGTCCAGGTGAGTATCTCTCTATCTATCTTTCGTAATGCGGCTTGTCGCTCGTTTGCCCGAGCGTGCCCGGTTCTAGAGGTTACTTTGTACCGAGGCGGCTTGCACGACGACGACGACGACGACGACGACGACGACGAGGACGACGACCATGAGGAAAACGGGAATTTTCCCCCGTGAGCAGGCCGGGAACCTCGTGTCGGGTCCCGGTTATTGGCTATTAACGCACTGGTCCACTGGATATATTACGGCTATTATAGGCACCGAGCATATAAATGGCCGGTTACACGGCAAAGGTAATAATGCGGAGTTCAATGTTACATTACAAATGTGCCCACTTAGTCTACTTTACGGCTACCCGATAAGAATCGTTCTCTTTCTCTTTCTCTCTTCCCCTTTCTCGAGCAAGGATATCCAGCTTCCGCTTCCGCGATTTCAAGTCTAACCGCGTGATCACAGAACGTCAAGCCTCGAACAAATTAGTTGTTATTTTCTTCAACTATGAAGCACTCTAGCTACAAATATGAAAAAAATTTGAGATAGTATTGACGGGAATACAGTAGGACCTCGCTTAACCGGATCCCGATTATAAACAAATATGCGCTTAAATATGATTATATTATGAAGGGAAATAACTGTTCAAAAACGAAAATTAATTTTCGAATATAATGTACATTTTAATTATGTCACTCGGGTCTCGATTATCCCATCGGGCCTTAATTTGTCCGAGCTGTTTATCTCCCGATCAAGTCGGTTCATCGAGGTTCTACTGTCCCTCATTATGTAATTCAGTTCCAGGGTGGTCGCTCTCGGACTTCCGTAAGAGATCTGTATTTTGTCGAATTTTTTCTGGTTTTTCATTTTGTACGACCAGAGTCTGCAACTAAAAAATCGGAAAAAATACTCGGATGTGTGGTCCGATACGCTGAATGTGCCAGATTTTTTTGAAGAATTTTTAGATGCGACTTTCAATTGGGAAATTGGGTAGAAACTGGTTTTTCGATTGGGTCTCCGTAGCTACCCTTTCAGGTGAGGTATGGGGCTGAAACTTGGTAGAAAGGGTTCTTTCAGCTATAGGGCATATTTCTGATTACCCTCATCCGGTTAGACTAGATCCTATTGAAGCAATGCAGCATGATGAGATCACGCGTTCAACTTTCTGTTCACTTTTTCATTTTCATTCTAATCTGTGGACGGCGGTTGGCGAAGAGACATGCCTCGCGTTTATTAAAATACATTTCCAGCGTAAGGGTACCGTCGGAGGAGGCGACGCGGCTGCCAGGCCTTCATCGCGGGGCTCCTCGTCATTATTACCGCGAGGCCGGTCATTATCCTCTAACCGAGGACGCCGAGGCACCTCTCTTGCGAGAGAGCGACTTCTATCTCCTCTAACCTATCGAACGAACAGCCGCCGCGTCGTTTCAGGGTTACGTGGTGTCTCGCGTCACGGACATGCACAAGTCCGCTTAAATAAGAGATGCGATAATGCCGAGTGGAAGCCGACGGTCGAGAAAAAGGGAAGAACCGATCCACCGGTCACCTCGCCGTCGATCCTCCCCCGAACTCCATTCGCCATTTTATTCGTTATCCTTCCCGCGTTCGCGTACTCGCTCGAGTATGCACGCGGGGATCCACACTCTCCGTCGCGTCGTCAATATTGCAGGAAGCGTGCGAATAAGGGCGAGACCGTTGAAAGGCGATAGCAGCAGCGCGACTGCAGTCGCAGTTGTACATATTGTTAGCATCAACCCTATCGAAGGGCGCAAACAATTGAAACGGAAAGATTTTCCTTGCGGAAAGACGCGGGGAAATATTCATGCCCTAATAGCCGGCTGCTCGGCGGGACTATTATGCGATGAAAAACATAGTGCGCGGACTTTCGGAATTATTCAGAACGATTTTTATCGGATAGTGTGCCTGAAGAAGTTGCTTCAGGGCTGGAGTAGATGTAGCTCAAATTTTCTGAACATGTTGCTCGAACATTTTGAATTTTTAAAGAAATGTTCTAGAAAAAAGTATCGTTCAAATTCCAGTTTAATCTTTTTAGCTCAATTTTTCAACACAGACATTTTCCAAAGTGACATATAATTTTGTAGAAGAAAAAAATTGTCGGCTGACTCTTATTTTGGAATGGGTGGAAGGAACGCAGCCCTCGGTGCTGCATCTCGGAGCCGCGTTCCACACGACGCCATTAAATTTCCATCAGGTTTCCTCCTCGACCGCGTCCTCCAATCAGCAGGGTCTCCGGGCACTGTCGTCGACGAACGGTTTGTCAGTGGAACGGGGGACGTGCGATGATTACAGGGGGTTACGCATCGGTATCAGGAGACTCGTGGATAGATAATGTCGACGACAGCTCGTTAGCGCCGCGCTGCTGGGGTTGCAGTGACGTCGCGACGCTCGATACTCGATAACCTGCCCGCCGCCGTTACCGTGGGCGTCCGTGTTCGCTTTGGTACAATGCCAATAATGCCGATGTGTACGCGATGTCCGCCACAATGCCCGTAATAGGAGAATTAATGCGTGTTGTGTGTGGTCGCATCGCGGCGCCCTGGGGGGCCCGCGAGATCCGTGATAGCATTGTCCGCGTAGAATTCCTGCCTGCAATTAATTGAACCCGAAGGACGTGCCTCGACAGCCCCGACATTCCCCGAACGACCCCTACTTTCTACGCCTAGATCAAAGATGGAGGACGCTTCCTATTTCCCAAATTCCGGTGCAAACACCAGTCCAGTTGTTTCAAGTGACCTCTACACGATCGATAATATTGTCAATAAACTCGCCAATATTGACGCTCTATATCGAAGCGCGCATCAATATGCTTCAATATAAGCGCATCAATATTCTCACCAATACTCATTCTGGCAGAAATATTCGTGCTGCATGCTCGGGGCTGCTTCAGTGGTGTTTTTGTTGTGAATTTCGAAATGTTTTCCCCAGTTCGAATTTGCGTTTTCTAGCATTGACTCTTTCACTGTGCGAACAAAAAGAATCAAAGACAAAGAGAAATAGACGCTGGTCCAAAGAGTGGTACAAGCCGAGAAGCCGCTTTACACACAAACATTTGCTGGATTTTTTGCGTTCTACAGTACCGGAGGACTACTAAAATTTTCTTCGAATGGACGAAGAAGGCTTTCAAACTTTATTAGAGCTAGTTAGGCCCAATATCCAGAAAAAAGACACTCTTATGCGCGAAACTATTCCTGCAAACCAAAGATTTTCTATAACAAATGAGGAATTGTTATCGATCGTAAATTGTTTTTGAAAACTTTGGAATAATGTTCTCGGCGCCACGGTTCGATCAAATAATACACTAAATAGCTATTTTGTAACACTCAAGCGTTTCGATTCGGGTTTGAATCTGTTACGTCAAGATCACGTTTGCTTGTAGATTTTGTTTTCTATTGGAGGAACAGAAGGTGGTGTTTCGTCCTAGCTATTTAGTGTATTATTTGATCGAACCGTGGCGCCGAGAACATTATTCAAACTTTCTATAACATTGAGATACCTAGCGCCTGGAATGGATTTGGAAGACATGAAGTTTATGTGTGCAATCGCCCCTCAGACATTGGAAAACATCATTATAGAAACCCGCGAAGCAATAACACAAGCACTGAGATGCAATATTCAGGTATTCCATAGTGTAATTCTAGGAATATCTTTCGGTACAATATTTTCTTTAACAAAACTTACAGGGCTACCCGAGTCTAACAATACTGCCATCGAAAATTTGTTTGTTTCACCCAATTCCAGATTTACGGAGCGGAGAAAGTCGCCGTCGTCCTCACGTTGCGCCGTCGTGTACTCACAAGCACTGATAGTGAAGGAAATATTGACAATAAACCACCTAGACGTTCAAAAGATTCTTCAATATTGACAGAAAATATAATTTTCTATCACATGACGCGAATATTGACAATATTATTGATCGTGTAGGGGTCATTTAGGGAATCCGTCAAACAAACTTCCATTTTCAATATGTTGCTTGACTTCTGTAATCAGAGTTGTGCAGAATTACAATTGAATTACTCCAGGACTTATAATTACATAATTGAATTACATTGTAATTCAGTTATATTGTAATTTATAATTCAGATCTTCATTCAATTAAATTACAATATAATTTGTAATTGCAATTGGAGTGCAATTACAAAATACTTTGTAATTCAATTACATTAATTACATTAATTACAAAATTCTTTGTAATTAAATTACATTAATTACGAATTACGATGTAATTAAATTAAAATTAAAAATGAAAGAATAATAAATTAATGGATAAGAAGAATAACGCCACGTCAAACGCCATGGAAAAATCCATGTCAAGGTTTCAAACAGAAGGAATTTATCAAAGCACTTCTTCAAAGTTCTGGGCTATAATTTGGAGAGCTTTATTTTAATTATATTGTATTTCAATAATAGTGTATTTCAATTACACATCTGATTAAAATAGTTAGTAATTGAATTAGACGTTCAAACGATTCTTCAATATTGACAGAAAATATAATTTTCTATCACATGACGCGAATATTGACAATATTATTGATCATGTAGGGGCCATTTAGGGAATTCGTCAAACAAACTTGCTGATTAACCCTTAGCAGTCACCACTAAAAATTGCTGTACCATTATTGGCAATATTGTTTACATTATTAAATATGTTGGTATCTAATCAATTACTACAGGTTTAAGTATTGTATGAGCAGACTGCGGATCCTTATGCATTTATGAAGAAATTGGGTGAGTGAAATAAAACAGTAGACGATTAGACAAATTTAAGAATATCGTGATGTTGTTTTCAGCGCGACAAAGTCATTAAGGGATGAAATCAATTTTTATTTTACTCCCGCTGCTCACCATCAATGCAGAACATTTTATTTTGCTTAAATATTGACAGTCTATGTGTGAGGTGTTATATCAATTTCATATCCGTAAAATGAAAAAGGCTATATACAATTGAATTATTCTAGGTCGGTCGAAATGTTTTATTTTCAAGTTAAAATAGCTTCGACTGCAAAGGGTTAAAAAATTGTCGAGCGTAATGAATAAAATTAAAGATTTCACATTGTGCCTCGAACGTCCCCTTCTTTCTATGTGTAGATTAAAGATGGATTTTGCTAGTTTCCAAATTCCGGTTCAAACACCACTCCAGTTATTTCAGAGAATTTGCCAAACAAACTTGTTGATTAACCCTTAGCAGTCACAACTACAAATTGCTGTAGCATTATTCACAATATTGTTCACATTATTAAATATGTTGGTATCTAATCAATTACTACACATTTAAGTATTGCATGAGTAGACTGCGGATCTTTATGCATTCATGAAGAAATTGGGTGAGTAAAATATAAAACAGTAAAAGATTAGAAAAATTTAAGAATATTGTGATGTTGTTTTCAGTGCAACAAAGGCATTCAATATCCGCAGTCTATGCGTAAGGTATTATATGAATTTCAAATCCCTAAAATAAAAACATCATATTATATATTGACAATAGAATTATTCTAGGTGTGAAGAAAGGTTTTATTTTTCAAGTTAAAATGACTCCGACTGCAAAGAATACCGTAACTCTCCGCCTTCTTAATGCGGATAGATTAATGACTTCCCATTGTTCCTCGAACGTCCCCTTCTTTCTACGCCTAGATCAAAGATGGATTTTGATAGTTTCCAAGGGTTCAAACACCAGTCCAGTTGTTTCAAGGATTTCGTCAAACGAAAGATAGCTGGTCGAGGAAAACAGCTGTGATAATTAGTGCAGAGCCGTGGCAAACGGAGGACAACGCGGAATGGTACAGCCCTCGCTATAGTTGCACGTGTAAGCACGTCGACGATCATTGCGCCACTCCATCATCCGCGTCATTAATACATTGCCGGTGACGGGCTGCGTTAATCTTGGCTGCCACGAAAAACAATCGACTGGCTTTATGGAAGTTTCAATGTATCTCCGCTTCGCGGAACGACTGGTGATGTATTCGAGACTCTGCGTACAGCATATATCTATTTTCGTTCTCGAACGATGCGATCTTCCCTTTCGGTTCCTCTTGGCAAACGTCGTGGGGATCGCGCAAGGTGAGACGTGAGACACTGAGTCGTCATCGAGTGGGTGGATACGCGTGGATGAATCTCCCTAAAATTATTGATTTACGCTTTCACGCTTTTCATACGATATTTCCGTAGTAATCGCTGCATATTTCCTCGAGGTGTGGGCACTCGGATCCAAAGGATTTTCAAACGCGATAGGCTTAAATTGTCATTTCCTACGCGTAAATCAGTGAAACCCGAGCTTGAACTTTTCGTTTCCGTGAGAATGCGCTTCGGGCTCTCGGCTTGTCATTCTGATGCATTGCTGTCGTTGATTTGCAGCGGTTTGAAGAAACTTCATCTGTCAGGATGTGGTATTTTATGCATTTATGGCAAAAATGTATAGGTGCAGTCTAAAACGATTCAAAGAATTCGTGAATGTTGATGTACTATTTTCAATATGTTGCTTGGCTTATGTAATCAGAGTTGTGCAGTATTACAATTGAATTACTCCAGGAATTATAATTACACAGCAATTGAATTACATTGTAATTCAATTATATTGTAATTTATAATTCAGATAAATTAAATTACAATTAATTTTCAATATTAGATTGAAACTTCAATTAAATTACAATATAATTCGTAATTGCAATTGGAGTGCAATTACAAAATACTTTGTAATTAAATTACATTACATAAAAAATACTTCGTAATTAAATTACATTAATTACAAAATACTTTGTAATTAAATTACATTAATTACGAATTATTAAATGTAATTAAATTAAAATTAAAAATTAAAGAATAATAAAGTAATGAATAAGAAGAAGTTGAAAAATCCATGTCAAGGTTTCAAACAGAAGGAATTTATTAAAGCACTTCTTCAATGTTCTGGGCTATAATTTGGAGAGCTTTATTTTAATTATATTGTATTTCAATTATATTGTATTTCAATTACAAATCTGATTAAAATACTTAGTAATTGAATTAATTGAAAGGTTTTAATTATGTAATTCAGTTACGACGTAATTGAATAACTCTATAATTTAAATACAATGTAATTCAATTGCGTAATTGAATTACAATATAATTGAATTAGCACAACTTCGTCTGTAATTGATGCTTAAAAATTTGATTTTGGTACAAAGTTTGATACAAAGCAAATACCTTGGGCTGATAAACTGCAAATGGGACGGAACAAGTAAACGGCAAGATCTTCGTTGAGGAAGGACGGTGTATTGTCACGAGTTGTACCGAAAAATGGGAACAGATGACGTCGTGAATTCCCGAACGAGGTAGAGTATGTCAAACTCATCGGAATCGGTCGAGGATCGTTTGGCTCTGCTAACGAGCATGAAATTCGAGGGATAAAAGCGACAAGAGTCACGGGAAGCGTCATGCAAGGTGCACAAGGGACAGCTCCGTCATACGCTTAGGTGTGCACCTATGGCTTTCAATTGCGACTGGTTTAACGAGCAGTTAGCCATACAGCGTTATCTGATGGCGTCTGTGGCCAGCCGGTGTGTGACACCGTCGTGTCATATCACACGCTTGTCACACTCTCGTGACTGTGCGTCGTGGTCGTCCGCGACATACTATTTACCATGCTATAGTTGGTGAGGAGTGCGCGCGCGCGCACGTGCGACACGCTACGCGCCGCCCACTTCGTGTCCCGTAATTACCGGCGACAAAGCGACCGGGCCATCAGCATAACGTGACAACGGAACGAGCTCTTTCTGCACTGCGATCCGCCACGCACCACGGCGACGAATTAATTTGCGAACGCGCAATTTTAGCGATTACCATCTGCCGAGATTTTTTCCAGACGCCGACGCCGCCGCTGACACGAAACCTCGCGCCCCGGAAAATCGGCTTGGATTGACGGGGGCGTGGCTCGAATTAATACTGTACTGCCTGGAAGACTATTAGGATCATACTCTGTGACGAAACTGCACCCTACACTCGCATAACACGGTTAACACTTGGGCTGTCACGTCGATGATGTACAGTGGCCCATGAAAGTATTCGTACACCCTTTAATACAGAATAACTTTTTTAGAATTGTACCAAACGACCTGATGTTTTGTAAGCAATTTGAAGCATGCATTGGTTTATTAAATGATGTGCAAAACAAAAGCACGCAAAATGACATGCAAAAATAAAAAAGGCATTTTTTAAAACTTTTTTATTTGAGCCCTTAATGAAAATTTAAAATATATGTTTCGTAGATCTATGTCAGTTATACACATACTGAAAATTTCATGGAAATCGATTGAGATACACACGAGATACAAGCGGTTAAAAATGGTGAAAATCGTAGTTTTACACGACTTTCGATCAGTTTCTGTTCAAAATCCACAGATTCTTACATCTTTCGATGCGTGTTGTTTTTTCTCGAGTAAACCGATTTCGATGAAATTTTCAGTATGTGTATAACTAACATAGAACTACAAAACATATATTTTAAATTTTCATTAAGGGCGCAAATAAAAAAGTTTAAAAAAATTCCTTTTTTATTTTTGCATGTAACTTTGTAAATTATAAGTTTTGGAAAATTTTTTTTGCATATCAGTACGTAAACCAATGCTACAAATTGATTATAAAAAATCAGGACGTTTGGTACAATTATAAAAAATTATTCTGTTTCAAAGGGTGTACGAACACTTTTGTGGGTCACTGTATGTACAGACTGCGGATTTTACTGTGTTGCAGAATTTAGATGGTGCAATTTAAAAGTGTAGAAAAATTATCAAAATTTAATAATGTCGATATGTTATTTTTCATCTATTCAAATTACTAAGGGATGAAATATTTGTGATAATGTTTTATTCTATTCTATCCTATTCACACCTTTTATTCGTGCAGCGCACACTTCGATTTCTTTAATATTAAACGATAAAACTTACTTATGTCCTTTTTGGAGTAACCTCAATAGCCACTAAATTGGACCGTTTATTTTGAAAGTGGTGTAAGTCCATTTTTGAAAAAATGAGATATCACGTAATTCATGTTTAATTTAATGTAAATTTTTTATGTATAAAAAAAATGGACTTACACCACTTTCAAAATAAACGGTCCATAATATTGCTACACTATTATACCATGATATACCATGGAAACAAATTAATGGAAGAAACAAATTCAAGTGGGGCTATGTGCAATTTAAAATTGTAGGAAAATTATCAAAATTTAATAATGTCGACATGTTATTTTTCATCAATCCAAATTAGTAAGGGATGAAATATTTGTGATAATGTTTTATCTTATTCTATTCTATTCACACCTTTTATTCGTACAGCGCACACCTCGATTTCTTTAATATTAAACGATAAAACTTACGTGTGTCTTTTTTGGAGTAACCTGGTCCTCAACAGCCACTATACAGGGTGAATTCGATAAAGCAGAACAACTAAATATCTCCGTTACTTTTCGTTGTACAAAAAAACTTCGTAGGACAAAGTTACACTGTTTGAAGGGCCACATATAACGGTGTAAGGGAAAAATAATTTCAAGGTCATTTTTATGAGATTTCAAGGTTATCGGTTTTTTGAAATGGAATGAGGTATTTTTTAATACATCAATCGACGCAGCTGGACATTCGTTATAAAAAAGTACTAACCTATGTATGTCGAAAAGTTAGTAGTTCAGGAGATATTTCAATTTAAATAACTCCAAAATACCATTACTGTCGTACTAAGGCGTTAGTGTCTACTTACTTGTGTAACATCTTAGCACGACTGTAATGGTGTTTTAGAGTTATTTAAATCTAAATATCTCGTGAACTACTAACTTTTCGACATACATAGGTTAGTACCTTTTTATAACGAATGTCCAGCTGCATCGATTGATGTATTAAAAAATACCTCATTCCATTTAAAAAAACCGATAACCTTGAAATCTCATAAAAATGACCTTGACATTTTTTTTCCCTTACACCGTTATATGTGGCCCTTCAAACAGTGTAACTTTGTCCTACGAAGTCTTTTTGTACAACGAAAAGTAACGGAGATATTTAGGTGTCCGGCTTTATCGAATTCACCCTGTATATTGCTACTCTATTATACCATGACACACCATGGAAACAAATTGATGGATGAAACAAATTCAAGTGAAGTTACGTAGGGTTAAGTTTGGGAGGTTAGGGGGCAAAATCTTCGGATGCAAGGTAGCGTTCCTCTGGAAGGAATTATCGAATCGAGCGACGACCTTCTGGGCTGACAGTAAGAGAGCCCGAAGAGCCTAGGAGTATAGGGTATCGTGCGTGCGCGATCGCGTACTCGACTCCTCGACAGGGAAATATTCTGACGAGGCCAGGAACAAGGGAACCCGCGACATTAACGAGCAGAATCGATCGGGCTTTACGGTGTTTACCTCTGGCCCGAGCCCGATGATGAGCGGCCCCATGTACCGCGGGATTTGCATAGGTCGAACACGAGCCTGAACCTCGACGCTCTTAGGCTGTTAGGCTCTTAGGCGTAGCTCTCTCTGCGCCATCAACATCAACCGGCGCGGCGGTAGCGTGTCCCCTCTTGAAATTGATGCTTGTCGCGAAATTGCATCGTCCCGAGCGTAATGCTCGGTAAAACGCGTAATCAACCCCCCCTACAATATCTACTGATAAACGGCCGGGGAACTAACGACGCGATGGCACGTCACTTTCTTTCGGCCCACCGGGAAACTCGACGGTCTTATCCGCGAGTTTGATTGAGGCATCGAATCTCTCAGCGTTCCACGAATTATCCAGTTAAGGTGAATCATTGTATTCTACAGTATTCTCTCAGTAACTGTCCACATCTTATCCCCGCCACTGGGGGAACTCCTTTGGAACCAGTCAAGCGGTAAACACGCTCGATGACCGGTCTAAACGGATCGAGTATCGGCGAGGCTCACACTTATGTAACAAAAGAATGTTAACAACAATTTTTATATTTTATACACATCGTACAATACTTCCGAAAAAGTTGCTCAGTTTGAACAAAAATAAGTATTTATTTTTAAATATTAGGTCATGTAACGCAACGAAAATTCGACGTTCCCGCGTTTCTTTGAAAAAAGAGAAGATCGGTGCTGCATTCTTGGATCAGGGCAAATTGATATTATGAAAATCAGCGTAAGTACGTCGGGGGCAGAAAAAGACCGGATGGAAATTGCGATCGATAAGAAATGTCCGTCGGTCGCCAATTTGACCCGGAGGACCCGCGGTTCGAACGTAATCAGTAATCGTCGCTTAAGAATCATTAAACGGGCACCACCGCGTAATTACAGCGTCGGGACAGATTGCACGTTACGGGGGAACCGTGTGGTTATCGATTGCGATCGGCCAAATTGATTCGGGGAGCCCGATCGAACGAGCCCTGATCGTATTTCGCGTACAGAGAGAGATGGAGAGAGAGAGAGAGGGATTGGCGAACCGATCGAAATCGGGACGAAGACATCTGTGAAACGGATCGGCGAAATTTATGCGCGACACAATGATATATAATTCCCATCGGATAAATTAGGGGACACGACGAATTACATCGTTGCATCGTCTGCAACCGCGGTCCGATGAAATACTGGCCGAGTTGCGAAATCTCTGCGAAACCAACCGAAACCAGCGCCGCGAGATTTAAGAACGTTCCCCGTGAAATCGGCGAGAAACGAAAATTGAGTCACATGTTACGTACAGTTGCTTGGAAAAGTACCTGTCTCTGACATGTTTACGTGTATGAAGTACATTATCGTCATAGCTTTCTAGCACGTATAATTACATGTCTCTGTATAAGGTGAAGTGGGGTAAGTCCGTCTACGGGGCAAGTCCGTTAATTGGTTATTTTTATTATTAATATGAACGAAAATTCTCTAGCTTGTATTTATTAATGTTGTATAAGTTAGTATGAACTATTCTGCACAGATGTCGCCCAAGAATAAAGGTGTTTTCCATGCCAAACAATCATGTACGAGGTACACGTACAACTTTGAGGTTACCCTAAACGTGCAATAGTTTACAGTTGTTAATATATTCTGTGTTGTTATTTTAGGTAAGTACAATAAATATTGATGTAGGTTTACATTAAATAAACCGTTTTTATTGTATTTTTTTAAATTTATTGAGAAAAACACTAAGATGATCTTGCCCTGTAAATATTACTACACGGGCCAAGTCCGTACTATCACGGTGGGGTAAGTCCGTACTGTATGGGTAACTATAAAACTAAACAATATATTTAATGCAATAAAAAGCATTTTGTAGCAGGCTTGATAATAATTCTTTTCTTGCCCCGTAGCACTTGAACAAGGTTCGAAAGCATTTTTAAACTTCGTTTTAATATCACTGTATCCCCTTTCATATTACAGCATAAAAATACATGTTCCTTTAAAAATGGATAAGTATAAAACTAAACAATATAATTTAATGCTTGTTAATCATTCTTTTCTCGTCCAGTAGCACTTGAAACAAGGTTCGAAAGCATTTTTAACTCTCAGAGACGGACTTGCCCCATTTTCGGTGCAAGTGCATCCTAGTTGACACTTTGTACAATATCCTATCAAAATGATAATTTTCAAGCAAAATTAGAATCCTACATAATACTAATTCATCAGTAATAAAATGTGGTAAGTGTTTGATACCAAGAACGTTAAGTTTTTACATACCAGACTGAAAACCCAACTTTGTAAAAACTAGGGCGGACTTACCCCACTCCACCATAATTAGTAAATTGCGGATTTTATACATTGGTGACAAAAATTAGGAGAAACACGAAACATTAAAAGCGTTTAAAAATACCGATGTACCATTTCCACCTGACTAAAATGATTAATGCAGACAATTTTTATTTTGTATAAAAATCCGCACTCACCATGCAATCGTACAATAAATCGAGAAAATTTTAACAGAAATCGAACGTTGAGGGTCTCGTCTGCTCCGAGTGCGTACAATGGTTGGCAATAGGATCGATGGAGCAGAGATCTCTATTATTACCGCGATCAAAGGATGGCCCATATTCGTCCGTGGCGCCTGCGAGAATAATTACGAGCGTCGTTCGCTACTTTTAGATCGCCTCGAAGCGAAAGAAGGGAGCCATCCCGTTTCGTAGATCACGATTATGATCCAGGCTCTCTGTGAACTCTGTCGTGGAGCATCGTCGCCGAGGGGACCCGTGATTAATTCGAACGCAAATATTTTTCTCCGGCCCGATAAGATCCATGCGCACCGTTCACTTCCAGCTGAAAGTTCCAGCTGAGCATTCGATGACTCCGTGCTATGGAATTCGACAAATCCCGCGGCTAGTTTCCCCCGAATCGTACGAAAATAGTCCGCGTGCACGTGGCTCGTGTGTTCGGATAGCGGAGGTGCGATCACAGAAACCGCTTTCTTAAAATTAAAGTAACAGAACTTCTTTAATTTTATGCAAACTACTAACGCCGTCTATTGAAACAAAACATAACCTGAAAGCTGTAACTTTCCTCTACAAAACAAGACCACGATCATTGCAATCGATCAACGGATTGTCAAGTTATAGCGCATGAAGTGATAGTATGCCTTTAGTCTCCTCGTCACAAAAACACGATAGAACAAAGAGCAAATATCAAATTTGATTTCAAGCTCGGGAAAACTTTTACAGAAACATTTGTATCGATGGGAAAAGTTTATGGTGATATGATTGCTTATCCTGTACACGTGTGTTCGGATGGTATAAGCGATTCCAGGACGGTCGTGATACTTTGAAAGACGATCCAAATCCGAACCGGCCAAAAAAGAAAAATCGCGATGAATTGGTGGAAAAAGTGCGTAAAATGATCGGGAATTCGCTCCAAAATTCGGGTCAAAATGTCAATGATGAATATTATCTGGGTGTAATGGAGCGTTTGTGGAAGACAGAGTTGAGATTTTAATCGATTAAAATTTTAATCATGATTGATTGATTAATGTGTACGATTGAAAAAAGAAATCATCGAAACATCGTCGATTGATTCAATCAATTGATGAAGTCAATCGTCAATCGTTGATTAAAAGAAGAAATCATCGAAAAATCGACGATTGGATCAATCGATTGATGAAGTTAATCGTCAATCGTTGATTAAAAGAAGAAATCATCGAAATGATATGCAATATTTATAAACAACATTTTTTAAAAATGAAATCTTATATTAGGTAGTAGTAGCCTTTGTAGATCTGGAATAAATAAAAATCGTACCAAATTCTATCGAATTTCATATGGGAGCACTTTTTGAAGATTTTCAGATGCTATAAATGCATAAAGATCCGCAGTCTAATTATAGGTATTAATTGTTACTCTAATATTATCTCGCTTTTTTATCTATTTTCATGGTCAGTAAATATCTCCAATATTATTTACAACGTTGACAGATTTGACTGTGGATTATCGATATGTGTAAAGAGATAATTATTTAGTTATGCATCATGGAATAACATTGTCGCGAAATAGAAGTGCGTCAACATAGAATACGGACGTAAGCATAAGTGGGACAGTGATCGCGTGAAACGTGTTCTTGTCGAGCAAGGCCGCGCAAAGGATGCCGGTTGCGATCCACTGTAAACGATTTGCTCGTAGAATGGCCGCGGTAAACAGAAAATAACAGAGCGCCGAGACTAGTCGGCTAGCCGGCGTTAACTCATCGAGTTTAGGAGTTTGTTATTTCGGTTTCGCCGTTAACTCCTGCTAGCCGACGACAAGAGACGTTCGCCAGACCACCCTGGAACCACCCTGCACCGGCTGATCGAACTTCCTTTACCTCCGCCGGTGAAACATAAGCAAAACATGCGATATTGCCACGCGTGACGCAACATTTTCACGTTTACCGCACGGTCTCGGCAAATCTGTCGGCCTGATAAATAAATCTGAATTTACTGCCGATTTTAGAAAGCTTGTCTGCTCTCTGCTTATCATTGGCTTCGTGATCTATTGATCTACATAATGGGGTTATTCGGTGCTTCCCATGTAGCTCTTGCTTTCAATGATTGTACCAGAACATTTTCAGTTGGAATCAGCGGTTCAATCACGGTCACAGCTTTTTACGAACTGTTTTATAGAAGCTGAGGTTGAACGTTAAGCTTCGTTTTATTTCAATATTCCGATTCGTGTTTTTCTTTTATGGCGGATTTTATACACGACGCAGCTACAAAAACAACACATTCCAAATTTCAATAAAGCTGTTCAGTTCATCGTATTTATAGCTCCATTAAATCCACAATCAATTTACAAATACTCAGCCGGTGTGCATGTAAATTCCAATTTTTAAATAACCGAGATTTTGCTCGATGTTTTTATATTCTGTCAAATGTTTAATTTAATAACAACAACAATCTTATTTTATTGTAAAATTAAAAGTTGATGTAAAATCAAGGTAGAACCATCCTGATTACAATTCATTCGTACACGTGCAAGAAAAATAATTAGAAAAACATAAATTCGTTTAACTAAATCAATTTTACGAATTCAAACAAATCCTTTTATGCAGAAGGACATTTATGCTTAAAGAAGAGATGGCGTCGCTCGCAGGATAAATCGCACGACACCCCGATCAAAAAGGGCTTAACGCAGGTGGCGGGCGCAGCATTAATGCACCTCGTTGCAGCGCATTGCATCGGGCCGCGATCAGCATCGGATTCGCGAAGAATCGCGAGGAATTCGTGTCGCCCGGCCTGGCCAGGACGATCAAAAGGTCTTTACGTACCACGGTGAACGGAACAAGCCGTGGCTTCTTTTCATCCTCTCCCCGGGTTCCTCCTCGCGAGCATTTACAATGGACCACACACGCATCGGTCACCTCTCGCAGCCGAGTGCGCTTCTTACGGGGTCAGGGGCTTCTGTCATCTATCTTAGAGGGGTTCATATTCACTCGGTGACACTAATGCCTGGTCCTCGGTCACAGCGAGAGCTTTATCTGCGCGTTCAGGAACGCGGAGTCTGGAGGAACCCTTACCACTTTTTTTCTACTGTGAGGGAAGTGCGTTCGATGACAGGCAAAGGGTTCAAACTGTATGCCACAGTTCTCTCGATGGGATGAATGATTATCCCGTTTTTAGGTTATCTGCGTCTATCTTGGACGTAAATTGTGTGCTGACGAGTTGAAGAGTGGTAGGATTCGAGGAGGCGTTTCATACCACAGTTTTAGATTAGGGCTGTTTAAGGACGATCTTCCAAAATGTTCAGTATATTTTCTTCGGAGATGTTGGATATTCGGGGAGTTAGAGTTTCATAATTGAACAATGCATTTGATACTACACCTTCCAGGTTCCGAATTTAAAGAACGACGATTTTATAAAATACTGGCAATATGTATTTACCTGAGAAATTAATGAAGATAGAATTTGATAGTTCAACAATGCATTTGATATTACACCTTCCAGGTTCCGAATTTAAAGAACGACGATTTTATAAAATACTGGCAATATGTATTTACCTGAGAAATTAATGAAGATAGAATTTGATAGTTGAACAATGCATTTGATATTACACCTTCCAGGTTCTGAATTTAAAGGACGACGATTTTATAAAATATTGGGAGTATGTATTTACCTGAGAAATTAATGAATATAGAATTTGATAGTTGAACAATGCATTTGATATTACATCTTCCAGGTTCTGAAATTAAAGGACGACGATTTTATAAAATACTGGCAATATGTATTTACCTGAGAAATTAATGAAGATAGAATTTGATAGTTGAACAATGCATTTGATATTACACCTTCCAGGTTCTGAATTTAAAGGACGACGATTTTATAAAATATTGGGAATATGTATTTACCTGAGAAATTAATGAAGCTAGAATTTGATAGTTGAACAATGCATTTGATATTACATCTTCCAGGTTCTGAATTTAAAGGACGACGATTTTACAAAATATTGGCAATATGTATTTACCTGAGAAATTAATGAATATAGAATTTGATAGTTGAACAATGCATTTGATATTACATCTTCCAGGTTCTGAATTTAAAGGACGACGATTTTACAAAATATTGGCAATATGTATTTACCTGAGAAATTAATGAATATAGAATTTGATAGTTGAACAATGCATTTGATATTACATCTTCCAGGTTCTGAATTTAAAGAACGACGATTTTATAAAATATTGGGAATATGTATTTACCTGAGAAATTAATGAATATAGAATTTGATAGTTGAACAATGCATTTGATATTACATCTTCCAGGTTCTGAATTTAAAGGACGACGATTTTATAAAATATTGGGAATATGTATTTACCTGAGAAATTAATGAATATAGAATTTGATAGTTGAACAATGCATTTGATATTACATCTTCCAGGTTCTGAATTTAAAGGACGACGATTTTATAAAATA
Source organism: Lasioglossum pauxillum (assembly GCA_933228785.1). Classification (NCBI taxonomy): domain Eukaryota; kingdom Metazoa; phylum Arthropoda; class Insecta; order Hymenoptera; family Halictidae; genus Lasioglossum; species Lasioglossum pauxillum. Next base: position 34,348,361 of record OW121705.1, on the reverse strand, counting down.
TTGGGAATATGTATTTACCTGAGAAATTAATGAATATAGAATTTGATAGTTGAACAATGCATTTGATATTACATCTTCCAGGTTCTGAATTTAAAGGACGACGATTTTATAAAATACTGGCAATATGTATTTACCTGAGAAATTAATGAAGATAGAATTTGATAATTGAACAATGCATTTAATATTACATCATTTATATTATTCATAATCTTCATTATTCATAATATCTTCATTATTCATAATATTCATAATCATTGATATTACATCTCAACATTTTGCTCAGGTATCATGAATCATGTCCTGAAGGCTGCAATCTTCGAAACAAGCCTACTTTCCAATGAAATTGTACTTGTCGAAATTCAAGAAATTGAATAAATGAATGTACTTGTTGAATTTAAAAAATTGCCAAAGCCATAACTTGCCCCGTTCATACAGCAGTCTGCAATTTAAATTCCACTGAACTCTGAAAGCCACGTCATAGTGTAGAAAAATACAGACATGGGAGTTGAGGAATCTGAAACAAAATGTAAGATTGTTAATAAGAAGGATTGTATTGGCAGTGCTCTGCTATACGAAGACCAGTAACTAAATTTAGTTTATTTTGAAATAGAGAAACCTATCGAATAGTGATCACTGTGTGATGTTGATGTTACAGTGGCCGACATGGTTCTTCCAACCAGAACTTCCTCTCAGCACGCCACTGGCAACCACTCACGTGTCCAACGCCAGCAGTATACCTACATCGTCGCATCTATCCTCCAGGACACATTCTGATTTGCCTAAGGCATCGGACTTAGTCGACGGCACCAAGATCCATGGACAAACTCCAACGATATGCACGGTAAGTTTCTCCACGGACTATACTTTTTTCAGGAATCCTCCGAAATCGAAAAACTATACGTTCCTTATCAGATCTGAATGTATAACAGCAAAGTTATAACACAAAGTTCAACTCTTTGAACATGTAGCATTTAACATCATTTAAATCAATTCAACGGGCCGCGTATAAACATGGAAAGAACTACACAAATTCAGAACTGCATATTCTCTCAATTAAAAAATTCAGAAGATGCAGGACTAAAAGAAGCTAAACAAATTCAGAACTGAATATACCTTTTGAAATCCTTTTAATTGCAAAATACAGAAGGTCCAGGAATGGAAGAAGCTAAACAAATTCAGAACATCTTTAAACTTGTCTTAATTGAAAAAATTCTGAGAGATATCATTTCCAAACATTTCTCAATTAAAAAATTCCCAGAAATGAAGGAAACTAAACCAATTCAGAATATTATCATCAAACTTCCCTCAATTTAAAAATTCTAAAACATCTTATAAATCTATAATCTCAGGTATAGGAGCAATTAGACAAATTAGAACAGAATATTATTTTTCAACTTCTGAATTCATTAAAAAATTGTACATAGTGAAAACATTAAAAAATGTTACAATGTATTTTTTCGTTAAAATTATTCGGCACAAGTCGTACATTTACAACCAGAAAATAGATAAAATTTCCAGTAATACAAAAATTGCAAAAATTCATTAGAAATTGCCCAAAAATTCTGAACAATAAAAACATTTTAAACAATGTATAAATATATAATGTTCGACTCGTTAAAATTATTCAGCCCAAGTCATACATTTACGACCAGAAAATAGATAAAATTTCCAGCAAAAGAAAAATTGAAAAAATTCGTTAGAAAGTGCCCAAAAATTCTGAATAATAAAAACATTTTAAAAAATGTATAAATATATAATGTTCGACACGCTAAAATGATTCAGCACAAGTTATACATTTACGACCAGAAAATAGATAAAATTTCCAGTAATACAAAAATTGAAAAAATTCATTAGAAATTCCTAAAAAATTCTGAACAATAAAGACATCTAAAAAAATGTATAAATATACACATGTTCGACCCGTTAAAATTATACGGATACGAGATAAGTGTGCACGTCGCTGCAGCGACCGACGCAAACAATTTCGGTTCTGCATAAAGTACCGCGCAGTATAATTATAACACTCGGAGGTGCCCGGAAGAATCCAATCTCTTGAATTTCTCCGTTGTCACCTGGCGATGGCGGCCACCTTGACGAAATTACATGTCGCCGAGGGAAATTGCCAGTTGATTGCCAGCCGGCCTGCGACGATCATGCGTGTCCGCAGCGCGTATAGCCCGCGTCTTTAGAGTCTCATCTGGCCGTTTCTCGCGGCGTCTTTCACGTACGCCGAGGATAAACTGCGCCCGTGTTTGCGGTTTGATTTTCTTAGATACCCTGCAGATTGATCCTCGGGAGATTTTACGGATAACTGTGCGTACAACTACCAGACGTAACGAGATTGGTCCCTAACTGAACACCTATATCTGAACGCGAAAACGCTTCCTTGATATGGAACGGTCAGTTGATAATATCCTGGCCTGAATTTTTCAATCGAGGTGGAAATACACGAAATAGTCTAGTTGAAATTATAAATATTGGGCTGGGTTTTCAAATGAAAATTTAGAGATTCAATTTTGTGCATACGTGTATTCAATTATAAGTAGACTGCGGGTTTGATCGTGAAATAATGTATTCTCACATCTTGACTCTATTTTCAACTTGAACTTATTAAAAATTCTGCAGTTTCCTTATAAACGGCAGCCAGCTGACACTATAACCGGAACACACGATCGTCTTCTTCGAAGAAAGCTGCCACGAACATGATCGTCGCAGACGATGAATTATCCATCGGCGACGAGTCACACGAGCGACGCTGTTCACCGAGAAATTATGATGTTGGCTGGTGTAAAAAGAGCGAGGGACTAAAACGTTACATTGAGCTCGATCTTGCGGTGGATAATTGGTACATGCGACCGGAGTTGCGTTCCGCGTTATAATAAATATTGATGGTAAATTTGAACTTTGTTTAAAGTCACGTTTTATAGCGCATGCAATTTTATGGCAAAAAGGAACGGCTGGGCAGAGACTTGTCCAACATCGCTATTCTGGGCTGTAATAATCTCTGCAATGTTGCGTTTACTCAGTTTTATACCGTAATTTACGCAGTCGCATATTTTTACTCAGAAAACTATATTTATAATTTGAACACTGAATACCCAATTCTCGAAAATTGCCTACATTTAAACTGCGATAATTTCGTAAAAAATTATCGTACGACAATAAATTCTGAATCATTTTAAAGCTCGACGACTCCACTTTCGCACACCACAGTTCAGTTTATTAAAAAAATGTTTTTACGATGTACCGAGCGAGAAACTGGAGACGTGATTTTTCTAAAAACTGCTGCACATTTTTTCTCGCCAGTAAAACCACCGTAGATAAAAAGATTGAAGCTTCCTCTTTAATTGACGTTCGATTTTTCTCAGTCGTTTTATCGAGTTTGGACCAAGATGCTCCTTCTCTTTCTTCTATGAAACGGTGGAAAAAAAATCGTACATCAATTTTTAAGCAGTCGTTGTAAAGCTGAAGCTTCATTCTTCAATTCCGTAAAAGATTCATTCACGAGAAAAATATTTTCAAGTTTCTGGAGGCGTTTGAAGTTGCGCAACTTTTCAAAAAAAATGGGTCTTTGGTTTCCCACCTGCTGCGTCGTGTAAAAATGTTTTAGAGGAAAAGTTATGGTTGTACGCGAACGCGTTTCGTGGGATCGGTTCAGACGGGAGCGTGCGTCTAATGGGCACGCATGATCTTTCACTCGGCGTTTAATCGACGTTTCTCCCTCGCGTCTAATTTGCGCGTTGATTTACGAGCGATCGGCTCCCTGTACATTCGGAACTGTACCAATTTCGCGATCAAGGCGAGCTGTCTTCGTCGGAGCACGTTCGCGCCGCGTGCTGCCTTTGTTCCGCGAATTTTTCACGGCGACGAGGTTACCTCGTCTTTGTTTCCAATCGTATTTACCGTATGGTATACCCGTGTTATCGTTCTACCGGGCGAATCGGCAGAAAAGTCGCCGGAGCTCGGCGATTCGATATAGTAGGTACATACACTCTGTTGTGATTTATCGGCAAGCGTAGCACATTCGTTTCGTGATTTTTCCCTCGTCGCCAGGTGCGGATATTAACGTTATAGCTTGTCATTGATAGCGGCGGCGAGCATGTGCACCGTTCGAGTGGTTCCGTGGCTTGTATCAGCTCGGATTAGAAGGAATATTACGGTTGTATGGATACTTCATTCTTGCTTGAGCAAGCAGCGTTGACGGTGTCCCTATAGTGATCGATAGTCTCGCGAACGGTGCCTTATTATGGTCTTTCAGATATGTGTTTAGCGGTCTTTTGTTTGAACAGTGAAACTATAAAAATTTTTTAACGGACTGAAATCACGATGATTTTCACGATTGAAATAGACTTTTCATTGCCATTTTATCAAGCGTGGAATGAAACCTATGGATCTGAAAAATTCAATAAAAATTCGGCACTCCTTTAATATTGCGCATCAGTGTATCGCATTATGTATGTCGGAGTATATTGAACCGTGGAACAAAACCTCCACATAAAATCCTAATCGCATGCTCACAAAGGGTACAACAACGTTGCAATCGAAGACGGTCTTTCGATCTCGATCCCGACAGAGTGCATACATACCTCGAGTTACGTGGTTCACGTGGGTAGCCCAACATAAATTATTCTTCGACTGTCCGTGGCCGTGCATTTAATTGTGACAACGAGATTGATCGATGCCGCGACTGCTCGGCCGGTACGCGCCATTAATATCGCGGGACACGATTTACGCGGCGGGATAATGCATAATCGAGAAACAAAAGTGCATTGAATGCAGCCAGGGGACCCGGGGACGGTGCGCGGCGTTATTAAGTATTATATTTAAATCATTTGTTGCATCGGGCCCGGTGCATCGGTGCTAACGAGGGGCCACGACAGCGGCTTAACGAGCCCGTGCACGCCCACGCGGTTTTATCGTTTCAGGGTAAGCGTCGGTTTCGATCTTGACGAATGACTACGCCTCTCTCTCTCTCTCTCTCTCTCTCTCTCTCTCTCACCCACCACTAAAAACCACCTCCGCCACTTCCACGAACCACCGGTAATGCCGTTGTGACAAAACTGTAAATTGAATATCGACCTGCGCTTGCTGGCCTTCTGTGTCATGTCGCCGGCCATTAAACCACCCTTGCCTTCGCTTTTACTAAGCCCGTCCTCCCTACGTAGAACCTCGAAAATTAGTTTCGTGTGCGACCAATCGAACCGATCGAACCGACGACGCTTTTCGAGGAATCGCTGGCCCACGGTTTACTCGAACCTTACTCGGCGATTGCGTTTTCCCGAAGCACGTTTTGTGCAAGCAAACCCGTTGCAGTGTTTCAATTAGATATACTAACCTTAAGGTGCTGCATAAAAATATATATAACTCATGGAATTTTTATTATTTCCACTTGGAAAAAATCACGTATGTACCTCAAATACCAATGAACAGCTGTGTCAAATGTCAACACAAAATATTCAATAGTCTTTCAGGAAAAAATTCTCGAAGTTCGCGCAATGTCGAATTCAAAAACCAGAATACGGTAGTACCTCGTTCGTTGCACGTGACCGAAAATGCAAAAATCGTGGTTGTGTTAACCGATCATGATCTCTCGTATTCTAGATCTTCTTTTGTTTTTCTACGTAGCAATCCCCACCACGAGTTCCGCGATTTTGAAGACCTCTGGGTGGGGGTCGCTAGTTTGCAACAAACGAGGTTACCCCGTTAATTAGTACAACGCTCATTCAGCTTATGAAGTATGCTGGGAGCTTACTAAAATTCTGTATAAATGTTCCAAGATACATACCTCTAAATCAGGCATGTCACACACGCGGCCCGCGGGCCGCAAAAACTTTGAAACTGTTGATGACAATTTATAGGTTTTACACTCCAAATTCACCCTTTTGCAAGGAAATTTCACCTTTCTGTAAATCAATTTCATCCTTTTGCAAATCAATTTCAGCCATTAAGAATATTTAGAAATAATTATTTATTTATTTCGATTAAATTATATATTTATTTAGCCACACGTAAACGGTGTCATTACTTCGAGGGAAGACTCAATACTCAATACGCTTCAATAAATATGTATTTTCATTTCTAAAATTTATTAATCAGAAAATGGCGACACTGAATATGCATATCTACATCTACACTATTCAACATAGTTTTCGCACATTACAAAGTTGGTAATTACTTTTAAGTAAGTATTAGATCTTTGCAATAAATAAATTTGAATGAATTTGATCTGATTTTTTTACAAAAACTTACTTAAAAATACTTTATTTGTGAAAGGTTGAATTTGATTTACAAAAGGGTAAAATTAATTTGCAGAAGGGTGATATTGGTTTACAAAAAGGCAAAATTGATTTACAGAGAGGGGAAATTAACTTGCAGAAGGGTGAATTTGGAGTGCAACTGGAATTAATCGAAATGCAGTATTGAAACAAATACATATGAATGTTGTGATTCCACATTTTTACAATTATTTATCTGTAGACCGATTTCCCGATATGTTATGTGCAATTAGGCGTATTTCAGTTATGTTCGGCAGCAGTGGTAGCACATACATACATATATGAGCGAACCATTATCTTCAACGTTAAAAAATAATAAAACTGCGGAAAGGTCAAGATGAACAGACCAGCGTGTGTACAATCAATTCCAAAAATAATTGCAGTTCAACAAATTCAACCAAATTTTGAAAATTTCGTTACTGGAAAACATTCCCAAGTTTCTTGGAAACAAAAATGAAATCGTTTTATTCAAATAAAGTAAACATGAAAAGAAACAACTTTTGTATGTATGTCATTCTGTATGTGTAACAGCAACGTTAATAAAACAAATATGTTGCCTTTTTATTTCGAGTCTGCTTTTTTACTATTGCTGCCCTCGAATTAATTTATAATAAATAATGAGGCCCTTGGTGGTGAAAGAGTTTGACATGCCTGCTCTAATTGCACAATCTGAGACTAAACTATCCAAAGTTCCAAAGAAGCTGAAGAAACTCGATATTTACAATTACCGTACAGTAGAATAGCAAAAGTTAGTTGTCACAAAATTTAATAGTATACCAGTTAACACTTTGAATGACTACCGAGCAGCTTGAACAGTTCCATGAAATCAAAATAATTTATCGAGCAGGATAAAAACAACATTAATGAATGAATGAAAGAGTTGAGTCTCAAATAATTTCGTACCTGTGAGAAAACGGGGCCCTGGGAATTAAACGGCAGCTCGACAGATTCGATAATTGGCTCGCGACCAATTTCCCAGCCTCCTCCGCGGCGCAACGCCCACGCTTTTGTTCTTGTTCGCACTGATCCGCGAATAGTGCGTTGCCGAGAGGCAGAGAACAGAGAGAAGGAGAGAGAGAAAGGGAGGTGGCATCGAGTATAAATTTGATATTGGCCAACGATCAGCTCGATTTAGCGCCGGCTAATTGTAGTTGGCGTGCCGAGCACCATAACGGAAGCTAATCGTTAACGAGCGAGCAAGCGGTATCGGTCGTTCGGTTGCAGAGAGGAAGGCGAAAATCGTCTCCATTAACGCCGTAACGAGGGCAAGTTTCGAGAATTCAAAAGAAAATAGCAGTGCGATGTAGGCAGCTCGTCGATCGAGCGCAAGAAGTCGGTTCGAATGAGAATGAGAAAACACCGGCCCTCATTAGGGGAGCAGTAATCGGTCTTATAGCGCCATTAGAGTATCGAGGCTTTCACGAACTGCGGATCTAGGTGCAAACAGTGCTCAAAGCTCACGTTTAATCGCCTCTTAACCAGACCACGGTTTAACCCTTCGGGGACGAAGGTTTCTTTCTGTATGATGGATATTCCTTATGATTAGTAGACTCGATTTTTATGTATTTTTAATAAATTGGTCGTGTGAAATATAACAAATTATCAAAGCTATTAATAATGCACTAGGCTTTTACTTCGACAGTAATAAATGTAAGTATTTGCTTGAGACCAATCTTTGTTTTTCGGAACAAAGAGGCAGCGTATAAAAGAGTTCAGAAAACCGGAGAAAAAACGTGGCGAAAGTGCACCTGCGAACACGCGGCCGATATTTAAGGAGGCGCAAGTGCAGGGGGCAAATTGAAGACGTTTAAAAATGAGAACAAGCCGGTCGGGGGCTTCGGGGAACGAACGATTTGTACATAAAACTGTTAATGCACGCGTTTCACGCGAGCCAAATCGAAAGGGCGAGTCGCCTTGCTGTGAACCACTGCGTTGGGAATCAACATGGCGGCCACCGTCGACACAACAGTCGTTCTAAAGTCAGACAATATTTTCCCAGTCTTTGAATAATTCGATTCTGACTCCTTCTCCTACACTTCACCATCTTCCAACCATCTCCAAAAATTTTCTTTGGATCAGACAATTTTTGGACGAGTCCGAAATGTTTCTCCAACTTCTGACATCTTTCCTGATGTTGTGTAATTTGTTTTAAAATCAAAACAATTTTTCTCAGTCTCTGAATAATTGTCTTTGATTCTGACTCCTTTCCCTGAGCTGTGGAACTAGCTCCAGAAATTAGCTTCGGATCAGACAATTTTTGGACGAGTCTGAAATGTTTCTCCAGCTTCTGACATCTTTCCTGATGTTGTGTAATGTGTTTTAAAATCAAAACAATTTTTCTCAGTCTCTGAATAATTGTCTTCGATTCTGACTCCTTTCCCTGAGCTGTGGAACTAGCTCCAGAAATTAGCTTCGGATCAGACAATTTTTGGACGAGTCTGAAATGTTTCTCCAGCTTCTGACATCTTTCCTGATGTTGTGTAATGTGTTTTAAAATCAAAACAATTTTTCTCAGTCTCTGAATAATTGTCTTCGATTCTGACTCCTTTCCCTGAGCTGTGGAACTAGCTCCAGAAATTAGCTTTGAATCAGACAATTTTTGGACGAGCCCGAAATGTTTCTCCAGCTTCTGACATCTTTCCTGATGTTGTGTAATGTGTTTTAAAATCAAAACAATTTTTCTCAGTCTCTGAATAATTGTCTTTGATTCTGACTCCTTTCCCTGAGCTGTGGAACTAGCTCCAGAAATTAGCTTCGGATCAGACAATTTTTGGACGAGTCTGAAATGTTTCTCCAGCTTCTGACATCTTTCCTGATGTTGTGTAATGTGTTTTAAAATCAAAACAATTTTTCTCAGTCTCTGAATAATTGTCTTCGATTCTGACTCCTTTCCCTGAGCTGTGGAACTAGCTCCAAAAATTAGCTTCGGATCAGACAATTTTTGGACGAGTCTGAAATGTTTCTCCAGCTTCTGACATCTTTCCTGATGTTGTGTAATGTGTTTTAAAATCAAAACAATTTTTCTCAGTCTCTGAATAATTGTCTTCGATTCTGACTCCTTTCCCTGAGCTGTGGAACTAGCTCCAAAAATTAGCTTCGGATCAGACAATTTTTGGACGAGTCTGAAATGTTTCTCCAGCTTCTGACATCTTTCCTGATGTTGTGTAATGTGTTTTAAAATCAAAACAATTTTTCTCAGTCTCTGAATAATTGTCTTTGATTCTGACTCCTTTCCCTGAGCTGTGGAACTAGCTCCAGAAATTAGCTTCGGATCAGACAATTTTTGGACGAGTCTGAAATGTTTCTCCAGCTTCTGACATCCTTCCTGATGTTGTGTAATTTGTTTTAAAATCAGAAAATCTTTTCTCAGTTTCTGAATAATTGTCTTCGATTCTGACTCCTTTCCCTGCACTGTCGAACTAGCTCCAGAAATTAGCAAGCATCAGACAATTTTTGGACGAGCCCGAAATTTTTCTCCAGCTTCTGACATCTATTCCAGCAATTCGTTTGGAAGTCAGCAAATTTCCTCGTCGTTTCCGAGTAATTTTCCCCGACTCTGACAGGTTCTCCAGCGCCGTGGAATTCGCCGTAGGCCTCGCAATTAGTTCGTAGGCCCTAAAGCTTTTTCGTGGTACCGGAGGTGTCTATTTAATAAGACAGTCCCGGTTGCACCGCGGTCGCTTAATTGCCGCTTAAATTCACATTACACGATGTCAATTACGATTTCATGGGGACGGATCTACGGCGGTCGGGTGGCATGCAACCGAAAGGAATCTCGCTAGCAGAAGTCGGCCAATAAAACGGAGATGGCCATGCAGAGAGAGAGAGAGAGAGAGAGAGAGAGAGAGAGAGAGAGAGAGAGAGAAGAAGAGAGAGAAGACGGGATAGAGAGCGGGGAGAAAAAAAATCATTAACTAATCATTAACTGTTAACCGTTCGTTTCGCCGGGGCGACGAGAGATTCAAAGAGGAACCGACGCGGTGACGAGGCAGTGACGACCAGTGACCAACGGCTAATGACGATGACTTTTTGTCGGCACGGGAACCTTGTTTCTTTTCTTCTGCTTTTTCCCCCTTTTTTTGTCCTTTTTCGATTCTGCCGCCCAACCAGGCTCTGCTTTTCACCGCGCGCCTCCGACGGAACGACTTCGTCCCCATGAGACGCGATCTCTAATTACAGTTATTACGAAAATATTTCTCCGGCCGATCGGTACTTCCGTATTCGGCCACGGTGCTTCTCGCTCTTTCTCTCTACCTTTTTCTCTTTTTTTCGATGGAGACCGCTCGCGATTACGAGCCGAGCTACGACGCGGTTTACGGATTCTCCTTTTATTGTCCGATGACGAGTGAATCCGATCCGCAGCACGCTTTGTACGATTAAACGAGCCTGGGAATCCTGAACGTTCTCCTGCGATTGTTCATGAAGCTATTGAAATGTTACTCGTATTGTTGTTAACAATGTGCACAACCACGCGGTGAAGTGTACGTAATAGGCTGCACGTAGCAGAGGCCGCCACGCTTTCGCATTGGGAACTAACAACAACTTTGTTTTCGTAATACTCAAAACAATTCATTTTTCCTTAGAATAGTGCATCCATACAGTTTAAAAAAGCAAAAGCGAAAAGAATGAAAACAAAAAATAGTTTATTGATGGATAGTTGCAATTAACATATCTCCTAAACTAATAATCTCTAGATATTAACAAGTTAACACTTCTTTCAACAGAATTATGAGCCGGATCGACCAACCTGATAAAAAATATATGACTCCGTATAAAAAACAGATGTGACCTTCATGTGTCCTCTACGCGAATAACAACTTTGTTTTCGTAGTGGTCCAAACAATTAATTTCTCTTTACAATAGCACATTCGTATACTTTAAAAAAGCAAACACGGAAATAATAAAAATTAAAAGAAAAGTTTATGTAAACTAATAATTTCTAGATGTTAACACGTTAACACTTGTTTCAACAGATTTGTGACCTGGATCGACCAACCCGATAAAAGTATCACGATTCCATTTGAAGAAACAAAGATCGTCAAGTGTCCTGTACGCCAATAACAACTTTGCGTTTACCCTACATCTTAGCCAGGAGTTATACGGAGAAAACAGAGTGAACAGACAATTTCCCGATGCGCTATACCGTGCGATCGTTGGCGTGCACTGCGGCAAAATCCGATCTGCGGGATCGACGTCGGGAATCGCAACGATGCTGGCGCAGTTGTAACACGCGGGGGCGGCTCCGTCCGCGCGTTCTTTCTCGCTTTCTCTCTGGGAACGGGCGAGAAGTAGAAGCGAAGTAATTAGCGTTTCGAAAGTTTGGTTGGACTTGTCGTATCGCGCCGCGAAGTAGAACGGTCCGCGAGACCAAGTCGAGTCGAGTCGAGTCGGGATCTAATTGCGCCACGGCGCGTTTAATTAGATCGTTTGCGCGCTGGCTCGCTCGCTTACTCGCGGGACCGCGTGCTGCCCTTCGTATCAAACTTGCCCTGTCCTTAGCGATACGGATCAGCCTTAATTCACCGTTCCTCGGCTCGCGGCATTAATCTCACTTCCGCGCCGCGAGGAACCACGCTAAAATTAGCGAAGCCCGCTAATTCGTCGAGCATACGCGAGCCATAGGCATAGACGCATCGACTGTTACGGTTTTTAACAGTTTTCTATAAACTACAAAGTACATCATTGAATTTTATGGAAATTTTTGGTTGTTGTCATAGAAACAAAATTATTGTAGAGTTTTATATTCTTGCATGACCACAAATTCAAGGCAAAAAAACACGCATTCAAACTAATAAAAAAATCATCATTTTGAACATCATGGAAATTTTTGGTTGTTGATATAGAAACAAAATTATTGTAGAGTTTTATATTCTTGCATGACCACAAATTCAAGGCAAAAAACACGCATTCAAACTAATAAAAAAATCATCATTTTGAACATCATGGAAATTTTTGGTTGTTGATATAGAAACAAAATTATTGTACATTTTTATATTCTTGCATGACCACAAATTCAAGGCATAAAAGCATGCATTGAAACGATAAAAGTCATGATTGAATGCCGTAGAAATTTTTGGTTATTGACATAGAAACAAAATTATTGTACATTTTGATATCCTTACATGACCACAAATTCACTGCAAAAAAACAGGCATTGAAACTACAAAAGTCATGATTGAATGCCATAGAAAATTTTGGGATTAACAGCATTGAATTTTGATTTTTTTTTACTTGAAGTATATTATTTATCTACTCCAAAACCCACGAACACGTGTGCAAAATCTGAATGCAAAAAGTTGAATAATCTCTCTGAATAAAATTCCTAAAGATTTGTAAAAAGGTGGCCCTAAAAAGCAGACTACCTCTGTAACTAATGTAATTGGCAGTACTTGCTGCGACGCATATGTATGGTGAACTGATTAAAAATTTTTCTTCATAATGTAGTTCAAAGAGAGCCGTAAGATGGTTGTGGTAACTGTCTCGTTGCACCGCTTTCCTCGCGGCAAAGAGACTCCAATAAGCGATCGAGCGAGGAAGATAATTCGTTCGACGGGTCCTTTGATCGGGTCCCGCGCATCCGTCCTTTGATATCGTTTTCTCGGAAATAATTAACGAACCACGATAAAGTGTCCCGAGCCGATGAAACGTCGTTCTGTGCGAGCACCATGAACGGACGCGTTCATGAGCGGACGGCGACATCCGAGCGAAATAACTGATATTAACAGACTGCGGTTTTCATGTACGAGAATGTTTATACGTTGACAGTGCTCATTCTCCATTACATATCCACAATTTTACTAAAATGAATTTTTTAAAAATTCGAGAACTCCTTGACTATACTGGAGGTTCTATTCGTGCTACTATTCTGTTAATGGGGTCACGAACTATTATTTAATATCTTTTATTTTCAATACCTATAGTGCCTTCTAATATCAGTACTCATTATTAGACAGCGGATTTTATTTTCAACATATTAAAAATATTAAGAGGATGAAATAAATTTCTTTATCACTCCACTTTATCCCAATTCAAGTAGAAAATTTTGTTTAATCTAAATCCATGCAAAAGCTACTTCCTTCTTCGTTTTACACCCTTTTAATACTAACTTCAAAGCGTTCGCATCCAAACTACCGTGCTCACTAAATTATTGTGACGTTTTCGTACAAATGGGATTTCGCCATTGCGTTTACGTGGGTCGGTAGGATTGAGGATCATTTCTTGAGAGCGAAGGAGGCCAGCGAGATCCGCAAGAGCGTCTATTAGTCGCGTTCCGATCTTGTAACGATGACGACGCTTAGCCGCGGCGACTCCTAGGTTGATTGTGCATCATTTGTGACGGGAGGAGACGAGACGGCTGATGATCGTTCATGGGGGACGTTGAACCATTCCCCGTTCCATTGACTGATGCGCTAGCTAGCCGGTCGCTATGCTGATTCGAGCTTTCAGAAAGCATTCAAACAAGACCACCGCGAGCAAACGACGCGTCGTCGTCTCTGCTCGATCGAGATGGGACAAGTCTGCGGAGATTATTCGAGCGAATTTATTAAACGGCATCTATGTAGGTGACGCTGAAGAACACTCATGCTCCTTGGACATTAAGGATTGGAATTCCATGTTTCATTTTCACTGAGAAATTCCTTTTTACCTCTCTAGATTCCCATTTACACCTTCCCAGGTGTAGCTGACTTTGTGCTGATGGTTCGTAAATTTTTGGCGAGCTGCATTGATATTATTTTGTGCTCTTTTAAGTGGAAAGGTGTAGCCAACTAAAATTTTGTTTTGCTCTTCTTCAATGTGTAGTCCAACACTTTCTTCTTCATCATATCGACTAGTTGCGAGAAACGTCTCATCTCTTGAAAAACTTCTACTCATTTCTAAATATCGATGGTACAGGTTCCCGCGAAAGATAACCGATCTTTCTCGCGAAAAAGAAAGGAATCGCTCGGTTGGAGGGAGCCTGGAAAAGAGGATCGAGGACGACTGTTCGTTTGCTAATGATCCCCGGACTGGTCCGAGGACATGAGTTACGAGGATGACATCCGGTTCAACGATCGAACGCCGGTGAAATCAGTACCGGTCGGAGAGCCCGTTCGCTCGGAGACCGCCGATTTACGGTACCGGAGCTGGAGATTGCTTATTAGGAAGCCGGCCGGCGATCAAATAGAAAGGCCAGTGACAATTTGATAGATTGAGCTTTTTGTCGAGGGAGTCGTCGTTAGGGCTGGCTACGGCGCGCCGGAATTATTGGGTTTTTTGTTCGGCGACCGGTCGAATAACTAATAACGAGATGCGAGACGCTCTTGACGCGTTGCGGCAATTCCTTGGTGACGAAAAACCGTCTTGGAAGACCAGTGCAGCCTGATGGAGAAGGAAAACTGTTCCGAATGGCGATTAGAGGTGCCAGATGACGAAAAATTGTCCTGAACGATGTCTAGAGCTTGCCAGAGGATGAGAAACTGTCTTGGAATACAACTGGAGGACCAGATGATCTTAGAGGACAACTAGAGGACGAAATATTGTCCTGATGCATGTTTAGAGTTCACCAGAAGATGAAAAGCTGTTTTGAAAAACAACTGGATCACCAGATGGTCTTAGAAGAGAACTAGAAAATTACTAGAGGTTCTAGAGGACCAAAAATCGTCCTCGAGGACGACTAGAGCTTGCCAGAAGATGAAAACTGTCTTTGAACACAACTAAAGGGCCAGACGATCTTAGAGGACAAGCAGAGGACGAAATATTTTCCTGAAGGATGTCTAGAGTTCACCAGAAGATGAAAAGCTGTTTTGAAAAATAACTGGATCACCAGATGGTCTTAGAAGAGAACTAGAAAATTACTAGAGGTTCTAGAGGACCAAAATTCGTCCTGGAGGACGACTAGAGCTTGCCAGAAGATGAAAACTGTCTTTGAACACAACTAAAGGGCCAGACGATCTTAGAGGACAAGCAGAGGACGAAATATTTTCCTGAAGGATGTCTAGAGTTCACCAGAAGATGAAAAGCTGTTTTGAAAAATAACTGGAAGACCAGATGGTCTTAGAAGACAACTAGAAAATGGCTAGAGGTGCTAGAGGACCAAAAATCGTCCTGGAGGACGACTAGAGCTTGCCAGAAGATATAAACTGTCTTTGAACACAACTAAAGGGCCAGACGATCTTAGAGGACAAGCAGAGGACGAAATATTTTCCTGAAGGATGTCTAGAGTTCACCAGAAGATGGAAAGCTGTTTTGAAAAACAACTGGAAGACCAGATGGTCTTAGAGGACAACTAGAAAATGACTAGAGGTGCTAGAGGACCAAAAATCGTCCTCGAGGACGACTAGAGCTTGCCAGAAGATGAAAACTGTCTTTGAACACAACTAAAGGGCCAGACGATCTTACAGGACAAGCAGAGGACGAAATATTTTCCTGAAGGATGTCTAGAGTTCACCAGAAGATGAAAAGCTGTTTTGAAAAACAACTGGATCACCAGATGGTCTTAGAAGAGAACTAGAAAATTACTAGAGGTTCTAGAGGACCAAAAATCGTCCTCGAGGACGACTAGAGCTTGCCAGAAGATGAAAACTGTCTTTGAACACAACTAAAGGGCCAGACGATCTTAGAGGACAAGCAGAGGACGAAATATTTTCCTGAAGGATGTCTAGAGTTCACCAGAAGATGAAAAGCTGTTTTGAAAAATAACTGGATCACCAGATGGTCTTAGAAGAGAACTAGAAGATTACTAGAGGTGCTAGAGGACCAAAAATCGTCCTGGAGGACGACTAGAGCTTGCCAGAAGATATAAACTGTCTTTGAACACAACTAAAGGGCCAGACGATCTTAGAGGACAAGCAGAGGACGAAATATTTTCCTGAAGGATGTCTAGAGTTCACCAGAAGATGAAAAGCTGTTTTGAAAAACAACTGGAAGACCAGATGGTCTTAGAGGACAACTAGAAAATGACTAGAGGTGCTAGAGGACCAAAAATCGTCCTGGAGGACGACTAGAGCTTGCCAGAAGATGAAAACTGTCTTTGAACACAACTAAAGGGCCAGACGATCTTAGAGGACAAGCAGAGGACGAAATATTTTCCTGAAGGATGTCTAGAGTTCACCAGAAGATGAAAAGCTGTTTTGAAAAACAACTGGATCACCAGATGGTCTTAGAAGAGAACTAGAAAATGGCTAGAGGTTCTAGAGGACCAAAAATCGTCCTCGAGGACGACTAGAGCTTGCCAGAAGATGAAAACTGTCTTTGAACACAACTAAAGGGCCAGACGATCTTAGAGGACAAGCAGAGGACGAAATATTTTCCTGAAGGATGTCTAGAGTTCACCAGAAGATGAAAAGCTGTTTTGAAAAATAACTGGATCACCAGATGGTCTTAGAAGAGAACTAGAAAATTACTAGAGGTGCTAGAGGACCAAAAATCGTCCTCGAGGACGACTAGAGCTTGCCAGAAGATGAAAACTGTCTTTGAACAGAACTAAAGGGCCAGACGATCTTAGAGGACAAGCAGAGGACGAAATATTTTCCTGAAGGATGTCTAGAGTTCACCAGAAGATGAAAAGCTGTTTTGAAAAATAACTGGAAGACCAGATGGTGTTAGAAGACAACTAGAAAATGGCTAGAGGTTCTAGAGGACCAAAAATCGTCCTCGAGGACGACTAGAGCTTGCCAGAAGATGAAAACTGTCTTTGAACACAACTAGAGGGCCAGACGGTCTTAGAGGACAAGCAAAGGACGAAATATTTTCCTGAAGAATGTCTAGAGTTCACCAGAAGATGAAAAGCTGTTTTGAAAAACAACTGGATGACCAGATGGCCTTAGAAGACAACTAGAAAATGGCTAGAGGTGCTAGAGGACCAAAAATCGTCCTGGAGGAGGACTAGAGCTTGCCAGAAGATAAAAACTGTCTTTGAATACAACTAGAGGACCAGACGGTCTTAGAGGACAAGCAGAGGACAAAATATTGTCCTGAAGGATGTCTAGAGTTCACCAGAAGATGAAAAGCTGTTTTGGAAAACAACTGGAGGACCAGATGGTCTTAGAGAACAACTAGAAAATGGCTAGAGGTGCTAGAGGACCAAAAATCGTCCTGGAGGAGGACTAGAGCTTGCCAGAAGGTAAAAACTGTCTTTGAACACAACTAGAGGGCCAGACGGTCTTAGAGGACAAGCAAAGGACGAAATATTTTCCTGAAGAATGTCTAGAGTTCACCAGAAGATGAAAAGCTGTTTTGAAAAACAACTGGAGGACCAGATGGTCTTAGAGGACAACTAAAGGATGATTAGAGTCTGCTGGAAGATGACTAGAGGTGCTAGAGGTTTAAAAATCGTCCTGGAGGACGACTAGAGCTCGCCAGAAGATGAAAAACTGTGTTTGAACACAACTAGGGGACCAGACGATCTTAGAGGACAACTAGATGCTGTTAGAGGACGACTAGAGGTGATAAGAAACGAAAAATCGTCCTAGAGGATAACTAGAGCTTCCCAGAAGACGAAAAACTGTCTTAGGGGCAACTAAAAACTGTTAGAGGACGACTAGAGCTTGCTGGGAGATGGTAAACTAGTAGTGGTAGACTGGTAAAAATACACAAGTTTCGCGTACGCAACCGATGACGTTTCCGAGACGTCATTGCAAGGCAAGAGGTTAAAGCGCTACTAAAAAGCGTAATAGCGCACAGCGTAATCCTCGCAGATAAATAAATAGACGCAATTGGCGTTCCGCCGGGCAGGGATTACGATCGCGATAATTCCGGAAACGGTGCGTTCCCTTTAACTCGACAACAGTTCCCCCCGTTTTTCCACCGCCGTGCCGTAGATCAAGGGGTTCGTGCGAGCGGGGAATTCCGATTTTTTCGTGAGCTCGCGAAACCGTACAATTAGCTTAGGATCGACCACACGCGAGCCTCGTAAAACCAGCGTCGGTCCCCGAGAAAGATAGAGAGAAACGGAGAGAGACGGCAGGCTCTCTCTGGCTCTCTGCCCCGGCAATCAGCTCGCTTCTTCGCGCTGGATGCGCGACGATTAACCGCGGAAGGACAAGGACGAGAGCGCGCACCACGGCAAGCAAAAACCTAACTGCTAACGATTCGCGTCTGTCCTGCCTTAATGTCAGCGCTCGTAAATTCGGCTCGTTCTTCCGAGAACGTGGCTCTGCTGCTCGACTGTCTCGAGGCTTTTACTCTCTCGGTGCTGGCAGCTCCACCTTGCTCCGCGGAGCCTAATTGATCGTCCGTGAAATGGAAATCTTTGGGAAACTGTCACTTCTACGTTAATTAGAATGTTCGGTTCTAATGGAAACTCGTTCCGCTGTGAGCATCCGTGTGTTGTCGTTCTGATGATACTCTTCACGTCTCCCTAGTAAGGAAGGTGCCGAAAAATTAACTTTCCCCTTGAATGTCAAAGCCGGAAGTTCAACAATTTTTTTGATTGCGTCATAAATCGATTTTCCAGCACTTTTCTTACATCGATTTCCACTAAACCGAGGTTGTAGAATCTCGCTGTATAATTTCTATGCAGTTTTTAAGCGACTGCAATCTACATCTATATAGCGATTATTAAGTCTGTCATTGTACACTAAACTGTAAGGCTACTGTAAAAAATTGTTAAAGCTGAAATAAACCTATAATAGGTTTCAGTGGCTCAATAAAAAAAAAGTATAATTTTTATGCGCCCTGTACATCAAGGACAAATTAAGAACGTAGGAACGGGGGATGGGGAAAAGAGTGTAGTAAATTTTGGAAAGACACGCGTGTGGTCTGCGATCGGGTGGGGTTTCCGGTGCGGCATTTTAATCGGCAGCATAGCCTGTTATCGCCGCGGTATCGCCGGTTGCGTATCTTTCGCAAGAGGATCGCGGAGTGGGAGGATGCGGAGGATGCTGGCCGTTTTTTCGCAGGCCGCGGCGTATTATTAATGGTGTCACGTATGCGTCGGCTTGTACACACCGTCTCATCATGGACAGTAACCCAAGGCAGCGGTAGATGGCGAGATTCCGCGGTTAGTGGAATTCTTTCCGGCGCTGCTGATAAGAAACTGGCGAGAGGAGAGGATACACGTCTCGGTGCCAGGGCGAAATTACGGGGGTCGCCAGGCAAATTTAATAAAGCCCGAATTAATGTATCGCTGTTAGCTAACAGCGTTGTTTTCCATGACGATGTTCGCACGCGGGCGCGCGCGCGCGCTCCCAGTGCTCCGGGAGAACGGCAGCGGTCGCTTTCTCGCCCCGAAACTACGGGGGATGCATCATCGGGCCCGTTAAATTACGCAATATCCCGTATTATTACACGCACGACCCCGATCCACGGCAGAAAAAGATTATTAGCTAAAAGCGGAGCATTAATTCGTGCCCTTATCGGCTGCATAAACATCGCCGAGCGTGACCGACATGCAAAATGGTATACGGTGCATGTATAGAAATTATATGTCGCGACTATCACAGCGAGATTAATGTAAGAAAGCTGCCGCAAAATTAACTTTGACATTATATTTCCAGGTCGGAAGGTCAACAATTGTTTTTTGTTTCTTATTGTTGTGTTTTTCGAATTTTTCCACAGGATACAGCGCGTGTACACGAAATGACCGGTTCCTCCGCCGTAAAGAAGCTCGGTCCCGCACCGGTCTGGCAGCGATTCGTTACAGTTTGCGTTTCGGAGTCCATCGCAAGGAATTACCACCATCAACACGTCCTTCGATCGCCTTAAGTAGCCCGGGATCGTGCTATTAAACAATTTCTCGTGGATTCGCGGTGCGAGCGACACGAAAAAGACAAACGCGGCTTCCTCTTCGGCGGGCGTCGTTTCAGGAACCCGGACGAGTCCGTTTCAGCCGGCAAGCTGAAATTAACCACCATAAAATTAACCGTCCGAGAGCGGCGCATCGAGGAGTGCTCGCCCCTCCGATCGAACCAGAAAATAAAGCGTTAAAAGGGTTACAGTCTTCGCTCGATCCTTGATCATTCTCTTTTTTTTCAAACGAACGAGCCCGTTCGCTCTACGCTTCCGCCCGGGAGTAATGGCGATTCGGCCAGAGGATTTGTCTTAGCTCTTTCCCGCGAGTGAGTATCCGCGACCATCTACGAAATCATTCCAATGTGACCTCTAGAAAATAAAAATTGTCTGTGTTTTAGTATAATCGTTTCAACAATAATTTTTTGGCACATCATTTTAAAAAATCTTTCAGAAGCTTCAAATTCATAGTGATTTTAGGCATGAATAAAATGGTTCCACGTGCACACTGATTTTCACACAGCGAACAGAGAATGGTCCAGCTCTCCGCGAACCGAAGAAGGCTGCGGGTAATGGCTGGCCGCGTGTATATCGTACTCTCGTCCACACGGACGCGAAGTCACGACCTACTAATGAATGATTATGCTACAATTTGCCCCGGGACGGCAGCTCTTGTAATTTATTAAATTACAGTGATTCGCGGCCGGGCTCCGGGCATCCGGTAGTCGCGCGTCCCCGTTCGCATCGTTTCTCGCTGGTCTTTTCGATTTCGATCGCGACTCGCTATTTCGCGAAAATTTTCCGCGAGAATCAAACAATTCTAATCCACCTTGTAAGCAGAATAACCTAACCTCAAACATTTAATAACCTAGAAAAAATTGTTCGAAAATCAATCATCGTGGTCGGGCCATAGATCATTCAATTAATTTCCATCGAGTCGGATATCGGCTCGCGTTTGATCCAGCGAGCGCAACTCGTTCTCGAAACGAGGCCCAATCGACCATAATTGAAATAGGGTACTCGTGTAAACAGGGGCAACCTCGCGCTGCCATCCTTGGTCATACCCTCGCAATAAAAGGACGAGGACGATGGCGGGGCTTTCTTCTCGTTAGAAAAATAACGAAGCGAACGAAAGACGAAACGCGGTGGTAGGGCTTCTTTGCAGAAGAAAGGAGAGGAGAGAGAGGGGAGGGTGTCGGTGTCTGGTGCTGCGGCGGGAACATCTGCGCCCTTAATTATTTTACAGATTTAGTAGATCGTTATGGCTTGTAAAATTACTGCCAATTTCACGCCCCTAAACTTATTTTATCCGCGCGTTAGCTGCCTATCGGTGGATCGCCGCAAAAGCTTTCGAAGGATATTGGGCATTCTTCCTGGGCTAAATTAATGGCCCCTTGTTTATGACTGCATCGGCACCGGACACGCAACGATTCCGTCGCGGATTCCCGTAAATACCCCCGATAATAATGCCGCTCTCCTTCTCTCCTCTCTTCCTCTCCTACTCTACTCCCATCCTTTTAGTTCGCTTTCGATCCTCCTCTCGATTCGAGCACACCGACGCACAGTGGACCGAAACCGTAAAAATGTGAACCAAATTCGAACTGGCCTTATTAGCTGTACACATTAGGACCGTATTCTCGTACTACAAAAAGATATTCCACTTATATCTTCTTTTTTAGTAGAAAACCTTCTTGAACGTTTCTTTATACATTTCTGTCAGCGTCGAACAAGATTCTTCGTTTTATCGTTCGTTAACACTAAACGTACCACGACCGGTCAAATGACCGGTTCTAGACTTTTTTATTCTACAATTATTGAAATGATAAAGATGCTTTCATAAGAAACGACTTAATAAATATCTTCATTAGGGCAGATATTACTGTAAGGACCGTGCAAAGTCTAAATAAATTAAATCTTCTAATTTTTATAAGGCAACGTGTGCCTGCTACTTTTACACCTCGGTATGTTTAGTGTTAAAGTATTGACATTATTGAAAATAAGAGCATCTAAATATTTGTAGACATAACAATTTTAGGATACGTACATAATTTCTAGTTTGTAAATGAAATCATTTTCTAAGAACATTTTTCCAATTCGTAGAAAAAGTCTAAGGATGTTCTGCTTATCAGACAACATTATTGATAGACATGTTTTAATCATTTTCTCAGAACATTTTTGCAATGGGAATAGAACAAGTCTGAGGATACGTCGCTTATAGGACAACATTGTCGGTACACATAATTTCTGGTTTGTAAATGAAAATGTTTCTTCAACAACATTTTTGCAATGGAAATAGAACAAGTACATGGTTACGACGCTTCTAAGGCAACATTATATGCATACTAGAAAACTGTTGCACGCCTCTCCACGGAATAAAGACAAGAATAAACGACACCGCTTCAGCGCGAATACATTCACGAAGTTATGGAGTTTGTTCGAAGTAGATGTCCTGCGACTTCAACTTCTAAACCGTAGTTAAATAGGTGTATCCGGTTTCGCGGGAGACCCTGGCTCGAAGAATATCATTTCGAACTGAAAAAAAATATAGCGCGACAGGGTTGAATGTCTTCCGCGTTCCAATTGCTGCGCGGCGACAACCTGACAGTGATCTCGTTTGGAAATTCAACGTTGCACTCAAATTACACACCGTGTCCTGTTATACGGAAACTTATATGCATATGCACTATTATTAGACTGCGGATGTTCATGCGATTTTAAGTTGAACTTTAAGAAAGTGGAATGAAATGCAATCTTATTTTCAGCGGTAGAAATTTTTGCAGATTTGAAATAAATAAACGTGATCAATTTTGTCGAATTTTATAGTCTGGCATTTTTAAAAAAATTTAATAGGTCATTGTCTTGACACACACTATCAGAACGTAAATAAAAAATCATACCATTTAATATCTCCATCTATAAACAAGCTAGTAACATCAGATTTTCATCATTTTCTTCTACCTTCAAAAACAAGGAAATTATTAGGTGACCTGTTTTAAGTGCACCACCCTGTATATTATTTGTTAACGTTTTCGTCGTCACTGTAGATCACAATTATTTCGAAACGCGATATCGACTCGCGCACTATCCATGGAAAAAATCGACTCGCGCAACAAATAAAATCTGCACTGTCGGGTGTGCGGAAGATTTTACGAAGTTCTGGCAGCGAAATGAATCGGATCAGGATCGTGTAACCGAGTGCGGCGGTCCTCGTCACTTATTAATATCGCAGCTGCCGCCGGTGCGATATTCCGCCGCTATAAAGCGCGCGAAACATTTGATTCGGCCGGCCGAAAATCCTGTCGAGAATTTCGTGTAAATAAATCGAGAACCCGGCAGCGAGCCCGCCCCATCCCGCCTCGTGGAATTGCTCGACGCGCTAACCTCGAGTTCCACAAGCTCGGAATCGCGAGCACGATTAAGTCCGCGATGGGATATCAATCCGCGAAATTGCTCGATGACCCTCGTCCCTTTATTTTTCAACGGCGCGACGAGCTTTCGTTTCGGAACAGTCATCGATCCAATTCCATCTGTGCTCGACTTTCGATCTGTTTGTTAGTCGAACGATATCTCGAAATCTTTCACGGAATGTTATTGTCGGGTTATCCTGACGTCATCGGCAATCATTCCACTACAAATTCTTAATACGCGCAATTTTAATTTAGGTATACATTTTTTGGGGTGTGCGGACTCCCGAAATTTGTCAAAAAATTCGATTTTTACATTTGTACATCGGAAAAGAGTGTTCGTTTAATATTACTGTTACAAATCGAACATTTCACGGAATATTATTGTCGGGTTACCCTGACGTCATCGGCAATCATTCCACTACAAATTCTTAATACGCGCAATTTTAATTTAGGTATACATTTTTTGGGGTGTGCGGACTCCCGAAATTTGTCAAAAAATTCGATTTTTACATTTGTACATCGGAAAAGAGTGTTCGTTTAATATTACTGTTACAAATCGAACATTTCACGGAATATTATTGTCGGGTTACCCTGACGTCATCGGCAATCATTCCACTACAAATTCTTAATACGCGCAATTTTAATTTAGGTATACATTTTTTGGGGTGTGCGGACTCCCGAAATTTGTCAAAAAATTCGATTTTTACATTTGTACATCGGAAAAGAGTGTTCGTTTAATATTACTGTTACAAATCGAACATTTCACGGAATATTATTGTCGGGTTACCCTGACGTCATCGGCAATCATTCCACTACAAATTCTTAATACGCGCAATTTCAATTTAGGTATACATTTTTTGGGGTGTGCGGACTCCCGAAATTTGTCAAAAAATTCGATTTTTACATTTGTACATCGGAAAAGAGTGTTCGTTTAATATTACTGTTACAAATCGAACATTTCACGGAATATTATTGTCGGGTTACCCTGACGTCATCGGCAATCATTCCACTACAAATTCTTAATACGCGCAATTTTAATTTAGGTATACATTTTTTGGGGTGTGCGGACTCCCGAAATTTGTCAAAAAATTCGATTTTTACATTTGTACATCGGAAAAGAGTGTTCGTTTAATATTACTGTTACAAATCGAACATTTCACGGAATATTATTGTCGGGTTACCCTGACGTCATCGGCAATCATTCCACTACAAATTCTTAATACGCGCAATTTCAATTTAGGTATAAATTTTTTGGGGTGTACGGAATCCCGAAATTTGTCAAAAAATTCGATTTTTACATTTGTACATCAGAAAAGAGCGTTCGTTTATTGTTACTGTTACAAATCGAACATTTCACGGAATGTTATTGTCGGGTTACCCTGACGTCATCGGCAATCATTCCACTACAAATTCTTAATACGCGCAATTTCAATTTAGGTATACATTTTTTGGGGTGTGCGGACTCCCGAAATTTGTCAAAAAATTCGATTTTTACATTTGTACATCGGAAAAGAGCGTTCGTTTAATGTTACTGTTACAAAACGAACATTTCACGGAATGTTAGTGTCGGGTTACCCTGACGTCATCAGCGATCATTCCACTACAAATTCTTAATACGCGCAATTTTAATTAAGGTATACATTTTTTGAAGTGTGCGGAATCCCGAAATATGTCAAAAAATTCGATTTTTACATTTGTACATCGGAAAAGAGCGTTCGTTTAATGTTACTGTTACAAATCGAACATTTCACGGAATGTTATTGTCGGGTTACCCTGACGTCATCGGCAATCATTCCACTACAAATTCTTAATACGCGCAATTTTAATTAAGGTATACATTTTTTGGGGTGTGCGGACTCCCGAAATTTTCAAAAAATTTGATTTTTACATTTGTACATCAGAAAAGAGCGTTCGTTTAATGTTACTGTTACAAATCGAACATTTCACGGAATGTTAGTGTCGGGTTACCCTGACGTCATCAGCGATCATTCCACTACAAATTCTTATTACGCGCAATTTTAATTAAGGTATAAATTTTTTGAAGTGTGCGGAATCCCGAAATATGTCAAAAAATTCGATTTTTACATTTGTACATCGGAAAAGAGCGTTCGTTTAATGTTACTGTTACAAATCGAACATTTCACGGAATGTTATTGTCGGGTTACCCTGACGTCATCGGCAATCATTCCACTACAAATTCTTAATACGCGCAATTTTAATTTAGGTATACATTTTTTGGGGTGTGCGGAATCCTGAAATTTTTAAAAAATTCGATTTTTACATTTGTACATCAGAAAAGAGTTTTCGTTTAATGTTACTGTTACAAATCGAACATTTCACGGAATGTTATTGTCGGGTTATCCTGACGTCATCGGCAATCATTCCACTACAAATTCTTAATACGCGCAATTTTAATTAAGGTATACATTTTTTGAAGTGTGCGGAATCCCGAAATATGTCAAAAAATTCGATTTTTACATTTGTACATCAGAAAAGAGCGTTCGTTTAATGTTACTGTTACAAATCGAACATTTCACGGAATGTTATTGTCGGGTTACCCTGACGTCATCGGCAATCATTCCACTACAAATTCTTAATACGCGCAATTTCAATTTAGGTATAAATTTTTTGGGGTGTGCGGAATCCCGAAATTTGTCAAAAAATTCGATTTTTACATTTGTACATCAGAAAAGAGCGTTCGTTTAATGTTACTGTTACAAATCGAACATTTCACGGAATGTTAGTGTCGGGTTACCCTGACGTCATCAGCAATCATTCCACTACAAATTCTTAATACGCGCAATTTCAATTTAGGTATAAATTTTTTGAAGTGTGCGGAATCCCGAAATATGTCAAAAAATTCGATTTTTACATTTGTACATCAGAAAAGAGCGTTCGTTTAATGTTACTGTTACAAATCGAACATTTCACGGAATGTTAGTGTCGGGTTACCCTGACGTCATCAGCAATCATTCCACTACAAATTCTTAATACGCGCAATTTTAATTAAGGTATACATTTTTTGAAGTGTGCGGAATCCCGAAATATGTCAAAAAATTCGATTTTTACATTTGTACATCAGAAAAGAGCGTTCGTTTAATGTTACTGTTACAAATCGAACATTTCACGGAATGTTATTGTCGGGTTACCCTGACGTCATCGGCAATCATTCCACTACAAATTCTTAATACGCGCAATTTCAATTTAGGTATAAATTTTTTGGGGTGTGCGGAATCCCGAAATTTGTCAAAAAATTCGATTTTTACATTTGTACATCAGAAAAGAGCGTTCGTTTAATGTTACTGTTACAAATCGAACATTTCACGGAATGTTAGTGTCGGGTTACCCTGACGTCATCAGCAATCATTCCACTACAAATTCTTAATACGCGCAATTTTAATTAAGGTATACATTTTTTGAAGTGTGCGGAATCCCGAAATATGTCAAAAAATTCGATTTTTACATTTGTACATCGGAAAAGAGCGTTCGTTTAATGTTACTGTTACAAATCGAACATTTCACGGAATGTTATTGTCGGGTTACCCTGACGTCATCGGCAATCATTCCACTACAAATTCTTAATACGCGCAATTTTAATTAAGGTATACATTTTTTGGGGTGTGCGGACTCCCGAAATTTTCAAAAAATTTGATTTTTACATTTGTACATCAGAAAAGAGCGTTCGTTTAATGTTACTGTTACAAATCGAACATTTCACGGAATGTTAGTGTCGGGTTACCCTGACGTCATCAGCGATCATTCCACTACAAATTCTTAATACGCGCAATTTTAATTAAGGTATAAATTTTTTGAAGTGTGCGGAATCCCGAAATATGTCAAAAAATTCGATTTTTACATTTGTACATCGGAAAAGAGCGTTCGTTTAATGTTACTGTTACAAATCGAACATTTCACGGAATGTTAGTGTCGGGTTACCCTGACGTCATCAGCAATCATTCCACTACAAATTCTTAATACGCGCAATTTCAATTTAGGTATAAATTTTTTGGGGTGTGCGGAATCCCGAAATTTGTCAAAAAATTCGATTTTTACATTTGTACATCAGAAAAGAGCGTTCGTTTAATGTTACTGTTACAAATCGAACATTTCACGGAATGTTATTGTCGGGTTACCCTGACGTCATCGGCAATCATTCCACTACAAATTCTTAATACGCGCAATTTTAATTAAGGTATACATTTTTTGGGGTGTGCGGACTCCCGAAATTTTCAAAAAATTTGATTTTTACATTTGTACATCAGAAAAGAGCGTTCGTTTAATGTTACTGTTACAAATCGAACATTTCACGGAATGTTATTGTCGGGTTACCCTGACGTCATCGGCAATCATTCCACTACAAATTCTTAATACGCGCAATTTTAATTAAGTTATACATTTTTTGGGGTGTGCGGACTCCCGAAATTTTCAAAAAATTTGATTTTTACATTTGTACATCGGAAAAGAGCGTTCGTTTAATGTTACTGTTACAAATCGAACATTTCACGGAATGTTAGTGTCGGGTTACCCTGACGTCATCAGCAATCATTCCACTACAAATTCTTAATACGCGCAATTTTAATTAAGGTATACATTTTTTGAAGTGTGCGGAATCCCGAAATATGTCAAAAAATTCGATTTTTACATTTGTACATCGGAAAAGAGCGTTCGTTTAATGTTACTGTTACAAATCGAACATTTCACGGAATGTTATTGTCGGGTTACCCTGACGTCATCGGCAATCATTCCACTACAAATTCTTAATACGCGCAATTTTAATTTAGGTATACATTTTTTGGGGTGTGCGGAATCCTGAAATTTTTAAAAAATTCGATTTTTACATTTGTACATCAGAAAAGAGTTTTCGTTTAATGTTACTGTTACAAATCGAACATTTCACGGAATGTTATTGTCGGGTTATCCTGACGTCATCGGCAATCATTCCACTACAAATTCTTAATACGCGCAATTTTAATTAAGTTATACATTTTTTGGGGTGTGCGGACTCCCGAAATTTTCAAAAAATTTGATTTTTACATTTGTACATCGGAAAAGAGCGTTCGTTTAATGTTACTGTTACAAATCGAACATTTCACGGAATGTTATTGTCGGGTTACCCTGACGTCATCGGCAATCATTCCACTACAAATTCTTAATACGCGCAATTTTAATTTAGGTATACATTTTTTGGGGTGTGCGGAATCCTGAAATTTTTAAAAAATTCGATTTTTACATTTGTACATCAGAAAAGAGTTTTCGTTTAATGTTACTGTTACAAATCGAACATTTCACGGAATGTTATTGTCGGGTTATCCTGACGTCATCGGCAATCATTCCACTACAAATTCTTAATACGCGCAATTTTAATTAAGGTATACATTTTTTGAAGTGTGCGGAATCCCGAAATATGTCAAAAAATTCGATTTTTACATTTGTACATCAGAAAAGAGCGTTCGTTTAATGTTACTGTTACAAATCGAACATTTCACGGAATGTTATTGTCGGGTTACCCTGACGTCATCGGCAATCATTCCACTACAAATTCTTAATACGCGCAATTTCAATTTAGGTATAAATTTTTTGGGGTGTGCGGAATCCCGAAATTTGTCAAAAAATTCGATTTTTACATTTGTACATCAGAAAAGAGCGTTCGTTTAATGTTACTGTTACAAATCGAACATTTCACGGAATGTTAGTGTCGGGTTACCCTGACGTCATCAGCAATCATTCCACTACAAATTCTTAATACGCGCAATTTCAATTTAGGTATACATTTTTTGAAGTGTGCGGAATCCCGAAATATGTCAAAAAATTCGATTTTTACATTTGTACATCAGAAAAGAGCGTTCGTTTAATGTTACTGTTACAAATCGAACATTTCACGGAATGTTAGTGTCGGGTTACCCTGACGTCATCAGCAATCATTCCACTACAAATTCTTAATACGCGCAATTTTAATTAAGGTATACATTTTTTGAAGTGTGCGGAATCCCGAAATATGTCAAAAAATTCGATTTTTACATTTGTACATCAGAAAAGAGCGTTCGTTTAATGTTACTGTTACAAATCGAACATTTCACGGAATGTTATTGTCGGGTTACCCTGACGTCATCGGCAATCATTCCACTACAAATTCTTAATACGCGCAATTTCAATTTAGGTATAAATTTTTTGGGGTGTGCGGAATCCCGAAATTTGTCAAAAAATTCGATTTTTACATTTGTACATCAGAAAAGAGCGTTCGTTTAATGTTACTGTTACAAATCGAACATTTCACGGAATGTTAGTGTCGGGTTACCCTGACGTCATCAGCAATCATTCCACTACAAATTCTTAATACGCGCAATTTTAATTAAGGTATACATTTTTTGAAGTGTGCGGAATCCCGAAATATGTCAAAAAATTCGATTTTTACATTTGTACATCGGAAAAGAGCGTTCGTTTAATGTTACTGTTACAAATCGAACATTTCACGGAATGTTATTGTCGGGTTACCCTGACGTCATCGGCAATCATTCCACTACAAATTCTTAATACGCGCAATTTTAATTAAGGTATACATTTTTTGGGGTGTGCGGACTCCCGAAATTTTCAAAAAATTTGATTTTTACATTTGTACATCAGAAAAGAGCGTTCGTTTAATGTTACTGTTACAAATCGAACATTTCACGGAATGTTAGTGTCGGGTTACCCTGACGTCATCGGCAATCATTCCACTACAAATTCTTAATACGCGCAATTTTAATTAAGGTATACATTTTTTGGGGTGTGCGGACTCCCGAAATTTTCAAAAAATTTGATTTTTACATTTGTACATCAGAAAAGAGCGTTCGTTTAATGTTACTGTTACAAATCGAACATTTCACGGAATGTTAGTGTCGGGTTACCCTGACGTCATCAGCGATCATTCCACTACAAATTCTTAATACGCGCAATTTTAATTAAGGTATAAATTTTTTGAAGTGTGCGGAATCCCGAAATATGTCAAAAAATTCGATTTTTACATTTGTACATCGGAAAAGAGCGTTCGTTTAATGTTACTGTTACAAATCGAACATTTCACGGAATGTTAGTGTCGGGTTACCCTGACGTCATCAGCAATCATTCCACTACAAATTCTTAATACGCGCAATTTTAATTAAGGTATACATTTTTTGAAGTGTGCGGAATCCCGAAATATGTCAAAAAATTCGATTTTTACATTTGTACATCGGAAAAGAGCGTTCGTTTAATGTTACTGTTACAAATCGAACATTTCACGGAATGTTATTGTCGGGTTACCCTGACGTCATCGGCAATCATTCCACTACAAATTCTTAATACGCGCAATTTTAATTTAGGTATACATTTTTTGGGGTGTGCGGAATCCTGAAATTTTTAAAAAATTCGATTTTTACATTTGTACATCAGAAAAGAGTTTTCGTTTAATGTTACTGTTACAAATCGAACATTTCACGGAATGTTATTGTCGGGTTATCCTGACGTCATCGGCAATCATTCCACTACAAATTCTTAATACGCGCAATTTTAATTAAGTTATACATTTTTTGGGGTGTGCGGACTCCCGAAATTTTCAAAAAATTTGATTTTTACATTTGTACATCGGAAAAGAGCGTTCGTTTAATGTTACTGTTACAAATCGAACATTTCACGGAATGTTATTGTCGGGTTACCCTGACGTCATCGGCAATCATTCCACTACAAATTCTTAATACGCGCAATTTTAATTAAGGTATACATTTTTTGGGGTGTGCGGAATCCTGAAATTTTTAAAAAATTCGATTTTTACATTTGTACATCAGAAAAGAGTTTTCGTTTAATGTTACTGTTACAAATCGAACATTTCACGGAATGTTATTGTCGGGTTACCCTGACGTCATCGGCAATCATTCCACTACAAATTCTTAATACGCGCAATTTTAATTTAGGTATACATTTTTTGGGGTGTGCGGAATCCTGAAATTTTTAAAAAATTCGATTTTTACATTTGTACATCAGAAAAGAGTTTTCGTTTAATGTTACTGTTACAAATCGAACATTTCACGGAATGTTATTGTCGGGTTATCCTGACGTCATCGGCAATCATTCCACTACAAATTCTTAATACGCGCAATTTTAATTAAGGTATACATTTTTTGAAGTGTGCGGAATCCCGAAATATGTCAAAAAATTCGATTTTTACATTTGTACATCAGAAAAGAGCGTTCGTTTAATGTTACTGTTACAAATCGAACATTTCACGGAATGTTATTGTCGGGTTACCCTGACGTCATCGGCAATCATTCCACTACAAATTCTTAATACGCGCAATTTCAATTTAGGTATAAATTTTTTGGGGTGTGCGGAATCCCGAAATTTGTCAAAAAATTCGATTTTTACATTTGTACATCAGAAAAGAGCGTTCGTTTAATGTTACTGTTACAAATCGAACATTTCACGGAATGTTAGTGTCGGGTTACCCTGACGTCATCAGCAATCATTCCACTACAAATTCTTAATACGCGCAATTTCAATTTAGGTATAAATTTTTTGAAGTGTGCGGAATCCCGAAATATGTCAAAAAATTCGATTTTTACATTTGTACATCAGAAAAGAGCGTTCGTTTAATGTTACTGTTACAAATCGAACATTTCACGGAATGTTAGTGTCGGGTTACCCTGACGTCATCAGCAATCATTCCACTACAAATTCTTAATACGCGCAATTTTAATTAAGGTATACATTTTTTGAAGTGTGCGGAATCCCGAAATATGTCAAAAAATTCGATTTTTACATTTGTACATCAGAAAAGAGCGTTCGTTTAATGTTACTGTTACAAATCGAACATTTCACGGAATGTTATTGTCGGGTTACCCTGACGTCATCGGCAATCATTCCACTACAAATTCTTAATACACGCAATTTCAATTTAGGTATAAATTTTTTGGGGTGTGCGGAATCCCGAAATTTGTCAAAAAATTCGATTTTTACATTTGTACATCAGAAAAGAGCGTTCGTTTAATGTTACTGTTACAAATCGAACATTTCACGGAATGTTAGTGTCGGGTTACCCTGACGTCATCAGCGATCATTCCACTACAAATTCTTAATACGCGCAATTTTAATTAAGGTATAAATTTTTTGAAGTGTGCGGAATCCCGAAATATGTCAAAAAATTCGATTTTTACATTTGTACATCGGAAAAGAGCGTTCGTTTAATGTTACTGTTACAAATCGAACATTTCACGGAATGTTAGTGTCGGGTTACCCTGACGTCATCAGCAATCATTCCACTACAAATTCTTAATACGCGCAATTTCAATTTAGGTATAAATTTTTTGGGGTGTGCGGAATCCCGAAATTTGTCAAAAAATTCGATTTTTACATTTGTACATCAGAAAAGAGCGTTCGTTTAATGTTACTGTTACAAATCGAACATTTCACGGAATGTTATTGTCGGGTTACCCTGACGTCATCGGCAATCATTCCACTACAAATTCTTAATACGCGCAATTTTAATTAAGGTATACATTTTTTGGGGTGTGCGGACTCCCGAAATATGTCAAAAAATTCGATTTTTACATTTGTACATCAGAAAAGAGCGTTCGTTTAATGTTACTGTTACAAATCGAACATTTCACGGAATGTTATTGTCGGGTTACCCTGACGTCATCGGCAATCATTCCACTACAAATTCTTAATACGCGCAATTTCAATTTAGGTATAAATTTTTTGGGGTGTGCGGAATCCCGAAATTTGTCAAAAAATTCGATTTTTACATTTGTACATCAGAAAAGAGCGTTCGTTTAATGTTACTGTTACAAATCGAACATTTCACGGAATGTTAGTGTCGGGTTACCCTGACGTCATCAGCGATCATTCCACTACAAATTCTTAATACGCGCAATTTTAATTAAGGTATAAATTTTTTGAAGTGTGCGGAATCCCGAAATATGTCAAAAAATTCGATTTTTACATTTGTACATCGGAAAAGAGCGTTCGTTTAATGTTACTGTTACAAATCGAACATTTCACGGAATGTTAGTGTCGGGTTACCCTGACGTCATCAGCAATCATTCCACTACAAATTCTTAATACGCGCAATTTCAATTTAGGTATAAATTTTTTGGGGTGTGCGGAATCCCGAAATTTGTCAAAAAATTCGATTTTTACATTTGTACATCAGAAAAGAGCGTTCGTTTAATGTTACTGTTACAAATCGAACATTTCACGGAATGTTATTGTCGGGTTACCCTGACGTCATCGGCAATCATTCCACTACAAATTCTTAATACGCGCAATTTTAATTAAGGTATACATTTTTTGGGGTGTGCGGACTCCCGAAATTTTCAAAAAATTTGATTTTTACATTTGTACATCGGAAAAGAGCGTTCGTTTAATGTTACTGTTACAAATCGAACATTTCACGGAATGTTAGTGTCGGGTTACCCTGACGTCATCAGCAATCATTCCACTACAAATTCTTAATACGCGCAATTTTAATTAAGGTATACATTTTTTGAAGTGTGCGGAATCCCGAAATATGTCAAAAAATTCGATTTTTACATTTGTACATCGGAAAAGAGCGTTCGTTTAATGTTACTGTTACAAATCGAACATTTCACGGAATGTTATTGTCGGGTTACCCTGACGTCATCGGCAATCATTCCACTACAAATTCTTAATACGCGCAATTTTAATTTAGGTATACATTTTTTGGGGTGTGCGGAATCCTGAAATTTTTAAAAAATTCGATTTTTACATTTGTACATCAGAAAAGAGCGTTCGTTTAATGTTACTGTTACAAATCGAACATTTCACGGAATGTTAGTGTCGGGTTACCCTGACGTCATCAGCGATCATTCCACTACAAATTCTTAATACGCGCAATTTTAATTAAGGTATAAATTTTTTGAAGTGTGCGGAATCCCGAAATATGTCAAAAAATTCGATTTTTACATTTGTACATCGGAAAAGAGCGTTCGTTTAATGTTACTGTTACAAATCGAACATTTCACGGAATGTTAGTGTCGGGTTACCCTGACGTCATCAGCAATCATTCCACTACAAATTCTTAATACGCGCAATTTCAATTTAGGTATAAATTTTTTGGGGTGTGCGGAATCCCGAAATTTGTCAAAAAATTCGATTTTTACATTTGTACATCAGAAAAGAGCGTTCGTTTAATGTTACTGTTACAAATCGAACATTTCACGGAATGTTATTGTCGGGTTACCCTGACGTCATCGGCAATCATTCCACTACAAATTCTTAATACGCGCAATTTTAATTAAGGTATACATTTTTTGGGGTGTGCGGACTCCCGAAATTTTCAAAAAATTTGATTTTTACATTTGTACATCAGAAAAGAGCGTTCGTTTAATGTTACTGTTACAAATCGAACATTTCACGGAATGTTAGTGTCGGGTTACCCTGACGTCATCAGCGATCATTCCACTACAAATTCTTAATACGCGCAATTTTAATTAAGGTATAAATTTTTTGAAGTGTGCGGAATCCCGAAATATGTCAAAAAATTCGATTTTTACATTTGTACATCGGAAAAGAGCGTTCGTTTAATGTTACTGTTACAAATCGAACATTTCACGGAATGTTAGTGTCGGGTTACCCTGACGTCATCAGCAATCATTCCACTACAAATTCTTAATACGCGCAATTTTAATTAAGGTATACATTTTTTGAAGTGTGCGGAATCCCGAAATATGTCAAAAAATTCGATTTTTACATTTGTACATCGGAAAAGAGCGTTCGTTTAATGTTACTGTTACAAATCGAACATTTCACGGAATGTTATTGTCGGGTTACCCTGACGTCATCGGCAATCATTCCACTACAAATTCTTAATACGCGCAATTTTAATTTAGGTATACATTTTTTGGGGTGTGCGGAATCCTGAAATTTTTAAAAAATTCGATTTTTACATTTGTACATCAGAAAAGAGTTTTCGTTTAATGTTACTGTTACAAATCGAACATTTCACGGAATGTTATTGTCGGGTTATCCTGACGTCATCGGCAATCATTCCACTACAAATTCTTAATACGCGCAATTTTAATTAAGTTATACATTTTTTGGGGTGTGCGGACTCCCGAAATTTTCAAAAAATTTGATTTTTACATTTGTACATCGGAAAAGAGCGTTCGTTTAATGTTACTGTTACAAATCGAACATTTCACGGAATGTTATTGTCGGGTTACCCTGACGTCATCGGCAATCATTCCACTACAAATTCTTAATACGCGCAATTTTAATTAAGGTATACATTTTTTGGGGTGTGCGGACTCCCGAAATTTTCAAAAAATTTGATTTTTACATTTGTACATCAGAAAAGAGCGTTCGTTTAATGTTACTGTTACAAATCGAACATTTCACGGAATGTTAGTGTCGGGTTACCCTGACGTCATCAGCGATCATTCCACTACAAATTCTTATTACGCGCAATTTTAATTAAGGTATAAATTTTTTGAAGTGTGCGGAATCCCGAAATATGTCAAAAAATTCGATTTTTACATTTGTACATCGGAAAAGAGCGTTCGTTTAATGTTACTGTTACAAATCGAACATTTCACGGAATGTTAGTGTCGGGTTACCCTGACGTCATCAGCAATCATTCCACTACAAATTCTTAATACGCGCAATTTTAATTAAGGTATACATTTTTTGAAGTGTGCGGAATCCCGAAATATGTCAAAAAATTCGATTTTTACATTTGTACATCGGAAAAGAGCGTTCGTTTAATGTTACTGTTACAAATCGAACATTTCACGGAATGTTATTGTCGGGTTACCCTGACGTCATCGGCAATCATTCCACTACAAATTCTTAATACGCGCAATTTTAATTTAGGTATACATTTTTTGGGGTGTGCGGAATCCTGAAATTTTTAAAAAATTCGATTTTTACATTTGTACATCAGAAAAGAGTTTTCGTTTAATGTTACTGTTACAAATCGAACATTTCACGGAATGTTATTGTCGGGTTATCCTGACGTCATCGGCAATCATTCCACTACAAATTCTTAATACGCGCAATTTTAATTAAGTTATACATTTTTTGGGGTGTGCGGACTCCCGAAATTTTCAAAAAATTTGATTTTTACATTTGTACATCGGAAAAGAGCGTTCGTTTAATGTTACTGTTACAAATCGAACATTTCACGGAATGTTATTGTCGGGTTTCCCTGACGTCATCGGCAATCATTCCACTACAAATTCTTAATACGCGCAATTTTAATTAAGGTATACATTTTTTGGGGTGTGCGGACTCCCGAAATTTTCAAAAAATTTGATTTTTACATTTGTACATCAGAAAAGAGCGTTCGTTTAATGTTACTGTTACAAATCGAACATTTCACGGAATGTTAGTGTCGGGTTACCCTGACGTCATCAGCGATCATTCCACTACAAATTCTTATTACGCGCAATTTTAATTAAGGTATAAATTTTTTGAAGTGTGCGGAATCCCGAAATATGTCAAAAAATTCGATTTTTACATTTGTACATCGGAAAAGAGCGTTCGTTTAATGTTACTGTTACAAATCGAACATTTCACGGAATGTTATTGTCGGGTTACCCTGACGTCATCGGCAATCATTCCACTACAAATTCTTAATACGCGCAATTTTAATTTAGGTATACATTTTTTGGGGTGTGCGGAATCCTGAAATTTTTAAAAAATTCGATTTTTACATTTGTACATCAGAAAAGAGTTTTCGTTTAATGTTACTGTTACAAATCGAACATTTCACGGAATGTTATTGTCGGGTTATCCTGACGTCATCGGCAATCATTCCACTACAAATTCTTAATACGCGCAATTTTAATTAAGTTATACATTTTTTGGGGTGTGCGGACTCCCGAAATTTTCAAAAAATTTGATTTTTACATTTGTACATCGGAAAAGAGCGTTCGTTTAATGTTACTGTTACAAATCGAACATTTCACGGAATGTTATTGTCGGGTTACCCTGACGTCATCGGCAATCATTCCACTACAAATTCTTAATACGCGCAATTTTAATTAAGGTATACATTTTTTGGGGTGTGCGGACTCCCGAAATTTTCAAAAAATTTGATTTTTACATTTGTACATCAGAAAAGAGCGTTCGTTTAATGTTACTGTTACAAATCGAACATTTCACGGAATGTTAGTGTCGGGTTACCCTGACGTCATCAGCGATCATTCCACTACAAATTCTTATTACGCGCAATTTTAATTAAGGTATAAATTTTTTGAAGTGTGCGGAATCCCGAAATATGTCAAAAAATTCGATTTTTACATTTGTACATCGGAAAAGAGCGTTCGTTTAATGTTACTGTTACAAATCGAACATTTCACGGAATGTTATTGTCGGGTTACCCTGACGTCATCGGCAATCATTCCACTACAAATTCTTAATACGCGCAATTTTAATTTAGGTATACATTTTTTGGGGTGTGCGGAATCCTGAAATTTTTAAAAAATTCGATTTTTACATTTGTACATCAGAAAAGAGTTTTCGTTTAATGTTACTGTTACAAATCGAACATTTCACGGAATGTTATTGTCGGGTTATCCTGACGTCATCGGCAATCATTCCACTACAAATTCTTAATACGCGCAATTTTAATTAAGTTATACATTTTTTGGGGTGTGCGGACTCCCGAAATTTTCAAAAAATTTGATTTTTACATTTGTACATCGGAAAAGAGCGTTCGTTTAATGTTACTGTTACAAATCGAACATTTCACGGAATGTTATTGTCGGGTTACCCTGACGTCATCGGCAATCATTCCACTACAAATTCTTAATAAGCGCAATTTCAATTTAGGTATACATTTTTTGGGGTGTACGGAATCCCGAAATTTGTCAAAAAATTCGATTTTTACATTTGTACATCGGAAAAGAGCGTTCGTTTAATGTTACTGTTACAAATCGAACATTTCACATGAATCAACCTAATAGTTGACGGAGCATAAAGCCCCGCAGATCATTTATCGAAGGACTACCGCAGTGTGTGCAAGGGTTTCGAAGTAATTTTTTTCTGGCCTGTTAGCGATTTTTTCGGCGTCTAAGAGAAGCGAGCGAGCGGCCATCGATCGATCGGCGGATCGATCCTTGATCGCTCAATTCCGCGGCGATCGACGTATCTCCGCTGAAAAACTGGGAGCCCTGGGCTATGGTGGCTATGGCGTGAAAAGGGTCCCGGGGAACGTCGTTGCTCGAGAAAATTACAGAGCTCATTGTTTCGTGTTGGCCCTCGGGACGAGCACCGGCCCGTTTCATGTTTCCCGCTCGTCTTGCCCGTTTTGCGAAACTGCGTGCGCCAATCGATCGAGATACGACGCGGTGCCCGACCCCTTTGTTCTATGAAGACAACGAGGGGATGGTTCTGCTAACAGTCGTTGCCACTGTCGCACGGAATTGCGAAAAATTGGACTATGTTCTAAAAAATCAATGATCAATCAAAAAAATCATTTCTTTATGGTGTAGACCTGAAATATATATTTGATTTTTTATTTACAATATTTTTCGAACAATATAAATTTTATTCCGAGCCCTAGAATTTTTCCAACTTTTCATACTTTTCTTTAAAAATAAGTTCAATCCCAGCAAGTATGTAACTTTAAAAATAAACAATAAGAATTTAACAAAAAAAAAGAACTTATACTTCGAAAGAGTTCGTTTATAGTCCAAAAAGGCCTAGTTTCATAGATACAACAGTTACTCCAAAATAAATTTTTAAAAATCAATTGTTTTCATTGTCGTTACACGAGAGTCTGCCAGTCCTCAACCTTCTCCTCAGGACAGCCAACGCCGTCTCCGAGTGTCTTGAAAGCGCAAACGTTTCGATAGCTCGGAAAGTTTACAAACCACCCCGGCGACCCTTCGAGTACCATCGATACTCGATGGAAATCCTTTTAAATTCCCGCAGAAGAGGGAAAAAGGGCCACGAGTAGCCTTCGAGGGCCGATCGAGACCCTCTCGAGGAGGATCGCAAGCCGAATACAGACTACCCGCGGACCCGATGCGAATAAATGTCGATATCAATGGCTCGTACCCTCTACCCCGATTTACTTTCATTGATCCCCACCGCGTAAATTATGATTCCTGCCGGTAATGTTCTCTGTCGCTCATCGAAATTCAATGGGACTCGTCCTATTCATTCGTCCGTTCATTGCGGAATCATTTTCTTAGTTAGCCGAACGTGCGATTCTAACGTACGGGAATCTTCGATTCTGGATCACGCTACTTCACGCGAGTGTACATGCATTTTACATTTTATTGGAATTATAAAAATTCATTTATGGAGAAAGTTCTCAAACAAGTAATATAGAACTACTTCATGACCTAGAATTACTTTTTAGTCTGATAGTTTATTTTTTACAATCAAAATAAGCATGAATTTTTTATGAAACATGTAATATTTAAACTTAAACAAAAAAGTTTTTACCATCATAAAAAAATTGACGTACTTCACCATAGTTTTAGGTGTACGGTTCCCCGATCAGGATTAAAAATCGACAGCCGCATTTAGCCGGCGACTGGGCTCGCAGAGCGTCGGCCATCGGCTTTGGCTCTCTGGATCCCACGTGTAATTTCAGAGTTACGCTCATTGGCGGATACAGTTATCCGCTGATTACACGTCTCCGCGGCTCTTAAGAGTAATATCCTAAATATCAATTACTGTGGATTTCCTTCGCGGCACGACTTCCTACCGGTCGCGCGTAGTTCTACGCGAACCCGGCACACGAAGCCGACGCTAATTGGCCACGGACCTCTTAATGAAACCCGAGGCCCTATCTCTGGACGGGATCTGGAAAAGTCGCGGATTATCCGAGCCGGTGATCGGGTTCGGGAACGTAAATAAAGACGCTCCGGTGCAGCGGATAACCCAGTTTAACCTGGACGATCCGTGACGAGCCTCCGCGATCCTGCGGCCCGATATGTTTCGCGAATTTAGCGAATCGCCGGAGAGAACGAGAAACTGGAGAGAGACGGAGAGATCCTTAAGCTGTGTCCGCAGGAGTGGTCCCTGATCTGAATAAAATTACGTGTGATTAGTTTTAACTTTTGCATCACAAACTAACCTATCAAATGAGCAACCTAATGATTGTAAATTGATGTTGAAACAATACGAATTATTATAGTTGCCATCCATGCGCATTTAGAGCGTCAGACGAAACGATATAGAGTGAATATTCGATCTAAGAAAGTGGAACTGCACGATCTAAGAAAAACGAATATCCACTCGGGGAGATCAGAAGGAAATAGTAGAACTGTTGGTTTGAATCTAAAGCCTTGTGATTAATTTATACGGCAAGGATGAGGAATTTCGAGATGTGCACGCAGCTTTAGGACGCGAGACAAGTATCGACGATCCACGTGGTTACATTGTAGCTGCGTAGCCTGGGAAAATTCATGGGGGATACTTCCTCGTTTGATAGCGACCGCTCGCAATTATCGTTTCGAGCTGCGCCGATCCGGGAATTGGCTTTTAACCCGACTCGTGGGATCTGAAAAATCATGTTGCGACGCGGGGATTCGTTTTTAGGGGAGCCTCGCGGCAGGATGCGCGTTACGAGCCGCCATAATTATTAATGGGACAGCATAATCGAGCCCGTTCCCCGAGCGAGCTATCGTGCCGTGAACCCTTGCCAGTGAAATTCGCGACGATGTGCAGAGATTTCTCAATTTGGATAGGGTGAACGTAGAAAAGACGCCACGTTTTTGCATTTGGAGTAGCAACGTTGTTATACGTAATAATTAAAACAATTTATTCTATTTCACAATAGTACGTCTATATAATTTAAAAAACAAGCCCGATGGAACGGCGCTGCGAACAATACGCAAATCAACGTATTGGCTTGCAAAAGCAACACGGAAGGTGGATCGCTGACGCCCACGCTCTCCCTTTCTCTCTTTCTCTCTTTCTCTCGGATCCGCTTGGATCGGTTCAGAATCGGAGAAAGGGAGACGGAAACTGGAAGAAACGGCGAGAGATGCCCCGCGGCCGATTCGGCGTTTGTCTTTAACGAGGTGCGCAGCGTGCAGCGTGCAGCGTGCAGCGGAGGATGCAGCGCAGGTGTACGGTCCGCTCGCGCAGGGCGTGGCACTTCTATTCGTTAACGCGGACAGATTCGACGGAGGAGGTGCACACCTTCACGACCTTTTCAGTACCGCGATGTTAATCGACTCGCCGTGGGATCGATTCCGATTTATTTCGCGCCCAGATAATATGCGAGAACATCAACGGCAGGATTTCTCATTTCCGCGAGCAACGCCGATTCGTAGCCCTTTCCGATCGGGCACAATCGTATTGTTCGAGTGACGATCGAACGGTGAGAACGTTGCGTTCTCTTTTGCTTGGGGAAGGTGTCCTGATTCGGTTTTCTAATCATTTCAAGGCGCTCAATCGCAAACTTCGGCAGCATCCCCAATAAAGTCGTCCACCCAGGTGGCGAATCGCGAGCTTCGGGAGCATTCCTAACGCACGCTGCACTTTCTCCGCTGGCGAGAAAGTGCAAGGATCTAACGAGCGGCCAGGGTCCTCGCGTGGGAAATGCATCTTCGTCCGCTCACGGCACGGAGCGGATCGACGCGTCGAAGAAGCACCGGAGGAGATCAGAGGCCCTCCGGCTAGAGATACTGGCAGGGTGCTTAACGAGGCAACGTCAAATTCTTTTTCTGCAGCTCGACGCAATTAGACTCTGTCCCGTTCGACGCGGAGGGACGCGCGAAGAGTAATGGCGCCGCCGCTAAATTGCACGTGGGTCCGAGCTGTCGAGCTTCGCTCTCCCTCTCACTCTCTTTCTCGTTCTCTCTCGGCCCGGCCGGGTCTCTCGGACTGTCGAACGCTCTGCGAAAACGGCAACGAGGCCTCAAACCGAGGCCTCCTGTCCGATCTCATTTTTCCACCGTGTCCCGCTGACAAATATCCCCGGCCATACGCCATACGCTTTTTCCGACCCCCGTTAATGGCTTCGTTACCCATGCATCGCGCAAATACTGTTACCGCTTCTTTCGTCGGCTCTCAGCCTCGCCAAAAACAACCAAGTCGCGTCTTCCTGATCTGCACTTTATGTCGATGCTATCTGGATGTTGCGCTCATTTTTCTACCTGGAATATCACCTTTTACCCTCCGAATCAGGGTTGCCAGGTTAACCCTTCACTGCATGATTTTTTTACTTGAGATGAAAAAATTGAAAGAAGGTCAGTTTTTGGGTTTTATTTAAGGAAAAAGTGTTTTAAAAAATTAAAACAACATTTTATCAGATGAGATGAAACGTGTAGAATAGTAAGAAACACATTCTTAGTTTGCTATATACCAGATTTGTTAACTGTATCAGATATGATACACTATGCAACGAAGGGTTAAAACTTGTCTCCCCACTCTACCTTCCCCTTGCATGTGTCACAACGTCACGTGACCGGCAGAGAGAAGGTAACTGCAGTTTGCTACAATTTGTATGTAAATTCATATTTTTAGAAACATTTTTTTAACGAATTACGGTTGAAGAAGACATGCATGCTCGAAATTGCTAATGATTGTAGTAACAGTAATAATGGATGCAAGGTAAATTATCGCTGCAGAAAGTCTCTTTAGCTGCGTCTTAAACTTGCGAATAAAAATAAGAATTTTCATGAACCCGCTCTCAGTCTAATTATTGTGTATACTTATACTTGAACTTTTCCACCAGACGGAAAGTCTGGGAAAGCTGGCCCTCGGCGAAGCAGCGTTGTAACAATGTAAACTCTTTCTCGCTTGGCTTCCTCCTTGGCTTGACTATTTCTTTTTTCCGCTCCTTATACCCTCGGAGTTTAGATTTTGCATTTTTTGTTCGCAAATTGTGGACTTCTCCTAGGAGAAACATTTCTTGAGAACGGGTTCGTTCTTTCTTGTTAGCTTCTTCTTTCGGAGGGAGTCGTGGAGAAATGGTTATTATTATTGTATTATTTATTTTAGTGAAATTATTGTCTGAACAGTAACAATTTCTTTTGAATCTAAATTAGAAAACTGTTGGATGTGCATCGTTCGATCTTTCTCCACGCTCAAGACTCATCAATTCCCGAGATTGCGAGAATTGAGAGTGAGCAGAAAATGTGCACCGAATTCAACATTTCGAGTGTCGAGCGGCAGGAAAGAAATCGCGTTGATCCACGGCCCTCCCCAGCGATACTTCAACGCCATCCCCTCACGACTCTCGATTTTTCACCGGCATCAGTCCCCGTTCCCTGGTAATTCTTTAATTTAATCGCGCGCGTTACACCGGCTCGTCGGTCACGGCCGGTTTAATAGATCCTCGGGCATTAGCCGGCGCGACTTAACAACCGGCAGATCGTCCGGCTCTTTCGCGAAAGATTAACGCGAACGCCTGCACGGTAACGACGCTAGACGCCTAATCGTTTCGCAGCCCGTTCCACGGGCTCGCGATTATTCCGCGTCGGTGGGACACTCGACTACCGTGAACAAGCCTCGACAATCATCCTTGCCACTATGTTGCGAATTAATGATACTCACAAAACCGTTCCCCAGTCTCTGGTTCAAACGTTCTCCGTCGTCTCGACGATCCGTTCCGTTATCCTGCGAATTTTTTCGCTCGCGAAACATGATAAGCCACTCTACCATGTTACTTTATCTCGCAATTTGGCTTCCACACTTCTATCATTTTTGATTAATTTATCGCTCGTTGCCGGAATGCGAATTGCTGTTTCACGAGTTTCTTCGGGTGTCAGATTTACTCCTGTTGCGCACAGTAAGGTACCGTACAGCGCGATCAAAAATTGGACGTTTCGTCCGGCTGTGACCTTGAGCGACCTTGAGTAATTATAGTCACTGAATTACTAAAGACAGGAACTATCATGATGGATACAAATTGAGGTGACATTTTTGAAAAAAATTGATTTAAAATGTTTAAAGAAAGAACAACACAAATATCCGCAGTCCAGTTACATGATTCTCAACTTATTAATTTCAAG
Source organism: Lasioglossum pauxillum (assembly GCA_933228785.1). NCBI lineage: Eukaryota > Metazoa > Arthropoda > Insecta > Hymenoptera > Halictidae > Lasioglossum > Lasioglossum pauxillum. Next base: position 34,304,018 of record OW121705.1, on the reverse strand, counting down.
TTTATTAATTAATCAAGATGGACAACTTTTATTTTGCATTGAAATCCACAGTCTAGTTATAATCGATTTGTGCCCGACGCTTTGGGTGTACATGTACACTGAAATAAATAATTGAACGGATCTGTTTTATCCAGATCGTATTGTGCTATGTCAGAGTTGCATAAAACTGATGCAACTTGCAGCGATCACGATCACCAATAAAATTCGAGTAGAGGCACGGACGCCAGTAATTTTATCGTTAGAAAGGATCGTTCGTGAGCCGAAAACCGAAAAGACCAAACGATCCGGTCATTAAACATTTCCCCGACACCCGAAACACCTACTTTCCGCTTTAATTACCCGTTGATTACCGGACTAGCCCGAGTTTCGGAACGAGCATCGCCGAATAGGTGGTCTAGCCATCGTCGTTCGAATGAATTCGGAAATATCGCATAGGAAAAATCGCGCAGAAATTTAATTGTAAATTTTAAAGTAAAATTTTAAAGGTAAATTGCAACACTTGGGAAATCACGATTGACAAGAATATTCTAGAATATTCCTCGAAAGGATAATGCGATATTGTTTCTTGGCTTAGACGCAGCTTTGATGAAGTATGACGAATGGAGTATAAAAGGCGCTGGGATAACAAAACCCTGCGTCCAGACGCGCAAAGGAGATCCCACCTTTAGATCGCAGTCCGATCATTTTCCGCGAAATTATACAATAGATTCAGCAATCTACGAGCAAATGAATAAGATTTGTCTAACCAGCCAGAGACTACAGGACATAATAAAGCCATGCATCATATCAGCAAGTTGAACGGATTAATTTCGCAGGGAACGTTGATAAAAGTGTTGGATAAAAATGATTTTCCCGCGGAACAAACGGTAACGCTGATTTCCATCGTGTTTTTCTCCGCGGGAGGTCGAGAAAGAGGTTGTCGCTAGTTCGAGGCCATGGTTCGGAACAAAGGGGCCGTTTATCCGAGGTTCGAGATTTTTCAGGGGCGGTCCCGTCGCTCTAAAATGACTCACGGGGCCCAGGTCGTGTAGCCGGTTATCCCGATAAAAGGTTTCGCATTGGTAATATCGGTATCGGTGGTTTCCGCTTCCACGGTAAAAGGCGAACGTCACGATACAGGCCCATTGTTCCCCGGGTAAAAGTAAAAAATGCTAATGTACGGCCGGGGTGGCGCAGGTGTGAAGTCGCATATTTAAACATCTTATTATATCCCCGGCGATCGGGTAATGTAAGACCACATTAATTTCCACCCACGTAGCCGAACAATGACCTAGGGTCGCCCGGTGCCGGTATAGTGCTCATTAAAACCCGGGTGGTACCGTTTCTCCGTGTGTTACTCGCCCGATCAGATATTCTGCTTGCTTTCGATCCTTTCTCCTTTCGGACCTGCCTCTTTCTCCTCGTAATACCCGCGAATATTCGACCGCCCATCGGCCAACATTTCCCGTCGCGATCTATGTTGTTGTAGCCTGTAATGATTTTCCATCTGCCTTATTTCTTTAGACATGAAAGTGAGCTTCAATATTTTTAAATGGAATACGACGTAACGGCCTTCAAGGTCATACAAGGTCAGAAGTTATGCTTGGTCTTCATCTATGAGAAAAATGAGTAGATCATACACGAAGTAGTAAAAACATAATTTAGGGACACTGTTTTACTGTTTTCGGCTCGGTAAAATTATTAACAATAAAAGTAATTATATAAGTAATCTTGTAATTGATACAAACAACTTTTATTTTGCACAGAAATCCGCCGTCTAATAATTACAAAGCGATACCCGGTTGCAAATATCGGCATCAACAAAATCGGGAGTTGAAACATTCTCGAGAGGATATTTCCCGCGACTATTTATGCGTTAGGTGGTTTAACAGCAAGAGTAGCGGCGATCACGCGAATCACGCATCTAGCATCGCTGTGTGGAAGATCGGTGGGAGCTTAGGTAGCAGAATCGGCTGCTAGACTCGCTGACTATAGCTCGCTGACTCGCGTATGACGTCCGATGCCGATGCCGATGCGGTAATTATCCTGTGAGCAGAGGAATCGTGCAAAAGAGAGAGAGACACGCAGAGGTAGAACGGGGAAGATAGAGAAGAGGAGAGAGAGCCGTCCAGCTGCTCGAGTGCACCTAATTACGAGCAAGAACACTAAACTGCAATTAACAAGCCTGGCCGGCCGCGCCATTTTGTCTTATTGGCAGCGCGCGGTGGCTCCGTTCTTTTTAGCGTGTCTCGCGGAGGATCGACGTCTGACCTCAGCCAGGATCCGTGGATCCTCCAGGAAATCGGCCATCCATCGTGACGAGGGATGCGTTCGTCTCCTGTCAGACCCGTTACTACAAGAATTTCGTTCTGTAATTAACCCTCGACCGGTCACGTGCCATCTGCGAGACTGCTTAATTTGCGAATTTTATAACCGAACTGTTTCTACGGCCTGTACATCTTCATTTTCATCGAAGGTCAAGTTTGTTCGGATTTGGAGAAAGACTGCTTGATTCGCAAATTTTTTAGTAATCTTTGCGAGTGAGAGTAAAATTTGATTTTTATGGGATTTCTACTTCTCACGATGGGTGCAGAAAATATTTTATTCGAGATTGGCTTGGCAGTCAAGATTGAATTTCTTTAGGTTGGAACATGTATATTGGCAAAATCATTTTTCTAGACTTAATCTGCGCCAGCTTGTACCTCAGACCTAACTCAGATTAGTCGAGTTATTCGAGCCAACTGACCACGGTCTGTGCAATGCTTGCAGAAAAGACAATGCTATCTTATCGATGCAGATAAGGCGTTACATCGAATAAAAGGAAATTATAAAATAAGCTGTTCATGCTCGATTACAAGTACGCGGGACAGGCATAAATTACATTGTATCAACCAAAGTGAATCGATTAAAACGAACTCTTACCAGGTGTCTGCAAGCAGTAAGGTGGAGTGGGGTAAGTCCGTCTACGGGGCAAGTCCGTTAATTGGTTATTTTTATTATAATATGAACGAAATTTCTCTAGCTTGTATTTATTAACGTAGTATAAGTTAGTATGAACTATTCTGCATAGATGTCGCCCAAGAATAAAGGTGTTTTCCTTGCTTAAATCAACCAATGCCAAACAGTCACGTGAGACGTACACGTACAACTTTGAGGTTACCCTGAACGTGCAATACTTTACAAGTTATTAATATATTCTGTGTTGTTATTTTAGGTAAGTACAAAAAATTTTTATGTAGGTTTACATTAAATAAACCGTTGTTATTGTATTTTGTAAAATTTATTGAGAAAAACACTAAGATGATCTTGCCCCGTAAATATTACTACACGGGGCAAGTCCGTACTATCACGGTGGGGCAAGTCCGCACTGTATTGGAAACTATAAAACTAAACAATATATTTAATGCAATAAAAAGCATTTTAAAGCAGGCTTGTTAATCATTCTTTTATTGCCCCGTAGCACTTGAAACAAGGTTCGAAAGCATTTTTAACTCTCAGAGACGGACTTTCGGGGCAAGTACGTCCTAGTTGACACTTTCTACAATATCCTATGAAAATGATAATTTTCAAGCAAAATTAGAATCCTACATAATACTAATTGATCAGTAACAACTGTGGCAAGAGTTTGATACCAAGAACGTTAAGTTTTTACATACCAGACTGAAAATACATCAGTTTGAGGTTCAACTTTGCAAAAACAAAGGCGGACTTACTCCCTTCACCTTACATCCAAAAACACGTTTTAAAAATTGGTTGAATAAAGACGAAAATAGTGCTGAATATAAAAGTGATTCTCCGTTCAAGGATGAATTGGATTCGTCGTAAGTTTCGCGTCCGCCGCGCGTTGCACTTGCATAAGAAGAAAGGCGCCGATTTTAGCGGTCGATCGACGCAAAATCGTTGGGAAACGCGGGGTCTCTTACGCTGACGCGGAAACGGTGCGCGCGCATGCCGATGCATTTCGATCATCGGTATTATCGCGTTGCAGATCGCGCGGACTTTCTCACGGATCGGCAGCCTGGAAATGACTCGTTCGCGAAACGAAGCCGAAGTCGATGCCGAGGCGAAAAGTCGAAGCTTATAGAGCTCTCGATTCGGTCGAGCGACGCCGAGACGCTGAGACGCCGACACCGCGATGCCTAAATTAATGCTCGCCGCTCGTTACCGCGGCAGCTTATTTGACGAACCTTTGATCCCGAACGGTTAATTATCGAATTAAATGCCACGAGAATCGAGCGCACCGACGCCGCACAGATTTCTAAACCGTGACGGCTCAGCGACGGATACGTATTTAGTTGTTGCGCAACGGGGACAGGTGAGACAGCTCGGAAGTCTTCTGCGAGACGTCTGCCAACAGAGACAGAGACACTTGGATAATCGTAGAAACGTAGCAAACTTAGCCCCTTCCACTCGAAACTGTTTTAACCCGAAAACAATTATATCTCCTTCAAAGAGACTATTCTTGACGTCATTCCAAGTAACTTTTCCCTTTGTAAAAATGTTCTCCGAGGCTTCGTTAAGGAGTTATTAATTAAAAACTCGGACCAATCACTGTGCTCTGATTGGCTCGTGTTTTTCGTTAGTAACTCCTTAATAGAGCCACGGAGAAGATTTTCACGAAAGAAAAAGTTACTGGAGATGACCTCGGGAACCACCCCTCTGCAAAGAACAAGGAGTAATTCTTCTTCGATCATTTAAATAATTAGACAGATAATACCCTAACGTCCATAAATTCACCAAAAATTGTCGATTTCTAATTTATTTCCACGTCTTCTCCAAGATACAGGTGAATCTACAAAAACGAGGATCGAACGTTCGAATGTGTTCGACTTCGATCGAAGCTCGTTTCGATCAATTTCGTTCGATCATGTTGAAGGTGTTTTAATCGGCTGCGAGGGATCAGCTTTCTTTTTCGCCACCTTCGACCGACCCTGTCTGGTCGCGAGAAGAATTCAACCGTTACACGCCCACCAGACTAATAATTTCCTAGGGAACGCGAAAACTCCGCGAGCCGTCGATTCGTTCTCCGCCGGAGCGAATAAAACAAACGGGGAGATTAGGATCGCGATCTCCCCGAGTCATAATACTGACTCGGATAGGTGTACGTTACATAGGTGTGTCACGCGACCGATTACAAGCGAGTTGTATTAAGCTGCAACAAGGATTATTTCTCGGGTCCCGTTTTTCTCTTTAACCTGACCGCTCGACGTTTTGCCTGTTGCGTATCCATTACCTCGGCCCCGGGGAGCTCGATTTTCTCAGCTTTCCTCCGGGAAATATTTTTCGAACGTTGTAATTGCAAATGTAGCGGGTCAGGCGACTCTCGCAGCGTCTTAATTTTGCAAATTCACGTAATCGAGTCTCCTCAAGACTTCACGATTCATTTATCGTCTTCTTTGTGCAAAATAAAAATTTTCTACGCGAATCACAAATTATTCGTACTTTTTACCGTTTTTCATAAATGCGAAAAAACCATTTCTTGATTTTTTACTGCTAGAATAGAAAAATGATTAAGCGATCAAAGCATTGACACTAATTTTGTGACGACACTTTCTTGTTCTTGAATATTTTTTTACGAAAGCTTTACCAGATCATCGGCGACATTTTTCTGATTAAAATGATATGTCACACGACACGATTCGGAGTGTATTTGTTTGTTTAATCCGCGAATTAGTGGAACCTCGATTATCCGAACTGATCACTTGAACAATTCGGATGATAGAACAGTCCCGGCTGTTGGATTAAGTCGTTACTGGCTGTGTAATGAATTGTGCAATACAATGAATATTTTGGTACATTTGTTAATAATGATTGCAGTAAACCACACCGTAGTTTATTGTTAGTAGTCTTTGCGCGAGGAAACGCAGGATCTTTGGAATACATAAATATTTCTGTCGGTATCGCTTCCACGGTACGATTAGTTATAGTCATAAAATGATTGTAACCTTCTCGAACACTATAATTTCCTTTATCTAGATCGGGGTCGGTTGCACGTGGATAGGGGCGTTAGAAATCGTCGATAAAGTCTACCCCAATGAATCGGCTGATCTACTTATTATATCAGCGTTTATGATATCTATTAGATTGTTTCTACAAGTGATTATAGCTATTAAATCACACGTATAATAGATTGTAGATCTGCGCGTAGATTGTAGAATTTTATGGACTAAGTTGTAATAAACTCGGACAAAGAACTGTACTTCTGATCCATTAAGACTTTCTGTATTTCTTTGAATCTCTCTTTTTTGAAGCTCATTAATCATACCAGACACTTTCTAATTTCAAGCTTTAATTAAAGCTCTAATTTCGTGACTTTGAAAATTTTTTTAATAATTCGTTCTTCAGTATTCCAATGTTGAAATAATCCATAAGGAAGTTGATTTTGAAAAATTCCCAAATAGATCTTCAACTGTGAGTCCTAGATTTTAAAAATGATTAAAGAATCATTGTTAAACCATGTATAAAATAAAGAAACAATTTTAATATTAAACGTATATGCAACATACACTAATAAAGAAAAATTCACTAATAAATAAATTTTTAACTGCGAGTCCCAAATATTATAAATTACCGAATAATCACGGATAGAGAACATTTACAATAAATAAAAAATATTTGCTAGATTCCAACGGTTGTTTAACGAAACCAGGTGAAAATCCACCTCACGGTTCCTCCAAGATGTCCGCGGGCGACGTCACGCGTCCGCGCGATACCGAAAACACAGAGCGAGATGTATTCAGATAGACCCGGTAATTATGCGAGCGGCATGAATAAAACTGTTTCCCGGTGTTGTTTTAATAAATGCAAAACCTGGCCTGAATATTCATAGGCGGGCGGTAGGTTCCTTTTGTCGTCTACGGCGACCTCTGGAAAAAATGCGGAACCCATGGAAAGCATTCTCCGCGAAGACGTCCCCATTTCCGGAAATTGAAAGTATAAGGTATCGGGTTATGAAAGTGTCTTACAATTTCGAAACATTCCACGGCGGAGACGTGTAACGAGCCGGTGCCGCAATCGTCTAGGGACCATTACATAAAACGATTATTATCGGGCCTATTACTGCATTATGCCGCTAATACGTTGCTATTAACTATTAACTATTACCGTCGGTTTTGTATCATACTGCATAGACAGTCAAAAAGTTGCTGTATTGCAGTGTGTATTGTTCTGAGAATTTACTGTAGCTCGTGATTCTTAATGTACATGTCATTTCTAGATTTCTCCTAATTTTTGTACCTTTGGACAGTCTGACAAAATTTTGCAAAAATTTGTAGAAACTCTTCCAAGTACTATAAGATTATACCAGACTATAAGACCACTATACTTGAAAGTTAAAAAAGTATAAAAAACTTCAAAATTTCAATTATTTTAAGTCATAATAACAAAAATCATTTTATTATCCACTACTCTCATGTTTGTCGTAATTTTTGTACCTGTAAATAATGTAAACAAATTCTGTAAAAATGTGTAAAACCACTTCCAAGTACACTGTATAAGACTACAATACATGAAAGTTCGAAAAAGTATAAGCTTCATAATTGCAATTATTTTAAGTCATAATAACAAAAATCAGTTTAATATCCGCTACTCTCAGGATTGTCGTAATTTTTGTACCTGTAAATAATGTAAAAAAATCCTGTCAAAATTTGTAAAACCACTTTCAAGTACACTGTATAAGACTACAATAGGTGAAAGTTCGAAAAAGTATAAGCTTCATAATTGCAATTATTTTAAGTCATAATAACAAAATTCATTTTGTTATCCACTACTCTCATGTTTGTCGTAATTTTTGTACCTATAAATAATGTAAAAAAATTCTGTAAAAATTTGTAAAAACTCTTCCAAGTACACACTATAAGACTACTATACTTGAAAGTTCGAAAAAGTATAAGCTCCATAATTGCAATTATTTTAAGTCATAATAACGAAAATTACTTTATTATCCACTACTCCCATGTTTGTCGTAATTTATGTACATGTAAATAATGTAAAAAAATTTTGTAAAAATTTGTGTAATATGTATTTTATGGGCTCCTTTCTTAAGCAAAAACACAAGGTTGATTCGTCTAAAAATATAGAGTTTTATTGTTAATAACATAATAAATAATTGTACATACATACTTCCCACGTGCTACACTAACCTAAAAATATAGAGAATCAACAATTAAATGTTTGTGCTTCCCTATATTCTCTCAACACAAGATCTCCTTTACAGAACCCTGCACTTGTAGATTCTGTACTTAAAGGGTTTATTAATTGGTTTCTCACGAATTATCAAGATATTAATTCTTTAATGAATCACTGCGACTGTCACTCTGTCTGTCTGAATCTCGGTTTACTTTTATCTTCTCAAATCCTGCCCTCTCTCGGGCATCTATGTACCTCACCGACCTATACACAAAGCTTACATTTGTAAAACCACTTCCAAGTACGCTGTATAAGACTACTATACCTGAAAGTTCAAAAAAGTATAAGCTTCATAATTACAATTATTTTAAGTCATAATAACAAAACTCATTTTAATATCCGCTACTCTCAGGATTGTCGTAATTTTTGTACCTGTAAATAATGTAAAAAAATTCTGTAAAAATGTGTAAAACCACTTCCAAGTACACTGTATAAGACTACAATACATGAAAGTTCGAAAAAGTATAAGCTTCATAATTGCAATTATTTTAAGTCATAATAACAAAAATCATTTTATTATCCACTACTCTCATGTTTGTCGTAATTTTTGTACCTGTAAATAATGTAAAAAAATTCTGTAAAAATTTGTGAAAGCACTTCCAAGTACACTGTATAAGACTACTATACTTGAAAGTTCGAAAAAGTATAAGCTTCATAATTGCAATTATTTTAAGTCATAATAACAAAACTCATTTTAATATTCACTACTCTCAGGATTGTCGTAATTTTTGTACCTGTATACAATGTAAAAAGATTTTGTCAAATTTGTAAAACACTTCCAAGTATGCACTATAGGACCACCATACCGGAAAGTTCGAAAAGTGTAAGGGAGCCTCACATGTGCAATCATTTTACGCCACCGCAACAGATCTTAACAAAAAATTAGAAGAAAACATTCCTGCTGGAGTCGTTACAACATTTTAGCTCGCGAAATTTGCCAGGTTGCATCATAATCGTAATAAAAGTCGCATTAGACGGAAACAGAGGTTCCAGCGTCTCCGAGCAGTTTATCGACGGCGTCCGTTGCTATTTCAAGTTGCTCGAATATGCACACGGTTGACCGTCCGTCTCTTTCGTTGGCACGGTTACGCCGACCGGTCGTTAGGCGGGAGATTAATTAAGTTAAAATCACATGTAACGGGCCCGGGACAGCGTGTAACGGGTCGCTGTACAGCTTCACTTTGTCGAGGCTCCCTTAATTTGACAGGGGAATGAACGGAAAGGTACTGTTGCTCGCTTCGCGGATTAATGTCTGATTAATAGACGCAATAATTCAACGATGCGATCGTTTAGCGGTAATTAATAAACGTGCTTTATTGCCCGGGAATAATGCATATTATATCGTCCGTGGCACCTTGCGGTGTAACGGGTGCGCCGATAGGAGTCGATGATTCGATGATTACTCGCAACTCTCAAGACCAGGAATTTTTCGTAAAATTTTATTGGAAAACGAAAATTCTGAAATTTCTTCGATCAGTTTGCCCGAACAATTGTTTATTATTACTATACTGCGGATATTTATGCAATTTTCAATTTTTCTAGACGAATTTTAAGAAAGTTCAATGCAACAGAATTTTATTTTTCATAGTAGTAGCTCTTTTAGATCTGAAATAAATTAAAATCGTACTAAACTCTGTCATATTTTGTATCCCAGGATTTTTTGAAAATTTTCAAAAGCCACAATTACATAAAGATCCGCAGTCTAATCATTACACTGATTGCTAAATTCTGACTCCTAGGAAATCCAACAGAATCAAAATAATTTAGTAAATGAGAATATTTCATTTTTAAACGTGCAGGAAGACCAAAAATATTCTAAATTATTGAAATGAATCATAAAATCTAGAAAGATGATTGTAAAGTAAATCAATAACTCCAGAATTATAATTATAGTGTCTCTGAAAAATGTTCTTGCTCAAACATGCTCCATAAAAATATGTACAACTCATGTACTTGCGATTGGTTTTACCTACAAAAAATAATGTACGTACTTCAAACATCCATAATGCAAAAAGTTCGATATATCTCCAGCAAAAAATTCTTAAAAAATTGCTTGTGTTTTGTTTCCGAACTTCAGCAATAATTTATTGGTCGACGAGTTTCACGATGGCGTCGCGACGTCTTCGACGACGGCGTCTGAAAGAACGAGCGAGCCGTGTGTGTTGCTGGCCGACCTCCTTATCGATAACGTGACCGGGCGTAATGCAGAAGATCGGTAGAGTGCAGCGCTGTATGCACGCGGGATCGCATTATCTGAAATGCACAGCTGCCGGTCTCCCACACGGAGATTCGTCGTTCCGTGGCCCCCGCAAAAACAAAACTCCGCGCGGCAGGCGATACTGCTCGCGTGATCACACGTGTGGCATGTTAATATACAATAAGAAATTAAGAACGTCCGCCATTTCTCGGCCGCTCATCCCCCAAACCGAGGGATGGATTTCGCGTGATGGCCGCAACCGTTGCGAAAACTCGCCCGACAGGGGAAGATTCACAACCAGGAAATTCCGAATATTATGAAACTTTCGGGATACGTACTCGGCGGCATGCATTCTGGATCTGTGTTATACACGATTATTTTTCCTGCACGTATCACTCCGGCTGGCTAAAATTAACCATTCGAATTCGGTCCCACATATTATGTATGTTGTAAAACGTTTGGTTTCGCCAGAGCTAAAATTGTCAAACGATCAATTTATGAATCAATTTTACTTACGGTCGATAGATTTGATTAATCCTCGTGTCAAAAGATTGCAATTTTTATCATTTTTTTCTTTTATTGTCAACTTTTCATCATCGCATTCGTGCCATTTTTCTGATTAAAATGACACCAAACACGACATAATTACGATTACAATTACTCGTGTAACAAGCGAAGTTTTGAATTCGTGAATCTCTACCGTAACTGTTAAGTTCGAAACTGTAATCGATTGCAGCAGTAATTATATTATGTTAGGCGTCATTGTAATCGGAAAAACGAGACGAACACGATGGTAAAAGTGTCGTTGATCTATCTAGTAATTAAATTAATTTAATTGTCGAGTTTTAAAATGATGATTCCGAACACTTCCGCGAGAAGAATCGTCAAAAGCATTCCCTTTCTAAGATTTAATTGACGTCGAGACGGACCTGCGTGTTTCTCCAGCGATCGAACGATTGGTCGAGCGAACGTCAACGGTAAATCCCGATAATGAATGATAGATAAGACGGTTTTCTAGGGAGCCGGGCCGCATAATGAGTCCCAGAGAGAGCGTCTAGGCAAACAGAGATTCGTTTAGCGCTCTCGGGACAGCTACCGGTTCGATCAAACAACCGGCGTGGACCGGTAACAATGAAACGTTTCTTTTTTCCGCTGGTTCAAGGAAAAGGAGAGAGACAGTGTACAGAGTGGAAAAAAAGAAGGAACCGGGCGAAACGGAGAAAATGCGGCCGAAAAGGCAAAGCCCGGGAGCCCGGGACACGTTAACGACCCTGAAGGTGCTAATTGCGGTGGCGGCGAGCCAAGGCCCTGGACAGTTTCTGGACAAGACGATTCGGGGACAACCGAGCTAAACACTTCGGCAAACAGACCCGGACCTGTCCGGACCTCCTGTGTGCCACACAAAAGGGAAAACTCTTAACGTTCACCCTTTAATAGGCGCTGCGAGGTCCGTTCGGGGGACTTACAAATCGCCGCTCCGCGCCGCGGTGCACAGTGGTCCGGATTCATGAATTTTGTGGTTCTTTTTTTTCCTGTGAGAGAAAGCAGTTTTACAGTTGATAACCTATTCCATTCCCTGCTTTTGGAGAGCAAGAATGAAGAACTTAACACGTTCACTGACACATCGGTGCTTGTGTTAGTTGCACGAACTTGGAATGAATCTCGAATCACACAGATTTTATAAATATTCTTCATGGTGAAAATTCGAATTTGGTTCTACCCGAACAGTTTATAATGGCACAGGGATCTTATGATTTATGATTTAATGAGTTGGACCTGCTTCAATAGATCGCGAATTATATTTCTGGATTTTACGATTTATTTGAACAGTTTCCAAGGGTTCAAGAATTATATTTCTAGATTTTATCTCGTACATTTACTTCGTCGGCGAGGTCGTAAAGAAATAGTAGAGCCACAGGATCTAAGAAACAGCACGGACCCGATGGTTTTTCTTAGATCAAGGTTTTACTGAATTTCCGAATTTCTAGATTTATTTGGAGCTTCTTCAATAGCTTTTTAATGGTTTTATGAATGATATTTCTAGACGGCTCGTCCGACACAATCGCATAATCGAGCGACACAGTCAACAGCCGGGTTGCAGCGAGCCCACCCTCGCGCAGAAGGGATCAACACCTAACGAGGGAATAGTGTGTAAACAAAGGTGCATGGTCGCGCGCCGTGATGCAAATGCGAATTGCGAGAGAGCTCGAGAGCGGCGCGTTGTTCCCGGTGAAATTTCGCGCGCACGCTTAAACGAGCTGTCATCGTAGGAACGCGTGTACAGGGGTGTTCAAACGCAGCCGACCGTACCACTGTCAACGGAACTGACTGTCACGATGGCGAAATTTGCATCGGCGCGGCCGCTTCTCCTTTCACGCCTTATACGAGGAATGACAGCCTCGTAATCTGCGTCCTCCCACACTGGCCGCGGTCTTATTCTCGGCAACTCCTCTCCCGCTATCTCTCCTCTCCTCCTTTGTCTTCCTCCTATTCCTTCTCCTCGTTTTCTTCTCCATTCTACTTTTTTGCTCGTCCCTTACTCTTTCGTTCTACACCGTCGTCATTTATCCCGGCGTCAGCTTCGCGATCTTCCTGGCCCAAGGCCTCGAACTAGCACTCCCAGAGAGGATTCTAAGCGGAACAACAGGGCGAACGAAAGCGAACAGAGCGAACACAGAAGATCGGTACGCCGTTTCATTGATTTCGTTCGGTTTCTGCCTGGTGGCGAACGACCTCGCCGAGAAAGACCAGTGTAATACGCTGCCGTGCAGAATTAAAAGAGCGCTACATTTTCACCGGAACGTACGCGATCTACTGTTGTAACTTTGTAACGAAAGATCGTGCAGGCATCGGGGTGCGATCATTCTGAAGCGTGGAATCTCTACTTTCGTTGTAACCTAGCGTTGTTTCTCTCAGATCTTTCTGCGTCTTCTGGGAGGGCAAAAAGGCACAGATGTCATCACTTTCGAATGCCCAAACATGAGCATTTTCAACTTACAACTTAAAATTTAACTAAAATTAGTTTAACTCGATTGAATTAATTTACCCAAAATAAATTAAAATAATTTAACTTTTTAACTAAATAGCGACTTGATAATTTCACATTGATGTTAAAGCAATACGAATTATTCTACTTCCCACCATTTTGTATGTAGAGCAGAATTGAATCATACGTTTCAGTCAGAAAATTCAGAATTTAATTGTATCGCAAAGGGTTAGCCCTCAGCACTCGAATGGCGGCTCTGAGGCGCCACGATAAATTGCTATACAATTATTCACATAGCTTAAATTATCTTACATTTAATTACGTCGTTGGAGTACATGTTCGAGAATACTTGCACCCGAAGAAAGTGCACAGAAAAATTAATTTTTCGAAACCGATGTGACTCGACGACCGAGCACTCTAAATCCACTTTGTTCAACGATTCGCCCAAGGGCCGAAGCGTTCGGTATCACGATCTCGCCCTAGGACAGACATCGGACGTAGAACCGTTCCCGGCGATTCAATGTTGCACGCATCCCGTAATCGATTTGCAACAAGGTCGGCGCGGATATACGCGAGATTGTTGCACCGCGGGTATATTCAATTCGCCGAGGGAAAGGTACCGTTCGAGGCTGCAGGTGAAAAGGAGGAGAGCGAGGTAAACTAAAGAGGACGAGAGGGAGAGGGCGAGGGGAAAGGGGGGAAGAAGGGAGAAGAGAGGAGCAACCTCTCGGAGAGAGAACGGGTTACTCGTAAAATTCCTCGGGACTAATTACCTGCACGGGCTACGAGGCGCGAGCGCGAGCAAGCGGACACTGCGGCGCGTCATCGCCGTTAATCGCGGAGTAATTAATAGGCGATCGTCGCTAATTGCGCGATCGGATCTCAAGGATCTTAATGGTGCGTGACGTTCGCCGATTCCCATTGGCTGCTGCTCGTTCCATGAGAAATCCTTTGGACCGTGGACGAGCGAATTCGGACCTGGATGTTTTCATTTTATTCAATGAGATACAATTATGAACAAATTTATCGCGGTCGATCTATCTTACTAATTTGAATGATTCAGTTGTTATTCATCGCAAATGATGATGGTGATTCACGCTAGAACTATTGCACGGGCGTAAAATGACTTATTCGTGACGTTTTCTTTTAAACAAGTTTGTTGTTCCGAATTATTTCTGTAGAAAACGTTCATTAATATATTCGTGGCATTTCTCCGGTTCGAATGAGTCCAAACACGACACAGTTTGGTTCGTATTTGCTCGTTTAATCCACGATAGAGTAGAGCCTCGATTATCCGAACCAAGCTGTAGAACGTGCATGCTGGAACAGTTATCTGGTGTTAGGTAATAGAAAATTATCTTCACTGATTTTTGTACGATAAATCGCTGTAGACTTTACAGGGTCATCCCCGGTTCGGATAGTCGATTATTCTACTATATTGTAAAGTGAACAAATATGCTGCAAATTACGTCGTGTTTGGACTCGTTTTCATCAGAAAAATGTCACTAATGTATTGGTAAACGTCCCATAAAAAAATATTTAAAAACAAAACATTTTCGTAATTGAATTCGTACCTCTTCCACACGTATCGCGGCATTACTGTGCTTCTAAATGAACGTCCCTGGAATCCCATCAGGCTGCGGCGCAACCTCGCGAGTCAGTTAGCCGTTCAGGTGATATTTAGACGTCTCCTAAACCGTTCTGGAGTGGGGGCCCGGGGTCCGGGACTGTTATTTACGCGGCGTGACGAGTATCTCCGGTCGGTGGACGGTGATTCGGCGGTTCCTCGGAATCTTTGTTCCCCTCTGGAACCACAAATTGTCTCGTGTTACACGCGTCGTTCTCAAAGCCGCGACCGAACGAGAGAAAGAGAGAGGACTCCCGACGTTCAACGGTTCCGTCGTTAGCCGCCGCGCCGTCCCATTCGCACCTGCAGCATCACTGTTCATTGTGCACCTGTCATGTTTCACACCCTTAAAACAACAATCGCCGTTGACCCGCCGTTGGCGAGATTACTCGGCTCGATGGACCCGACCGGACCCCGTCTCCTTTGCTAGCCGGAGTCCGAAAAATCGCCGATTTATTTATTTATTTACCCGGGCAACGGGAACGCCAGAAAGCCACCACTCGGCCATTCTGCTGGTCTGTTTACCTACTCGGGCAACCCTAAACAAAGATCATCCCTGTCGGGGCATGCTGATCGTGGATCGAGGTGCGGATCTTGCAAATTCGATTCTCACAGTGGAAATACACCGAGCACTGAACGCGACCAGTTTACATTTACAATACAATTGCAAGAATGGATTTATTCAGATTTCATCAGAAAAGGGTTCTATGTTAGCTCAAGGTCAAGCGATTTCATGACAAGAATAAGTACAATTTAAGAACAACGTCTGATCAAAATTATTCAAAGAAGAATGAAATTAGTAAGTTGAACATAATACTTAAACATAATAATTAATGTGCCAATGCAAGAGCTGTTTTTCGACGGTATTTGCCAGTATAAGGGAGAGTTTAAAATAGTTTAGCAAGGGTTCCAATTAAAATCTGGAGCATCATCGCCAGCTGGAGCATCTCGAGCAACATCGAAGCCGGGAGTAAGAATAAAGGGACACGGTTTATGAAGCAGGATACCTTATAGGGCTGCTACGACTTGGACACGTACAGGTCGAGTGGCGAATGTGACCAACGCGACGTGGCAATGATAATTAATCAAGCTGAACGCCATGCTGGCGCCTTCCAAGCACCGTAATAATAACGCTAGCTGTGTGGTCCATCCTTGTTTTGTGCGGCACCATGAAATAGTTCTTTGTACGTGGAAGGGTCAACGATAGGGGACGTCCAAAGTCATTCAATTCCAATTAGAATAAAATATTTTTCGGCAAACTATACAGGGTATTTCACCTAACTTGACCACCTTGAATATCTTTGTTGTTTTTAAAGATACGTCAAATGTCTGAAGGACAAAGTTGAATGGTAAAATGGGGCTCATACGATACCAAAAAAAGTTTTGTTTTTATGTAATTTTTTTAGAGATATGAAGGTCACCTTCATTTTCTTAAATGGAACGAGGTACTTTTTAATACATCAATCGATGCAGCTGGACATTCGTAAAAGTATCAACCTATGTATGTCGAAAAGTTAGTAGTTCACAAGATATTTCAATTTAAATAACTCTGAAACACCATATTACTGTCAGTAATACCTCATTCCATTTAAAAAATGAAGATGACCTCCATATCTCTAAAAAAGATTACATACAAATTTTTTTGATATCGTACGACCCCCATTTTACCATTCAACTTTGTCCTTCAGACATTTGACGTATCTTTAAAAACAACAAAGATATTCGAGGTGGTCAAGTTAGGTGAACTGCCCTGTATATTGCTACTAAATTCGTGGAGCAAAAACACACTAAATAAATCATTAAGCACAGGGTCAGAGTTCTTAAAAAGTACCTGTATATGTCGTTAGCACATCGAAAGTGGTATCGCTAGGCTGCATTGCCGCGGAAATTGATATTACCGCTGGAAATGTAACGAGGAACGAGGGAAGACAGCCGTGGCTTATTCTATACCAGGAAGAAACCTCCCGAGGGCCGGGGAGAGCGAGGAGAGGCCACGTCTTTCTCCTCTCTCTCTCTCTCTTTTTCTGTGGAGAACCAGGTTACAGCATCGCCCGAAGACAGAAACGCGCACGGTCGGAAACGTCGGTCGATCTGCGGCGCGGCGGTCGTACAGGTGCGGCCCAGCTCGTAAAGATGCAAATCCACCGAACTGATGGACTCGTCAGCGACTGTCAAAGCCGCGATTGCCACAGAGAACGAGAGAAAGGGAGAGAGAGAGATGTTGAACGCGTGCAACACGCTCGCTGGTTCCCTCCGCGAAACAATATTCTGTTGCGGCCCCGAAGATAAACAATGAGGAGCCCTTCTCCGGTTCTCTCGAGTTCCCGGAGAAGAATCGCAGCCTTTCTTCCCGGTGCCAGGCGACGCCCTGGCTCTTATTTTCTGTTTGCTCGGCAAACAAACCCTTCCCGATCGGCCCAGCCATGTCCTCATCCTCCTCGGAACCATCGCCTAACCAATACACCGAGAAATGCTCGGGGATTCTTCACGGAAAGCGACGCGCCGGGTCACGAGCGCTGCTGCTCTCCGATTGTCACGTTGCTATACTGTTCTCTAACAGTGCCGAAGTAGCCGCGATCGCATTTGGTTAGGATCAGAATGGCAAATACACCGGCTCGCTCGGCAAACAGCTGATCGCGCAGCTTTCGCGAGGATCTAGGTGTAGAGATCGTCAGCCAGGGAGTATCTTATTGAGTAAATCAATGAATAAATATATTCATGTTTTCTTCGAAGTTTAACTTAGAAACGCTACGAAATTGATTTTAACCCTCATCCGTCCCTCATTTCACGACCTGGATCTGTCTCTCGGTGTCAAATTGACACAGTAGTAAAAGATCGATGAAATAACAAGGTAAATACTCGTTCTTCGATGTTTCTTTACTCAAATTGATGAGTTAACATTCACATCTTAGGTTTTTCGGCTATGTATTTCGCATTAGAAAAATAAAAGCCACGAAGTTTCAGGTATATTTACCTACAAATAGAACAGAACAGAACAGTAAAGTCGTGTTTACTGTCCGCGATCGGGTAGACGATCACTGTCATGCTGTCCTTCTCTACGTTCGGCTTTCTTTTGAAGTCTCGGCGCGGTAGACGCAGTCATAAAAAAATAATGCCGGTATGCGATCACTGGTCGCGCAGAACACAGGCTGTTGGACAGTAAACGCGGCTTTACTGTATAACTTATTTCGGGGAAAACTGTGTCAAATTGACACGAAGGACGGATGAGGGTTGAAAGCACGCGAAATCAAAATGTTTTATAATGCCCGAATGAAAATACAAAGTTCATCGCAATGATTGTTGTAACTTGTAGATCCTAATAAAGATTTAGTTAATAGATAGTAGTAAAAATGGATTTTCAAGTCTTCTCAGAAAATTGTGTCGCTTATATATGTATGACCTGGTATGGTATGATATGTATGACATGGTACTCGAAGTGTTAGTAGACGAAATAGTGGATCGTTGATCATCCGGACAGATCAGTGTAACGCAAAGCTTCCCCTAATCCGGCACTGGCAAAGAGAGGATAACACTGTTAACCTCTCATGTGACACTGGTGATAGCGGTTTCAACTTTTACTGATTTGTACCTACATGTATAATGAACCGTGTGCATGTGGATCATGGTAAATGTATCCAGCAGCGTTGCCAACTACTATTGGCCAATATCAAGTCTCTCACGTCCTATTCGCAGACCCTTTATTTTTGCGGTATCTCGAAACCGTCGTGTTCGAGAAACCTTCTATCATTCGCCTTTTGTATTCCGACACAAATACAAGAAGCGCGATTACGAAATCAACTTGCGCAGATGTCCCTTCCAGTTTTTCACATCGTGGGAAAAGCGTTTCACTGTCTCGTACACCGGCAACCGAATAAAACGTCCGTTGATAATTATTATACTAGACCTGCGGATTTTATGCGTTCGTGACGAGAGTAGATTAAACAGGAAGCTCCGGGAACGACGGAGAAGTTTAAAGCTGCTGTTGCAATTTCAAATGCGGTACAACAATGATATTCGAAATAATACTAGGAACCAAAAAATGGTTTAATCTTCATGACGCGGTAGCAACATATTCCTCAATTTATACTGAGCAATAATATATAATACTTAAAGTCACTTTTCTTATGTTTCAAAGTTTCTTCTGCGCTGCTCCTGCATTGATGATATGACTCTAAGTTCTCAAAAGTTTTCTAAGAAATTAACGATAATACGATAATACATTATGAAATTTGATAAAAATGAACAATTTTTACAATAACTTGCACTTCAATGAAGAAATTGATTGAATAACTGGAATGCGAATTTCATGGAATTATGAGAAAAATCAGCTGGTGTAAATTAAAACATTTGAAAACGCTGATATATTATTTTCAGTGTGGGTATTGACATTATTAAAGACAGAAAGAATCTTCTGTGTGGTTTCTGTTTCTCAAAATTGAGGCAGACAATTTCTATTATTAGTTTTGACAGTTTAGAACGCTGTAATATTATTTTCAATGTGTGTATTAACATTATTAAAGACAGAAAGAATCTTCTGTGTGGTTTCTGTTTCTCGAAATTGAGGCAGACAATTTTTATTATTAGTTTTGACAGTTTAGTGTTAAACCAATGTGAACCAATTTAGCAAATTAAAATTTATTTCGCGTTACAGTATCATCATTTTAAGCGTCGTCTCAGAGTTACTATTCGAGTGGCAAGGGTTAAATGTCAAGAAAGACAGTAGGCAGCTAGCTCTTGACGCTTCAAGCAAAAGAAAATCGAAAGAAAGTAAGATCGAATGAAAGGAAAAACAAGAGACAACAAAAGGGAAGAATAGCTCTCTCCCTCTCTCTCAGAGAGAGAGGATTCCAGAGAGGAGAGACGGAACGGAGTAAAGTGCAGATCGTACTCGTCGTCCGGTTGCCAGGCAACGCGCTAATTAGCCCACCCAGCTCTTTGGAGTGGATACTCGACGGTACTTGGCAAGCTCTCTCTCTCTCTCTCCTCTCCTCTCCGTCCACCGGTCTCTTTGTCAGTGGCTGCACCAGGGTAGTGACATCGTACCGGTAGGATCATTAATGCGGCAGTCAACGCGGTCACGTCGATCGAGAGAGAGAAAGAGAGAAAGAAAGAGAGAGAGACCGTTCGGTTTCCCGACGAGGCTTTTCCGCGTGAATCAATCGAGAGCGGTAGAATTCGATCGTAAGAGCCCGTCGATTTCTTTCCTCGTCGGGGCCGATCCTTTATTTGTTTACGTCGAACATCGATGCCCCATCTAATTACAGGACGGAAATTGAACAAGCGGCTAGGGTCATCGTGTAATACCGCGGCCCAGCCGACTCCATGCCGGTAATAGATGATTGGAAATTATCGTTATTAGCCCGCCGCGGAAAAATCCACGATCAACCTGTCGAAGGATTTACGCTGCTCCACTGATATCAAACCGATCGTTTCGCCTCCAGAGTTTGCGAGAGACTCAGTCGAACAATGTCTCGATTTATGCGAAAATTTCAGGACCGTAGTCAGTTACATCGTCTACAGACACTGTTCTGATCGGTTGCCGCTCGAGTCCAGCGTTAAAAAATGATATAACATTTTTGTTTATACTGATCTTTTAATGAAATTTTTACTGGCTCACTCGTCACATTTTTCTGATTAAAATGATAACAGACACGGTACATTTTGGTTCGTGTTTACTCGTTTAATCCACGGTACAGTAGAACCTCGATTATTCGAACATCATCACCGAACAATCAATTGTAAGAAACGGAAGTGGAATGAGATTGTGTTTATTCTTTTAATCAATGAAACAAATCATAATGTAGACACATATTTATGCAAAATAAGAAATGTCTTGATCAACTTTTCGTCCACCCATTTTTGCCATAAATGCATAAAATCTGCAGTTTAGTAATAATATTCTCCAATTCGCAATTAAATGATACAAAATCCGTATATTTGACTGATTCGAGCACACTGTTCTCAAGATCGAAAAGAATAACGCAAGAACAAAGCTGAAATATTGAACATCGTGTAGGTAACATTGATATGTACGTAATCCTGCGTTAAAGGTTAGGAATTAAATATCACTGAGAGACCGCGAACTTTAGGATCCGATTCAATCCTGCCACCCGCGGAGTTGAATGAAAAATGACAAAGGATCTTGCGAAAACGTCAATCAAAAAATCTGTTACATTTCAATATTAATTTTAACCTTTGGCGCCTTTTTGAAATGAATTGTTAGCCGTGTTCTTGCGGGTAAAGCAAACTAAAAGTTCACTCTTTCGGTTTGTGCAAAAATAACTAACATTAAGAAACTTATTTATTAAACATTTCTTAAATTGCCAGCTACCACTGGACAATTTATTAAGCCACAAATCAGCTACCCCAAATTCTGACTTAGAAAAACTGTGGAATAATTGTCGTTAGCTAATAGTTACAAAAATAAGAGTAAAATCGTTGATGTACCTTAGCAACCAATTCCCAGTCTCCGGTTAAAATGATCCGCTAACGCGATCGCATCTCGATCCCTCGTTTCCTCGATCACGTGCCACATGTTCCTCCGTTTCGGATCAAGGCTCCAGGTTTCGCAAAGCAGATTAGTCGCGTGGATTCAGCTGGTTGCGCAAGGACCGCGTTCCAACGCATCGATCCGTTGTTCAAGGATCCGCGATTCCGTCCGAGTTCGTCAAACCTTTCCATTCCGACGATTACTCACTGGTTCGACGTCCGAGCGGAATTCCCGAGTTGCGAAAAGCAACTTCGCTTTTTCGAGAGAAGCGATTTTCAGCGATGCTCGCGTCATCGAACTCCTTTGCTTCGAAAATTAGTTCAAACTTCGCGATAATTATTTCTTTATAAAACTTTTGCCAATGTATTTGTGACATTGTCCTGATTAAAATGAGTCCAATCACGACATAGTTTGGATCATATTTGCTTGTTCAATCCACGATAGAGTAGAGCCTCGATTATCCGAACCGAAGATATCTGAGTTCACTCTTCAAATCAGTAAAGATTTAATCTATCACTCCAGCAAAATAACTTCTCTATTATTTAATCGAACAGTTTGGATAAGAGAGGGTCTAATCGAATGAAGTCTGCATCGTATCATGTTGGGTGTCATTTTACTCAGGAAAATGTCACGAATATTTTAAAGACTGACAACGAGAGCCAATAGAAATAATATCATCAACAATATGAAGACAAATGATGCACGAATGGAAATTCCAAAGTAAATTGAGCAATCTA
The DNA here is from genome assembly GCA_933228785.1 of Lasioglossum pauxillum. NCBI lineage: Eukaryota > Metazoa > Arthropoda > Insecta > Hymenoptera > Halictidae > Lasioglossum > Lasioglossum pauxillum. Next base: position 34,281,815 of record OW121705.1, on the reverse strand, counting down.
CGTACGAGATCGACCAAGGACAATTCCTCATTTGTCTCGGACAAGTCTGAAGATGCAGTATGTGTCGCAGGCGATCAAAAATCTTATTCGGTATAACTACAGTCTAAGTGGCCGTCCTCCCGGCACGGTGGCAAAGAATAAGGTTTCAGAGGAATCTCTGCGTGGCATCCGCTCGTCTGTTTTGTCGGCGCTTCAAGCTGTGAAATTGCTCCGACTTATCATTCGAGCTAACGAGTCCGTAACCGTCTTCACACTTCACACTCGCCTCGCACTGTCTATTCCCTGCGTCTTCCTTGCAGTGGCGGCGCGAACAAGGGACCAAGGATCTTCTCGCTCAACTTCGCTAGACATCTTTCAATCTGAGTTGTTCGAATTCAAATCGGATCTTTTAAGGGAACCTGCAGATTTAAGCTGCTCTTTCAAATCGGCATTTTCATGGCGCTTTAGGTTAATTTTTTAATCAAATTATCTGGGAAGTTTCAAATTTTTTAGGAATCAACTTTTCTCATAATCTTCAACCTAGACTGATTTTTCAAATTAGAATTTTTAATAAACTGCTCCTTAAATAATACTTTTATAGGGATCTAGGCTGATCTTTCGAGTCAATTTTTCTGACGATTCTCAAATTTCTTACGAGTCAACTTGTCTGAAAATTTCTGGAAGTTTAAAATAGGACTTTTCAAGGATCTTCAGATTTAAACAGGTCTTTTAAATCAGTATTTTTCTGGGGATCTAGGCTAATCTTCCAGTCAATTTTTTGGGGATTCTTACATCTAGATTGTTCTTTTGAATCGGAACTTTTCTGAAGATCTTCAAATTTCTAGTGACTTAACTTTTCTGGAGATCTTTAGATCTAGTTTGAATTACTGCTTTTGGGAAATTAGACTTTGGAGTCAATATTACTGAGGATTTTCAGGTCTAGATTTCGACGCCACTGGTTTTCGCCGATCAAGAAAGAATCCTCGACCAGGCTTGTCACCCTGTGGAACGCCGGTGGTTTCGAGGGATGGTCAGCCAGCAATCGCCTGTAATTTGTGCCTCGGCCGACATCGATGGCGTTCATTGTTGTTCCGTCTCGCTTTCGATGGGCACGCACACGCGTCAACCTCAAAGACCCGTTTTCTTTTCGGGGTCTCCTTCGAAACGATCACCGTAGCAATATTTATCAAATCGTCTGAAAGGGATTCGTCAGGGTACTTAACGTTAGATGACTCAAAGTCCCTTATCAAAATTGCAACGCTGGGGAACCATGATTAGATTGTCAATGCTTTCTATTTAATACAAAAGCGCTTCAACTAAATTCTCTACCTAACTAAAAAAGTGCATTTAAGATATCCCTATAATTCCAGAAAGATTCACAAACATGACACAGCTGCCAGTCACATATATGTTATACCACGGTTTTGTATTTTGAAGTTGAATGAATTTTCTACACGTTGTTATTTAATACGTCAGCATTTCGAAGACGATATATTACTATTAAATAAACCATTGAATAAAATATAACAACTGTTGCAAGCGTCAGCAGCGAACGTGTTAATTTCGATGCAGTTTACATCGAGCTCCCTCCTTAAGATCCCGCGAAATTACAGAACGGCGGTTACGATTGAAAGATACGGTGCTTCCGAGGCAGGATTTACACTTGTTCCATAAAAATGCAAAGTAAAAAAAGGGATCGGTGACGGGGATCTGACGCGTCAACGTTCTACATACATATCCATACGCATTACGGTGGCGCGGTGCGGTGGTGTCCATCGTTGCGTGGAGCATGTTAATGAATGTATTTGGGTTAATATACATTTCAATTTCTGCGTGTTGCCTGTTAACCGGCCCGTGCAATTTCTTTTATCATTCGGAAACGTTTTCGGGCAGTGATTACTGTAATTAGAGCCGGCTCAAAGGAGCCGAAAAATTGGCGGACCCTCTCCTCGCGAATGCCGCGCGCGTCCCCTTTCGCGGAGAGGGGCGGATCCGCGTCGCGGAAACGCGCCGAAAACAGCTGCGCGTCTCGAAATAACGTGCGAGAAGTTAATAAATGCCATCTGCGAAATATCGCCCCCGGGGAACGTCAAAGCGTCTTCATAAATGTCGATCCTTGCGGTCACAGGCCGCCGACACGTTTCGACGAATTACGGTAATGCCCCGGTATGTGTACCGGAGATGGACACACTCTTTGCGAGAAATTTCACGTAGCTTCACGAGGAAGCTCGATAAGTTGTGTTACGTGATACCGAATCAGAAATCATTAGACAAAGCTGTTTTATTTTTAATCATTTTTTTATGAAATTTTGTTCGGCGTACTGGAGGCATTTTTCTGATTAAAACGAATCTGAACATGGCGGAGATCGAAGTGTGTTTGCAGAGATCTGCAACCTGGGCTTGTTAATAGATTTTAATTATATATTTTGTGTAGATACACTTAATATACTTAGATAGTAGAAAGGGGCAACAAACAATGAGAACGAGAGTGATGAGTGAGCGAATGGATGAATGAAAGTTAGGTTTATGTAAACCGAGTCCAATTTCCTAGCCGTGAGGCTGAAGTAAAGTATATATTATTATATTATAATTACATATTTTGATTTATTTACAATATTGGTTAAAAAGAAATTGTCCTAGTCCTAATTTCCTAGCCGTGAGGCTGAAGTAAAGTATATATTATTATACTATAATTATATATTTTGAATTATGTACGATATTGGTTAGAAAGAAATTGTCTTCGAATCTAGGTTCGTACGGTTCTATGCAGTGTCTTAAAGTCGCACAGTCCGAAGGAAGATCCCGAAGATCGCGTGACAGTGTCCTGTCGTTTCAAAGAGGATAATCGCGTCTCGTTGTGCGGACGTCGCGACGCGTCACCGTCGAAAAATACCAACAATTACGGTCCGCTCGGAGTCGGTAAGGTCGCGGTCTGCAAAGAGGATGCGAGAGGCGGGAACGGTCTTAATAATAACAAGAATGAGAATAAGAAATCGTTAACCGATCGTCCTTTCGAAAGAAAGCGGCTTCGTGGGGACCGGACAACGCTCGACAGCTGGGAGACGGCTCGCGAATCCAACGATCCACTGGATCGAGAACCGTGCGTGTAGATCCGTATCCCTTTTTCACTCTCCTCTCTCCCCCCCTCTCTCTCTCTCTCTCTCTCTCTCTCTCTCTCTATAATACCAGTCTCATTGTCGAGTCGTTACGTCACTGTTGTCGCTTCCACGAGGACGCTTGTCACTTGTAACAAAATCGATTGTCGACAGTCATCGGGGACGATTGAGCGGCGCGACGACCTTCGCGCAATTAAAACCCCTTGAAGTTTCAGTCGTCACGGTGAAAACGGTTGACAATGTCGGGATCAGGATGAATAAGCTTTTAATGTAACGGAGCCGGCAGGCTCATTCTGTCATCCTCAATCCGCAGAATCGATCGGCCGATGACTGGCCGTGAAATTTTTCCTGGGGACCCAGCGCGAAATCATTTCTGGATTATTGATTTCGTTCTGGGCTTTGAAGCTGGTGTGCACAAGATTTCTAATTACAGTGATCGTCATTAGACTGCGGATCTTATGCATTTATAACAAAAATGAGTAGGTAACATGCTGAGCAATGAATCCATTTAACCTTTCAAAGCAGTTTTGGATTGTTTTCGTTAAAAAATGTTTGGAAAAGATATCGCTGTTTATGTAGCTAATAATTAAAAGACAAAATTACAATTAATTTAACCACGAATGTAAAATACAGTAAAAATCTTTTAGCTGAGTTATCTTGCAATTGACACAGCTAATTTTGCCTTTATGCAGACGTATATTTATCTGGATTACTTTGTCGAATTGGTTGATGAAGAAAGTGCTATCTCTTTCATCAGAGATGTTAAAATATATTCCAAAGAGGAGGTGCAGAAATTTTGTAAACTTCGCACACTAAAATTCGCAATTTCAGATCGTTAAAAATATTTAACAAAGATACCACTGTTTATGTAGCCAATAATTAAAAACAAAATTACAATTCACCTAACCTCAAATATAAGATACAATAAAAATATTTTAGCTGAGGTATCTTGTAATTGACACAGCTAATTTTGCCTTTATGCAGACGTATATTTATCTGGATTACTTTGTCGAATTGGTTGATGAAGAAAGTGCTATCTCTTTCATCAGGTGTTCCAATATATTCCGAAGAGTACAGAAATTTTGTAAACTTGGCAGACTAAAATTCGCAGTTTCAGCCCAGAGTAGCTCGTGATTCCTCGTACACGTTCTAGGAAAAATTCCTATCCGATTCGGAATTTGAATGGTCCAAAACCTAGAAATTAGCATTCAGAGGCTAACCCAGACGCGTCGTTTCGAATTTTGCGTGATTGGTCGCGGATCGATCCCGTTCTAGGTCGGTGATTATTACCCAGCTGCTAGTTTAAAGACACACATCGTCTTCTGGAAACGATCAACCTCGCTATGGAAGCGAAAAAAGCATCGAGAGGGACAAGATTAGAATAATAGTCGTCGCGCCGGGTCGTTTCGGGAATAGTTTAAACTGTTTAACATAATAGCGACGGACGTCGCTCCGATTCGGAGACCCAACAATTTGCCGGACTGTTCTCTAATGTCAACAGATTAGCCGTAATAGTGAAATTACACGTTCGCGTAATATCTCGGCGTATGGGGCCCCGGACCATGGGCCCGTAATTCACCCCCGTAGATTGAGGACGCTCTCTTATGTCCCCTCGAAAAAAGAGGCGACTCCTCTCGATCGTCCAAGGGTCCGACAGATTTTGGTAATGCCAGGGTTAGACGCTGTACCCTGGGACGAGAGGTCAAACGGCTTTGCCCGTCGCAGATTACATGCATTATTTTTGCACTCGCCGACGCCGCGATCGCGAAATCACCGGTAATTCGCGCCGGAACAATTCTACACCCCCGCGGACCCCCCGGGCCAGATTTCGGGATGATCCACGATGATCCTCACGGTCCCCTTTGATCGAAAAAGTCAATTTAAAATGTTTTTGAATATACGAGGAATCGATTAATATTTTTTCCCTTCATTTTCTGAAGCAGAATTCGTCGAAAAATATACTTAATCACTTTTTCAAACGCCGTTCATTTTTTAGCGATTTTTAAATGTATGGGAATTGTGTAAATTTCTCCACTATAGAATATGTATTTTGTTCTTCACTAGGAATATTCAAAGATTCAGGATCGAATCGCGAGTCGGGTTTCGTGACCGTTCGCCAAGCACCAGCGGCTCAAGATAGTACTTTGTCCGGTATCTCGCTAATCGTCGTGGAATCAACTGTTTTTTAATGGTGTTCGAAGCGCTCTCACTTTCACCCGGGACCACGGTGCACGCTCGAAAGTGTGAATACCATTGTTCGAGCGCATCGGACCATTGAGAAGAAGGGGATTAAGTAACTCGCGGAGGGACAGTCGGTTTTTAATCCCCGAATTAATAGCCGGCGATAAATCACCGGCAATCCGTTCCCGCACGGCAATGATTACTTAAGAACCGCTGTGCTTGGCTCGGGGAATATTTTTGCGAAACGTGCGACACGTTGCACTGTAATTTTTACGTGATATACATCGGCCATTTGGAATTTTAAATAGAAAAGTCTGAGCATTATTCACACTAACCGACCATTAAAATTGACCAGTATGCAGTATACAAAAGACAAGACTTAATTTATGTAGATATTCAATCAAGTCCTGTGAAAGCATTTTTAGAACTTCAATAATTGTGAAATAGAAAAGTGTGAAACTGAAAATATTTAATTTTTACGAGGAATTAAATAACTGAGATTTGTGCTATCTTCTATTTATATTATTTTTATATTAGGTCAGTGCAAAAGTCCTTATTTTGTGACCTAATATTTTTTCATATTTCACAAGGTTCTACTAAAATTCATTACTTATAACATCTGGCAGCTGCTCTTTACTTTACCCGACTCAAAATTTGTGCTTTTTCCTATAAATTATGATGTATTTTGTATGTAATCTAGTAGATTTGTACCCGGGGCGGCTGCAGATCGAAGTTTCGATCCTGTAGGATCAATGGTTCAGGAGTTATGCTTGCTTAAAGTTGTGCATTTGTCAGTGTTTTTGACAGGTAAGGGGGCCGCCATATTGGTTTGTAGTGTCGCTTACCGAGCAGAGCTACTAGGTAGTAGTTGGTTGTTGATTAGGTCGGGTGAAGGGACGGCAAGGTAAGCAGCTCGCAGTTGTCACTACAAATTAATATGGCGGCGCCCTTACCTGTCGAAAACACTGCAGATTGCTCAACTTTAATTAAGCATAACTCCTGAACGATTGATCCTACAGGATCGAGACTTCGTACAAATCTACTGCATTACAAGCCAAAGACATCATTTATAGGAGAAAGGCACAAATTTTGAGTCCGGTAAAGTAAAGTTTACTCCATCTCGCAATTAACAGCATGGCAATGCAAGCAATCAAGTATCAAATTTTGGCAGGTCGACGGGACAAGTAGACGGCAAACCTAAATAAAAATCGTGGGGCATGCTGGTCGGGGGCAAAAGTTTCCGTAGGATTTTCCGTTTCCGCTCACGTCAGCGACTGTCGGATACTTTGCTATACTAAGGGCGGTCGAGACGTCGAAAAGGATCGTGGAACGTGACGCGCGTCTTTTGATCGTCGAAATCGTGGGGTTGAGGAAGAGGAAGAAGAAGAAGAAGAAACGGGGTGAGGGAAGAGGGGAGAGGGGTGGCAAGGAGGAAGGAAGGAAGCGATGTACTCCCTGGATAATAATGATCTCAGGATCGACGGATGACGTACGACGGAGTCCCCGAGGGGGCCAGGCAGCGGTTGATCCATTGTTACGCTATCTCTCCTATTCTGGCTCGCGTTTAATGCATAATCTATTACCGGCTTTTAACAATGCGAACCACCTCTCGCCGATCCGAGGAGGCACTCGGCCTCTTCATCCGAGGGTCGCAGACACCGAGGATCGATCTTTCCGCGAGCGGAGCAAACCTCTCGCACCCTCATATTTCACCAATGTTTTGACGTCTGCTTCGTAAGCATCCGTCGCGTCGCAAGGGTGGATCGGCCAGGGGACACCCCCTTTCCGTGGGGTTGCGACCCTTGGATCAGGATCCGCCGTCTTCGGTAACCAAACTAGGCTAAACGGAATCCAACACTACTCCGTGACTCTGACACCCTTCAATGAATTTCACCGACGAAATTTCTCTGAGAACGTATTTGTGAAGAAACACTAACCTCTCAGGTGTCTAAATACAGAGCAACACTGATCACACACACTTTAAATCAGAATAACCTTTTTATGAATGGACCAAACGACTTGTAATTCTCTGTAAGGCTAGAAGAATTAGTTTAGTAAGTGACGTCTAAAAATTATGTTGAAAAAATACATTTGATCGGAATTGTGGAAAACAATAGTGAAAATTGATTTTTACGACTTTTTTAGCTGGACCAATAACGAAAATTTAAAAGATGTGTTTCGTCAACTTGTATAAATTATTAGGTCAATCGGAAAGTTCCGACCGTTTAGCGTCGCGTAGCCGTAGCTCGAACTGTCGTTAACTAGAACGTCTAAAGTATGGTTAATTCTTTAGTTTGGACATCTTTCAATAAAATTCAATACATAACAATATACGCTTGCATCAATAACATCGTTTTTTCTACATTGAAAATGTCGGAATTTGAGCCGAATTTGCGTCATTTGCGCGAAGTGTTTAATCTTTGGCTTCAATTGAAAGAAAACTGCAGCTGAAGCTCACGGATGATTGTAGAAGTTTATGGCGACAATGTTTGCGATAAAATATGTTGAGAGTGGTTTCGACGCTTGAAAAATGGTGATTTTATTGTAGAGGACGAAGAGCGTTCTGGACGGCCACGAGTATTCGAAGACGCAGAATTGCAGGCATTGGTGAATGAAGATCCATGACAAACGTCAAAACAAATTGCAGAAGCGTTATGTTGTGTTTAATCTGTTATTTCCGATCGTTTAAAAGCCTTGGGGGAGGTCTACAAGGAAGGAAAGTGGGTCCCATATGAACTCAAGCCAAGAGATATTGAAAAGCGAAAAACCATCTGCAAAATTCTGCTTTCGAAATGTCACAAAAGTTGTCAAAGAAACGTTAGAAGCACTTCGCTAGGAAGTGCTACCCTATGCGGCTTATTCGCCTCAGACTGTGCCCCTTCAGACTATCACTTGTTTCGGTCGATGGCACACGCACTTGCTGAGGAACGATGCAATTCTTACGAAGATGTCGAAAAATGAGTCTCTGACTGGATGACCTCCAAAGATGACTCATTCTTTCGTCGCGGAATTCGCTTGCTGCCCGAAATATGGGGAAAAGTCATCGCTTACGAAGGACAATATTTTGATTAATGTACTTTTTCAGTTTGTTTCTTAAATAAAGCTCTACTTTTTGTAAAAAAACGGACGGAACTTTCCGATTGACCTAATATATACGCTCCGAAAATTTCATTGAAATTGGTTAATTGTTTACGATTTATAAAGACCAAAGTGATAAAAATACCAAAAATCTTGAAAAATTGAAATTTTTACCACTTTTGATCGTTTATAACTCAAAATATTTATAACAAAGAAATTTAATCTAGTCTAACCTAACCTAATTGTAAAGTAACTAATAATTATCGATAGTAACATTTTAGTATAAAAATTTTTAATCCTCGAATGGCCCATTATACATCTTCGAAATTTTTACTATGTTTAGCCGAGAATCAGAGGAAGGTAAGAAAAAATTTCCAGCCTGTAAAATTGATTTTCCTAGTGACACGATTTTATTTCGATCGTGATTAAAGAATTGCACTTTGAAGAATCTTTTTTACGTGATAATTGTCAACGATTTCTCTTATGAGGACAATAGCGTGGCTAGGATTGCCAACGCAGTTTAATTGGATTGATCCTAATCCCCGCACAGTGGGAAGAGCAGCATCACGCTCAGTGATTCCCGAAAGCGTTTGGAATTCCGAGGAACAGAATGGAAAAGCAATCGATGTCCCAAAAATGTTGAACGAAGAAACACAAGGGAGGGTGCCTCGTCGAGGAGAAAAGAAAGGGCGGATCTTCGATGAAAGAAAGAGCGATTATACGATCTCTTTCGAATCCTATCTCCCTCTCTCTTTCTCTCTCCCATGGGCCTTTATTCTCGTTGATCTGCTCCTCTTCTCCGCCACTCCCGTTGCTCGACCCTGCGGATTCACCTTCGCGAAGTCATTCGACGATTCTGAAACGTCATTTCCCGTAATGCGATATATACCAGCGAAATCTCGAGCATCACTCCGCGGCTATTAATCTATTGGCAGGGCTCCAAGGGCGATGCACTTCTCGATATACATATTCAATGACGAGATCGCGTGGAAGAGGCCTCTTCCTTCACCAGCGGAATCGACAGCCGATTTTTCGCCGACTGGATCATTCGTCTCTCTCGGCGATATCATTCGTTTCACCGGGGTTGACAGTCTTATTTACAGCGGGGTCGGTCGCGTTCTATTTAAAATGATATATCGAACGATCGTTTGGAATAATTAATTGTTAATTGTAATTCTTACAAACAGGAATATATTTATGCATCGATGTGACAGTTTCACAGGATCGCAGAATTGCGGTAAAGGCGTCCAGGAAAGTTAGGTAAGAAATGTCGACTGATTCAGACACGCCCACGCGATTTCAATCGCGGCTCGCATGATCGCCGCTTCCGGAATCCCGGCCGGAGCCGCGGCTTTCGAGCGTGTTCGCAGAAGAACACAGAGGCGATATTTAATTCACACTGGCGGGCGCGTGCAGTCATGGTAAATCATTAACGAGCGCACGGTGGAAGATTAAGGGCCGGCGTTTAACAGGCTCGCTTTTAACGTCCCGAACGGCACGGCGAGCTGAATAAAAACCGGCGCTAAATCGACGCACGCTGTGTCTCGATCGAAAACCATCCTCGATCTCTCCACACTTTTTTGAGGGGCTATTCTGCGTTTGAAAGCCATTTTTCTCGGGAGCATTATTTTTTCACGTGAAAAGGATCAATATCACACGAGCTATATTGTCAATATCGTTCTCAATATTCAGTGTACTGTTCATTAATTATGTACTATCCTATGCTAGATAACTGTTCTGTCACTCAGCTTTGTTAGTTCTACTCTAGTTGTTTCATGAAGATGTATTTTCACTGATCAGTTCGGATAATCGAGGCTGTACAGTACCGCAGATTGAACAAGCAATGCGTTTGGAATCATTTTATGAAAAGTTTCTCTTTTCAGCTTTTTAGAATTAATAATTCTAACTTGCACTCCCATCGCAGAATTTAATTTCTATAGCTGTAGACATTTCTATTTTTATGTCTACAAAGATCCCTGAGTGGGATTGTATCGGCCGCGATTGATTTCACATGTTAAACGATCGAAGATGTCGCGAAACGAAGTCCATCTTCCTGAAAACATCGTGCGGCATGTCAATTCCAGCGAGATGCCTGTCCATTATACAATTAATCTGGCGGGCGAGCGATCAATTACCACTGAACGACAACGACAGGCAATCAGCGTCGAATTATGACGACATTGCAGCGATTGGTCGCGGTTTTCCCGATGCTGCCTTGTCACGAGGACTATTCTGCTTTGCCATTTCCTTCGAGGACGTGTTCGCCCGGTGCTTGAGAATCTCTTCGATTGTGAATCGTCGCTGGAAAGACTGGTTTGCGAATCTGTCACTATATCTCGCCAAGACTGTATCAATAAGATTTTTTAATAAAAATTATTATCTATTAAATTGCGGATTATTCCGCTGAATAAAAATTAACTGCACTAACTGTAAAATGCAGGAGCAGCACAGGACAAATTACACTGAGGCCTTCTAAAAAATACATAATAAAATCCTCAGTCCACTAATCAGAAATAAAGCAAATGAAAAATCGTTTAACCGTAATCAAAATTATAATAGGCCACCCTGAAGCGGGATCCACCGACATAAGTAATGCAATTGACACTCTTCAGTTCTTTGAATCCTCCTACTGTTTCAAATTACAGTTACATAATGCTTTTCTAAAGAAATGCATAATACTACACCAGTCCACTGACAATAAAAAGAGCAAAATGAAAAATCGTTCAACCATAATAACGAGATAATAAGCAGCCCAGGACACCGCCACGGGATCCACGGACACCAAACTTTTCAATTTCCACGCCGATCGCGAGTCCGCTCGAGAGGGGCGCGGCTCAATTTCGAAATTCCGCGCCCTACGGGCCTGAAATTCCGGGCGCGGATATTTTTGCGCGCTATTCGCGAAAGAATTCCGCCCGGAACGATTTTAATAGACGATCGAACGAACTCCGAGCTGTCCTTAACATTCCACGGTAGGGGTAAAAGGATGATGAATTGTCCCAGGAAGGGATCGAGGCCCCTAATCGGTGCATCGGACGAAATTCTGGGCCCGGTTATTTCGTCGATCGGCCGAATCGATCGGAGGAAAGCTCGAGGGCGGTCGAGTGGGACTGAGGAGATCGGCAATAGGATCTTGAAACGAAAGAGAGAGAAAGAGGGAGAGAGGAGCTAGTACCCGTGGCCAGGGCGTAGACACATTTATATATCGATCGGATATTTATGAAGATTCGGGAAGAACGAACGATGATCCGCATCTGCCGCGCCATTAGGCTAACCCGGGCCCCGTAGCTGGGGGCGCCAGGTGTGACCTCCGTGGCTCTCTAATGGCCCAGAGCCGCGATAATCCCGGCAGCCCTTGCGATCCCTGCACGGATACTACCAAGAGATTGATACCGCTCGATGGGAACCAAACCGCCTTCGCCGATTCCTAGTTCGCGTGATCGTGCCCCTCGAATATTCAGCCTCGGTGGAACTGAACTGCCGATTTTTTGAGATGCCGTGATGCTCTCTGATTCATCGAAACGACCGTCAAACGCTTTTATTTCATCCTTCGAGTTCAGTGGTTGGTTTGTAAAAGAATGCTTACTTGAGAATTTTTCATACCTGAACGGACCAGTGTGGATTTTTGAAGTTTTTACTATGGCTACATGAGAGTATGAGGACGGCATGACAAAATTTTCGACCTAGAAAATTGATTTTTCTACACGCACGATTTAATTTCGTTTCCCAGCTGAACGGGGTACGATTATTATATCCACCCACTTCCTATGAACGCGATTACTTAAGAATTTTTGTGTGAATTTTTGAAGTGTTTGCTATGATTAGAAAAGAGTTTGAGGAAGGTATAAAAAAAATAGTTAGCCTGCAAAATTAATTTTCCTAGTCCACTTCTAGAACATCAGGATCAACGTCCCCCACCGAATCGCACTAAAATCGCACAAGAGGGCGCAAGAGGCTGAAACGACGAACAGAGTCGGCGAAAAAGAAGTGATTTTCCTCGCGAAACAAAGTCGCGGAGCTCGCAAGCGTCCGCAGGAATTTCACCTTTCACCGCGGAGGCTGCGCGCCAAGGTTTGGCCGAGAGGACCTTGTTATTAATCACGTCGCTGCCATCTCCCAGAGCAACGTTCGCTCGTTAGCGAGGGGGTTGGCGGGGCATCCGGGGGTGGCCATCTCTTAATTACTTCCGCGCCAATTAACACCGCCTCGAATAAAGAAGGGGCTACTCGACCGCCAATGGGAGCACGCTTCTGAAAAAGCTAGTTGCCTCGGAAGCACTCGCTTTCGATTTAATATAGCGGGCCTGCACGGCGCACGTGGGCTCACGGTACACCCGTGCGTGTGCATGTATTCGCAGGAGTGGCCCGCCACTTTCGCGAAATCGATCCCTCGGCGTCGATGACGTTGCCTTCTTCCTCGCGGATTTTCTAATGGACGATTAAACCGGAATAACGATCGATTTTGCAGGTGGCCTTCGAGCACTGAATTTGTTGTATCGTACGTGCATGGTGGTTCTAGTTGAACAGTTGTATCTATAAAAATTCTCAGAGAGGAAGGACTGAATTTTTTATTTTCAATTATTTATTTATGAAACGGCGTATTCGTCACATTTTTCTGATTAAAACGAGTACAAACACGACACAAATCGGAGTTCATTTGCATGTTTCATCCACGGTACAGTGGAACCTCGATTATCCGAATGCAACCTAATAGTTCAATTTTTAATGAATGTACAGCACGATTTATTGGGCAAATCGGTAAAGATTTAATATAGCATTGTAGCAAGGTAACCGTTCTATTATTTGCGTATGTATATTCCAGTGATTAGTTCGGATAAGCGAGGTTCTATTGTTTCGTGGATTAAACGAAAAAACGAGATCCAAATTGCGTCGTGTGAGGGCTCGTTTTAATCAGAAAAGTGTGGCGAATATGTTCGCAAGAGTTTCAGAAAGAAATTATTAAGAGTTTCAGAAGGAAATATAAAAAAAGGTTGTCATTAGAATAATGATCGACTCTAGTGGCAATAGATCCAGGAGTCTGCACACGATACACGAGAATGGGGAAGAAGAAAACACAGAATTAATTTGATATAGTGACTAAAGAAGATCCAAACAAAACGTCTTGGCACAGGAATTCTGTAAAACTCAAATTTTTCGAGAATATCGAGAGAATATCGGTGCGAGCAGCTGGGAAAATTGTTTAAGGAGCATTCGTTTTCATCGGTGCCTCGGTCGTCCTTCAGCGGGCTTCGATAGTTATCGAGGTCGAGGAGATTCGACCCTTAGCTCCGGCGATAGCGGCTCCATGCATCATACGCGGCGGAAGATACCGGAAAAAATATGAGGAGGGCGGTTCGCTGTTAATCTGAGACGTCCGCGAGGAGGACGGCCGAGATCGCCGGTAGATACAAGCTTTTCGTCTACTCGTGATTTACTCGAGTAGTTTCGCGGCGGACGGGGAGCCAAGTAAACCGGTCACGTTCGGATAGAGTTTGCTGGATTCCGAAGGGATCCGGGGGTGAAGAGAAAAAGAGAGAGAGAGTGAGAGAGAGGGCGATGTGGGACAGAGAGAACACCGGCCGATCCTGGATAGCCAGGAGGGATCAGCTGTGCTCTTCCGAAACCGGAGTCCCACGGGAAGTCAATCAACCGGCCTTTCTTCGGCCGCTACATCGCGAAGGGGTGACCCGCGAATCCGACAGAAAAGTCCGGTTCATCGAGTTTTGTCGATGCTACGATTCTCGCAGACGATTCCACATGTCTTCTCCCGTTGTACTTGTTGTTCCACCTGGAATTATTTTTGGGGACGTCAATTTTTGTAGTCGCAAAACAACGTACCCCTTAAGGGCTTAAGACATTCTTGAATTCTTCTAAATCCACCCACCAACGAACAAGCTCATCTCAAGAGCTTTTCTGCACAGCCAAACAATCAGCGACAAAATCGCAGTACGCAAAGTACACCCCTAAAAACTCCGTCGGGTGGGGACCCAATGAGACGTAATCGCAAGGGGTGTGTCCAAAGAGAACGATGGCAATAAAAGCTCGGTCTCAAATCGCGGCACCGTGAAGCTTGCCGCAGGAGATCATATAGAAAGCAATCAAGGTGAAGGGTGTGGAGGACATGATGCTATCACATCCCACGACGCTGTGTTCAAATCGTCGCCCAATCAGGAGTAATCGCAAGGGGTGTGTTCGAGGCGGACGATGACAATAAAAGCTGGCTCTCGAATCGCAGCAGCCTGAAGCTTGTCGTCGGAGTTCGTGGAGGTAGGTAGCAGGGTGGAGGGTGTCGAGGACACATATTGTAGGCTATGGCGGTGTGTTCAAAGGGGACGGGTTCAGGAGACGGGCGACCTCGGGTAGTACCTCGGGTAGCCGTAGCAGAGGGTGAATTGAGTGGCGTCGGGGGGAGAGGGTGTGCCGTGCCGGTGAGATATCCTGAAGGAGGGGCGGAGGGGGCGAGGACGAATGGGGGTGGAGAGGTTGACGGGGGTGAGGTCGGCGATTGGCATTTAATTAGCGGCCGGATGACCGCCGCCGCCTCCGGATCAATACGCCGCCCCCAGGGGCCAGCGTGCAGGAGGCAGATCGACCCTGCCGTCCTCTTTCTCCTCTTCTAACCTCTTCCGTCCTTTCCTCTTCCTCCCTCTAGCTCCCCGTTCCTCTCTTTAGCTCTTTCTCTCTCTCTCTGGCTCTCACGGTCCTCCTACTTTCTGCCACCCCTTCCTCGAACCCGAGTGGAACCGAACTCGTTTGCTCCGCGTCGGTGAAACCCTTTTCCAACCCCTCTGGTTCCCTCTGAACCCCGCTGGTTCCTCCTCCGGCGGCTGCTGGACCGAGGAGAGAACTGCCTTCGTGCTCCTTAACCTAACCTCCTGACCGAACACCACGTGCGGGGAATATCCGGAAGCACTTCGGTAAAATAAAGCGAATCGACGGTAAGTGCCGCGGATCCTCTTGTATCCGTGGCCTCCAGGGCTCGCTGGACAAGGATCCCTGCCCCTCAGCCCCTCCGATCCTGATGCTGTGCCATGGTTTCTCTGCCTCCACCCATCTTCTCTCACCCTGCTGTACCCTATCGCCCTTCTCTGTCTTACTCCGTTCTGCTCCCTCCCTCTAATTCTCTTGCTCTCTCAATTTCTCTGTCTTCCTCCCTCTACGTCTCTCTGTCTTTCTTTCTCCCTCTTTGTCGAGGCTATTCTACCGACTGCTCCCGCTGATCACCGGGTTCTTTTTCCTCGTTTTCCGATACCGATAGACCGCCGATACGTTCGACTTTGTGCCCGAGCCGATATTATAGGTGGTACGCCGTAACGAGACCGATCGTTACGAGGATTGTAATTGCGTTTTGAGACGGCACCACGGATAGATGGGATGAAAGAATGCTTCCGGAGGAAAATACGCGGCGCCGATTCCCTCTGATAGGGTGTACCCTGCTGATGGGCTACCTGGTGATTAATCGGAGGGTAGGGCGGTCTGGTTGACGCCTATTTTGTGTTTCGATGACGTCGCGACCTTTGGCAGACCTCTATTCAATTTTTGCTTCATGAGGCTTTGGTCTGTCTTTCTCTTCTCTATATCTTTATTGAACCCCTTCTTCTCATAATTGATAAAGACAATTCAAAATAATCAAATTGAATTAAAACTTCCAATAAATCTCTATAAATCCCAATAAAATTGATCCCCAAATTGCTAACTGTTTTCTAGGAATAAATTTATAAAAATCATTAAGCTGTTCACCAGCTTTTATAGCTGCTACAAAATTCTGCCTAAAAGGAGATTTTATTTCTCATAAAGATCGACAGTCTACTAATAACGATACGAAAGTAATCTACGGTTAAGGAAGATCGATCAGCGTGGCATTCGCGAGGTCTGATGTTCGCGGAGGGGTCAGAAGGGCGAGGTGAGTCGCACCCCGGCCCTTTTCGGCGGGCCCTGGAACCAGTGTAACGGCAACCCCCCCTGGTCGAAGGGCCCCGGTCGATGCGTGATATATCGGCTCGTAAAAATCCCCGGGAATAAAATATCTCCGTTGGATCTCGGGGCGAAGGTCGGCGTCGCCGAAAGGGCCCCTCGCCGCGGCCGGCCGCGTTTATGGGTGACCAGGTACACGTATGCAAGGCCCTCGCACACGGGCCCGTAGGTGCGAACATTGTTAACAAGTCCCGTATTTTATACACTCCCGCGAGAAACAACGAGCCGGCTGCTGCCAAGGGGAGCGTGCAGGGGTGCTCCGTCCAACTTCGGTTTCTTTTCGTTAATACACAAAATAATACATTCTCTTCATGAACAATTTCTTTGCGAAGCTTTTAGCAACATATTCGCGACAAACACTGGCGAGAATAACTTTTCCAAAATTGGTCCAAAAGTGTTTTTTTTTATGTTGGAACGATTAGTATACTAGGTATAGGTCCCATGGAAATCATCGACACAAATTTCTCCGACACGGTTTTCACCGACAACATTTCATTAATTTTTTATTTATTAATTAATTAATTCAAGAACACTCGGTTTCATATCTCGTTTTTCTACTGATTTTCATTCAATCCACATTGATTAATTAATAAATAAAAAATTAACGAAATGTTGTCGGTGAAAACCGTGTCGGAGAAATCCGTGTCGATAATTTCCATGGGACCCACTTGGTATTGTGTAAGCGATTTTTGTTAAAATTTACCGTAGTTGGAATTGCGAAGAAAACAATTAATTAATCGCGATTGCGACCAGTAGGAGTTTTAAAGAGTAAGTTTGGTCCTATTATAAAAGGTTTATTTGCTTTTAAAGAGTGTAGGAATGTGTTTTACAGATACTGTATGTATCTAGTTTATCACATCCCGCCCTCGCAACGAAGAGTCAATACGATCGAAGACGATGCTCCAAGGTTGAACCCACCGCGATGATTCATCCGGATGATTTTTAAAGCTCTCGCTCGGGAGAGTCGAAGTGTAAATCGATGACCGTGGTCGGCATCTCGTTCTCGTTCGCGCGAGGAGTTAATCACGGTAAACGGACTTCATTCACTTCATTGTTCGAAACGAGGCGTCGGAAAAGAGAGGCGAAAACGATGCTCGTGCCAAATCAGTGTTTATACATGGAATTATAGCTGGTCGGGTAACAGCCTTCGGAAATATCGTCTCCGCGCCGTCCTAAAACGGTTCTCAATTTCTCAGAGACGTCGATATTGTCGTCGATTTTTACACGCTCTCGAAGAAATCGAGAAAAAGGGAGACGGGAAACAAAGGCCTGGAAACGAGGATAAATTGATATACCTGTCGATTATTACCGCAATAATTTACATTGACAGCGCTATCTATATGTAAATGCAAACGATTTCTCGATGGCAATCGATATCCGATCGATCAAGGATTATTTACATTGTGTGGATACAGTGAATTTCAGAATAGTCTCCGACAGATTAACATCGCTCTAACGCGTTAATGGACGCGTCCTGGATCCTGCAACCTGTCCTTCATCGCTCCATCTTCTAAAATTATCTTGCGGTTCGAAAAATCTGCGAACTTTCTGAAAAATTACAATTTTTTGCGAGATATAAATGTGACGTTCGGATTTATATTGTACATTTTTCTTTAGTCAAGATGTTACAAAACGACGGAGTTATTTACTAATTTTGAAACCTTCTTTCTTAGAGCGTTGACGGATGGCCGCCATTGCTGCGAAGACCTGCAACGTCTAAAGTAAGAAATCCCTACTGATCTACAGATGCGAATGTATTCTCTAAAATCTAGTGCACAAATCTTGCGAAATCAGTATCATAAAATCATACGAAATCATATGAAATATTATCAATTTTAATCGCTTGTAAACCAATTCAATTTTCAAGATAAAAAACAGATATTCTAAATTTTTGTTACAAGCCCAAATAAAAAATTTGTAAGAATCAACTTCGACTATTTTTTTTGTAGTTCCGACTAAAGTTCTAATCATTGCAACCATAACATTACATTAAACTGTAAATTAACAAATACCATTGGAGTGTTATGGTTGGGAGACAATGAAACCGTTGAACCGTTGGAACGATGTTGCGAACTGTTTCGCGACCTTTCGATTCGATTCGCAATGTCCTTGCTCCGCCCGCCGGAATTCCGCGGATGGAAGTTATCGGGGACCGTCTCTGCGTCTGTCCGCATTGCCACGCCGCCGCTGGAATGCCATAATTGGCGGAGGTTATTATTTATTCGCCGCTCGCTGACACGAGCGTTCCTTTCGATCGGGGACCTTTCTACTCGCGGGAATTCCGATATTCGCCCGTTGTCCGGGATCGACGCCCGTCCATTCGCTTGTCAGCCGGTGTTTCGCGTCGTTAACATTTTTATTTGCCAGACGGGCACACGTTCTCCGCGTTCCAAACCTGTTAACACTTCGTAGACCCGCGTTCTTGCTTGGTGCGGCCCACGGAGAACTTCTCTTTGAAATTGCTAATAGGGTGACCTGTCCACTGAATTAACAATCCTGCAATTCTAAGTATTTTGACCCCAAAATATTCTGTTACGTAGTCCAAGCAATAGAAAATAAGTATGCAAAACGTCGATGCGTAACGATCATTCGATTCCTATACAAAAATTCCCAAATGACTTAGAAAGATTTGACGTCCCCTACCCTCTTTAAAAAATCATAGCTCCTGCAATTTGGGGTATTGCGACTCCAAAAAATTATGTTATATAGTCCAACCAATCGAAAATAAGTATGCAAAACGTCGATGCGAAACGATCATTCGATTCCTATACAAAAATTCCCAAATGATTTAGAAAGTTTTGACGTCCCCTACCCTCTTTAAAAAATCATAGCTCTTGCAATTTAGGGTATTGCGGCTCCAAAAAATTCTGTTATATAGTCCAAGCAATAGAAAATATGTATGCAAAACGTCGATGCGAAACGATCATTCGATTCCTATATAAAAATTCCCAAATGATTTAGAAAGATTTGACGTCCCCCTCCCCCCTTTAAAAAATCATGGCTCCTGCAATTTGGGGTATTGCGACTCCAAAAAATTCTGTTATATAGTCCAAGCAATAGAAAATAAGTATGCAAAACGTCGATGCGAAACGATCATTCGATTCCTATACAAAAATTCCCAAATGATTTAGAAAGATCTGACGTCCCCTACCCTCTTTAAAAAATCATGGCTCCTGCAATTTGGGGTATTGCGACTCCAAAAAATTCTGTTATATAGTCCAAGCAATAGAAAATAAGTGTGCGAAAACCTCGATATAAAACAGTCGTCCGATCTCTTTACAAAAATTCCCAATCTTAAGGGTTTTAGCATGTTCAGGAATTTGTTTTGGAAAAACTGTCGAACCTTCTGCATTGGGATTTTTCACACATATTTGTTCACGTTTGAAGTACGCGTGTGATTTTTTAATAGTAGAAATATTAAAAATTACGTCGAGGTCAAGCGTCGACGTTTCGACGTCCTTCGCGAGATTATTTGCCTAATCATCCCCTGATGGGCGTAACCGATCGAACGGGAGAAAGGCTGGGAGTCACGATCCGTTCTCGCGAGGCACGTTTACCAGGAAAGGACGTCCCGTGTCAGGAAGCTATCAGACATCGGTGGGGGGGCCCTCGAATGCTACTCGCCGGAATTGACGAAATGCAAACTACCATCGACGCAAACTTCCTCGAGGTGATGGTAATTATAATAATGAAGCCGAGTGGAAATTGTGCCGGGGTCGAAACGGATCGAGGAACCCAGACCACTTCCCGAGTTCTCCAGTTCCTTAGCAAACTGTACGGCGCGATTCCCGAATGTATTCCCCTGCTGTGGAAATAGTATGAAATTTAAATAAATCCAATTTCGTAATTTTTGTAAATTTCAGTAACGTTTCGAATTTTTCCGAGATTTTATTTGAGAGCCACAAATGCATAAAAATTCTCTCCGTCCAGCTACCAACTTCACGAACCGCTGAACATTCCTTACTTCTCTTGTTATGCTACATTTAAATCAACATTTAAATCAGTGTTCCAGCCTCGCGTTGCGGAAAATTTTCGCATCCATTTTGGATTCGCAGGGCAAGATTCGCGAGGTTGCGAGTAAATAACCAGTACTCGGCAAAATTTACAGGATAAATATATGAAAAGTTACTTGAAGTAATGGTCATTATTAAATTTAAATAAAACAGCGCCTGTTCTAAATATACGATCCAATACAATTCTGTTTTCATTCTGAACATTCTGTCCAAAGTATTTTATAAACAATTTCAACAACGTTTTGAAACACAACAAATAAAAATATCGTCTCAAAAAGATACGAGAATGTTCCTCAACGTTCATTTTGGCAGACAACAATATTTTTCTCTGAAAATTGAACTGGCAAGCATTTTTGCAAAGCAAGCATGCAATAATGCTAATAATAATCGTGGGACGCGATATCTGAAGGAAGATTTTCGTGGTAGATGAGCAGCTGGCCGCAGGGGAGGATCGACAGGATCTTCTCGCTCGATCTTGGCGAGCGTGCGTCGAAGGCGGCGAAAAAAATGACTAGACGTTTTAATAGGGCGAGTTTTCATCTATCGTCCCTATTCATCGGCAATTTCCGATTGAGTCGCCGTCCCTTAGGGGATCGATCGCCCATTGTCTCGGCTGGTCTTGACTTTTCATCCAGACCCGGCCACACCTTGCGACGCGTCTCGACATCCACCACACCGGTCGTTCGACGAAAATGAACTATAATAGCCTAATGGCCGATAGACGCCGTTCGATCCAGCGATCGTCGCTTCGGGAATCACTGTCGTTACACGCGACACGTGACAGTGCACCTGAGAGATTATTCTGATGAAACGGTGATCAACATACTGCGGAATTTATACATGCACATTTTATTTCTCAATTAAAAATCCGCAATTTATTACAGAAATTAGTGGGCTTACATATTTACCGATTTTTCAAATTAGGTTGTACATCGATCGCTTTAGAATTAGGCCATCATCGCTTCGGATAATCGAAGTTCCTCCAAATTGTGCCGCGTTTGAACTCGTTTTAATCAGAAAAATGTCACAAATAGTTTAATGCAAGTTCCATGCAGAAACAATTACGGGCAAGGGTGGGTGAGGCATGTGTAATCTGGGTCATATACTTCCGATCAAAACCATCTCGCAGGGGTTGCAATGTAAAAGATTACACTCGGAGAACTCTGCACAATTATTCAGCCACAACAAACGGGGAAACACGGAGTCTCGGCGATTTCCCGACGCGTTAATGCGATTGTTTCAGGGAAGAAGATAGCGCGGGTTGTTCATCCCCATCGCGCGCGATTTTCTCAATTAAAAAACCCACCCCCGGCTCTCCATTTCCGGGCGTGGGAGCGGTCCGAACGGAAAAAGCGAGCGAATTAAATCCCCGGTGGTGGGCGTGGACGCGAAATATCGTGGCATTGTTCTCCTTATCGCATTAAAAAAGAAATCCCCGACGCGTGGCCGTGGCGCGATCGTCGTTTTACGAGCTGAGCCCGTAGGATTATGCTCCCGTGACTACCTCCTCACCCCTTCCACCAACCTGATGGCCCCTGGTGGCCAACGAACCCCCGGACCAACGACCCTCGTCGTTATTTTTCGCGTTCCCAACAGCTGTAATAATGAGATTTAAAAAGCGCACTCCTACACGCCACCTGTCCTTTCGACACGGAAACAAAAAGGGATCGACCAATTTTCTGCACTGACGATGGCACCGGACCATTCCCTCACGGCCCTGACCCACGTCGATTCTTCTCCTTTTGTTCTTTTGTGTCCCTTTTGCGGTGGACAAAGGGCCTTTGAACACTATTTTTCGAATTTGTTGCGGATTGCAGAACCAAAAATGGAAAATAAACATTTTCTAGATCGGTATTGCATGACGGGAATGAAGGGTGAAACTTAAAATGGAAACAAAATTGATAAGTATTCATCTAGAAGAGTTTATAGATATAATATTATTTTCGATTTTATAAGGTGATTAAAAGAGAAAATACATTTTATTTAACTTCAATTCGTCACGATTGCCTTCTGACAATTTTTATTTTGCTACATTAAAAATGAACATGAAATTGTCCAGATTCTAAAGAAATTTTTGACGAATCTAACAAAGGAATGTTTTCAACTACAACTAATTTGTAAGCCCACCGACTCTTTTCTTCTTCCGCATTTGTATCCTTCCTTTTGTCCTCCTTTGTCTTTCGACAATTTTCAAAAATTATCGTGAGGTTATGACTACACAGTATTTTCCAAACGATTGCACCCCCGTCAAAGCGACAGATAATCCAATTCTCCGGCTTTTGTTTCTTCTGTGGTCCCTTCGGTGGCTACTTGTGGGTACCATTGTTCGGTTAACGTTTACGAGTCGAGTCACCGGAAAGAGGAAGCAATTGAACGTCCCTTAGGGATTCAAATGCACCGGAGAAGGCTTTGGGAACTTGTGTTTACTCGGCAGAAGATCATTCTGAGAGTATAATGCCTTCTCTTAGGGATAGTTGTCTCTGGGAAATCAGATTCTTCGTGTGCATCTTCAGGGTCTTTAGAGATATTTTTACATTTCTTTATGCCTGAAAATAAATTTTTTATTGCATGCTTGGGCTGAATGCTCAATAACTTGTAGAAATGTTGTCGAATTCGCTCCAAATTTTATACACACAATCTCAGTAGCAGTGTCTAAAAGTAGCAACAATATTATATTCGGATCTCAAGTCCGTATATTTTATTTATTTAAAGTTCCAGCAGCTGTATTTATAATCGTCGCGGAAAACATTCCCCCACCCATGCAGAAGCCATCAAAGCATAAAGGAAATTTTTCATAAGCGGAATTTCTCCCTTCAGAAAACCGTGCATCTTCGGGATCTCGTGTGTGCATCCCTTAGCGATTTTCCGGGCCGACTTGCTCCCGGAGCATCCCTCTTGTGTTCGAGCCTTCTCGTCGGGACGTTTCACGGTACATGGATCAAGACCGGCAATCGGGGTGATATTATTTCATCGGTCGGAAATAGCGCGAGGGGGACGATACAACACGGTGGTCAGGTCCGAAAGTTAGCATAGCCCGTGACTTAGTGCTCCTGAGGGTGCTGTCTGTCAACCCCGGGCCGGAGAACCTTTCTTATTTCGCGATATTTTGTCGTCGCGATATTTATCGTCCACGCAGGACCTTGCCCTCGATACACCTCTCTCGCTCTTTCTCTTTTTCTCTCTCGACTTTTATCTATCTCTTCCTCGAAATAATCTTTGCGCCCTGCTCTCTCGGGGGTGGCTAATCGGGCTGC
This sequence comes from Lasioglossum pauxillum, assembly GCA_933228785.1. NCBI lineage: Eukaryota > Metazoa > Arthropoda > Insecta > Hymenoptera > Halictidae > Lasioglossum > Lasioglossum pauxillum. The sequence goes on along the minus strand of OW121705.1, from coordinate 34,258,221 downwards.
CAGGAATTTTTCACTTTGCCTCGAAAAATGCCTCGATGAGTAGTGGGTGCTTTGTGACTATTCATTCGAGGCTTCATACTGCTTCACAACATTTTTATTCTGTTTTATAATTTATTCTTATTCCTACTTAATTTTTGTACATTTTTATTCTGATATTATTTGTATTCATTTTTATACGTTCTTATATTTACTCTATTTTTATACACATTTTTAGACAGTCCTACATTTATTTTATTTCTATACATATTTTTGTACACTTCTACATTTATTTTATTTTTATACACACCTACATTTATTTTATTTTTATACACATTTTTATACACTCCTACATTTATTTTATTTTTATACACACCTACATTTATTTTATTTTTATACACATTTTTATACACTCCTACATTTATTTTATTTTTATACACATTTTTATACATTCCTACATTTATTTTATTTTTATACTCATTTTTATACACTCCTACATTTATTTTATTTTTATACACACCTAATTTATTTTATTTTTATACACATTTTTATACACTCCTACATTTATTTTATTTTTATACACACCTAATTTATTTTATTTTTATACACACCTAATTTATTTTATTTTTATACACATTTTTATACATTCCTACATTTATTTTATTTTTATACACACCTACATTTACTTTATTTTTATACACATTTTTATACACTCCTACATTTATTTTATTTTTATACACATTTTTATACATTCCTACATTTATTTTATTTTTATACATTTTTATTCTCACTTTATTTTGACAAAGATTTTTATTCTTACTTTATTTGTATTTATTTTTATACGTTCTAATATTTACTCTATTTATACACATTTTTATACACTCCTACATTAATTCATTTTTATACATATTTTTATACACTCCTACATTTATTTAATTTTTATACATTTTTATTTCCACTTTATTTGCGCATATTTTTATACGTTCTTATATTTACTCTATTTTTACACATTTTTTAATTTCTATATATTTTTATTTTTATTTTCATTCTCACTCTATTTTTGAACATTTTTGTACATTAATTTTATTTTTACATAGTGGCATACATACATTTCTATGTTTTAAACGACGACGGAGCAGAGAGAGGAAAAAACCAGAAGCGGCAGAAGACGGTCAATTAATTCGAAAAAGTAATTTCAAAGAGTCACGGGGGCGGGATATAAAAGCCGGGGACTTTGTTTTATGCTTTGCGAGGCAGCCTCCCTCGCGGCCTTAGGAGGCAACCGCTAATATCGCCATATAATCTGTCGCCGTTCCGAATAAATAACCCGCTGCGAACCTAATAAAATTCACCGGCTGTGAAATTTTGTCAGCCAGACTGTGAACGTGCACGATGCTCACCGGCGACAGAACATTTCCTGCGAATGAGCTTGCACGGTGGCGCGGGTCGCTGCCTGTATAAAGACACATGGCCGACTATGGCAGCTTCATTTGTCTTTATATTAGCGGCACACGCCGCTATAGCGATACTATAACGATACTATAGCTCGCCACCCCCTTCGCAACACCGTCAAAAACGGCGACGAAACGTCTTCCCTCGGCTTTCGCTTCCTACACGTGCGAACGTTTTATGTACTATGTATGTATGCAGATGTATACATATGCACGTACATATAGATGATATTTATAGATGATAATTTCCATTTTTAGTCAGCTCTTTCATTTATTCGTTTAGCTATTTGACGAGTATTTCATGTATTCGTCGCAAAAAATTAGTAGATGAAATTTAAAACTGTGAAAGCATTCAAAAAATTTTTTCATTTTGTATAAGAAATATGCATTTTTCGAATTTTTGGAAATTTTCAAAAGATATACTTAATAACCATAATTAGATGAAACTAGTGTAATAATATAAATGTCGTTATCCGATGATACGGTCATTCAATATAATCTAAATATTAAAGTTTCTAGAATTTTTCAAAAAAATAATGTTTTAATAAAATCCTACGTATTGACTGATCTAATTTGATTGATTACTATTACCCCTTACTGTAATTCAATATAATCAGGATTGATATATAAAAAATTAATTTTTTAATCAAATCCTGCTTATCGATTGATCTATAATTTGATTGCTATTAATCGGTCTCAACGGCCAGCAATTTTTCAGGAAACCTTGCACGCAATTAGCAGTCCAGTTTGCTAGTTCTATTACAATTTAGAATCAGCGTTTATGGGGGGGAGGAAGGCTCGAATGACGGATTTTCTCCAATTCCTATCAGAATTTCGATTCCCATTTGTTAACGAGTTTGAAGCCAGGAACCAGATTCTCGACTCCAGTATTATAATTAACAATGCGCGGACACACACGAGCGTGCACGCACACACGCATGAACATACACACATGTACCTCATGTAACCGTACCGCCACGGTCGCGATTATAATTATGATCATCGCCGGTACCGCGATATCGCCCGGTGTTATTGACTGGCAACACACGTTCGCGTAATTTTCTGTAATCCATATCTGCGCAATTAATTATCGTTCCCTGATACGTTGTAATATCCATCAGCGCGAATCCACCATGGGAACGTTTCGCTCGTGTTCTGGCCGTGGTACACGATACCCACGCCTCTCGGTATCATTGTCGAGGAACATCGTATTATGTGTTCAGCTTCTAAACATCACCATCTAATTTTCCTTGATAGCGTCTGAATGGAAATGCAAATAAAGGATGCGTGCTTTATGGTCGAACGCAAAAAATTACTGTAATGCAGTTGTTGATTTGACTTGCACAGAGAAATTAATTTTTATGAATGATCCGTCGCGAATCCATCTTTGCAATTTCAATAATCGTAAATTGAAAAATTTCAAATCCATCGAAGTGACATTTATACAGGGTGAGTCACCTAACGTTGCCACCTCAAATATCTTCTTTGTTTTTAAAGATACGCCAGATGTCTGCAGGATAAAGTAGAATGGTTCAGTGGGGCTCACATTATACCAAAAATATTTTTGTTTTTATGTAATTTTTTTTAGAGATATCAACGTCATCTTGATTTTTTTTAATGGAATGAGGTAGTTTTTAATACATCAAACTTATAAAAAAGTACTAACCTGCAATGTATGTCGAAAAGTTAGTAGTTCAGGAGATATTTAAATTTAAATAATTCTAAATTACTATTACTGTCGTACTAACAATACGACGTTACACTAGTAAATAAACGGTAATGCCTTAGTACGACAGCAATGGTGTTTTAGAATTATTTAAATTGAAATATCTTCTGAACTCCTAACTTTTCGACATACATAATACTTTTTTATAACAAATGTCCAGCTGCATCGATTGATGTATTAAAAAATACCTTCCTCCATTTAAAAAAATGAAGGTGACCTTGATATCTGTAAAAAAAATCACATAAAAACAAAAATATTTTTGGTATCATGTGAGCCCCACTGAACCATTCAACTTTGTCCTTAAGACATCTGACGTATTTTTAAAAACAACAAAGATATTTGAGGTGGCAACGTTAGGTGACTCACCCAGATTTCTGCCAAAAGATAAATTTAAAAAATTAGTTATTGTGTTATGATCAAATGAGAAAATGATAGAAATTACTTCCTTCATCAATTGCCCAACTTCTGTGTATTTTTGTACTAAAGGTCACGTGAAGGTCATAGTATTCGTAGTATATAAGCCGTCGGATTCGTTTCGACCTCAGCAATTATTTTTTGATAAAGAAAATATACAGTCCTATTAAAAACAAAAACGCTGACGGCCTTGATTGAACCCTTCTGTTCTCCAATACTTTTTCATCGGCAAAAATGAAATATTTATGGGATAGTGTATGACGTTCAGCATTAATTGGTCCGGATAAACGAGGTTCTAGTGGAATTTTTTCGAGAGACAGTATTTGGCAGAGAATGTTCCGGGAATGGAGTGGGGCCAGCAGGACGTCCTGTTGGATTATTTATTCCTCGTTTTTGGCAAGCGCGGTCTCCAAGGCGAAACGCACGGCCAGTTAATTCCGGTACATTTGAACGGTACCCGTAGAAAACGCGCAGATATATCACGCAAATTGCCATTGTGGCCGCGACAATATGCTAAGCGCAGCCAGGCTGTTAGCATATCGTTATTCCGCCACAGGAACGTATCAGGATGAGGAACGGCTGTGCATGAATGCCGCTCCTATGTTTTCTTTTCCGTTCTAACGCGTTTCCCTAGCTTCGACACGCGTCCTCGCAGTTTTCCTATACGAGGGGACGAGACTCCTCGCAATTGCTTCTTTTCGCGAGCGGAACGTGTGTAATAAGGGGATGAAAGTTTCACGGCTGCACGATGCAAGGGCTCGATGAATCAACGGGAGCGAGACTGCCCTAACTGCCACTCTAAGGGGATACAGTTTTGTCTCGAGAAAGTGGATCGGCATCGGTTTCTGCCGTCTCTGGGATCGGGGTACCTCATTGGAGAATATTGCATACAGTTAATCGAATTAATATTCGGACGCTCTAAAAAAGACGATAACTGTTTTAATATAGTACTATACGGTTTGAATTTTTGTGGGAAGCTAGAGCAATTAGTTTACTACAGAATGTAAAAAGAAATTGTTTTAAAAATTGTAATCGGTTGGAATTGTAGAAAAAATACTAAAAGTTGCATTTTACAAATTTTTTATGTGAGCTTATATGAAAAATTAAAAAAATACATTTCGTAGATCGGTGTCAATATTCTGAAAATTTCGTTAAAATCGGTCGACGTTACAAGGAGCTACAAATATTTAAAAATGGTAAAAATTGCAGATTTTCACGATTTTCGGCCTATATCTAAGAATTCTTACATTTTTCAATACCTGTTGTTTTGTCCTGCATCAATCGATTTCTATGAAACTTTTACAGTGTATATAATTGACACAGCCCTAGTAGCACAAAAATATTGGATAAATATTTATATCAGATTCAATCTGTTTTTAATATTCAAATATACATACAATATTTATTTTATATTAAGTACCAAATATTCTTTTTTATCCTAACTTATAAGATAGGAAGAAATATTTTTCTCATATTAAAAAGTGTGGCTTAAAAAATATTTATCCAATATTTTTGTGCTACTAGGGAGATGTACAGAACGTATGTTTTAAATTTTCAATATAGGCCCACATAAAAAGTTGTAAAATGCAACTTTTAGTATTTCTTCTACAATTCCGATCAATTGCAATTTTTGAAAAAATTTCTTTTCACATCCTGTAGTAAACTAATTGCTCTAACTTCCCAAAAAAGTTCGAATCGTATAGTACAATATTATAACAGTTGTCGTCTATTTTAGAGCGTCCGAATAATAATTCGAGTAATTGTACATATACAATATATTTGTTTTCTTCTACGAAATTATGAACGTTAAAGCAGTTTTAATCATTGCTTCATTAATATAGTTTTCTTTTACGTACCCTCAGAAACACAACACAGTATTTTTATATTATTCTCAGATTATTAAAAATGCTAACGGAAAAAATATGAAAAACTTGAAAAATGCATTGACAGTAAAACTTTAAGCTCTATTTGACAGCCAGAAATCGACATTTACATTTGTACGCGGAAACAAACTGATAAAAATATGATTATTATTCAAAACAGAAATTTTCTGATAACAAATGAAAGTTAGATGAAGATGTGTTTCTTCTTCCAATAATTTCCAATAATTCTACTAACGTTTTCAAAGCTTAATTTTTCATTTATCCAGTTTTGCCATGCATGGATAAAATTCGCATTTTAATGTACGACTTCTGCAACTTACACATACCGAAAGGATTAAAGTAGCATGCCGCACGATAAAGTTTCGCTTTCTACAATTCGGTTGCATTGATTAAATAACATTGATTTTGCGGGGAATTTTAGGATATCCAGCGTGTGCGAATAACTGTGAAAATGTCACTGAATTCTTCGGTGAACGTACCACACGGTATGCAGCGGGGCTGGGAACAGTACGGAACGAGAGATCCGATCAGCGAAACGCATAGACCAGCTTATGCTCTCGAACGCATTAATGGGCTGCAGCAGTCGACGCGAGCCAGCTTTATACTTGAGGTTTAAATCGCGCTGGTCAAATTAATTTGCAAACGATGAACGAGTTGCCGCCCGGCGCGGCGCTGTTAGCGTTGCATTTCGAACGGGGGAGATTAGCCCCGTTCATTAAACACGAACGCGCTGCATCCATCGCGCGGATTTGGCCGCGGCAGATCGCATAGACGTCATCGTCGCCGAGTGCTGTCGAGTTTTCGTATTCCCGTGTGTGCCTCGAATCATACTTCCTCTCTCTATCTATCCACCTCTCTATCTCTCTTTCCTCCCTCTCTTTCTACAGCACGCTCTCGCCCCGACTGTAATCAATCTCGAATTCGGCTACAATTTAACCAACCCGGAGCCGAGTTTTAGGTAGATTAGCCTCGAGTGCGTTTTCCTTGGATGCTGCTTCTGCGGAACGGATTTTCCACGGGAATATCTCCCGTTTCCGAACGAATATTGTTAAATGATTTTTATCATCCCCGCGTGTTACTCACCCTGAAAATTCACTCAATTACTATCTTTACGTAAGGACTGTAAAATATCTTTATCTCTGCGAGATTTGTTTTTAAAATATGAAAATTCATAAACGACATTTTGTAGACCTCGTTCCGGGAACTTTTATAAAGGTACCAGACGATTGTGTTGTATCGAGGTTTTGTATATCAGGATTTGTTCAAGTCAAAATATTGGGTTGGCAAATAAGTTCGTTCGGTTTTTTAGAGTGGAATAAATCACAAAAACAGAACGAACTTATTTGCCAACCCAATACTTCAAATGGCAGGAACTATAATATTTTAAAGAGGAAGGGAGAGGACACTCCTCGCATATAGCGGAATAATTAGTCAGACAGAGGGTTCCCAGAACCGATGAAACTGACGAACTCGTTCGGTGTCCTCGTGCCGAGTCTAATCGGAAGATACACAGCCGCGAAAAATATACAGAAGCTACTCGCGGCGTCCTTAAGCGGGAGTATTAAAGCGGAGGAACGACGATGATAAAACGTGGCGCGCGCCGCCAGAGAGCCGGGGCAATAAATGTTTCGTGGCTCGTAAAAATGTTATTGCCTTCCGTATGCCACGATAGCGGAAGTCGCGGAGACGCATCAACCGACTCCTATATGCTGAAGAACAGGAGACAATCCGGTTAGGTCCTCGCGAAACACCGGGGGCCATGTGGTGTTCGAGTTCCATCGCGAATCATTCGAATTTAGGGTGATCTCACAAATCGACGAAAACAACTAATTATTGAATAAAACTGGAACACACTTCAGGACACGCATACTGGTGTTATTAGCCATTTTGAAGATGAACGCGTCAGGGACATTTGAAGGTCAACTCTGACTTTTTAGTAAAAACGTTTTCTCGGCAATATTTAAGGGATGTTAGCAACAAGTTCGTAAAAATACATACAAAAATAAGTGAAGTTGAACAGCTGAATAACTAAAACAATTTTCATGCACAAGCAGGTACACATTAAATATAGGAAAATATACATATACATTGCAACAAACGCAGAAAATGAATTAAAATCGAGCAGAAGTATGGCGCATCGAAATCCCACGCGTTAAGAGTTGATTCCGTTGTTCAGCGAGTTCGGAGCGGAGGGTGTGTTTCGTGGGAGGAATTAATATTTTCCGGTCGTCGCGAGGCGGAAGGTAGACGGCCAAGGATACCTGTAGGTAATTCGGAACAGCGGAAAATAAACTTTTCCGGCGCGTACATAAAGTAATACTCGATCCGGGGAGAGGTAGCTCGGTTCCTTTCAGCCGGGGGGCAGGATTGGATGGTGGCTCCCATGGGGTTAATTCCGCGCCGAAGGGTGGAAAATATTCACGGTTCCTTAAAATCCGACGAGCGGCCTCGTCTCTTACGAGCTTCCTCTGGGGTGGCGTTATACCAAACGGTCACTCAAAATACCACACCCCTTCCATGCTTCTTCTTTTTTTTCTGCCCGTGGCAACGATCCTTTAATCCGCGCCAAACTGTCCGGGATATTTCTACCCTACCCTCCTCCGGGCTGGAAACTCCAATAAAATTCCTCCCAACCCTGAAGACGTTTCTCGCCTTTCCGACTACGTCTTAACGAACGAACGACTCGATGGGATCGTGTAATCCTAACTTGCCGATTTTGCACATTTTCCTGTCGTTGCACGCGGATTTTGTGATTTTAGGAAGGTTTGTGTAGAAAATCGGTGTTTGAATTTGTTAGAAGTATGTTGAACGAGGTTTTTGGCTTCTCTAGAGGGTAACAGTTTCCAATTATTTTTCAATCGCGATCGTCTGAATGTGAATTTTATAAAATAGTAGTTTACAGTGAAATTCGGTGTAGAAATATGATTAAGAAATGTTAAATAAGATTTTTAGCTTCTCTGGAAAATGATCACTCAATAGCTATTATGTTGTGCTCTTGATTGTGCTCGAGTGAGAAACTTCAGAACGATATTATAAAGACGAAATAATAATGCTTCATTTTTAACGATGTTGAAAATGAACTGTTTGTACGATTAATATTGTTAACGATGTAAATGTGTAGTAGCTATTTTGTAACCTGATGCCATAACGATCCGAATATTCTGTAACAAGCGGGAGCATGGTGTAATTTACACTGCTGCGATTATTATAGTACGATTAAATGCTGATATCGTTGAACAGCTGACCGTTGCGTTTATGCGTTAATGCAGGAAAAATTGAAATCTGTAAACAACAAGCTCAACATTATTCAATTAAAGAAGGTAATACATTTTCTCTCTCTTAGAGTTTTAGTGTATGCTATTGTGGAAACATGTGGAAGGTGAAATTAACTATTATTAATAACAAATTATCACAGTCACTAGTAAACCGTCCTCCAAAATTCCCATAGAATCAGAACAATTTATAATAGCATTTTGATTCTTATGTCGGTCATATGTAGTCGAAACTATTGTTTAAAAAATTCTCATTGTTGTTTCAGTCCATCAGGTGTACAGTGACCGGATGTTCCTGCGACTCTTTCACCCCTGGGAAACGTCACATCAGGTGCTGCGAGAAATGTCACCACGGATGGGTGCCACATGGTGAGTACTCGAACCAACAAATCCTGAAATCTGTGCAAACACACATTATCACTAGACTGCGGATTTTATGCATTTATAAGAAACATTGGTACATAGATGTAATCTGAAACAGCAAAAACATTAGACGAATTTGATGCTACTGTTACATTATTTTCAATCTATCAAACATTTTAAGAAAGAAATTACATTTCTATTTCAACCCAATTTGTTGCTATTCAGGTAGAAAGTTTTTATTTTGCATAAAGATCCGCAGTCTAATTATCACTATACCTATTATATGTGCAGGGTGTACAAAAAGGTCATCCGTTCTAGGGGTGAATTTACACCTCTGGATCGGCGGACATTTGTAAGAGAATCTTGCCGCAAAATTGTTTACAACGAAGAAAATTGTTGTTAAAGTTGTTTTTTACATCAACATATTCCACTGAGTCAGAAGAGAAAGAGTTTGACAGAAGCCATATGTCGCAAACAAATAGTTATTGAGATGTAAGCTGCTAAAGTTTTTGCAAAATTCGATTGTGTGGAGTAATACGTACAGACAAAAGCCTACTACTACAGTCCACCCGATCGTGTCAGTAAGACAGAACATGCTCGTGTACTTGCCTCAAGCCAAACAAAATTTAAAGGAATATTCGTCAATAGGCCAGTACCAAAAAAGTGATCGTCTCTGTTAACGCGAAAGCGTATCCTTATGTAATTTGTATTTCGCGCTATACTTATTTTGTTTTCTCGTCACCTGTGCTCGCTCTATTTAAACGTATATGTCGATCTACAGGGTGTCCCAAAATTCGTGAAAATCCCGGAAATGGGAGGTTCTTGAGACCATTTGAAGCGACATTTTCCTTTGCAAAAATGTTATCCGCGGCTTTGTTTAGGAGTTATTAACGAAAAACACGGACCAATCAGAGCGCAACCTAGACGCGAGTTGGCATAGTCGGCCAATCGACAATTGGCGCGCCGGGCCGACTATGCCAACTCGCGTCTAGGTCGCGCTCTGATTGGTCCGTGTTTTTCGTTAATAACTCCTAAACAAAGCCGCGGATAACATTTTTGCAAAGGAAAATGTCGCTTCAAATGGTCTCAGGAACCTCCCATTTCCCGGATTTTCACGAATTTTGGGACACCCTGTATACATATTATGTATGTTATCGCTCTGTCTGTATTGTCCTCAGTCGGGCAGTATAGTTCGCACCTTCAAAATAAACGGATCTGTCCTCAAGTGATCAGTACTTTTTCTCAGTCTGTCCACCTCGTGTTAAAGACTCACGTTAAACTCTATCTCCTTTTCACTATCGGGCTGCAAGATTAAATTATTAAACGAATCGCTCTCTACAGTCTCCCTGTCTATTCGAATCATAAATTTGAAGTTGCAAAATGTGAAAGAATACCTTATATCCACTGTTACACATAAGAAAATTAATCCTACATTATAAAATAAGAATGTCTAGTACAGGTACTTACAAATGTTTCAGAATCTTCTGTTCCTCCGTCGGATCAAGTGGACACTGCCATTTTTGCGAATACATTTTATTAACGATGAAGCACAAAACACCATACTTCTACACAATCCCTGGACACTACTCAACACACTTTTCGAAATCGTGACAGCGAACGGTAAGAAGTTACTCCGACTACGGTCAAAATAGTACTGCGGTTGTCACCTGTAAAGGATGTTGTGCAAGCAAAAAACGCATGCGAATCTTCAACCCCGACAGATCAACAACACGTGTGGCGGACTACCTTTATAAATCACGTCATTAACGACCGAAGACAATACCAAAAGGAATTTCTTTGACACTTTCCCCACTGCTCAACCTAAAGTTATCCCGACACACCCCCGCCCAATTAACAGGCGCTGCATTTCCCCACCTAAATCCAGCTTTAACTATTCACAAAAAAAACCGAGGTGACAACCGCAGAACTATTTTGATCAAGGTCGGAGTAACTTCTTCCCGTTCGCTGTCGCGATATCGGAAAGTATGTTGTGTAGTGTCCAGTGATTGTGTAGAGAAATGTGGTGTTTTGTGCTTCATCGTTGATAAGACGTATTCGCGAAAATGGCAGTGTCCACTTGATCCGACGGAGGAACAGAAGATTCTGAAACATTTGTAAGTACCTATACTTGACATTCGTATTTTATAATATACAGGGTGAGTCCGAAGAAAAAAACACCTAAATATCTCCGTTACTTTTCATTGTACAAAAAAACTTCTTAGGACAAAATTACACTGTAACATGGTCACATGTAACGGTGTAAGGGAAAAAATTTTCAAGGTCATTTTTTACAAAATTTCAAGGTCGTTTTTTAAATGGAATGAGGTATTTTTTAATACGTCAATCGATGCAGCTAGACATTCGTTATAAAAAAGTACTAACCTATGTATGTCGAAAAGTTAGTAGTTCACGAGATATTTCGATTTAAATAACTCTAAAACACGACTACTGTCGTACTAAGGCGTTAGCGTTTAGTTACTTGTGTAACGTTTTACTACGACAATAATGGTGTTTTACACTTATTTAAATCGAAATATCTCGTGAACTACTAACTTTTCGACATACATAGGTTAGTACTTTTTTATAACGAATGTCCAGCTGCATCGATTTATGTATTAAAAAATACCTCATTCCATTTCAAAAAATATCGATGACCTTGAAATCTTGTAAAAAAATTACCTTGCAAATTTTTTCCCTCACACCGTTACATGTGGCCCTTCAAACAGTGTAACTTTGTCCGAAGAAGTTTTTTTGTAAAACGAAAAGTAACGGAGATATTTAGGTGTTCTGTTTCTGCGGACTCACCCTGTATAGTCTGATGATCATTATGCAAAATAAAAATTGCCTGCATCGATTGCAGGAAAGGAATACCAAATTGGATGTTATTTTTTCCCGTAATGATTTTAATAGAGGAGAAATCGTATATCGACATCTTCAATTTTCCAAATTTTCCAACAATTTTGAATTTCATCTATTCAATTTTGCTATGAATGCATAAAGATCAGCACATTTGACGTTACATCGATGCTATAATATAATAGGGACTCCAATACGTATTCCAAAATTTAAAAAAATTTTTGAAACCCAAGAACAAATAAGAAAATTAGTGGTGAGCATAAACAACCCAGTACGCTAACGAGGCCGATAAAAATAAAATTGCAGACCTAGGGTTAAAAATCGAGCGATATCTAAATTAATTCTACCAAGGAAAAAATTCCTCAAAAATGGAATTCAATACGAGAGAATTAAAAGCTTGAGGATCCACCTCGAAGGGGCTGTCGAAGATTCGCGAAGGGGTGGGTGGCCGCGTGCACACGGTTAAACGCAAATTTTCCAACTGTCAGCATACTTCATCCGAGCGGCCCTCTGGGACGAAATTCAATTTTCCGACGATGACCAGTGCCCTCCCTTCGCCCTTCGCCCTTCGGTGCTCTCCTCGCGCGTGTATGCATACGTATCGCCGATAGATATAAGAGGGCGTGCGCTTTATGCCCTCGTAAGCTTTCGAATGTATGGAAGAACCGATTGGCCGGCGTTCGTCGCAATACTGGCCCTTATACTGGGTATCACGATCCACAATTCACAATACACAGTAAACAATTTTAATTGCGCGATTGAACGCAGAACAATTTTTTAAACTAAATTGAAGGTGCCCAGGTGTCGCGATATTGACAAAAAGGTTTACGTAGACAGTGCTGATTGATAATTTTGAAAACATACAGTGGATGTACAAAGTGTTCGTACTCTTTTTAAAAACTAATAACATTTTTATAATTGTACCAAACAACCTGACTTTTTTATAATCAATTAGAAGCATTGGTTTACGAAATGATATACAAAAAAGATTTTCCAAAAATTATAATTTACAAGGATAAATGTAAAAATAAAAAAGGCATTTTTTAAAACTTTTTTATTAGGGTCCTTAATGAAAATTTAAAATGTATGTTTTGTAGATCTATGTTAGTCATACACATGTTGAAAATTTCATTGAAATCGATTAACATACACACGAGCTACAAGCGGTTAAAAATGGTTAAAATCGTAGTTTTCCGACGACTTTTGATCAGTTTCTGCTTAAAATTCACAAAATCGTACATGTTTCGACGCCTGTTGTTTTTTCCTGCGTCAATCGATATCGATGAAATTTCCAACATGTGTATAAAGAACATGGATCTAGAAAACATGTTTTAAATTTTCATTAAGGGCCCAAATAAAAAAGTTTTAAAAAATGCCTTTTTTATTTTTACCTGCAACCTTGTAAATTGTAATTTTTGGAAAATCTTTTTTGCATATCAGTTTGTAAACTAATGCTTCTAATTGATTATAAAAAATCAGGTCGGTTGATACAATTATAAAAAAGTTATTAGTTTTTAAAAGGTGTACGAATACTTTGTACATAGTTAAACAAAGCCGCGCATAAAAATAAAAATTAAAATCAACCGAGCGTTGAATTCTGAAATTAGACAATTTCTGCCCACGTTTCGGGAACGCGTTTGAACTTTGAAAAATTGACCAGGACACCCTGTATATTACGAACACAAAACACCCCGTATCGATACGTCTGGAAGCCGGTGTGTATCGCGCTTAAAATTCCGGCAGCTTGACCCGCGATAGATTGGACGGGCCGCGGAATACATATAAATTCCGGTCCCCCGGGAACGCAGTTGCATTTTCCACGATGGTGGTAGCTTCTTCTTCTTCGGCCTCCTACAGGATCGGGGAGAAAGGATGTGTCGCTGGGAAAGCCGTCCATCTTGCGACCGGATGGGAATTTTGAACGTGGCCTCGTCAGCCATTCTTTTTTATCGCGTCGATTAACCCCCTCGCCGAACCCTTGTGTCTATTCGATACATTTTTTACTGGTTTGCTTTCGAAATGGCAGCTCGTTCTTTAAGTTCGTTAACCCGTTCTACTCGGAGCCATTTTAATTTTGGAGCCAAGACATTTCATACGATCTGTATTATTGTCTTAGACAGGGTGTCCAGGAAAAATATATGGTGCCATTTAAAAAAATGATGACCTTAAAGTTCCACAAAGGAATTTTTTTTTGCCAACTAAAAACTAATTATTTTTTTATCAGGTCGAGAAACATTTATAAAAATTCACCCTGTAACCCAGAGAACAAAACATAATTTATAAAAGCCTGTTTTGATGTAACAATTGAAACAAGTACACGTAAGATATTATTTTCAGCTTGTCAAAATGATTAAAGAATAAATTGCCTATTTGACTCGAGTATCTAGCAATTGACGCGCAACATTTATATCTTGCAAGATCCGCTGTCTAATTGTTAGTTAGCGGGTTATGCAAAGCCACCGACGAAAAGATCGTCGGTTCTCGGGTCTCCTCCGATTGTTTGACATCGAAGGAACTGGTCCGATGGCTGATTGCTCCTCGATCGAGACAACGACCAGGATTTTTTGCCGGACCGAACGAAACCGGTCCGGGTTAAGAACAAAAGGGGCAGCGACGGCTCGATTTCTAATTCCAGTGGTCCGATCGGCCATGTCGAAACAGAAATGACTCCGTCGGCGTTTTCGAGACCGATCCCGAGCAATTACCGAGATCGTCTTTTGTACCAGCGAGTTTGATGAATGCCAGAGGGCTGATTACCGTCGACACAGCTGACAGTGCACGATGGAATCGTTTCGGGACGAAAGCGGGCCAGGCTCTTTCGGTTGACCCGCCAGAAAAGCTCGCGTACTCTTTGTTGCAACGTTGGGTTCGTCTGGCGTAATTCATTCGGAGCTTTCACAAGTTCTGCATTTCTCAGGATTGTTGTCGACAGGGTTACTAATAAAATTATTTAAATTGTGACAGATATTTCGTACAATAGGTCATTGCTTTTCCAAATTTATTATTCACAGGATAATCCGTCAAACAACGTTTTTAACCCTTTGCACTCGGATCTATTTTAACTGGAAAATTAAACATTTCTTCCGATCTAGAGTACTTCCATTCCCTATGATTTTTGAAACTGTATGGATATGAAATTGGTAGAATACCTCATACAATACCTAAATGTTTAGTAATTGATTAAATACCGATATATTTAATAATGTAAACAATATTTTGAATAATGATACAACAATTTTTAGTAGTGTCTCAGAGGGGACAACCGAGTGCAAAGGGTTAATAACAATATGAATTTTACTTCTGATTTGATAGACCACATCCATCTAATTTTTTAAGGACGAATTTTGACTATTTTCTATGAAGTTACTGGCTATCTTCCATACTTTTGATAAGGAATGCATACAGATCAGCTCACCAAGCGTTCACCTGACGAATTCAGTCGACCTGCTCCGCTTCCAGAGCAAGTCCCGGAGGCGTCGCATCCCGAAAAGGTGACAGGGCCGTGACACGCGAGCTCGTAAGGAATCACGGTCGGGGGTGCGCGCTGACAAAGGCCTTTTTAAATTGTAATGAGCTGCCAAAGAGTGAATTATGTGCGTTGTCCGAGTGGCATCGAGTCCTCGAACGAACCCCACACCCTATCCTATAAAACGCGTGTGTCCGTGCATGCATACATGCATGCTTCCGTGCATATGTATTACAGGCTTGTATCGGGGCATCCCCGTGCCGCGAGCAAGCCACCCCACGTCATGAATATATTTACATTGATCGTCCGTCTCGGCATTTTTCATTTGGCCCGTCGTTGTGTCAGCCACCGGCTCGCCGGAGAACTCTCTTCTCTCTATACATACATATATCCCCCGATACTTTATTTATATCGGTCGGACGTGTCTGTCCTTCCGAGAGCGCCGCGATTCACCATCGAAAAATCGCTAATGATCCTTTCGTCCTTCAACCGCGACCCCGGAAGTCCCACGAGTTATGGAGACCTCCTATCTATACAAGGAGGCCCATGAAAAACACCGACACAGGTTCCATCGACAATATTTCACCGACTCCAGATTTGTCCGACAACGATGTTGACCCGCAACGAATTTAGTCGACGATGCTATTATCTAGGTAGTAGTAAGAAAAATTTATTATATCTAATTCTTTATGTACATATCAATAATATACAAATATGTATAGTTTGTTCAGTTTGGTTTAAGTTCATTTCTTCGTAAATTTGTCCTCCCATTCAGCAATATCAAGACACAGGTACATAATCAAGGAGGTCGTGTGCTGGTCAAAATCATTGTCGGCCAAAGTCGTTGTCGGTGAAACCTGTGTCGATGATTTTCATGAGACCAGAGTAGAGCTATAATCAACTAATATTTAAAAATTACTAATATAGTCTTTTTGAATGTTAGTCATAGCAAAATAGTCATTAGTCCAAACTTTTTGAATAGTTAGTGATAACTGATTAATAACATTAATGTACGTTAATCGCACAATAGTGACTGATGACTAAAAATTGATGACTGATCATTAAACTGCGGATCTTTATGCAAAATAAAAAATGTTTGCATTGATTGCAAGAAACAGGAGTGAAATAAAAATTTCTTTCTTCTTTTAATTATCTGATTAAGCTAAAGCCAATACGCTGATGTGTTTAAATCTTTTTAAGATGTCCACTACTTTAAATTGTGTTTACCAATTTTTGTCATAAATACGTAAAATCCGCAGTCTACTGATCATCAACTACTAATTCACTAATAAGCAATAGCTAACGATTACTTAGAGCTGTGACTAGGTATTTGCCATTTAATTATCACTAGACTGCGGATCTTCATGCATTTATAGTAAAATTGGGGGGATGAAATTCAAAATTGTTAAAATATTTTAAAAATTGAAGATGTCGATATATATGATTTCTCCTGTATTAAAGTCATTACGGGAAGAAATAACATTTAATTTGGTTTCTATTCCTTGCAATCGATATAGACAATTTTTATTTTGTATAAAGATCCGCAGTCTAGTTATCACTAACTAATCAAAAAGTTTTGACTAATGACTATTTTGCTATGACTAACATTCTAAAAGACTGTTAGTCACTTTTAAATATTAATTGATTATTGCCCTACTCAGTATGAGATCCTTTTTCAAGTAGGCTCGCATACAATCTCGAGAAAAAAAACATTCGGCTCTATTCGTGGTAAGGTGACCTTGGCTTCACTACTAAACAATGTATTTTTACTCGATTATATTAACACGTCCAGCATTTGTTTCGCTGCTCACCTATTCTACATTCATTTATGAAAATAACAAGAATTAATATATACAAATTTTTTAGATAACACGTACCCAAAGAAATATATTCTTTTACAATTCTCAATAATCGTTGAAAATATTAGAACGCGTCTTTTTAGTACTTGTTAGCGTACACTCGCAGTAATGAACAGAAAAGTCGGTGTTAATCATCCTAGAAATAAACGGAAATTTTCGGACCAGTTCGGAAGCGCGTAACCGGACCGCATGACCCGCAGCATCGGCAGGAAGCGCGGTGCATCGAGTTTTGCATTAACGGCGCATTCCCTCGCAGTCGTTACACCGTCTCCGTTTCTATTTCGAAGTGAACGAAGGCGATAAAATTGTGAATGGCAACTGGGACTGGATCGGGAAGAGGGACACGAGTTTCCCGGCCGGGCGACACGTTAAATCGTAACGACAGCTTTCGTCGTGTTCGAATCCGAATATAAATTCCAGCGATGCACGCTGCCCGAACTGTATAAAGTAACACAGCTGGAGGAAACCAAAAATTTGCTTCTCTTTTCCTCATAGGCAAACGATTAGTGCGCTCGATTTTCCTTTTTCCGAACACATTTCATTTCGAACGCAACGAGAAGACACCAGTGTTGAAGCAAATATAGGGGAACTTTGAGACAATTTATTTTCTTTGACGTTGTATTAAATGAAAAACCATACAGTTCCATTTATTAACCCTTTGCAATCTGAGTTATTAGGCTGACAACTAAGTTCGCGACCTCCAAGTTTTCTCAAACAAAGTCGTTTATATATGCATTTTTTAAGCACGAGTACTTTATATCAAATTAATCGCAAAATTCAGAGCTCAAGAAGAATACACAGTTCAAGAAGAATGGTCACTGGTTATAATGATCCAATAAAAGAATTACAAAACAAAAGGTTGCGAATTTAGTTGTCAACCTAATATTTTAACTTGAAAATTAATTATTTCTTCCGACCTAGAATAATTCTATTTGTATATGATTTCCTTCATTTTATGGATATGAAATTGATATAATACCTCATACATATCTAATAATGTAAAGAACGGTACAGCAATTTTTAGTGGTGACTCAGAGTCACCCCTCGACTGCTTCGTATCTCCTTGACGCCTGCACCTGTAGAAAAATTAGATCGCGAGAGAAGAAATTGATTTTAGAAGTTCGAAACCAGAGTGCTCCCTTAAGGGCAACGAGCGGAGCGTATCGTGGACTCGGACGGTTCTCGGAGAGTGTACGAGGCTTTCGCAAAAGCCGTCGAACGCATCCGTCAGTATAGCACGCGAAGCACGCGCGGAAACGGCGAAATTCAGTCGGCAGGTAGTAGTGGTACGTGCATCTAATAAATAGTTGGTGGCTGCAGCGTGTATGGCCGATTAACTGGGCGCACGGCGCAGAATTTCTTTCTGCTCCCGTATAACCTAAGACGGGAGCGGATACGCATACTTTAAATTCCGATGCCCTTCCTGGTAATACAGAGGGAAAGAGAGACATAGGACGAGAGAGAGCGAGAGAGAGGGAGTATAGCGAGCAATTTAGCGTAGCCCGAGCCGGCCAGCAGAATTTCCCGAAGTTCGCCTTCCAATACTTTACGTGCCTGGAAACCAGTCATCTACGTCGTCCGGCTCTCCTGGGATCCACGATCCAACGATCCACGCCAATTAACTGTTTTTCATCGTCTGTCCGGCCCGGCTGGCCCCGTGCACGACCTCTTTCCGATGCATCGCGTGCACCGCGATGGTCCTCGATCGTAGAGCCATCGATTACGCTCTTCTCCGATGATGATGACCGCCGCGCCGTTGCGCGTAGCCAGAACGAATTTATAGGGTTCTCTATACTCTCTGCTCTCCTCTCCTCTTCTTCCTTCCACAAGGAATTTCAAAAGTCGATACAAAGTGGATAGAAACGGGCGGGGTCAAACTGCTCGACAGTTACCGCCCCGTGATTCGCTTTGTTATTAATAGACTGCGACCCGGTCTCCAAGAAATCTTGCTATTCCACCCGTTTCGACTCCGGGAAACGAGAATCCAGATTTATTCTTTCTTTTAATGGATGTTACGCGAACATCTGTTCTTACGGCCTCCTGATGATTCGATGCTTTTGTTCCTCGTCCACCCGCTTTTCTTCGCGTAAATGCTTCAAATCTGAGGAATATTTGGTGGTATGAAATGTCCCATTCGTAACAGTTCAACACAGTTCAATAATTTTGAATTGTTTCAGAAAAATAAAAAGGATATATTAATCCAGATTTTTTATAAAATAAATGTACTGAATAGATTTTTTATAAATTCAGTAATTGCAATTTAAAACATTTAGAACTCATTATGATGGAGGGTCCCATAAATCTAGTATTAAAGAAACATAATTTTGACTTAAATAAAACTTATTGATTAACGTGAGATATTCTGTCAAAATTTACGAGTTTTTCGATTGTATTGGGTTGGAATGAAAGTGCGTAGCGATTTAAATAAAAATTCAAAAATAAAATTAAAATAAAAATGTTCAACTTGAATTTTAACCAGCTGCAGTGAAGTAGTTTATTTTCTTTCTCAATATGCCTAATCGATAGAAACTAATACAACAATATTTTTAAATTCTTCCAATCATTTCACTGTTTTAAATTACAACTACTTATTTTTGTCACAAATGCATAAAATCCGCTAAAACGTAACCAAAAACATGTGTTTTCGAAAAAATCAAGAATTCAAATTGAGCTCGCCTATCGATCGCAGCTGCGATTTCCATAATTTCCAGCGATCCAGGAGCGAAAGGACCCCGGATAATCGTTTCCGTCCACAAATCACCGCGACCCAGGGTCTCGCGACTCTCCAAACAACGATTTGTGTCCAGGCCAATTACAGGCAAATTTATTCGGCTTTCTCGTGTAAACGCGAAAGATTCAATGTTTCGATATTAGCGGTCGAACGCTTGCGCGCGTGGCATAACAGAGAGAAAGAAAGGGAGGGAGAGGGAGAGAGAGAGAGTGGTGGGGGTGCGAAACAAAGGGCGCGACACAGGGGGTGCACAACCCCTCGGTGTGTAATTCACGGTTTGCCGGTGCATTTATTAACTGTGTCACTCCGGGCGACGCCTATTCGATGATTTATCGTGCACGGTCCAAGACGCGTAAATCCCTTGCACTGGGCCCGACAATGTCTTCCCTTGCTGCCACCCTCGCTACCAACTTGTCGGTCGTGGCTCGTTTCGGTTTCTTACAGCTGCCAAATCGTCGACGGCGCAGATGGAGACGCAGATGGTTTCAACCCTGTCGCTGACCAACAATCCTCGCATACTGATCGGTAGACAGCGGATTTTATCAAAAAAAGGGTTGATCGTATACAACATTGTAGGCATTAGAAGAATTGAAGGGGTGGATGGATAAAGGTGTCAAGTATGTTTTCCGTAAAAGAGTTTTTAACATAATATGATGTCCTATTTTGATGAATGAAGATATATATACAAAAAAAAGATAATAATTATAGATAATATATACATATATATTTGTAATTGATTTGTGTTATTATCTTCATTCATCAAAAATGGACAACAGACCAGGTTAAAAACTCTTACAGTAAACAAACAATTTGTTACTTGACACCTTTATCCATCCACCCCTTCAATTGTTATATTATTATCGATTAAAATGATTCAAAAATGGAATTCTAGTGGAATTCTGGATCCTAGTAAACCAAGGTTTTTTTTTATTAATAATGTTTCAAGACCTTCATAATGAATTGCAATCCATGCATACTGATCGGTAGACAGCGGATTTTTTATCGAAAAAAGGGTTGATCGTATACAAAATTGTACACATTAGATGAATTGAAGGGGTGGATGGATAAAGGTGTCAAGTATGTTTTCCGTAAAAGAGTTTTTAACATAATATGATGTCCTATTTTGATGAATGAAGATATATATACAAAAAAAAGATAATAATTATAGATAATATATACATATATATTTGTAATTGATTTGTGTTATTATCTTCATTCATCAAAAATGGACAACAGACCAGGTTAAAAACTCTTACAGAAAACAAACAATTTGTTACTCGACACCTTTATCCATCCACCCCTTCAATTGTTATATTATTCTCGATTAAAATTATTCAAAAATGGAATTCTAGTGGAATTCTAGATCCTAGTAAACCAAGTTTTTTTTTTAATAATGTTTCAAGACCTTCATAATGAATTGCAAAATCGTCAAAATTCAGAAGTATCAAAATAAAAAAAATTAAAACTATAGTAGAATTAATTTGTCATTATTATTCACAGATTTGTTATAAAGGTCAATGAAAAGCGGCATAGAGCTCCCTAGAATTCTACGAAAAAACCATTCAAAGAATAGCAAATTACAACCGAAATCCAGCATTCCATGTCCCACGAGGTGCTAGCGACGAAACCCAATTTTCAACACTTAATAACAACTTAAGCGACTGGAGACTTTCGAGACGGTGTATCGCAGCCTTGTGTAACAATAACAAATGCCACCATCGATCTCCTCCCATCAAACCGCAGCGTCCCATCCGCATCTAATCACAGTCGAAAAAACGATCGAGAGAAGAAGAAATAATCGTGAGGCTCTAAAGAGACCGAGAATGATGTTCCCGGGGCCAGCAAACCGGACGATGATTGATAATCGTCTATTCGGTCGTTGGAATTTGTCAGTGCTGGTCCAGAGGTTGGCCATAGGTGTTCCTCCGACCTCTAGATATCGATCTTCCTTTATCACACGGATTGGAATCAAGAAAAAGAGAGAGTGAGAGAGGAAGCTCGTGGAAGCAGCATTCCCCGTGCTCGGTGAAAAACTAAGTCTTAATAAAGCTGGGCTAAGATAAATTGGTACATTAGCATCTCGGCCGTGATTCATGGTGACGTCCTCGGGCTTGTTGGACGAGGGAGTATGATGTATGGCCGTTGGCATTGGTTTCGTATTAGAGCAAACGGCCTCGTGTTTTAGGTCTTAAAAGCCGCGACCGTCCTTAATGGGGTGTAATGCACCCCCGGGAAACGCTGCGCTGAAAGTTTGTCGTGACTTGTGCTTTTCTCCGCCATCTGGCCTGCCATTGTCTCTCTGCGATCGTCCGAACTCCCACAGAACGTAATAGCACTGAGGACTGTTGTGAAAAATTCAACACGGGGGTCGACGAACAATTTTTCTAGAGATTATTAGCAGGACATCATCAAAAATTTTTGTGAACGTATCTCGGTGATATGACTATCACATAAAAATATTGCAACCAAAATGAAAGACGAGTATAAAAATTGTACAATCCGAAGATTGTCGAACTAAACAATTTTTCTGAAGATTATTAGCAAAAGAATATCAGCAAAAATTTTTGAGAACGTATCTCGGTGATATGACTATCACATAAAAATATTGCAACCAAAATGAAAGACGAGTATAAAAATTGTACAATCCGAAGATTGTCGAACTAAACAATTTTTCTGAAGATTATTAGCAAAAGAATATCAGCAAAAATTTTTGTGGATGTATCTCGATGATGTGACTATCCCGTAAAAATATTGCAACCAAAAGACGTGTATAAAAATTGTACAATACCAAAATTGTCGAAACTAAACAATTTTTCCGAAGATTATTAGCAAAAGGATATCAGCAAAAATTTTTGAGGACGTATCTCATGTGACAATAACAAGATTGTAATGCAATAAAACATAAAATGAAATAAGATCGAAAATGTCAATGACCAAAACCTTTTGCAAGTAGGTATTAGTGGGATAATTTGAAAATAAAAATTGTTCGCATTGATTCTTTTAATAACTTTGAGCAGCTGATACATTGAAGCTCTCTAATCTACAGTTACTCGAATTAATATTCGGACGCTCTAAAAAAGACGATAACGTTAATTTGAACTTTTTTGAGAAGCAAGAGCAATTATTTTATTACATTATTTTATTAATTAGTTTATTACAGGATGAGAAAACTTTGTTTTTCAAAAATAGCAGTGGTTCGGAATTGTAGAAAAAATACTACATGTTGCATTTTACAACTTTTTTATGTGGGCCTATATTGAAAATTTGAAAAATACGTTTTGTAGGTCTGTGTCAATTATATGCACTGTGAAAGTTTCATCGAAATCGGTTGATGCGGAAAAAAACGACAGACATTGAAAAATGGAAGAATTCTTAGATGTAGGCCGAAAATCGTGAAAATCTGCAATTTTTACCATCTGTGGACATTTGTAGCTCATTGCAACGTCGACCGATTTTGACGAAATTTTCAGAATATGTTTAATTGACACAGATCTACAAAACGTATTTTTTAAATTTTCAATATAGGCCCACATAGAAAAGTTGTAAAATGCAACTTTTAGTATTTTTTCTACAATTCCAATCAATTGCAATTTTTAACAAAATTTCTTTTCACATCCTGTAGTAAACTAATTGCTCTAGCTTCCCAAAAAAGTAAAAACCGTATAGTATTGAGTTGGCAAATAAGTTCGTTCGGTTTTTTAGAGTGAAATAAATCACAAAAACCGAACGAACTTATTTGCCAATCCAATACAATATTAAAAAAGTTATCTTCTTTTTTAGAGCGTCCGAATATTAATTCGAGTAACTGTATCTCCCATATGAAATTGCACCCACTCGTTTTCACCATGAATGCATAAAATCCGCAGTCTAGCAGAAGGGTACACAGTACACACTTGAACAGTAAGTAATGCAATAAAAGGATTGAGATAGAGACGGAGTTCCGGAGCGAATCCGGAAGATGTCCGATCGTCCTCGTCGTCGATCCGAGTGGTTACACTTGCCGAAGGGGATCGTGCAGATCGCACCTCGCCGCCGAGAATAGCTCGCGTGGCTACCATATGGGCACGGCACGGGCCAGAATGTCGCTCGATAAATCCGGCCGGCGCGCGGCATAGAAGATTTGTCACGCGCTCGAAAATAGCCCGGGCTGGAATAAGTAGAGTGAATCGACGCGACTCGTTCGCATGAGCGAGACCGAACGATCGGTGTCGATGGAAAGGGATGACGCGGTTGGTGGGCCTCGACGTCGCCCCGCGTAAACACCGAGGCGCCGCGGCGCTTTACGACGCCCCCGGACCGCGGCCCGTGTTTAACTTATCCCGAGACTTTCTGGCACAAACCATTTTCACTGCCGGCTTCGACGCTTCGAACGCTTCGACGACGACACGCGCGTCAAGACGACCCGTGTGCCAACCACCCCCACACCTCCCTCCCGCCCCCTCAATCCTTCCATCCACAATCTAACAGCGCCGCGACGCCTTCCGTAAACCGTCAGCCTCAGCGAGAAAACCTGCGACGCATCGCCGTCGCTCCATGTGGCAAACATTCGACGACCGACCTTTTCCTTCACTATTCCTCTTAATATTCTGGACTAGGCTCTCGAAAAGGAACGTGAGGACTTTGCGAATTTTTTTTTGTACCCTTAGGATCCTTGGATTTGAGAGAAATTTGTTTTAGTTCGAGTGTTTTGTCTGGGCTACGTGTGTGAATATTTTTAATGGTGTCCGTTTGCTAATAATCTTCTTAGAAATTGTTTAGTTTATCAACCTTTATCAACCATTTTTTTATTTTTGGTGCAATAGTTCTGGTTTGGATTTTTCCGGAATTTCTTCCAGTTTGGTTTCAATCTTTTCATTGAATAGTTAAAACATTGAGGTACGTCTGTGGAATTTTCTAGCGATTTTCTCCTTGCTAATAATTTTGTCATTGAAACGAAATTATACAGGAAGTCTCTTTCTTTATAGCAATTTTTATTTCGGTCACTTCGGACAGTCTGTTCGACCAGCAGCACCTAATAAGTATAAATAGCCATCGCGACCAACAAGGTATGAACCCATACGACGGTACTTGGAATCGAATCAAGTTGAACAATTTAAAAAAAAGCTCCGTCGTATTTGGTCAGTAGCAGCATTCCAATGAAAGTGGCGCAATAAAGTACCTTCTGGACATGAAGGATGAAATAACAATACATATCTCATTTTATAGCGCGTATCTTACACTACCCCCTCATCTTGTCAGGCAATTATTTTTGCAGTCTCATAACATAAACCTTATAATATTATAAGGCGTCTCGCAATCATACATAATGTGCACCTTTACGCATTTATGGCTTGCAAAACGTCCCCAACGAAACAATTGAAATCAGTTCGACAGAATTGAATCCAGTTTTGTGTTCCATATCTGGTACATTAACGATGAAAATAAAACTCTCCTGTAAAAATTACAATTCGCATAAACATCCTTAGTCCATTGACCTCAATAATTCGGTTCACTAGGAAAATTACAATGTTCCACTAGGAAAACAAACCTTGGAATATAAATACTGTTACTTTCATAGAAAAATTGTATGTTCCTTGAAATAATGCAACTTTGAGCTGACAGGTGTTTCCGACACAACATAGCGAATGATAAAGCAGATATTTAGATGATAATTAATTTGTTGTGTGTGCAATGTGATTCAAGTGTGATTAGGTAAAAAGTACTTACAACCTAATAAACAATATTGCCGGCCGCAGCACGTTGCAAAACAAAGACAAATCTGCTGAACTTCGTTCAGTCAGCAGGCTGGTCGACGAAATTTTTCACACACGGTCCCTTGGTCTTATGTTATCGCGAATCCCGGCGCTAATAGATTCCCATAGCGAGCTGGTATCTCATGGTAAAAACGTTCTCGGGCGGAGCAGTTAATCATATCGTAGCAGAGGGTCGAATTCGTAGATAAAGAGAGAAACGGAGCAGATAAGAGGGCCAGGAGGATCTGCACGATGTCCTAGGTGGTGATCAGCCTTTGCGGGGGCGGATTCGACCCAGCCAGTGACAAATCGCTGTCGGTTTCGTCTGCGGAGGAATCCACATTAATCTGTATCAAGCTGGCCATCAATATTTAATCCTAATCCCAGGAATTGCTTGTTCCATGGGATCGGTCACGGGATCGGTCATTCCCGGACATGTCGACTTGCACGATGATGTTATGATGTAGCAACGTGATTTTCTTAGTGGACGTCCATTGTTAATGATGCGGCCAGGAAAAATTGGAAACGTGACCGAGGGTCGGAGGTACCTCAGCGATTTATTTTCAAACATCCTTATTGGGTGTCTCAGCTGAAGGAGGCCACCTAAATATCTCCTTCATTTTTAATGACACAAAAAAAATATTTATGGCATAATTTAAATGGTATCAATGGAGGAATATCGTAGAAGAACAATTTTTTTTGTCCGGTCATTTTTTCAGTTTTTCAAGGTCATCGTTATTTTTTATCGGGAAAACTTCTTTTTTTTTATTCGATCTTGTTAATGACTTAAGCATATTCAAATGTATTTTATTTTTTCAGCTATAAGATGAAGTAAAAAGAAATAAGTTTTCCCAATAAAAAAATAACGATGACCTTGAAAAAAGCTATGAAAAAATAACCGGACAAAAAAAATTGTTCTTCTATGATATTCCTCCTTCGATACCATTTAAATTATGCCATAAATATTTTTCGTGTCATTAAAAATAAAGGAGATATTTAGGTGGCCTGCTTTGGCTGAGACACCCTGTATAATAATCTAATTGTATTAACATTAGTTTAATTGATGCAAATCAATGTTTAAAGATAAGGAAAATTTCTAAATATGAATATTTTCGTGAGGTGTTTGGATGCATGGATCTACCGATACTTATAGTTCACCTAACGTTAGACAGAGTGTCCCAAAAATGTTGTACTTCCTCGATATACTAAAGCAGAAAATCGCCAAAGTGTGAATACTGCGAACAAACATTCAGAAGGAATAACTGTGGCGAAAGGATTTGATAGTCGCCCGTTAGTGACACAGCTGTCCGGCAACAGGCTAACAAGAGTTTTACAACCGTAATTACATTATCCAACTCCAGAAACTCGCAACACTGAACAGCACTTATCTTCCATTTCTCTCGAATTTATCGTCGGAGGCGATCTGCCCGGCAAAACGGACCTCGTTGCCCAATTATTGCACGGTGTTCGGAATCGCCAATTAAACGGAGCTTCTATTAAAGTTTTATAAGGCCCAACTACCCCGCGAGACGAAGAAACAGCAGTCCTTCCTGTCGCGCGAACGCCTCCCCAAAGAAAAAAGGGAGGGAAAAAGAACGAAAGAGACAGACAGAGAGAGAGAGGGAGAGAGAGGACCGCGATCGGTTACAACCGGACGCAGAGGCCGCAGCGAGTCCAGCCGATTAAAGAGTGCTGCGTAACGAGTGTTTCGCCCGATCGTTCGTGTAATTAATGGCGGGACAGTGCGCCCGGACAGGCCGCGCCGTGTAATAATCGGTAATTACTCACGGTAATTAAATAATGCGTTTATCGGTGTGCAATCAGCCGGATGGGTGGCCCGAGTCGCGCTGCCTCTGCCTCTGAGGCTCTTCCTTCGATCCTCGAACTGGCCTCCACTGATAAATCTTTTCCTCTTTGCTAACAGACTGCTTCCATCCGATCTGCTTTCGAACCAGAAATTCGATTTTATGATTCTTCCTGCGAGCATTATTGAATCTGTGCACGAAGGGATTTTCTTAAATTCCTGGAATTAGTTCAGTCTTTGTGAACCTTTAAACGCGTATAGTAGAAGGCATATGTTTCGGGTCTGAAACAAATGACGTTATTTCTGCTGGAAACGACGCAGTTAATCATGCGGACAACTGTACCACAGTTTGGTGCTCATCCGTGAAAACCGTGTCCAGCTTAGCCTCTTCCAACATTTGTCAGCTCTGGTCAGTTTTCGCAAGCGTCGCAGTTCGCGATCCAGTATTCCCCTCGCGTAAAAGATTGTATAATGCTTGAACCAGAAGTGGAATATTCTCGAAAATTCTTGGAAGAACTGGAAGGTAATCAGAACGAATTTAGAACCCATTATGAGTACAAGAAGAATTTTTTAAAAAACTCTAGGTTTATTGAAAGGCACAAGGAAACATTTGAAAAGCTTAGAGGGAGCATAAAATTTTAAATACTCAAAAATTATTTGTCATTATTTTGTCTCATTTTTCCCTTATTCAGCAACCATTTAGCTTCAACACGGTTAGCTTCAAAAGTTCTGCAATTTGATCGCCAACGCGTTTCGACCCCGTCACGGAGATTCAAATTCGAACATACCTGAATTATTGTAGCAAGAAATGTTTCAAGAGATGATTGACAATTCGAATCGGTGGCTTCGGATTTGATCGATTTGGTGGTCCCGCGTTCTCATTTCTCTGCCGACAAAGAAAGTCTGACGCGACATGAAAATAAGATGGGCGGCCGTGGACGAGGTTTGTTTGACCGCAGAGGAGGAGAAGATGTCGTGCGGTCAACAGGCTGTTCCTCGGATTAATGTGTCGCTTCCTATCACCGGTGATTGACAGTCCCGAGACCGCGACAAAGCGCCGACTCTTAACGCTATTCTTCTTTATCCTCTTCATTGTCGTCCCCGCCTTTCAACCGCGGCTTTTGTCAGCTCTCAGACGGTGCTGTCCGACTCGAAAATACCCTGGAACGACAAATAAAATCGCGTTCCCCGAGTCAATCCTTAATCGAAAATTTTATCTCTCGGCTAACCATAACGTCACGGGAATTTAGAGGCAACCGTTTATTGTTTGGGTTTGTCAATATTGAGACCTGCAGAAGGGTAAAAATCACGATTTCCAGATTGTTCAGTTTAATATGAAACGTGCAATTTAATTAACCCGTTTCAGTACCAAAAAATCAAAGCAATTCAATTTTAATAGAATTGATCACAGAAAATGTTACTTCAACAAAAGACTGTAAAATTCTAATATTGAATATTTCAGTTTCTGTCACGAGGAAAATCTCGCAACAAATTCCGCGCTGTCGATAAAACTTCCAAATCGGTCAGCCGGCAGTAAAAAATTAATTACCGAGCAGTTAAAGTAACCTTATCTCTCATAGATAGTGGGGACCGTTTCGGTACAATTCTCAGAACAATTCCACTGCACGCGTATCACTGCTACGTCCAGCGACGACGTTCTAGCAGAAAAACAAAGTGACAAAAATGATAAGCAAGGTTCAAACCATTTTTCTGTGGTCGTAAAAAAATTTGTACGAAATCCACGATCTCCTCACATCGATATCGATATCGTGTTTATTTCACAATACTTAACATAATGTAACGTAAGACTTCCACCGTGAAAAGTAAAATTTAACTTTCTTTTCTGAAATTGATTAAAATTAACTTAACCCTTCACTGCATGATTTTTTTAATTTGGATGAAAAAATTGAAAGAAGGTCAGTTTTTGTGTTTTATCTAAGGGAAAAATATTAAAAAAAATTAAAACAACATTTTACCAAATGAGATAAAATGTGTAGAATAGTAAGAAAACACTTAATTATTTTAATTAAATATTTATATGATAATTAAATATTAGATTACTCTAAAAATCCATCATGAGTATTTTTGTACTTCACAAATCTATTTTGTATAAATATTGCATGCAATCAGAAGCATAAAATACTACTAGTAAATAAAATACAGAGGATTGCGCGATAAAAGAAATACCCTGTATAAAATTTTGATGATCACACACGTATTAAAAATTTAATTGAAAATGTTTTCAAGACGCGTCTCGCAGCGTATTGGAAAAATTGTGAAGCTCTCAGGTGGAATCGTTTTCCCGTCGATCCCGTGGGCCGGCCGGCAATCAGTCTCGCTAATTAGATGACGGTTTAATTGCACGGAGCGAGGAGACGGCTCTGTCTCCTAGGTGCAATTCCCCGCATATTTACATCCCCCGCGGGAAACGGTAAACGGGAGACCGGGGGAACGTTGTTCGGCAAAGAGGATGGGAGGTGGGGGTGTACATAAGGCGGGAAAGAGGATCGGCGTTGCTTTCTGAACCCTTTTCCTGCCGCGGCCCCGTTTTACCGGTCCCGCCGGCCGTCTTAAAAGAAAGGGTTAATTAAAAACAACAAAAGCTATCCGCGCCATTAGCGGCCGTTTGTATGCGCCGCGTTAGCGTTATGTCCGGTGCTTTTCGAGCTACAAGCACCCCTTCCGTCGACGATCTTAACGAGTTCGAAGCTGCGTCACGACCCCCAACAATTCTCCCCGGTAGCTCCTTTCATTTTTCCCTCCCCCTCTCGCCCTCTCCAGCCCCATCAACCCCCTGGAAGGATCAAAGTGGAAATTGTTCCCCGATGGAATTATGAAACAGGACTCCTCCCTTTTTCTCGCTCTATCAAGACGTTTGACTCCGAATAATTATATTCCCTGCCGAATTATGGCTGCCAGCTACCTGAACACCCATCTATACAGGGTGTCCCACCCCCGACTCTGCCGTACTTAACTCCAACATGGCGGGAGTTAGGTCAAGTTCCACTCAGATTTAAGAACGTTCTTTTACTCGCTGCATTGAAACATTTGATTCCGGGTAATTGTATCCCCTGCCCAATTATGGCTGCCAGCGACCATGACAGGCTTCTACAGGTCTTCACGCTACACCAGCCAACGGGTTTCTTGGAAATAGCGAACACTAGAAAGAAATGAAACAGGAAAAAGTTATACTTTTTTCAAGCAGTGGGTCATGATGTCTGTAACATTTTTGGAAATGAAGGTAATCTTCAGTTTTTTAAATGGAATGTATTTTTTAATTCATTCGCACGCGACATAATGACCATCGAAGTCACACAAGACCAGAAATGTTCAGTGGAAATATTCTAGGTCAGAAAAAGTGTTGGGATTGAAACAGCTTCGAGCGCAAAGGGTTAAACGAAGATGGGAGCCATTGCGACACATAGATATAAAATTGAGGGCCACGAGCTTGAAAATCAACTCTCGCCGACCACCGCGTCGAGTTACCATCAAAAGAGGAACAGGAGAGTGAGAGGGAGAGAGAGTAGTTCCATTCTGCGATGTCAGCGAGCGAGCACGTTGTCAAGAATTTGAACAGAAACTTTCTCGTCGGTGTGTCTCCGTCACTCGTCAGCGGTTCCCCGGTTGGGATAAGTTAATAGATAACCGGCGAATTGTTCGTCCGCGTTCGTCAGCTTGTCGGACAGGTGTTCCGAGCTTCGGGAAGGTGAGCGACTTCGGTCCTATCGGGTTTAGGTTCGCTTTCACAGAGTGCCGGCAACAGTTATAGTTTCGCGTGTGGTCGCTAGCAAACCAAAACGTTTCTCTCTCCCCCCTCTCTCTCTCTCTCCGTCTCTTTTTCTCTCCATCATATAACACGCAGCCGAAACTTTCTGCCCGACAATTTCAGCTCTGGTGCAATTTCGAAAAAATAGCATCGCGTGCTCAGGGACCGTCCAACGTCTTCGACGAACCTGAGACCTGCAAAAACCTGGCAAAAACCGGCAGAAATTCTGTTTCTTCAACGTCTTCCCACAGACGGGAGAAAGAAACACGGGTCTGAGGAACACTTTGTAACGCTCGCCTCGACGCACGCGTAATTATCGGCCACCGGTAATTGAGTTACTTTCGCCAGGGCCGGTTTAGGATGCGTCCCGATCCCGATTAATTGTTTCCGCTGAAACGCGGAACGTTCGCGCGTTAATATTCACAGTAATCGCCCGAACGATCGTTTATTGCGAACGGGATCGCGGAAGCACCTCGGGATCGTCTGCGAACTTCTCAAGATCCTGCAAATGGAATTTTTCAATCGTCTTTATGAGTGGTGTGTTGTTCAGTTTACTGGAGAAGTATCGCAAGTCTCTGCCGCTGAACGGCTTCTAGAGTACCACAGGATTCCTTCGTTCCTGTATTTGCTAACTCTTTCGTGAACGTGAATTTGAACGATTTCTTGATTCTTGATATTACATGGAAAATATTGTTCTAGTTCGAAATATCTTTTTATTGCTATACAAAAGTTTTGCTTTTTCATCGTCCAGAGTAAATCATTTGTGAACATTGATTTTGTCGGCATTGATCACTTGTTTGTTATTAGAATATTACTTTAAAAATATCGTTCTAGTGCAAAATTTCTTCTTATTGGTATGCGAAATTTTTCCTTTTTCATTGTCGAGAGTAAATCATTTGTCAACATTGATTTCGTCAGCATTGCTCCCTTGCTTGTTATTATGATATTACTTTAAAAATATCGTTCTAGTGCAAAATTTCTTCTCATTGGTATGAAAAATTTTTTCTTTTTCATTGTCGAGAGTAAATCATTTGTGAACATTAATTTTGTCAGCATTGATTCCTTGGTTGTTGATAATACATGGAAAATATTGTTCTAGTGCAAAATATCTTTTTATTGGTATACAAAAGTTTTCCTTTTTCATCGTCCAGAATAAATCATTTGTGAACATTAATTTCGTCAGCATTGATTCCTTAGTTCTTGATAATACATGGAAAATATTGTTCTAGTGCAAAATATCTTTTTATTGGTATACAAAAGTTTTCCTTTTTCATCGTCCAGAATAAATCATTTGTGAACATTTATTTCGTCAACATTGATCCCTTGCTTGTTATTATGATATTACTTTAAAAATATCGTTCTAGTGCAAAGTTTCTTCTCATTGGTACGCGCAATTTTTCCTTTTTCATCGCCCAGAGTAAATCATTTGTGAACATTAATTTTATCAGCATTGATCCCTTGCTTGTTATTATGATATTACTTTAAAAATATCGTTCTAGTGCAAAATTTCTTCTTATTGGTATGAAAATTTTTTTCTTTCTCATTGTCGAGAGTAAATCATTTGTGGACATTAATTTCGTCAGCATTGATTCGTTGATTGTTGATAATACATGGAAAATATTGTTCTAGTTCGAAAAATCTTTTTATTGGTATACAAAAGTTTTCCTTTTTCATCGTCCAGAATAAATCATTTGTGAACATTAATTTCGTCAGCATTGATTCCTTAGTTCTTGATAATACATGGAAAATATTGTTCTAGTGCAAAATATCTTTTTATTGGTATACAAAAGTTTTCCTTTTTCATCGTCCAGAATAAATCATTTGTGAACATTTATTTCGTTAGCATTAATTCGTTGATTGTTGATAATACATGGAAAATATTGTTCTAGTGCAAAATATCTTTTTATTGATATACTAAATTTTTCCTTTTTCATCGCCCAGAGTAAATCATTTGTGAACATTAATTTTATCAGCATTGATCCTTTGCTTGTTATTATGATATTACTTTAAAAATATCGTTATAGTGCAAAGTTTCTTCTCATTGGTATGAAAAATCTTTCCTTTTTCATTGTCAAGAGTAAATCATTTGTGAACATTAATTTCAATACTAATCCCGCGAATTTTGTTTCGTGGAATGCGATTGCAGGTTTTCGCGAATCCTCGGAATCCTCGGATCTAAGAAAGCCCGGGAAGGGTGAACGATGATCTCCGGAAGTCCGTGTAAATTGCAGGGTCTGGTAATTACAGGTGGCCTTCGGAGTGATACGGAACACAACGAATAGTTTTCGGGTTGACAAGAAACGCGAACGCCGAGGAGAGGACAAGTGGGAACGGGGAGGGATCGGTATTATCGGAGCAACCCGGTGAAATTGCAACCAATTCCCCGGGGCCAATTAGGTTGTCCCAGAAACGATAAAATGCAAATCGGCCGCTGATACTGCCCCTCCTAGCGAAACCATTTTCCTTGTCCCTCCTCTCTTTCCTCTTGGTACGCCTCCTGAAGGACTTCAGTCGACTCCCGGAACAGCACTGGGTCTCTTAAGCATTTTCAACCCCTCATTAACCGACTTAAATTTTATTGGTCGATAATTGTTCTTCGATTAGACAGCACATTTTTAATGTTCTTGTTTAAATCATGTGTTCGAATTCTACTTTCTTTCTTTCTCATTAAATATCACAGTTTTAATCCTTAACCTATTCGCTACCACCGTCACAAACATGTGACATCCATAATGTGACAGTTCACTTAAAAAAAAACAGTAAAATTAATTTTATGTACTTCGTTGTTCAAAGCCATAGTATAATGCATAATTTGCAGAGAATCTGTGACTTTCTTCTGTTGAACTGTTTTAATAATACAACATTGGGTACGTTGCATTTCATAAAACTTTCGAACAAGGAAAGGTAAGCAACGAAACGAATGCTGGTAGCGAACGTATTAATTAGCGGGCTCTAATGTTATTGGTTGATAGTATCTCATACCTTGTTCGTACAATATTTGTGAAAAATTGATCTTCACTGTTTATTTGTGAGACCTTCACTAACATATTTGTGGCAGTTTTCTGGGTAAAATGAGCTCAAACATGACACAATTCGGAGCACATTTGCTTATGCAATTTGCGATTACGTGGAACCTCGATTATCCGTACTTATATCCCAATTTGATCCGAGTTCAATGTATGTTCCGAACCAGTTCAGTGTGTCCCGAGACCGCGTGTTTCGCCGCGGCGCAGAAATTCAATCAACGTGGATCGATATTCGAAGTGAGTTGTTAAGGTTTTATTGGTCGGCGTAAATCTGTCGTCGGCGTCTTGAATATCTCGATCGAGGGGAAGAGGAGTCTTGTAAACGGACAATATCATAAGCAAATCTCGCGACGCTGATCGTAAAACTTCTTTCGCGAGGACGCGACTCTGGTTTACAGTGACGCGCCGTAACGAAGCGCGCAATAAAAGACGAATGATCCAGCAAGTAGTTTGTTTGGGGAACGTATCATTTCCAGAATTTTATAGACTTCCTCGATCGTTAAGCTGAAATCACTCGAGGCACGATCGCTCGAAGCTTTTTCTTTTTTCACGTTCGATTTTAACCCGTTTATTTTTTGACGGAACGTTTCCGGACCAAATTAACGAGTACAAATTACGATTCTCCTGAATTCAAGCTGTATGTACCTGTACTTAATTTCAAAGTAAAAAAAGGGAAAAATGTTTTTATTGGGTTTTATTCTACTCGTCACAGAGGATAAACATTATGATGAATTTTTTGTTTTTTGAATTTTTGGAATTTCACGCGCAGAGAAATAATTTTGTAACGCTATATAAACTTCAACTGACTGAGGAATGAAGATATAATATAAATATAAGATCAGTTCCTGACAGTGATAAAATTTTGTCGTAATTTTGTAAGAGAACGATTGGACCAATTGGACGAGCTGGGACCAATGGTTCCTGTTGCAATTTTCTTCCTTGTAATGAATAAAAATGCAATGCAATAAAAAAACAATTGTTGACCTACTTGATCTTGAAATTAATATTGCGGAAACTTTCTTGAAATCAGTTTCCACTAAATCGAGGTCGTAGAATCTCTATTCTATTCTTCTGTAGTATTCTAGCCTTCTGTAAGTCACGGAGAATTAAAGAATCGCGTTTGGAGGATCGATAACGAGATTGTCGAGGTGGCAGCTGGTTTCTCGATCTCTGCGGTCGGCCGCAGAAGGCATCGGGAAATAACAGGACCGAAGTTGTTATGACAGTCAGCGGTAGGCAATCCATCACCGAGATTTGGTCTCCACGGGGCGAGACCGCGGACCAACTTATCCAATATTTAAGGTTTTGTCCCTCGCGGCCGGCCTGATATATCACTCGCATTAATATATATTTGCGGGGGAGATAACTCCGGTTACAGGACCAAGAAAGGAGGCGGGGGTGGACGCGATACTGCGATACTGCCCGGTCGCATAAATGCGACTACGCTCGCAGACGGTTCGCGAATAATGGATGTCGCGTTATTTATTGCGCTGCTCCCAGAAACGAACCGCACCAATGAAACAAATAAAATGAACAAAACGAATGGAACGAATAAAATGCACAATATAAAATATAAATATAACAAGTAAAAAAGTATTGAACATTGTGTGGTCTACAGCTATTAACGAAATGAACAATATAAAATATAAATATATCATAAAAAGCATTGATTTCCAAATAAAAAAGTATTGACCATTGTGTGTTCTACAGCTAATAATGAAACGAACAATATAAAATATAAATATATCATAAAAAGCATTGATTTCCAAATAAAAAAGTTTTGGACATTGTGTGTTCTCTAGCTAAGAATGAAACGAACAATATAAAATATAAATATAACATAAAAAGCATTGATTTCCAAATAAAAAAATATTGAACATTGTGTGTTCTACAGCTAATAACGAAATGAACAATATAAATATAAAATATAATTATTAACATAAAAAGCATTGATTTCCAAGTACAAAAGTATTGAACATAATAATAATATAATTAATGAGTAGACTGCGGATACTTACGCAGTTATGAAGAAATTGGTTGGGCGAAATATAAAACAGTAAGAGATTTTAAAAATTCAAGAATGTCATAGTGCTGCTTTCAATGTAAAAGGTCGTTAAGAAATAAAATCAATTATTATGTTATTTCTACTTTTCACAATCAACGCAAAACATTTTTATTTTGCGTAAAGATCGGCAGTCTATTAATGAGATATTAACTGAAGCTTCACCCCTTGTCACTGACGGTACACCATTAATCTATGTATAGTCTATTAAGTGTCTATAAATGTCCCGTAGCATGCAATTAATCCAGACAATAAAAGTCCGTCAGCTATTTGTAAGAAACATGTGCTGGATAGATTTTTATTATCTTATTATTTTTCAATTATCTTACACCGCACCTGAATCGCTGCGAGCAACCAATAATTCGAGCATCGGCTGTTTTGCTCGACCACCGAAGTCGCATTCAAAAATTTAATATCTGTACGAAAGAACAGAACAACGTTTATCGTGCGGCATAAATTCCGTTTGAAATCTCCATTGAGCGCCGGCTCGATATTCCTGTGAGATTAATTTTGCTCGTAAACGAGCGGGTTTGTATAGACTTCCGCAAAGTCTATTTATTAGTGAAGTCGTCTTCCACCGACGACGGCCCCGATATATATGTATCTCCACACACCGCTAACTATTATACTTTACATTCCTCTGGTTTTTGCTTGTTACGCGCGGGTCCGAGGCGGGCCGTAAACGCGGCGGGTGATGCAACCGAGAGCTTTATGGGACCGCGCGCGCGAGCGCTGCGTCCCGTTAATGATTATCAATTACCAAGCCGTCACGCGGTGTCATAGAACCGTTCGATTAAACATCACCATTCCAGGTCATTTGCTTTTCGAGGAACTCCATCGTGTGCCGCGATCTCGAAGTCGAACGCGGACGAGTCCGCAAGCTCCCACCTTATCGCGGACACACGTTTCTGAGTATAGATTATGGCGCAATAAAATGCATCGTTTATAGATGCGCTTTATTGCACTCGGCTCACAGCCACGGCATACATACCGTTAAATGTCACAACTTCTAAATACTCCGGAAACCCAGCTCCCGGTTATTGTGCGAACGTAAGGCGAAACTGACATCTTGACAGCGGATCTTTTTGCATTTATAACAAAAATGAGTAGGTGTCATTTCAGACAGTGAAAACATTAAAAGTATTTCGAAATTCTGTTATATTATTTTCAACTTTTTACTCATGTTTACAAAGAAAATAAATTTCTATTTCACTCCAGGTAAAACATTTTTATTTTGCATAAAGATCCGCTGTCTACCGATGACCGATTTTTGGCGCGACAGAAATTTTCTGAATTTTACTCAATTTTAAAATTGAGCGAGTTCAACTTGAAACAGTGGAGAGATTAGAACACTTTAAGAGTAAATTATTTAGTGAAAAATATAAATTTATATTTAGCTCATGTGTCTTGCAATCGATGGACAAACTTTTTATTTTCTAGAAAGATCCTTTGTTAGGAACAGTCTTTAGTCGAATTATCGAAAATGCTTAAAAAACCGTACAGGTCCACCCCACATTTCTGTATACGGAAGCCTCAAAATCTTGTAAGTGCTCAGGGCCTTCAAAGGTCTCGATACGGGACAATAATCTAGAAGAATACACGTTGTGATTATACTATAAGACTATTATTAGGTTGGCAACAAAGTCATTTATGTATTTTTTAAGAACGAGTATATTACATCAAATTAATCGCAAAATTCAGAGCTTTCCGATGATATACAGTTCAAAAGAATTACGAAACAAAAGATCGCGAATTTAGTTGCTAACCTGACAGATAGAAAAAATGCTCGGCGGATTAAATGAGACACTTAAGGGGGATCTATACCCTACTGAAGTAACTAGAAAGGAACTAGAATCTTACTAGATTTTGGGTCTAAACATGGGTTTACGCGCATCGATTTTTTGTCCTTATTTGAGCCGATTTATGGCTGGGTGAGGGCTCATTCTATAGAGGAAGGTTAAATACCGCGCGCTCTGCTAGTGATTTAACGAGATTATGTTTATATCTAATAATATGAGTACCCAAAGTAGAGAAAAAATCTAGAAAAATAACCGCAGATTTCAATGTATTTTTCTGTCTCAAAGAGACTTTTTTGACTGATGTGATGAGCAGAGCGCGCCGTGATGAACCTTCCTCTATCAAATGAACTATTGTGTAGCTCAAAATATGCTCGTATAAGGACAAAAAATCGATGCGCGTGATTTCATTCACATAGCATAGATTTCCCCATATTACGTTCATGAAGACAGAGGTTATCTCTGATGTAGAGCCAATCTAGAGCCAATTTTATTTCAGTTAGTTTAGACGAGATGGTGCCTAGTCAGAAGGACTGTCAATCAGTGCTGCGATATTGTGCAACATTTCACTGCTGCACTGCTGTCAATGTGGAATCATAGCAAAACTGACACAGACGAGGTACATATTCTCATCGGTGGCACTAATATTAGTGCGACCTGTCCTGTACAACGGCATTCGCGACGAGCTGAATAGAATATGGAAATAGCAAGCAACTCCATCTCGTGTTCATTATGCAGTTGCGTGTTTATCAATGTTACCAAACTTTTTTTTCTGCACAGAGGTTGATAACATTGATAAATACCCCAAAATCTGAGGGTATAGATCCCCCTTAAATGTGACCCACTGTACAAGACGCAACTCCGCATCGAGAAAGGTATTCGAGGTGTTGAATGTAACACTTATATCGAGTTACACAGCTAAAAAGTTGAGACGGTTCCAACTTTGAGCACGCGACACAGGATTCAGTCGACTCCGAAACTGCTCGACAAAGCGGACATTTTCATCCAGATAGGAAGCGGACATAGACGGTTAGGCGACGTCGACGATCCCTCGAAGAGTATTAATTCACCCCCTGTTGATGTTCTGATACATATTCAAAGGGTCTTTGATCGATACGAACTCGTGGACTCGTCTTTACCCATCCGTGAGCGAGAGGAAGATAGTACATTCGCCTGTAAATCGGTTGTCACGAACAATATTCCACTTCTAGCCCCCTTCTTTATTACCAATTCCATATCGGATGAAAACGGAAAACGTTCGCGCGAGATCGCCCGCGGCATAGTCTCTTCAAAGCGGAAGGGTACGAGAACCACAGCTTGCGAATCATCTTAATTCGCAAGCGTGCTGTACATATTCCATGGTCCTCGTTATTGGATTCATCCTGATAATTCCGCCCTAAATCATCCCTCGGACCACGGGCCACGACTAATTTCGTGGCTCGTCTCCATGGGCTCGTGCATTATGCAGGGACCGGCAAAGGGTTGATCCTCTGGGGACGCTTCCGTCGACGTGACACTACTTGGCCCCGGCTAATAGAATATCGTCTTCCTGTAAACAGATTGCTATGGAAGACCGGGGACCTTCGGTGACCTCGCTTCGCCGATGCGGTTCATCTTTATTTTTATTTTAATCTGGAACACTGATTTTCAGATTTCAGTGTTAGATCGTGGCTGCTGTTGAGGACTTCGAATCGAATGCTGCAAGTTAGAACATATTATTATTGTTGGAAGATGGATGGCTTTGAATTTGACTTTTCAATTGATATTCTTATCAGTAGACGGATATTTATGCATTTACGGCCTGTAAAACTGTTCAAAAAATGCTAAAATATAAAATTCCACGGAATTTAATACGATTTTTATTTATTTCAGATGTACAATGTACATGTTTAGTAGCTACTATCACTGAAAATAAGTTTTCATTTGTTCCCACTTTCTTAAAATTGGCCTACAAAAATTAAAAATTGCATAAACGAACGACTTACCCTCTCTCTGCGGTGCCAGGTTAGTCACGTGACATTGTGACGCATGCATAATGGAGGCGAAACGCGTAAAGTGTCGTGAAGGTAGAGTGAGGGGATACAAACTAACTGACAACGTATTTCGACATCTAATAATTCCAAGAAATCATTAACAATTTAACAATGTTCATATTTCATCTTTTCATTTTTGCAATGAATGCGTAAAGTCATATGTTGGGATGGAGACTTCGAATATCAGAGGTTCGCATAAGCGAGATTCCATTGTACAGCAATTAATGCGGCACTCGCTTAGTATGAAACATGCGAAATCGTTGAATTAGAAAATGCGATTTTTCTCGTTGTTTGCGATCAAAGTAATCTGACGTTCGGTGACGTTCGCTGGCTATCGGTCCGTAGAAAGTCCGTGTCGAGGAAAAAGAATTCGGTATGCATCGTGGGGCATTCGTGGAAACGATAGTCGGTCCGCGATGTCACGGGAGGAGGTTATCGCGGGAGACAACCGGCCCATGACATCGATCAGTCTGTGTCGCTCGATGAACCCCGTATCAGCGAACATTAATTATTATTGCCTGCTCGACACTTTTCAGCGGCTGCCTCTCTCGTCGGCGGAACCCGAGTACAGTGATAACCATAGTAATCTCTCGGTCGCGAGGCGTTCGACACGAGCGTTACGAAAATCGTGGTACGATCAAGAGGTGTCCGGGATCTTGAAAATGTCGGATCGAGTCGGGTCCGGAATTATTTTCGGGATTCTCGAGATTCTTTAGGATTACTGAGAATATTAGGAAACTCGAGAATTTTTAATTACTCAAGAATAATTTAAAAAATTATTGGAAATCTAAATTTTCGTGAAATCCGGAATTTTCCAGAATTTCAATAATTTTCGGGATTCTCGGGAGTTTTTAAGAATCGTGAGAATAATATTTTCGAGAGTCACAAAATTTTTGGGATTCTCAGGAGTTTTCAAGATTCGCGAAAATAATATTTTCGAGAGTCGCAAAATTTTCCGGAATCCCAATCATTTTCGGGATTATCGAGAACTTTCCATATTCACGAAAATAATATTTTCGGGAGTTCCAAAATTTTCCAGAATCCCAATAATTTTCGGGATTCTCAGGAATTTTTGAAGTACTCGAGAATAATTTAGAAAATTATTGGGAATCTAAATTTTCGTGAAATCCGGAATTTTCCAGAATCCCAATAATTTTCGGGATTCTCGGGAGTTTTCAAGATTCGTGAGAATAATATTTTCGAGAGTCCCAAAATTTTTGGGATTCTCAGGAGTTTTCAAGATTCACGAAAATAATATTTTCGAGAGTCGCAAAATTTTCCGGAATACCAATCATTTTCGGGATTCTCGAGAATTTTCCATATTCGCGAAAATAATATTTTCGAGAGTCCCAAAATTTTCCAGAATTCCAATAATTTTCGGGATTCTCGGGAACTTCCAATATTCGTGTCAAGTCCCGAAATTTTCAAGGACCCAAAATTTTCGAGATTTCCGAGAGTATTAGGACGAACTCCCAGAATTTTCCTGGAAATAATCTAGGCTATTCTATACAGCCGCAGAAAATTTTTATTTTGCATATAGATTGAACAAATATAGATTTGAACGCCATGTTTAAAGAAGAATTCCGTTAGACAACCCAACGTCGATGAAAAATGAAATAGAAGTGTGCACATAGAAAATCTTTAATTTCGAGTGCCCACGGTCTCATTTCGAGTGCACACTGAAATCTCTATGTGTTCGGACACTTGGCCTTGCTCTCGGTCAAATATTCCGAGAAGAACGCGATTTCACGGTTCGTGACAGGCATCCGGTCAGCTTCTCGGCGAAGAGGATCTCGAGAGGACCACCTCGCGAGCGAGCAGTCCTCGAGGACTGGAAAATTGATCGCTTCTTTCTTTCTTTTTACCCCACTCGAAGATTCGAGGAAGGGCATTCTCTCTCGACGGGTTGTCGGGATTTTCTGTAGCTATTTCCTGGGGGACCTGGACTCTGTCAAGACAAGTTTATCCGCGAAGCGACGCAACGCCGCGGCGGCCTAGCCTCTGTCTGTTTACGCGCATAAAGCCGGTCGCATGATCGAACGCGAAGTAAGCCGGTTTCGAGGTTGCTAAAAATCTGCTAATAGACTCAAAAATTTTTTTAACACGAATATACATTTACCACGAATATTTAGAGTGTCAGTAACATTCTAAATGTATTTCTCTTCAAAAGGAATTTTTTAAAAAAATGTGTAAGGGTAGAGCACTTTCTAGAGGGTAATAATTAATTGGAAGTACAAATTTTAAACAAAATAAAAATACTAAGTTTGCAATAAATATCGTAACATTTTTCAAAATTGGACTTCGATGTAACGAAGGACTAGATTCTAGGATTCTAGGTTGAAATCTGCCCCAGCACCACGAGCAAAGCAGTATCATTCACCGAAACCTTTGCTCCAGTGCGAATTTACT
Organism: Lasioglossum pauxillum; assembly: GCA_933228785.1. Lineage (NCBI taxonomy): Eukaryota > Metazoa > Arthropoda > Insecta > Hymenoptera > Halictidae > Lasioglossum > Lasioglossum pauxillum. Next base: position 34,215,596 of record OW121705.1, on the reverse strand, counting down.
CGGTGAACACCCCTGCGGCTGTGAAACCGTGCGTAACTAACCTCACGCACGTTCTGCGTATCGACAAGGCTACGCCGGAATACTGACTTCATTCATGAAGCGTGGACGCGTGTAAATACTACGGTACGCGTCTGTGCATTTTTATTTTATTACGATAAATTTAATTAGTCTGGAAGTTAAGAAACTATTCTGTTTTTAATAATTTTTTAAATGAAACTCTTACCGACATATTCGTTATATTTTTCTGGTTAAAATGAGTCCAAACACGCCACATTTTGGATTATAGTTACTCGTTTAATCTACGATGCAGTAAAACCTCGATTATGCGAACTCATCAGTGAAATGCTTCAGTTTTGGCATGATTAGAACTAACTTTTAATCGTTACTGATTTGCACAGTAAATCGCTTTAGATATGCGTCGCTTTAGATTGACTTAAAATATCTTACTTCAGATCGTCATTTCGCATAATCGAGATTGTACAAAATTGCCAATTGAGCAGGCAAATGTGCTTCGAATGGTGTCGTGTTTGGACTCGTTTTAATCAGGAAAATGCAGTAAATGAGTTTACAACAGGTAAAAGTCTCGTAAAAAAATAGTGAAAATAAATTATTGTTATATTCTTATCATGACAAAAACGAGTAGGAAAAACACAAAATAGTAAAAACATTAAGAGGAAGTATATATTCTTCCAATTAGGGTAGATAATGATTATTGTGCCTGAAGACAATTAGTAACCGTAATCTTAAAAACAAATGAAAGTGAAACATTTTCTCTCTGTGTGGCCCCCACGTGTTACAACTGCGACCATTCTTGTCTCGTCGCTCTCGAAGGAACAGATAGTTGTTATGCACGCGCGTTCCAAGTCGTTTCTATGCTTGTTCTAGATCGTAGATCATTCAGGAGCGTTTCGAAGGACAAGAAAAAATAGGGTGCCGTCGAGACACAGTGGTTCGTTTGTGGGCCAAACGGGGATTATTATTTCACGATGCACTCGTCGACGTCTATGGCTGTTCTCCGGTGATTTAGGGTCTGTTTACATGGCCTGGGTCACTGTCAAGTGTGTCTTTGCTTCGTGTCACCGGAGCTGGAGATGTTAACCGGTGACGTACGATCTCGTGGCTGATTTAAGAGGTCACCGGCTCTTCTTTCGACCTGTCACTGTGAAACATTGGGATCTCGAGTGGCTCGATACTGTGGGTCCTATCGATCTTGTGGAGTGCCGATACCCTACACCAGTTTTTCATACACTGCGGAATACTGTGGCAGATAACATTATAACGAGGCTGCGGATTTTATGTTCTTACAAAAGTTGAAAAATGCAGAACAGTGAAAACATCTGGAGAATGTTATTTATTTAAATGTTAAGTCCTTGCACTTCGATATATTTTATGATTATTCATCAGTTCTTCGAAGAAAGAGGTAGTTTATATTTATTGTGTGCTTATGTTCCCCCCCCCCAGTGGCTATAATATTGATAACAATAAAATAGGATTAAGGTTTAAAAGAAATTAATAAATTCATCACGATTAAATATACCTTATATGTTTATCGAGCTCCTGTATCTTGCAATTAATATAGACAATAATTATCTTGCTTCAAAAGATCCGCATTGTCAACTCGCTAAAATTAATTCAGCAAAGAAACAAATGTGGCTACGTAGGTCCTGTATCTTAAAATTAATCCAGACAATTTTTATCTTGCATTTTCTACATCCGCACCTTCAACTCAATAAAATTTTAAGTGCTGGCACAAATTCTTACGTTGGGTCACAGCCTCTTCAACAATGAAAGAATCGAATCAGTGTATTTCGAGAAACAATTTTCGGGAGAAAAATAGCCGAGTGCAGCCAGTTCTCGCGAAGACTCGGTTCGAAGAGTATCGTTCGAGAAAGTCGGTCGAAGGTGCAGAATCGATGTAGCCTCGATTGAAAGTCGACGCCAGTGCACGATGATAATGCGAGCACAAACGGATCTCTGTCCGAGCCCATCCATAATACATCGCTCCGGGCACGTTCTCCGGTTTTTTGTCACTGGATACGTTGACGGATGCGTGAAAGGAGTCTGAAGGACCCGGAGCTCTTCCTCCCCGTTCCTCCTCGTTCCTCATACTCCTCCACCGCGCGAACGGAGAACGCAAATTACCGAGCATTACGACTCGAGAAAATCCTCGTGAATTTCGTAACGCGGCCACGGAGGAATTTTGATCTCGATCTCGGCTAGAAATCACCGACGAAATTCCCGATACACCGCGGATACTTACGTTGATCGCAGTGCAATTTTTGTCGATTCTACTTCAATGTTCCGAAATTGTTACCGGAATGTCCAGAATTGGCAGATCAATTGTGTGTTTTTGAATGAGAAATTGAAAAGTTATTTGTTCGTACAATGTATTAAAAATTTCATTTTCTTTCGCAGTTTCTCCCATTTATGTGATTTTTTATCCAAAATAGAAAATACGTGTTTTGTATAATTATTAACTTCCCGATTTTATAGGGAAGTTATTGTAATTACCCCGAAAATCGAAAATCGATTTTTTAGCAGATCTTCACGTTTCATGGTCATTGGAGTCATTTTAGACTATTTTTATCAAAATGTTCGTATGTGTGTGTGTGTGTGTGTGTGTGTGTGCGTATGGCCGTTTCTATGTAATCAAATTTTTCGTTAACGTTTTCAGAAAAAGTAACAACGCGATCAGGATGATGAATGATGCAATCGATGTGCCCCGTCGTAACTTAGAGCTGATTAGATTTTGGTCCATATTGGCCAAGTAGTTTTTTAGATTTTTACTTTTTTTTTCGAAAAGAGTTGATTCTACAATGCAATTTATAAGGGAGGACGAAAATTTTCCACCAATGAACTAAACGCAGTTACATAAAAAATTTTTTTCTTAATTTTTTTTTTTAGATTTAAAAAAAATTTTTTTTTTAACTGATGCTAATGTTACCGCTTGGAATAATCGAAAGTTATTCCAATGCAAGAGTGAATTTTTCATCTCTATTCCCAAGAATACATTTTGGGAGAATATCGATGAAAGTACAAAAAAAAAACGATGTTAGCGATGTTGGCGAAGGAGTAACGAATCGGGAAGTTCTTTGTGTGACTCTTGGAGAGTCACACACCAAATAAAAAACATTAATATCAGTAGGCCCTACTAGCCATGCGTATCATTAACCCTCTCGCAAGAGCAGTCCTACCCGCGAGCTCGCGAAGCGAGCGAGCAAAAACAACCCTACTCGCGAGCGAGCGAAGCGAGCGAGCAACAATAGACCTCTAGTTTATTTATGATTGCTTTAAACCAAGTGGTTTTGTATGATTATACTTAAATGTTGTATTTTTGCATAAAGACTGCGGATCTTTATGCATTCACGAAGAAATAGGTAAGAATATCGTAATATTCCTTTTAACGTAACAAAGTCATTAAGGGATGAAATGAATTTTTATTTTATTCCTGCTTCCCAGAATAAATGCAGAACGTTTTTATTTTGCATAAAGATCCGCGGTCTAGTTATGACATAGCGTAATCGGCCAAAGACTATGCAGCATTGCAACCGAGGGTGCCCGATTTTGCAAAGGACATTCGGCTGGAGGGAAACAATCGAAAATTGACTCGGCCCCGGTATAAATCACGCTAGACCGGTCTAACTGAAACGATAAGTTGCTGTAATAACTGTTGCGATATCATCGGCATCATTAATTATCAGTTCCCCCCATCGGCCGGGTCCGCATCAATGAAATTCAACGCAATCGGACGATTAAACGGGCAGCCTGGCGAGCCAGATAATATCGCCAACGAATTACCGCCAATATTATTTAGATATCTGACAGGTTGCTAGACGAGGTTGGTGTCCCGATAGAATCTTCGCGTTACAAAATCCCATAATTCATAGCCGGATCGAAACGAAACAACGATCTCGCCCCGTCCGAGAGGACACGATCGGTGCACGATCTACCGGTTCGAAATCGTTATCCGAATCCTTTGTTTACACACCTCTTACGAGCTGCAATTAATCTTCGCGCTTGCTCCTTGGAACCGAGTAATGAGAGTGGTCAGATAAGGTGCACGAATTCAGACGAAAAAGTTATCCTCTCTCTGCTAATACCGAATTAGTCACGTGACATTGTGACACATGCGACGAAACACGGGATGATAGAGTGGGGACGCAAGTCTTAATCTTCGAGTAATATAAGTACACAGGAAGTACAAGTACATAGTTAGGGTTGCCAAAAATGTTTTATCCAAATATAGAAGGGGTAGTGAAAACTGCAATTATGTATATATGAGATAGGCTCAAAATATAGTAGTTCAAGTAAAAGAGGTACACAGCACGTTTTAAACTTTTTTATTCAAACAAAGATTTTTGAAAATTCCTATAGGTACGTAAAGATCAAGTTCAAATATAGAAGACTCATATCAAACATAGAAGATCTGGCAACTCTAGGCCTAACTGAATCATGGGACTCTCCGAAAATTCTTCTGAGATCAAGTATTGTCTATTTACCGGTGATTACTTCATGATTAGACTTGCGGATCTTCATGTATTTATGAAGAAATTGGTTCGGCGAAATATAAAACAGTAAAAGATTTAAAACATCCAAGAATGTTAAGTATAATGTTGCTTTTAATGTAACAAAGTCGTTAAGGGATGAAATCAATTTTTATGTTATTCCTGTTTCCCACAATCAATGTAAAACATTTTTATTTTGCATAAAGATCCGCAGTCTATTCATGATTTTGTAAAGTGTATGGGGGATTTTTTAATAGATCTTTCTACAGTATTAGCAATTTTAATCCTGGAACCAACAAGTCAAATTCAGTGCACTTCATCTAACACAACTCTTTCTACCATAATGCAGCCCCTAAAAAAGGTAAAAAATCCGCTGCTCAGAATAAATTGACCTCCCCCAAATCAAGTCCGCGAAAACCCGGTAAATCCGTCGGGGTATTAATCAGGAAAAAATTAGTATGATCGATCGGAGGAGCCGGTGTCTAGACGACGACCAGCAGGAAGACGCAGCGAGATAATCGTCGGCCGTATAATCCGATGAGGCGTCGATCGAACAATCGATCTATCCGCGGGTCCATTACTTCTCCCCGAGAAAAATAAAACCGAGTTCCCGTAATCCGCCGGTAATCCCAAATACGCGTCTACCGGAGCCAACCGGCGGCGAATTACTTTAGTCTCGCAAGTCCGACCGATAATCACGCTCTCTTCTCTTTTTCACGAGAGAGAGAGAACCCTCTCCTCCCCTCCGTCCGACGCGCATAAAAACGACCGTTCCATAATTGATTTTGTTCTTCGAAAGTTGGCATGCACTCGGGCGTCGGCGGCTAGCCGGCTAGCTCGCTACGCGAAACTTGCAGCGAAAAGCTTCCCCGCAAGCACTCGAGTGCTTCCTCTCGAACCCGTTAAAAGTTTTGTAACGATCCCTCGCGGAAATTCCCGATCGTGCAGCCCCTCGACGACCCGTCCGAGCAAAAAGACTCACATGCAACCCGTCTCTCGTATAGCGCACCACCTTTTCCTTCGTTTCGTCGACGTCATCCCCTGCGAAGCCAAATCCTCGACGCACTGAATCACGACGGAAAACGACTAGCAATCTTGACAGGTCTGTGGACAAACCAATTAACTTTTCACAATTTAAAAATTCATTTATTATTGAGAACAGGAGAGGAATCTATCGCAGCTTTAAAAATCGAGGCGTTTACCAACAACCCTCTAAAATGTGGCTTCCTAATATTGTGTGTTCGATTATTGTAAGACATTTTTTTGAACAGCGGTAAGTTCTATTGATCGTCGATAGCGCAGCGCCATCGATCGACGGCTATCGGGAATAGCTATACACAGAGGTGCGCTGCTAAAAATTGTCAGTCCCTCGCGAGCTGCCGGGGATGTTGGACCTCCTTCTCGAACTTAGAGGAGTCCTTTGGCCACGTTATGCAGGATGGACCTTGGCGGACACATTTAGATCGCCGATGGACTCTTGAGGACTTTGGTGGACCTTCACAGAGCTTTTAAGCCGCCGATGGACTTTGGTGGACCTTCACAGAGCTTTTTAGGCCGCCGATGGAATTTGGTGAACTCTGATGGACTCTGAAGGACATATTGAGTTCGCCGATTCATTCTGGCAGACTCTGACAGACTCTGGTGGATTCTGGAGAATATTGGAGAATATTTACGGACATATTGAGGTCGCCGAAAAACTTTGATGGACTCTGATGGACTCTGATGGACTCTGGAGGACATATTGAGGTTGCCAATGGATTCTGGTAGACAGTGGATGACATTGATGGATCTTGGTGGACGTTTGATGACATAATGGAGGTCGCCGATGGACTTTGATGAACTCTGGCGGACTCTGATGTACTCTGATGGTCTCTGAAGGACATATCGAGGTCGCCGATACATTCTGGTGGACTCTGACAGACTATGGTGGACTCTGGAGAATATTGGTAGACATTGACGGACATATTGAGACCGCCGAAGGACTTTGATGGACTCTGGTGGACTCTGAGGGACACTGGAGGACCTATGTCTTCAATGGGCACTGGAGGACGTCCTTCCTTTCCTTTAGAGTATGTTCAAAACGAACACTAAAATTTGTAAACTAGTTAATTAAATGTGTACATAATGTGTACATTAAAACAAATAAACTTTTCGCATTACTTTTTTACCTAGTTCACCAGTGTTCCATTTGGGTCGCGTACAAAACCACCTATTTCGAGTCCCCGCGTTTTACGAAAAGGGAAACAACTGGAAGCTGATCGAAACAAACGAAACAAAGGGAAAGCAGCATTCGAGCCTTGAAAAGGGGGCAAGTTCTGGTCAAAATCGACACGGATACGTTCTCGCTCATCGGATTGGAGAGCGCGAGAGACGAGAGCGGAACGCGCGGCGTTGTTAATCCTCGAAAGTCGGGGGTTAAGCAGCTTGGAGAGCTTGGAGAGTTGGAACGCGTAAAATTGCGCGGGGATTTCGCCCGGCGGAGTTATTAATGCTCGCCAGTATCGTTACCTTGTTATTTAAGGGATCCCCGCGTTTTGCGAATTAGGGGATGATCGCCGTGTTCCGCGATTTTTACGAGGAAAATTAAAAAGCGCCGATTCATTTATCGGCGTTTCTTTCTTTTACGTCGAATGCTCGTTTACCGGATTAGAGTCCATTCCGTTATTCCTCCATAGAAAAATGTACCGATTCGTCCCACGGTGGTCGAACAAAACATAAAAATAATGGATATCATGGTGCTCCGTGTTGTATGCACAATAGTTACAAACCCAAGATAATAAATTCTATGTGGATTTGAGTCTGTCACTTTATCATTATTCCTCAAGATAAGAATGTAAAAGTTGTAATAATTTTTATTTTGCATGAAATAGATTTCTAGTTTCTTCAGTCGAGTTATCGCACGTGTACGAATTCTTAACAAATGACAAAAGCACATTCATCATTGTGGAGCACGTTGATTCTGTTCAAAAACGAATCTGTTCCCAGCGGCTCAAATTATTCGATGATCGGCTGTAAATCATGCAGGGTGAAAGGCGTGTAAATCGTAGCTCGGTTGAGAGGTCACTAAATAAATCCGGATTTGAATCTGTCACTTTATCATTGTTCCTCAAGAAAAAAATGTAAAAGTTGTAATAATTTTTATTTTTCATGAAATAGATTTCTAGTTTCTTCAGTCTAGTTATCGCACGTGTACGAATTCTTAACAAATGACAAAAGCACGTTCATCATTGTGGAGCACGTTGATTCTGTTCAAAAACGAATCTGTTCCCAGCGGCTCAAATTATTCGATGATCGGCTGTAAATCATGCAGGGTGAAAGGCGTGTAAATCGCAGCTCGGTTGAGAGGTCACTAAATAAATCCGGCAGTGTATCAGCGTGGCCGATGACACATTAAAATTCCGTGGATTCCCCGCGAATCGCGGAGGGCCGGTTACAAATTTCGCGAGAGCAAGCGTTTCATCGCATGACGTTTACGCGCGGTCCCGGACACACCGGGTTTGATGTATGTTGCCAGGATTGGCAATTATTATCGACTATTACGGCAGTAAGCGTGCGTAATCGTCATTGGTATTACCATATATACTGTTATTTCCATTCCGACTTCGGCCGGCGTCCATAATGATAGCGTTGTTCCGGCCGCCACCCCGTTCGTGCGCTGCGCCGCGTCTCGGCCGAGCAACCCCCTTCTTTTCCTTTCGTGACGATTGCATAAACACAGAACCGGATTCCACGTCCGCCGCTGGGCAAATTTATTCGCCGCGACCGCTATAATTTTGATAAATTTCATTTAATACAATACGCTGTCGGCCGGCTACACCGTTCCCGGGAAACGAGGGTGGATATTCAAAGACGGGAACAACAATCGTAAGCACGGCTTCAAACCGTTCCGAAAATAACTGTTTAAATCTGTTTTACACAGGTGCTGCGCTGTACTGACTCTGACGAATTATTGACTGAAATAAAAGGATTTCTAACTCAATCGTCAGAAATATAAATTCAATAGAAATGTATTTTTCTTTTAAATTATTCCACTAAGTCGAAAATAGTGGAACAACATTCTTCAGAAATTCTTCTTCTGTTTTCCATTTTTAAAAAAGTCAACATTTCCAAAAACTTTCTATTCGCATAATTTTAAAACTCAGTAAAAATCGTATTAAACACTGCGAAACTCGGTATTACATTTCCACAATCGTCGACACGAAGTTCCCATCGATTCTGAAGAGCGAAAGGTAGCCACCCTTAAAAGACGAAGGCTACACAATCGCTCGAGAACTTCCGCCTCCGATGAAAAATCAAAGGGGGCTGTTTCTTTTATACCGGCTCGAAAAAGAAGAAGAAGAAGAATCAGCAAAAGATGGGGTGCAAGAACAGAAAAGCTACTATTTAAAAGGTACAGCCAGTCAGCTGGAAATCGCAGGGTTCCTGTGAAAAGTTTTCATCTACTCGGAAAAGTTCCTGCCCTCTGCGAGCGATCTCGGAGAACCGGGTAAAAGAAAAACACCCCTTAACGAAGACGTTTCCTCCTTCGGAGCACCCCCACGCGACGCAAATTACCGGCACGACCAAGAATTTAGTCGCGCGAGCTGTGTGCTTAAAAGTCTTCTCAAATCGGAAGGGGTGAGGAGAGGAATGGGGCTAGGAAAATGGAGGACACGCTACCCTGGAGTAGGCACCAAGCTCCTCAGGTTACAGCCGACAGTTCACAATGTATAAATCATAGTAATAACCGTGTGGTTTCCACCTGCGTATTCGACGAAACGTACGGGGTGCGAGAAAAGTAATAGCCACCCCTTCTCAGGGTAAATGTACACCCCGACTGTGAATATTTGTGAAAGAAACTTGCTGCAATATTACTTATAAGTGGACTGCAGACTTACTAAAAAACGAACAAAATTTCGTAAAACATCGGTTCGCATAATCGAGCTTCTACTAACTCGTGCATTGCACGTCTAATAATAATCTGAATTATATCGTGTTTATATTCGAATTAACCAGAAAAATGTGGCAGATACAATGGTAAAAGTCTCATAAAAAAATTTAGAACAAACAGTGAAGATTTTTTCATAAATATCGTACCATGCAAATGTGGGGCGAGTAAAGTGAAGTTGGCTACTGGAAATTGTATTTAAAATTGTATTAATGAGAAAAGTCGAAGAACAATGAATTTTGAAAGTTGCTTTTAAATTAAGCATTGTTCCCCTCTGTTCGAAAATAATAAATGAATGCAGTAAATTGACTTACACAACTTTGAAAGAACGCATATGAGGTGACAGTCTTGCGGTACTTCGCCTACACCTTGTAGAACTGACCGCATACGTTTCGGGTGTAGCAGGCTGCAGCAGGCCGCGCGAATATCGCATGCATTATTCAAGGACCACGGAGACTGGCTGCACCGCCGCGAGAGCCCGGCTTTGCATAAGCGCTGACGAGGAAAACTGCATCCACGCCGCGAGTATTCATCGATAACCCACCCCCATCCAACCAGGTGTCATAACCACCCCCGTAGACTTTTCGCGGCGTTCGCGCGAACGATACCGTTCCCAATGCTTTTTGCTTTTACAGCTTTTTCAGCCGTGTTTTTGGCCCGCGTATCCAATTGTAAACCGCACGTTCCCCGTTCTGCAATATTTACGGGTTTGGTCCCGTTCTAAAAATTTCCTCGATTTCATCAAACTTTTTTTATTCTAATATCTCAAGCGATTTTTAACGCGCATCTGTGTGCAAAATAAAAATTGAATAAATTCGAAAAAATTTAATTGTTATTATTTTTACTCGAAAAAAATCACACGTGTACTTAAAATACCAGTAATAATGTATGTAAAATTCCAATGAAAAATATTCAATAGTTTTGTCGAAAAAATTCCTAATTATTCGTAAAAAATGGCCTCGAAAATACCTATTCTACAAAAATATATATAACTCACTGAATTTTGATTAGTCTTACTTTAAAAAATCACACACGTACGTGAATTACAAACAAATATGTGTGCAACATAAAAATTGCATCAATTATAAAAAATTGCAGAATTGAAGAAATTCGACACAATTTAATTGTTATTATTTTTACTCGAAAAAAATCACACGTGTACTTAAAATACCAGTAATAATGTATGTACAATTCCAATGCAAAATATTCAATAGTTTTGTCGAAAAAAATTCCTAATTATTCGTAAAAAATGGCCTCGAAAATACCTATTCTACAAAAATATATATAACTCACTGAATTTTGATTAGTCTTACTTTAAAAAAATCACACACGTACGTGAATTACAAACAAATATGTGTGCAACATAAAAATTGCATCAATTATAAAAAATTGCAGAATTGAAGAAATTCGACACAATTTAATTGTTATTATTTTTACTCGAAAAAAATCACACGTGTACTTAAAATACCAGTAATAATGTATGTACAATTCCAATGCAAAATATTCAATAGTTTTGTCGAAAAAAATTCCTAATTATTCGTAAAAAATGGCCTCGAAAATACCTATTCTACAAAAATATATATAACTCAATGAACTTTGATTACTCTTACTTTAAAAGAATCGCACACGTACGTGAATTACAAACAAATATGTGTGCAAAATAAAAATTGCATCAATTATAAAAATTGCAGAATTGAATAAATTCAACAACATTTAATTGTTATTATTTTTACTCGAAAAAATCACACGTGTACTTAAAATACCAGTAATAATGTATGTAAAATTCCAATGAAAAATATTCAATAGTTTTGTCGAAAAAATTCCTAATTATTCGTAAAAAATGGCCTCGAAAATACCTATTCTACAAAAATATATATAACTCACTGAATTTTGATTAGTCTTACTTTAAAAAAATCACACACGTACGTGAATTACAAACAAATATGTGTGCAACATAAAAATTGCATCAATTATAAAAAATTGCAGAATTGAAGAAATTCGACACAATTTAATTGTTATTATTTTTACTCGAAAAAAATCACACGTGTACTTAAAATACCAGTAATAATGTATGTACAATTCCAATGCAAAATATTCAATAGTTTTGTCGAAAAAAATTCCTAATTATTCGTAAAAAATGGCCTCGAAAATACCTATTCTACAAAAATATATATAACTCAATGAACTTTGATTACTCTTACTTTAAAAGAATCGCACACGTACGTGAATTACAAACAAATATGTGTGCAAAATAAAAATTGCATCAATTATAAAAATTGCAGAATTGAATAAATTCAACAACATTTAATTGTTATTATTTTTACTCGAAAAAATCACACGTGTACTTAAAATACCAGTAATAATGTATGTAAAATTCCAATGAAAAATATTCAATAGTTTTGTCGAAAAAATTCCTAATTATTCGTAAAAAATGGCCTCGAAAATACCTATTCTACAAAAATATATATAACTCACTGAATTTTGATTAGTCTTACTTTAAAAAAATCACACACGTACGTGAATTACAAACAAATATGTGTGCAACATAAAAATTGCATCAATTATAAAAAATTGCAGAATTGAAGAAATTCGACACAATTTAATTGTTATTATTTTTACTCGAAAAAAATCACACGTGTACTTAAAATACCAGTAATAATGTATGTACAATTCCAATGCAAAATATTCAATAGTTTTGTCGAAAAAAATTCCTAATTATTCGTAAAAAATGGCCCCGAAAATACCTATTCTACAAAAATATATATAACTCAATGAACTTTGATTACTCTTACTTTAAAAAAAAACGCACACGTACGTGAATTACAAACAAAATGTGAGCGAAATCCCGACGCGAAAGGTTCACTGGTTTTCCCGGAAAAAAATTCCGAAGAATTGTGCAAAACCGACGACTAGAATACCCCCTTGAATTCTTTCCGAGCGTGAAAGCTAAGAGGACAAGCCGAACGACAGCATGTCGTCGCGATCCTCGGTTGGTTTCCCAGCTGGTTCTGGGAAAGGCTTGGTCTCAGAGAAAAAGTTGATGGGGCACGATTTATTGGGGGGGAAAAAATCGGCATTACCCGTGGCGGATCAATCGAGGGCTTAACGATCCCCCGTTCTGCCGATGAACGATAATTTCAAACGGGCCTTAACGAGCCACTCGAGTGCGTCAGGTGGAACGCGTGTGTATGTAGGTGTCGTCTTCCTCTCTTTTTATTTTCTTTTTTTTTCGTTCGGTGGAAAGAACGACGCCTCGCGTCGCAGCGGCCTTTGTTAAACGCTGCCTCTGCCCACGCACATCCGCGCGCGGAGATTATTGTCAGCCGGCGAACAATGCCCATCGAGACTCTGTCTACCGCTAATCAAGCGTCGCCCCGCTAATTATCGAGTGCTAATTGAGTTGCGCTGGCTGCGGACCGCCGACGGCGAGCTCGCCTCGGAAACTGTCTCGAATACGAGCCCCGGGGACCGGCTCTTAACGAGAAACAGTCGCGAGTTACCTTTTTCTGCGTCCCGAAGAATTTGGTAATCGAAGCTCGGTCATCTGACCACTCGACACGGCCCAAGAGCAGTGCAGTTTATGCTAATTTTTTTTTAAAGTAAAATTTTGTTGGTATCGTATCAGTGTGTACAACATTGTACGGTGTAATGTGATCTGAAAAGAAATATTTGTAATTATATGATTTTGTTTATAATTATTTTTCGGTACGCCATTCCTGGTTGGTCTCTTTAAATTTCCACGTACAGCAATTTTTCATATTCGCAATTGGTGGTTGTTAAACTGAATCCACTGAATTCATTTTTAAAACGAATGTCGATCAATTGTACTAACGCTTCGTCTGTAATCGAATATTTACAATTAATACAATACACAAAGTATCGTATTTAATTAGCACTTTTATTTCCGCGGTTATCCCGTATGTTCACAATTTTAACAAGCTCCGGTATACATACAGGTACTGTGGTTTCAGATTTTTAAATTCTGCTTGTCAGAAATCAAAAACTGAAAGGATAAGTTGAAGATCATTTATATTTTTACAGTATTGTTATGATTGTCGTTCGTGAAATTGTTGGTATATGAGGTCGAAAAAATAATCAGAGAGATCTGCGTCGTGCATGTTGCATTCGAAATGCACTTTCGGGAGCACAGTTTACTGTCCCGTTGCAGCTCTGGCGCTCGTAAAACGTTGCTCGGTCGCTGGACAATTAAGAGAGCCAACAAAGTGTTCCCGCTAATGCCACCGCGGAGAGACAAGATTCGCAAATTGGCAGTCGTGCGTCGGTAGCCGGAAGGGTTCGACCAGTCATTAAAAGAAATTATGCTGGGCGACGCGTACACTTCCGGACGCTGAGCACGTCTACACACACCGTATCCCCATATGCACATATCGGTATACGTACACCGGGGAGAACATTATTCCGAGGGAATGTATCATGACGGCTATTATCGTTAACATGTAAATGCTGCTGGTCTAATGGTGTCTTAATTGAGTCGACCATTAGACCCTCGTGTAACTTGCGTACCTCCCTGCGCGTCCAATATTAAGATATTAGGATCGTTCGTATAATAAAGGTATTAAGAGGCCCCCTGGTCCTGGACCGGTACCGGACCTGTTCGGTTTTTCACTTTCTAACGGGAATTCGTTGCCAGTTTCGGAGAAATGCTTACGTCCAAACCACCGCCATTCTGTGTCCATTCACATTGTTGAACTTTCGGTAAGGGCGTCCTTCGTTAAGGACAGAGTTGGGCAAAAATTTTATTCAAATACAAATTTCGAATAACGTGGGTTCAAAACCCACTTGGAAAAAACTCACTTTATTCGAAATTTTTAATTAAATAAAATGTTTGCCCAACTCTGATTAAGCAGAACACTTCAGATAATTCAGTAATTATTACAACTTCGTGCTTCAAGCACAGAACAATTTTAATCAGAAGAGTTATTTAGAAACAAACGTGACAGCTTTAAATCCACAAAGCTATATACAGGGTGTCCCAAAATTCCTTCAACAGCCGGAAATTGGAAGTTCCTGAGATCATTTGAAGCAACATTTTCCTTTACAAAAATGTTATCCGCAGCTTTGTTTAGGAGTTATTAACGAAAAACACTGACCAATCAGAGCGCGACCTAGACGCGAGTTGGCACAGTCGGCCCGGTGCGCCAACTGTCTATTGGCTGACTGTGCCAACTCGCGTCTACGTCGCGATCTGATTGGTCCGTGTTTTTCGTTAATAACACTTAAACAAAGCCGCGGATAACATTTTTGCAAAGGAAAATGTTGCTTCAAATGATCTCAGGAACTTCCAATTTCCGGCTGTTGAAGGAATTTTGGGACACCCTGTATTCATTACACCATATTTTTCTGTAAAAATTGGGACAGTCTTGGGAATTAAATTGATTCTGGAAAACGACATATCTGATCTTGAACCATTTCGACAAGAAAAATTAGAATTGATAACAGAAGTCTGGTTTTGGAAAAGTTAAAAAAATCGTTGCAGCTTTGAGTGCGCAGAGCTGACTGACCAGACATTACACAATGATCGTCTGTCGAAATAAGCTCGAACAAAACGGTAATGTTAAAAGCTGGAGGAGAGTGGAAAAAGCTTCGGCGGAAGACAAAATGGACGATTGTCCCTTATATGGTTGATCCGGGCCACAGGTATGGTCGGTCGCCAATTAAATTCCGTGGTGGAGTATTCGCCATTCACCTGTCACAATGCGCATCAATCAGCGCTAACCGAGCGTAGGAGAACGCTTTTATCAGCGTTACGCGATCGAGTGGCGCGAATCACTTGAACAAGGATCGTTCGAACCAGCGATTCTCGTCGTGGCGGTGGTGGCAGGGGGTTGCAAGGGGGTGGAACACGGCGAAGGGGTGAAGAGGAGGAAGGGCATGGCACACGGGATGGCCCTTCATTCTCGTTCGTCGGCATAATAATACAGACGGCGCGCGGAGCCGCCGCCGCCGCCGGCTCGAAAAGCGAAAACCGCGAGCGAATCGCCGCCGGTGAGGAGAGCGGTAATGCATGCGATTATGCGGATCAATGAGCTATGGTCCTATTTATGGCTCTATCAGCCGACCGCTACCAGCACCCTCGACCCACCCCTGACCACCCTTTTTTTATATGTCGATGCATGCTGATCATCGCGTGACTGTTCGCGGATTCTACATCGAACGCTATCACTCTCTATCTCGCTATCATCCTACGAATTTCTGAGTGCCTTAAACTCTTCAACCCCTCATCACGTGGTATAAATTAATAATAATTCTTATTGATACAACTGTATAAACGATCAGAGTTATTATTAGTCACTTGATAACGAAGTTTTCATCTTACACTATAATTTAGTTGATCTCGAAACGAATAAATCGATGTCCAGCACCACTAATTTTAGGAAAATCGTTTCTAAGCGAATCAACAATTAGTCTGCCTAGTAGTCTACGTCGATTGCAAGAAGTAGAAACCAAATAGAATGCTACTTCCTCCCATATTAATTCTAATAGATGAGATATCATATATTGACATCTTCAATTCTCAAAATTTTCCTACAATTTTAAATTTTATCTACTCAATTTACCTATAAACGCATAAAGATCCACAGTCCACTGATTACTTTTACACTTCTTAACAGTTAATTTATAAAGAGTTTAAAAAATCTCAAGAATTTTTTCCACCGACTCACCAGTTTTTGTTCAGCTTGTGAAGATTATTGAATGAGGGAGGGATCGAGATGAAGCAAGAAGACAAAAGATGAGCAGCTGGGAATGATCATCACTGGCTACGAATATCGATGAGTACTATCGAAAGCTAGAGTTAGCTACAGCAGGGCTAGAGCTCGAATATGTTCCCGTAGAAAAGCTGAAAAATGGGCTTGGTCTGGGGTTGGCGGGGAAAGGGGTCCGCTCATGGTATCCCGCGGGGGCGGCTGCTTTGACCAGGTAATGGCGTGCCGAGAAGAATGGGAAATGTCACCAGGGGGCGCGGACCTTACTCCAGGTCGAGTCAACCTCGTTTCTTTTTGTTCGAGCCGACGACGACTGCGCAACACGGCGGAGCCGCATGGGGTTGGATCATTCTCCGTGGCGTCATTAGTCCTCCCGTCGACGTGACCGCATACTTCACTTCGGGGTATAGAAACTTAGAAATCCGATGATCTCCTGGTGCCGACTGGGAAACTTGCCACCTATACCATAACAATCGGAAGAGATGGGGAAAACTGGCTCTAAATGGTCTTTGGGATGCTCGAAGCAGTTTTTTCTGGCTCATATGCTGAACTTGGAGGAGCAGACAATTCTGAATTTTATGACAAAAATAATGGTAAAATAGACAAATTTTTCATTTCATGACGAAACAGACAATTTTGAATTTTATGACAAAAATAATGGTAAAACAGAAACATTTTTAATTTAATGACGAAACAGACAATTTTGAATTTTATGATAAAAATAATGGTAATACAGACAAATTTTCAATTTGATGACGAAATAGACAATTTTGAATTTTATGATAAAAATAATGGTAATACAGACAAATTTTCAATTTGATGACGAAATAGACAATTCTGAATTTTATGACAAAATTGTGCAAAGACAGACAATTCTGAATTTACTAACAAAATTGTAACACAACAGACAATTCTGAATTTTAGGACATTAATATGACAAATCAAAATATTGTTGAATTTGTTACAAAACAGTAAACAGCTTGTCGAAAATAAATTGCTGAAACTAAGAGATATTCATTAACCCCTTGCCTTACGATATCGAGTCAGACTCGTGATGAAACTGGCTCTAAATGGTCTTTGAGATGCTCGAAGTATTTCTGACTCATATGCTGAACTTGGAGGAACACAAAATTCTGAATTTTATGACAAAAATAATGGTAATACAGAAAAATTTTTTATTTGATGACGAAACAGACAATTCTGAATTTTATGACAAAAATAATGATAAAACAGAAATATTTATAATGTGATGTAAAATAGACAAATCTGTATTTTATGACAAAATTGTGCAAAGACAGACAATTCTGAATTTACTCAAAAATTTGTAACACAACAGGCAATTCTGAATTTTAGGACATTAGTATGACAAATAAAAAAATGGTTGAATTTGTTACAAAACAGTAAACAGTTTGCCGAAAATCAATTTCTGAATCTAAGAGATATTCATTTATCACTAAGAGATATGCCTTAAGATTCTGAATAGAGTCAAATAAATCTGTATGCTATTAATTTCCTTTACATCCAAATAAAATTCTATTTTGATTTTGTTAATGTACAGCTATTTGAGAACATATAGGCGTACAATAGGTATAATAAAGTTTCTCTATTTTTAGGAAATTAAGAATTACAAGAAAAGTTTTAATCACGTAAATCGTAAAATAAATCGTAGGGCAAGGGCTTAGAGAACATCAACCATGGTTTCCTAGTCGCGTTGCACAATAATGTACGAATGCTCTTCGACTACTGTAGCTCTTGTCTAGAGCGAGAAATCCGCGACTTACGAAGGTCACCGGATTTTTTTCTGACATGCGAGTTCGCAGAGGTCGATGGGAAGGTTGAAGGGTGTATGATGAAGACGACCCCTCATCCTCGACAGCATCTGGCACGTCCAGGCATCGTTCGATCAGCGTGGCGCCTTCGTTCGAGGCGCACGCGTTTCTTTTCTTCGACTGGCCGATGGATTCCGTGTAATCGCTAAGCGGGCGCGTGCTACGAAAAAGATAGGGATCTTCTTCTTCTTCTTCCCGTCTCTGCTCTCCGCGAGCTGAGACATGGGCACGGGCCAGCCTTCCCACACCTAGCCGATCTACCTGACCTACCTACCAGGTAACTACGCTAACCTTGATAACCCTCTCGCCACGCCGGTCCTTTGTCCCGTTCGTCAAACACGTGTACGTTTCACCGAAGGACGGGTGTTAAAAAGAAATATGGATCTCTTGAAATCTATCCTTTATACAGGCACCGTATACCACATCCCTCTCTTTGTCAACGGCTCTGACACTGTCCCGCGATATTCTTCGTTCTTCTTCGTTTTATGGACAGTTTTAGGGCCACAAGGCTCTCGAGAGGGTTCGGTGGCAACTATTGTGGTAGCTTGTTAGTGTCGAACCCTTCGAACATGATCTTTCCGATGAGGAATGTTGTTGTGGAGCTGGATTCTGCTTGGAACTGTTTTGTCGAGGATGTCGCTCTGCGGGTGTGAACTAAAAAGAGCGGATCTTTCTGGTGGGAGCATTTGTTGGTCATATTCTGTTTAGACTCATCAGTGGCCCATTGAATTCAATTATTGCAATGAAAACAAAACTTAAAATTTTTAGGAAAAATGCAGTCTAAATCTTCTCATTGTACCAGCTCCGTGAGTAAGCCACGCTCACTCAGGACAAAATAACCACGGTCACTTGGGGTAATCTAAACAAAGAATAATCCAAACAGGAAAAAATAAGCTAAATACTCTTCCATTTTTTCCTCGACACAATTTGCCCCAAGATAATGCTGGTATGCTGCCGGGAGCAATGCAACGTGCTCCCAGAGCACAGTGGGCAGAAAGAGGAGGCATGCGACAGACCAAAAGCGGAACGGCGAATTACGAAACACTCGTTAATTGAAAAACGAGGAGTCCGCGCAAAAGCATCGACTCATCCGCGATCCCGGCAATTAAAAGCGAGGTTTCGCTTCCGTCATGAGGGCCGCGGCGTCGTCGTCGTCGTGCACAGGCAAAAACGAGCCGAGGAGAGAAGGCAAGCGAGAGAGAGTTGTCGGACAATCAGGATCGCACCTCGATAATGGAACATTAAAAACAGAGTGGTGTGCGCAGCTGCTTGCTGCCGGAGTCGAAAGGGGACGAAAAAAGGAGCGTCTCCTTTCATCGCGTAGCGTCGCATGCGCACGTGTAATTACTTCATCGGCTGCTGGAGCCGGCAAGAAAGGGATACACCGGAACCGGCCAGGTGACAAATGATTTTTTTTCAACACTTTCGAAACATCATCCCTTATCGTCTGTTCAGATTCCTTCAAAATTAATGATACGTTGACTGTTAAGTTGATCTCACACAAGGTATACCCATTGAAGTCTGACATATTCTTATATAATTGTTGACTGTTGACTGCAAGTTTACTGTATGTATATATAATCCCAACAAAAACATCGCTGTAAACAGAAGCCAAGTTCCTATGGCCGTAAAAGGTTGTGAGATCAAACAAAATAACAAAATCTGACAAGATTTAAAAAATCTAGAAAATCATGTACCTTTGGAACATACGTTTCACAGGCCCAAATAACATATTCACGCCCTCGTTATCCAAATCGTGAATAAATGGTTAAATAAAGTAGCAATCGTCGAGTCTAATAATAATCGAGGATGTAAAGCCAAATGTGTACTATTCATCTCATGTCGAATTCTTTCATGGCGAAGTGTATAAGTGTATCCCAACAAAAACATCCTGTAAACAGGAGCCAAGTTCCTATGGCCGTAAAAAGTTGTGAGATCAAACAAAATACCTCTTGTAATACTGAAAAAAGCGTTTGTAAAAATTAGTTTAAAAGAAGGCTATTTAATTTTTAAAGAGTTACATGGAGGGCTAAATTATTCAAACTTGGCCGCTACCTAACACCTTTTATGGTCATTGGTTTAAAAAGTAACGGCCAAGTTTGAATAATTTAGCCCTCCATTTAACTCTTTAAAAATTAAATAGCGTTCTTTTAAACTAATTTTTACAAACGCTTTTTTCAGTATTGTAAGAGGTATGTCTAAGCTAATGAACTTGGCCGTGTTTTGTTGATCTCACAACTTTTTACGGCCACAGGAACTTGGCTCCAGTTTACAGGATGTTTTTGTTGGGATTTCATCAATTTTGGTTGAAATTTCATCAATTATCAAGTAAGTATCAAAGAAAAAAAATTCTTTTCTAATCTGCAAGACAAAATCCAAATTCAATGTATCGAAGATTAACACTCTGCCGGCGACGCTCGGGTCCCGCCGCTATAGACGATGCTCAGTGCAGTTTCTTTTGTTTACGTTAGAGCGATTGTTTTTTTCATCAGTATTTGTTGCGACTTCGAAGCTAATAGAACGTATACTTATGTATGTTATGCTGCTATGTTCTATCCTACGTACCTATTTCGTAATGTTTTTTTTCAATACAACCCCTTTAAGGTGTAAAATTTCAGACTTTGATAATTATTCCTTTGAGTGTTTGTTATGGTGGACCTATGTACCAAATTTCAAGCTTGTAGGTCAATGGGAAGTACCCAAAAGGTTTTGATGATCTGTCAGTCAGTCAGTGACAAATTTAGCGATTTTTGAGGTCCTATATCTCGGAACCTACTAATGTTGGAAGATTAACGTTTTGTCAATATTGATACATGATAGCATTTAACAAGTGTACGAAATTACTCCATCTGCCTCCAGTGCCGAGTTATAAGCCTCTAAACAGCGGCTAAGTTGTTTCGTGTCAAAGGAGGTAGTGCGAGAACTTGACTGATGCACTATCGTGCACCTAGATAGCAGTTTGTCGTCATCAGAAGCTCCGCTCCCAATTTTTAGCATCCCAGAGCCAGAAAACGTTTTCCCCTCGCAAAGTGCCGGACACCAAACAACTATGGCATCAAACGATTTCTGGAATAAGGGCCAAAGTACGCGGGTCGTAACTCCGCTAATTCGATAATTCATGAGAATCGAGTTTCCTGAGTTCGTAGCTGTTGAACCAGCAGCCGTCCGCTGCTCTCTTGACCCGTTTTCCCGATTATCGTCTCGAGGACTGCAATACACCGTGGATTACGGTTGTTGTTCGATCGACAAAGTTCAGCTAACAAGGGAACAGAGCGAAACTCAGACACGCCGATTCCGATGAAACTTTTAGGCAACGTGGCATCTTCAAAAAATATTTCGGACATCGGACAAGTCGAAGTTAACGATTTATCATTTTTTTTACTAGCTACTCATCGATATTTTGGAACTACTGGGACAGAAATACTTTGGCTAGTTGTTTAAATAGTTTCGAACATTCTGGATCAAGAGAGGGAATAAAGGCGAAGGAAAGTGCCGACTGTCATTGTGCCGCGTTCCGACGACACGGTCCGTCAGCGATGATTCCCGGGGCCCCTCGGGACAGGCCCGAGCAGGCCCGAGTGTCTCGCGTGACGGACGAAAGAGTACGGGGCCCGCTATCAAGAGCAAAAGGACCGCTGTCCCTCGGAGTTGGACGGAGTCCGTCGTTAGATTAAAAGTAAAAGAACCGGTGGGAGACGAGGAGGTGAGAGGAGGACTCTCGTGTGGTACCTGGAGAAGTGAGGAGAGGAGAGGAAAGGAGAGGAGAAACAAAGAGCCGAGGGGAGAAGGTGGCCCACTCTAAAAGCCAATCAAAGGAATGACAGTCCGCTGCCCGCCTCGTAACCTTCGGAAAGGGCCGGCCAAGGGCTGCCGCCGGATTGGGCACTCGGCTACTCCATATTGATGAGAGTGACTCGGTTAGGCTCTCGCTCTCACTATGGGAACAATCACGGCGCCTTCGGGTGCCATACTCCGACGATACTCTTTCGAGATTTCAATAATCGAACCTGCTCGCTTCAGTGCTCTGTCTTGTTCACCACTGGCCACCGTAATCGACGATAATCTACTGCTTAAAGCTATCGCTGCTGACGCGTAGACAGGACCGTATGCATTTACGGCAAAAATGTGCAGGTGGCGTTTAAAACCGTAGAAACATTAAAAGAATTTAAAAATAGAGTTATATGAATTTAAAATAAAGAAAAAATTAAAACAATTAGAGATATCAATGCACCATTTTCAATGTACTTAGAACAAACTTTCTGCTTGACTCTCCCGTTGCTCACAATTGATGCACAAAATTTCTAGTTTGCATAAAGTTCCATACTCTAACGATTAGTCCGAAAGGCTGATTCATCGGGAACGATCATCGCCTCGAATTTACGAGCATCTATTCAATCGTCACCGCGAATATTTTTCCTGTTCGCGTGTATCAACGGCTTGCGACTCTGCCAACCGGACAAAGAGAAGAGAGATCGGAGAATGGCGGACGGCGGAGAAGAAGAAGGCAGTCAATAAAGCAAAGGGGACGCTAATTAGAGAGCCATTAAAACGATAAACGATGACACAGAGTTGACGCAGAGCTCTCGGACGACACGCCGTTAGTTGTGTCTTCTCGGATAACCCCGGATGATAAACCGCGCCGATACTCCCCACCGGACATCAAACGGCAGCGAACAACGACGGTAGTGTCAACGCACGTGTCTCCCATCAGACTGTGGAACGAGATCCAACTTCTTTCGCGGTTTTTGCCAGCCAGAACGGGGAAAACGGGCCTCTCTTACAGATCCTTTTGAACCTGTCTGACCCTTGGCCTTGGCTGGGAACTGGCGGACGTTAGAACAGTCCAAAAAATCAACTTTTAATAAATTTAATTAATATTTAATAAATAAAGCAACTTTCTGACTCGCCATTGTTAGGCGATAGCAAAAATTGAAATTTAAAAATGAGGAGGTTACACTTTCGTGCAACAACGATGTTACAAGTGAATTTATTTGCGGTTTTGCTTTTAAAAAAGACCGCAAGACATGTGAAAATTAGCCACGAAATTTTGCAATTTTTCACCATTTTTCAGATATTCTTTTCGAATTATTATTATCAATTTGTTCTATTTAAAGATTGTCCTAGTACATATTGTATTTTTCCTGTAATATCATTTAATTATACGTATCCAAAAATATAATATTTTGGAGAACAATAATGATTGAGCTATAACGCAGACATGTATTTTCAACCGCTCGTGTCACGTCAGTAAACATAGAGTGTCAGGCTCGGAGACAAAAATAGCATATCATTCACGCGAACTCGCTTTATCGACTTCTTAACCTTTCGCGAACGAAAGTCATCGAATAGATGACATAAGGTGTTTGCTCATAACGTGCAGAAGTGACAAGTGAGCTGGGCGGAGGAATGCAGGTCTGATTGATACTTGAGCAAACGTGTTTTCACTGTTAATACCTAATTTTCTCTGACAGAGAAAACCGTTTACACAGACGTGCTAGAAATAGTACTACAAGTTCTAAAATATTTAAATATTCTTTACTTCAGTCATTTCTCTATTACATTATGTTTCAAGCACGAAGTTTCGAGCACAATTTATTAAATTATGACTAATATCTTTACCACGGAAATTTTCAAACCACATTAACAGCAACAGTCCTTGTTCTCCAACACGTGCTCTACAAAAAATATATAACTCGGACAATTTTGATTATTTTTACTAAACAAAATAACTGGTGTGCTCCAAACACCCATATAAATACGTGTACAAAATCCTAGTACAAAAAGTTCAACAGTTCCTACTGAAAAAATTGGTGAAAACGGCTTCGAAGAGAATACTCCTCAAGGTTTAAATCCATCTGTTAGAGAATTCGGACGGAACACGGGCCCAGCTCTCGGGCCATGCTCGGGTCAAAGCGGCCCCAGAAAATAGGAACCGGAGCAACGAATTGCCCGGTACCGGCAAAGAGCCCGATTTCCCGAGTCTGTGGCTGGAAGGACGAGTCCGAGGCTAGTTGCAACGGGGTGGGTTGATGGGGCTCGGCGCATCCCACGCTTATGAATTAAAGGCATGGGCTGGTTAGTCTTGATTTATCCCCGAGCATCGTTCATCCCTGTTCTTTTGTTTCGTCGCCGACGTATCCCCGGTCCCGTATCCATCCTCCTCCTTTTCCCCTCGATCACCTCCACCCCGCGGGGTAATAATCCCGCGAGAAACTCGGCCTAACAAATGCGCTGTTTTCAGTGTACCACGGCGGCCAGTCATCCCGCAGGACCTCTCACGACGTGCCAGCCATTAGTCTAACAGGGAAACGTGATGGAAAGGTTCCCTGCGTGCCTAACGCCGGCTAACAAACATTGTTGTGACTTCCACGGGGTGAAACCGGGTATCCGTCATCCCGTTCATCTCACCTGGACTCTCTCTCTCCCTATCTCTCTACTTTACCTCTCCCCCTCTCTGCAGCTCTTTTCTTTCTTCTCGAGAGAGTCGATCTCCTCTCTTCACCTCGCAGCTCCTTCTGCGCGGTCGTTCATCGTCCTCGTTCGATCATCGGTTACTCTTTTTCTCTCTGTTGCTCCGAGCTTGCTCCGTTGCTCTTGAGATCCTCTTGTTCATTCTGCTCACTATGTTGGCCCGTTCGCTCTTTATCTTCTTCTCTGTTTCTCTCTCGCGTCGTCAAGGTGTTTCTTTAGCGAGAGACGTCTCCTCCACAATCACCGACGCATTGTCGGACTAAGAGATTGCCCTCTGTGCCCGAGAGTTATGCGGCCGAGATGGCTACGCCTCCTGCGAGACCTGCCACGGACCGAGAACGCTTCTGGTACACCGGTAACCTGTTGTTTCTCGGGTCCTACGCGTCCCAACCGGACAACCTCTAACCCTGGTCTGCCTTCTCCTTTTTTCCCGCCTGGTTCGATCGGACGGGGCTGACTTTGCTCGAGCACACGCGAGTTTACCCTTTGTCGGGAGTTTCTGGTACGGATACTGTTAGAACGCAGAACCAGAGCGGCCAGATTGAGACTAGCCTCCCCACGCCTCCGCCACGACCCGATCACGTGACGCGTTTCGTCTCTGTCGCGCATGTGTCACGTGACAAATCCGGTACTAGCAGAGAGGGGGTAACCCTTTCCCCTCGATTCGATTTTGAATTCCAATTCAAAAACATCCATCTTCCATCTATACAATTTTCCAACGATGAAGTCCTCAACGACAGCCACCATCTAACACTGAAATCGCGAAATCAGTGTTCCAAATTAAAATCCCAAGTTCCTCGTCGAACACTATTGGTGTCACGGAAATTAGCTGTTCCTCCTGTTCGTGATAGCAAAGGTTATGGGATGTGATGGGATGAGATCACGTGACTAATCCTGTACTAGCAGAGAGGGGGTAACCCTTTCCCCTCGATTCGATTTTGAATTCCAATTCAAAAACATCCATCTTCCAACTATACAATTTTCCAACGATGAAGTCCTCAACGACAGCCACCATCTAACACTGAAATCGCGAAATCAGTGTTCCATATTAAAATCCCGAGTTCCTCGTCGAGCACTATTGGTGTCACGGAAATTAGCTGTTTCTCCTGCTCGTGATAGTGTCACGCGGCACAATGGAGGAAAGAAGAAAAGTAACGTATAGTCATCGAACTGACACTCGTACTTTTGCCGCGAATGAAATAAAAGAAAGATTAACTCGCGAAGAGATATCTTATGACTCTTAAGAGGTGAGGTGAAGCGAAATGGGAAGTGTTCTTGGGAAAAGACAATCCTTTATTACCAATTTTACAGTAGCTCATCGGACATATATACTGGGTCTTATAGGCGCATCGTGGGGGTATCGATTGGGTCTCAGGTGAATTGTCTATCGAATGGTTTTCTTATCAGCGTGTCATGAGGATACCGATTCAGATATTGATTGAGGTGTCGGTTGAGGTATCGGTTGAGCTATTGATTATGTTTCAGATTATCGCATGGTTACAATAGCAAAGAGTATGGGATGAGATGGAATAAGATCACGTGACTAATCCGGTACTAGTAGAGAGGGAGTAACCCTTTCCCCTCGATTCGATTTTGAATTCCAATTCAAAAACATCCATCTTCCAACTATACAATTTTCCAACGATGAAGTCCTCAACGACAGCCACCATCTAACACTGAAATCGCGAAATTAGTGTTCCAAATTGAAATCCCAAGTTCCTCGTCGAACACTATTGGTGTCACGGAAATTAGCTGTTCCTCCTGCTCGTGATAGCAAAGGGTATGGGATGAGATGGCGAGGGGGCTATATCGCAAGATTGAAATTCGTACGGGCATCGATTTGCGACGGGGCATTTAAATGTCCCGGACCTTGAAGGGCCAGGACGCTAAGTAGCGGCGCGCGCGCGCTCGCTCTGGCCCGGTAGCAATTTATTCATTGCGCCCGCTAACTGGCCGCGCATTGAAAACCCGCCACGGTAATCTGCATTCATTTGAATAAATAACCGATCAATAACCAATAATAAGTTGGCCAATACCCGGTTTGTCATCTCCGGCAATTCCGGGGCCCGCTGGTGCGTCAGGTGGTTGGTCGCGACCGACACGCTATACATTGTCGCGAATTTACGTTGCTAATCAACTATCGCGCTGGCCACGTTATTGATTGAGTCGTTCACGACACGTTGCGAATATTAAGGAACCACTCTCGACCCTCTGTGGACCGGCTTCTGCTGAACAAACGGGGTAAAGTGATTTTTAGGAAATTGTTCTTTCGATGAAGATGCTTCAGAGAGCAGAGAAAATGAAAATATTAAAAGTAATTAATAAAATAAACGTTCTCATTATAATGTCGTTTTAAATTGAATGAAATCGAAAGCATCGCCTGGTGTCGTACATGTGAGTTAGTGCATAAATTATATTATCGTCTATGCTTGTGTTTATAAACATTTCTAAAGCCGTACACTGAAATATTATATTATAACTAGACTGCGGATTTTATGCAGTTATGACAAAAATAGGTACGTACAATTTAAAAACGGTGAACATATTAAAAGAACATGAAAGTGTATTAGTTTCAACTGTATAAGATAATTAGAAGAAGAAAAAGTTTCTAGGTGGCCCCTGTTTTTTGGAATTGATGTAGAAATTTTTTATTTTGCATAAAGAGATCCGCAGTCAGAGTTGGGCAGTATTTAAATACTTCTCACCTCGGCTTTACAACGCCATCTCTGTACTACGATATGGAGTAACGAATAAACCATTAACCAGCCATTAAAATTATTTAAATACCGATTGGAATAAAAGATACATAACTTTTATTCGTTATTCGACTTTTATTTAAATAATTTTGTATTCGCCGAGAATATATTCGATGAATAATAGTTACAAATTGTCTTCCACTTCGTATACAATTTGTAACTATTATTCATCGAATACATTCTCGGCGAATACAAGATTATTTAAATAAAAGTCGAATAAAAGATACTTTTGTATTCGAACCTTCGAATAACGAATACAAATTTTGTATCTTTTATTCGTTATCCGGAATTTGTATTTAAATAAAATTGTATTTAAATACAATTTTTTGCCCAACACTGTCCGCAGTCTAATCATAACTAAAAAAATTATTTACCATTAACTCCATTTTCATGCATTTTTCAGATACAATAACAACCTCCTTCCAAAATTGTTTTATTACATATCTTATCAGTCGTCAGATTAAGACTTGTCTCCCACTCTGCAACGCATGTCACGTGACTAATCCGCTACTGGCAGGGAGGAGACAGCGTGAATCTGACACTGTATAAAACAGTTGATTTTCTCGAATGTAGAAATTTTATTTCGGTCTAATTCTTCCTCGTAGAATTGTTTGCTCAGAACAGCGTTGATGTTTGAAATGTCAGCTAATTTGATCCACCAGCGTGGAAGTCGGAGGACGACGAAAAATACCGAAAGCGATACAAACGTGCAGGAATGATGGAGGCTGGCAGAGAATAACGATTGAAGAAGAAACCGATTGAAACGTGGAAGAAGGAGGAACCCGAGGGAATGCAGCAGCTTCCCTGGACAGGGGCTCGCGAGGTTTTCGGCGAGAAGGAACGTGCGAACGTCTCGTCAACCTCACGGTACTCAATCTCACTTGCAAATGCGGTTCTCGGGGTCCCAGGCCGCGTGTGTGGTAGCGGCGTCATCCGAGGAAGCAAGAGATCGAAAAGAAGAAGACGAAGACGAAGAGAAGGAGGGTAAGGGAATAAGGGATAAGGGACGACAGTGGAGCGAGAGAGAGAGAGAGAAAGGGAGAGTCCGAGGCCCGGCAAGCCAGCCAATTTGTGACTGACGAGGCGATTGGTAATAAGCAACGGAGGGACTCAAATTGCTTGAGTTTTTCTGCGGTCGTTCATTGGGTGTTGTCGTCGGGGTAGCCCACGAGACTCTCCCAGAGACCCCCTCTCTGTCTCCCGCTCTCTTACCTTCTCTCGTTCTCCCGCTCTATACACCAGCGAAATCGAGAAGCGAAGAAAAGAGTAATCGAGGACCAGGACTCGGGGAGGAGGTGGATAAGATGATAGCGATGATGCCCAGTCGATTCGGACCCGGCGCCGGTTTTTTGGTAGCTCCGACGATACGTGTGCCAGCGATACGTTTCCCTTTTTGCTTTCTATGTTATTCCTGCTATTCAATTTTGTCGGAACGTGATCTGCGGTTACAATTGGGTCTCACACGGCTAGGTAATTAGTTCAGATCTTTACGCAAAAGTCTATAAAAGTGTTTCCATAGAAAGTAAAATTGTTGTCATTAAAATTAAAATTTAGAAAGTTCAGCTCCATAAGAAAACAAACGAGAACATTAAGGTGTTTCCATAAAAATTTGCATAAAAAAATAAATTGTCATTAAATTCCAGCATCTGCACAATTCGGCACATGTTCTAACTGCGCCATCAGATTCTAGTAGAATAGAGCCCAAAAGATTGTTCGCCGTATGAATCGAGAACCGGAGTCCCCGACAATCGACGCAGGACAATTTCGAAATTTGGTCGTTGAATGGGGCCCGGAGCATCCCGAGCCCATTACTAACAGCGATCCCATTAACCGAGGTCCCCTGTTCCTCTTCGGCGAAAGGGCACGGGGCAAAGGGAGTCTCCGGGAGGGCACCGCCCCCCGTGCTGCGTGTCCCTGCGGCCTGATCAAGAATCAGGCCCCTTCTACGGTCCTCGAACATCCTCTACGAATAATAGGGGAAAAAAAGGATATTCTCGATCCTCTTTCCCCCTCTCCCTTCGCTCAGTCTCTCGGCTCTTCCACTGTCAGTCTCTCTCCCTGTGCACGGAGATTGATCGGCGTTGCGCTCTTAATATCTTTATTAAGCCGTCTCTTTTTCCGCGTCACGAGAAACTCGATGGCTACTCGGAATTAAATATCCACCGGTAAAATTAAGATTTCAATCAATTTTATCGCTCCGAGGGCGGACAGCTCCGATAATTGCATGGCTGTCGTTTGCTCTGTTCCGAGCGGTTTGACAATTTTTCGGAGTTTTTAATGCTGCTTTATGCTGTATATTATACGTAGATAATTTAAATCGATTTTATTACAGTCTGCTGGCTGATAAATACATATATACAATAAATATAATACACTAATATATTAGGTTGGAGGGAAAGTTCTGTCGTATTTTAAAGAAAACATCTGAATCAATCTATAAGAATATATTATTCAATGATATAATTTCCATTATATTTGTAACAACTTGTTGCCATCTTTCAGATAACCTGTCAATTTCTATTTCCCAATGACTACAAGTAAAATTACCTACTTATTTAAATATCTTTTAAAGACAAAGATTGAAGGTTATATTAATATCCAGCTGATTAATTTATTTGGTTCACATTTCTTGCAATTGGTGTAATTAATCGTAACTGATGACTAGACTGCGGATCTTTATGCAAAATAAAAATTGTCTACATCCATTGCAAGGAATAGAATCCAAATTGAATGTTATTTCTTCCCTTACTGACTTTAATACAGGAGAAATCATATATCGACATCTTCAATTTTTTAAATATTTTAACAATTTTGAATTTCATCCCCTCAATTTTACTATGAATGCATAAAGATCCGCAGCCTACTGATGACGTAAATAATTTGTTCGAACCTGTGAGACTCCGAGTGTGCCAGTATTTCGTCACGAGAACGAAGGTAGCGATGATGGGTTCGTCTCGGTGGAAAAGAAAGGTGGACAATCGAGGATCGAGAGGTCGATCCACGAGGATCCCACTAACCAGGGCCATATTCTCCATCGTGCAGGGTGCAGGAGGGTGGGGAGGAGCACAGGTGCCCGCCCTTCCGTGTGTGTCTCTGTGGGCCCCGGTCTGGCCGCTTCTGCTGCAGCCTGAACAGTTGAAAGAGTGGGGGTAGGACCGATTCGATGGAAAGGGGACAGAGAGATAGGGGGCCCCTTCGGTCCCTATATTTTAAGCAGCCCCGAACGTGTTGCAATCATCTCGAGACAATGGCCCACCGATCGGTCCGCCTCGCAAAAAGACCGGGGCCCGATAATAGCCGCGACGCATCGTCCACCACGCTTCGGGCGATTCTTTCCCTCCTCTCTACCTACAGTCTCCTCTCTTTTCATCTTCTTTCCACCCAACGCACCCTCGTCTTCAGCTTTCGTTTTGTTTCTCCTCGGACGGCGAATTCCTCCCGCTCACTGGCGACGCTGCACGTGAACACTTCGCAGTTGCCTTTGCAAGTTAAGGGTGGTTCAATATCATTTTTGGATTTTGAGAAATTTTTCTTAAATCACTCCATTGATTTTTTGTTGCCGTACAAAGTGAAACAATGGTTCAATATCATTTTTGGATTTTGAGAAATTTATTAAAAATTACTCCATTGATTTTTTGTTGTCGTACAAAGAGAAACAGTGCTTGATTTGTAAACCTTATTTTTGACATTGGATTCAATCCATTGAAAAGATTAAATTAAATTCATTCACTTATTGTTGTCACGAATACATCAGATCTACTCGTAATCTTTGTCGTACGTCAACTGACTTGTTGTTCGAAATGATGTACACGTCCGTGTACGTGTGTGTGCGCACGTGTATGGTTTGAAATGGATAACCCGAGGAGCGTCGTACAGCACCGTTCCCGCAAGATCGAACAAGATTGGATCCCGTCGACGATCGTGCGGAGTGAAACACATGTCGTTTATTTCGGTGCGATGATGCACGGGTCCGCGGCAATTACGCAAGGCCGAAGCTTGTTCAATTTGCTTTGATTTTCGACGGCTATCAGAGAAACGACGCGTGAAACTAGGAATACCTTCCAACGGCAAGACTCCGTCAGCGACGAGACGCAAATAAGGCTTCCTTTCGATCGATGAGCCCGTCGGTTAAGAACAAATAAATACATGGTTCACATCAATAAACGCATCAAATCAATATCTCATGGATAAAATTAATTTTTAAAGTTGTACGAAATTGTATTTAATCCAGTCCAATTATATTAAATATTATTTATAAAAGTATAAGCCCATGTACAAATACCATTCACAGAAACTAAATGCTCATAAAGTGAGGTAAATAATTTATCAAAATCGTCAATAAGGCCCACACAATTTCATCTATCACAAGTTTCCCAAGATCCACCTTCAAAGAACTTTTTACACACATCCTCGTCAACCTACAGTCCACTGTTAACATATAACCCATCCGATGACAGTATGTAAGGCCCAAAAACCCGAAGCAGCCAATTGTCCGTGGGACTGTAAAATAAAAAAACCATGGTTTCGTCGTGCGGGGCCCATAAACTGATAAAACGAGCGTATGGGACGAGTCAGACTGGAAGAATAAGAGGCCCAGGGGAAGGGGGTACGGGGTCCACGGGCCCGTTCCTGGAAGCTAGGGGGCTAATTGGTCCGCAGGACGAGACAGGACCATAAACTGTCGCCTGCAATCAACGATGCGCGACTCTAGCCCGCGGGTGGATCCTAACCCCCCACCCCCGTCCTCGTACTCCTCTTTCACTATAGTTTTCGGTCGCCAACGCAGGAACAGAAGAGTCCCAAGTTTTATAAGGACCCCACCGGCCTCCGGGCGCTCGGGAGAGACAGAGAGTGGGGCCCCTTTGGGACCGTGTACGAATTTACATTTAGAAAATATAATGAAGCAGCGTGAAGCGACCATTAGTCGTTCGGAGATGACAGACGATTTCGGACCCCCGCAGCTCCTCCCCCTCTGGACCGCGCGCACACTCGGGGCCCCACCGATACCAGCCAATGAAACAAAGACCGCGGACCCACTCTGGCAGAGGGGAGGGGACGGCTACGGGGCACCTTAATGACAGTGGGCCCCAGTGGTTTTCATTAAGTTCGTCGCCGACGAGCGGGATCGGTCGCGGACGATGTCGAACTGCATTCTTACGTGACAGGGCCCCACGAGGTTGAAGGGACCGGGCCCTTTCAGTGTCACGCGAGGGTACACGCGGTGGTTGGCACGACGAGGATTTTTTCAACGATGAATTCTTTCAGCGACGAATTTTTTAACCCTCCGCCGACAATATGATTTCTTACCAATTACGGGCCTTTTATTTCAGGGCCTGAATTTTTATTATTGCAGGCAGTAAAAATGCCAGGGATTTCCTAATGGTCGTTTCGGAAATAGTTCAACAGAAAGACTGTACAAGAAGTATCACCAAAAATATATTTTTAAAAATGGATTAAAGAAGCAGTGTGTACAGTAAACATCGTCGATTAAAGAATTGTAAAAATCGTCCGCCGTTCGAGTGCTAAAGAAGATGGTGTACTGGACATTTGCGTGAAAACTGGTGGCACGCACAGTGGACCTGCGGTCTAGGAGCTGTTAGACGGTCGAAGCAGTCCTCGCCGGGCATTCGGGGCCCGGTACGGTCCCGGGGCCCGTAATTAATGCCGCCCCGACGTCGGAATCGCTCCAGTTCGATTTCCACTCGCAGCCGGTCGTCGTAAATCAACGGAGACAGGAAAGGTCAGGCCTCGAGACGTCGTCTTTGGTCCCGATCGGTTGCGTCCATACAGAATCGCCTAAAGCGCGAATCGATCGAGAAACACGGACAGAGAAAAGTGGGGACCAAGACAGAGAAAGAGCGAGACGAACGACCGACGGCCTCGATTCCGGGACGCGAAGAAACGACTGGCAATTAGGCGTATTAGTTTTTGCGCAATCGGCCAGTTGGCACGAGTGTGGCCGTCAAACCGGCTGACAGCGGGCACAATCGGGCCCCGAATTGAAGTAGGGGGCAGAGAGGAGAAGGGGGAGGGTGGGACAAATAATAATTACGTGTCCCTGTCACTCGAAACGGTCCGAGACGAAACCGGCGCAGCTACGATCCCGAAAAACCTCCGGTCTATCTGTCTCTCTAGCCCCGGGAGGACCAAGGGGGCGGGGAGAGCACGACCGCAGCCCCGAGGGGCGTGGCCACTGATTATTATAATTATTCCGCTCGGGCCCCGGGACCGTAATTAACGCAACCGCGGACCCGGGACATCTTGACAGATCCGAATTCCCGGTAATGATAAAAAATAGCCGTCCGTGGTGCTGTGGGACCGTTCCCCCGTTGCTATGGACACTGGCGACGGATCCCTGAGACAATTCGTGTGTGAAACAGGCCTTGCTTGGTCCACGGAGGGGATGGGTTTAAGGAAATTGTTTAATGTGGAAAATAATACGAGTTGGTTTAAGTAAAGAATTTATATGAATGAAGAAAATTGTGTTGTCTTTTTATTTATTTATTTGAAGTCATTATAGACAATAATTATCTGTTTATCGGTTTTGGAATTGAAAATGTTTTTGTTCCGAATAAAATATCTCGGCAAGTAGTTTTCTGTGTATACATATTATATGTTTAATAGACCATAAATAAGATAGGTAGGAATAAAGTTTTACTGTTTCCAGTTCCATTGAAATAAAGCACTGTTTCGAATATCATTTTTAAATAGCTATACATATTATGTGAGGAAATAATAATTCCACCCGAACAAATTTTCCTCATAAAATGCTGTAAATTTATTTTTAGTTTGCATTAAATTAACCACATTGAGAGGGAACATTTTTACATAAATTCCAATTGTTTGCAGTCCGTCTCGAATAAAATACTTATATTGTTTCGTTATTGTGCGTATCATTTAAAATATTTGCAAGGAAATATATTCGGAAATAATGTTCGATATGATTTTTCACGACACTCTCTTTAACCAGTCCACAATCGGTACACAATCAGCATACTTTCAGTATACATTCAGCAAACTTTCAGCACACGTTCAGCATACTTTCAGTACACCTGTCGCTCTTCCCAGCACCGTAATTAAGCGAACACAATTTTTTGTTTCAACTTGATACAAATATTCTCGATAATATACACTCGGAACGTGTACGTACAGTTATCTCGCCAAAACACGACCGTAATTATATAAGAATCATCTGAATCATGCTCTAAACGCTTAACCATAACCTTCGTCGAGTAGCTTAGGGAGATAATTGCCCGAAACGAAAAGATCATCGAGCTGTTATTAATCCGGAGAACGATAAACCATGAATCTCTCTCTCTCTCTCTCTCTCTCTCTATCTATCTATCTATCTTTCTTGACTCGTTAAACGAAAAAAGAAAGCATCAACATAGGATTAGTGGCGCGTCTTTTTCTCGGCATTCCTTATTTTCTAGATCATTAGGCGACACCTTTCTTACCACAAACGACCCTAAGACGATGCTGGTTTGGACGATTAATTATCCGATGTTCTCGTGGAGAGGACTAGATTCTCCTTCGTTGGACATCTGACGGACTCAAAATAACAGTAGTAGTGATTTGATTGTTGGAGCTTGATAAACATTTCTTTCATTTATTAACACTAAATCTACCATTGACGTTCAAATAATCGGCCTTACATTTTTAATTATACAGGGTGTCCCAAAATTCCTGAACTTCCCGGAAATGGGAGGTTCCCGAGGCCATTTAAAGCGATATTTTCCTTTGCAAAAATGTTATCCGCAGCTTTGTTTAGGAGTTATTAACGAAAAATACGGACCAATCAGAGCGCGACTTAGACGCGAGTTGGCACAGTCGGCGCGCCAACTGTCTATTGGCCGACTGTGGCAAGTCGCGTCTAGGTCGCCCTCTGATTGGTCCGTGTTTTTCGTTAATAACTTTTAAACAAAGCCGCGGCTGACATTGGTGCAAAGGAAAATGTCGCTTGAAATGGTCTCAGGAACCACCCCTTTTCGGGAAGTTTACGAATTTTGAGACACCCTGTATAATTAATGAAATTATGCCGTTGCTTAAATTATGATATTTCAATCAAAATTGCACGAAATCAAAATAAATAGAGCCTTGTCATTCTGATTAGCTAAAACATTTTATTCACTTCCAGTGCTCTGTAGTTTTAGTGCTAACCCTTACACTACAAAATATTTCTGAAGGAGCAATAAAAAGTTGTTAAAAAAGATGCAGTAAATTATAGGTGTTCATTCAGCTCATTTAGGACAGCCTGAAAGAATTGGAACATTCCCCGGTCTCAAGAACAAACTGTCGCAATTTCTAAAGCAAACAAAGCATCGTCCACCGATTAGCCAGCAAAGCCGCGTCGAAAGCCAGCAGTGTCAGCATCGAAACAACCCGCAACAATGCCAATCTTCCTGAAACGCACCCCCCGCCCGTCATCCGTTTGATCGACACCCCTCGTGGAAAGCTTTCGCGGGCGCGGTATCTGTTTACAGCTGCAGGTTCGCGAATAA
Source organism: Lasioglossum pauxillum (assembly GCA_933228785.1). Classification (NCBI taxonomy): domain Eukaryota; kingdom Metazoa; phylum Arthropoda; class Insecta; order Hymenoptera; family Halictidae; genus Lasioglossum; species Lasioglossum pauxillum. The sequence goes on along the minus strand of OW121705.1, from coordinate 34,179,882 downwards.
AAAGCATACGGACACAGCGACAGTGAAGCCGAGATATCCGAGCACGACACACGATTGCGACAAAAACTACAAAACTATCATCTGTGACACGGATTAATTACCGAACGACGAACGTCCTCTCGATAACACTGGACAGAGCCGTTGTCACTTGGGTTTATCGTGCGGCCGGGTCACCAGGGGTCGCCACTTTCGGCAAATTAAACAAACATAAAGATGAGATAACACCCTCCATCTCCTCTCCCTGCCTCGTCCTCGCCCACGCTCGAGGCTCCAGAAAACTCGGGCCGGATCAGGTCGAGCGCCAATAACGACCGGGCGATCCGATAATTAAATCGGAGAGTTATTCACGTCACGCGTCCGCGCAATTATAATTAAGGATTTATTAGCGTCGGCCGCCGCCGCCTTCTTCGTTCGACGTCCACCGGGTCCCGAACTGGTCCCAACGGGGCCCGCATTTCGCCCCGGGGCCGTGCCACAACACCGTAGAAACGCCTTCTTCGGCTTCTAACGACTAACAGGTCGAAAACTCCTTGAAGACCGTGGAGCAGATACACAGTTCTCGCTTTCTCTCTCTCATCTCTCGTCTCTCTTGTCTTTGCTCGCTTGCTCTCGCTCTTTTCCCTCTTCCACTCGTATGAGGAACCTCGCCGACGACGTCGCCCGACCCGCCTCGGGGAGAACAAATTAAAAACTGTCCCAGTGGCCGTAAATAAAACGTTCGCCGGCATTCCGCCCATCGCTGTATTCGCAGCCGAGAAGCCCTCTAGACACGCGGTCGACAAGATCTGTATACCGGGTGCCGACGATCTGGATCTCGGTCCCAGATCTAGCGATCGTGGTCGTCGATGCGGTTAGTGCCTATTTTCAAGGTGTCATTCGAAACATGTTTAACAGAGAATCCGCGAGGAAACACGGAAATATTGTTCGCCTGTTTCTTGGATCGCTTATGATCTGTTTAACACGTCCGCTAGCTTTGTCACGAATTATGTGTTGTCACAACCTTGGAATTCAGTTAGACATGGTCACGTCAATTTTATAGAATTTGTTGTCTAAGTAGCAGAATTGGGCAAAATTTAAATAAAAATTTCGAATAAAGTGGGTTTAAAACCCACTTGGAAAAAACCCACTTTATTCGAAATTTTTATTTAAATAAACTTTTTGCTCAACTCTGCTAAGTGGACAGTATAATATGTATGTCGAGATTTCATAGCTTTCTTCTGCTAAATACTTTCAATATTCTCGTAGGAGTTGCATTTGATAAAATGTTTTAACAATGAAAGATATTATCCCAGGTGATTGTAGAATTGTAGAAAATGTTTATATTCCATAAAAATCTGCGGCCTGATCAACTGCTTCATATTATTTATCCCAATTGACTGTATAATTGAGAAATTATTATTTTTCGTAACAATCATCCAGAACCACAAGTTTGGCTTTGTCCAGCCGGATTATTTTTCGGAATTTGATAGTTGGTTGATGCAGAACATCGGGATCGTGATCGACGTTTAATTAACGGTGGAAAAGACGAATGCAAACGGGCGGTGTGCACCCGATGCACACCTGGGTGACAGTAAGAGGTGCGAACGAAATGGACTGCACGCGATTATTATGCGTGTCGCGCCGGCCGTCGACGTAATTCCCTTTTTACTGTGTAACGATGCGAGCCTAATGCGAGCATCGACCGGACCACCTGACAAATTGTATCGGGACAATTATCGAGCGCACGGAACAGAGTATTAATTACAACCGGGCCGGAGAGATATGCGCCGCGCATTTACGAGCAATGATCATTTTTAATCGGAGCACCCGAACACGTCCGGTGATTAATGATTCGGGAATCGAGATGTCGATTAATTCGCGATAATTGTCAAAGTGGGACTTGTCCCTTCCCCGATTGATTAGTAGATTACACTGTCCAACAAATTTCAATTTTTTTTATGTTCCCTAATTACTGTTGGGTCCTTCTTATAGAGTTTTTTGTGCTGATTCCGAATCTGTTTTTAATTTTTTTCCTATACGCACAGTTTTTGAGGAACATGGCTTTGAAAAAAAAACATATTTTTCAACTTTAAACAAATATTATGATGTTATTATAAAAGATATTGAATTGTTCTTTGCAGCAAAAGATTCTGTAGACTTTCCCGAATACAGTGATATCCAATATTAATACATTATGATTGTTTAAACATGTTTAAACAATGATTAAAGACGGAGAGACACCACTTTTGCACCAATTCTTGAGGATATTTTTCAATTTATCTCAAAAAATAAGAGTCCAGCGGAAAATCGAACTATACCACGCGATAGAGCAGACTTTTATCTTGAGAAGCCACCCTGTCAAGTTTGGATCGTGGACGTTTTTTTCGAACCAGAAAGCAAAATATCTTCGCCCGACATGAGTTGTCGCCAGTGGCGCTCGGGACGAGATATGGCGCAGCGACGGGATACGGTGCGGCGAACGACCGTTGTAGTGGTGAGCGCCACTGGCGGCAACTCATGTCGGGCGAAGATATTTTGCTTTCTGATTCGAAAAAAACGTCGACGATCCAAACTTGACAGGGTGGCTTCTCAAGATAAAAGTCTGCTCTATCGCATGGTATAGTTCGATTTTCCGCTGGACCCTTATTTTTTGAGATAAATTTAAAAATATCCTCAAAAATTGGTGCAAAAGTGGTGTCTCTCCACCTTTAATCATTGTTTAAACATGTTTAAACAATCATAATGTATTAATATTGGATATCACTGTATTCGGGAAAGTCTACAGAATCTTTTGCTGCAAAGAACAATTCAATATTTTTTATAATAACACCACAATATTTGTTTAAATTTGAAAAATATGTTTTTTTTTCAAAGTCATGTTTCTCAAAAACTGTGCGTATAGGAAAAAAATTAAAAACAGATTCGAAATCAGCGCAAAAAACTCTATAAGAAGGACCCAACAGTAATTAGGGAACAAATTTGGTGTTGGACAGTGTTATTTTGTGCATTTTCTAATTAGTAGATTGTGGATTTCGTGCATTTATAAGAACAATTTTATCGGACCATTAAGTGCTTTCATTAATTAATAGACTACGGGTTTTTATGAATTTGTGACAAGGTTGAATAGGCGAATTGTATTTTTCAATTATTAAAATGATCGGAAGAAGAAATCAATTTTAATTTAACGCCAATTTTGCAGAAAGATCTTCAATCGATTTATAAATTAAACATAAGTTGATTTTCGTGGAGACTTAATTTTTGTGGGGTTTTGTTTAACACACCTGCAATTTAAAATTGATATTTTTGGTAACAGGAAAATGACACGTGTATCACAGGCCACAAAAATGACACTTCTATAAAAATTCTCCCACATAAAAATAAAAAAAGGCATACGATTACTCGAATTAATATTCGGACGCTCTAAAAAAGACGCTAACTTTTTAAATATTGTACTATACGATTTGAACTTTTCTAGGAAACTAGAGCAATTAGTTTACTACAGGATGTGAAAAGAAATTTTTTCAAAAATTGCAATTGATCGGAATTGTAGAAAAAAAGTTGCATTTTACAACTTTTATTTGTAGACTTATATTGAAAATTTAAAATATTCGTTTTGTACATCTCTGTCAATTATATGCACTGTGAAAGTTTCGTGGAAATCGGTTGATGCAGGAAAAAACAACAGGTATTGAAAAATGTAATTTTTAAATATTTGTAGCTCATTGCAACGTCGATCGATTTTGACGAAATTTGCAGGACATGTTTAATTGACACCGATCTACAAAATGTATTTTTTTAAATTTTTCATATAAACTCACATAAAAAAGTTGTAAAATGCAACTTTTAGTATTTTTTCTACAATTCCGATCAATTGCAATTTTTAAAAAAATTTCTTCTCACATCCTGTAGTAAATTAATTGCTCAAAAAACTTCAAATCGTATAGTACAGTATTAAAACAGTTATCATTTTTTTTAGGGCGTCCGAATATTAATTCGAGTAACTGTAAATAAAATTTGAATCAAACGAAGGACTACATCATTTTCTCCTCGCTTTAAACAAATGGTCCCCGAGAAGATTAATGGAATGTTGATTAAAAGGTGAGCCCGCGGATGATTTTTGGGCCTGACAATGGGGGCTCGACGGAACATTTCGGACACCCTGTAGAAGGTAGGCTCGGGTCCAATGGTGTGTTTCAAGGGAAGGATGAGATACTGGGTCCTGGCGCCGCGCGGTTCAAAATAATGACACGGGTCCCAGCCGCGGTCTCATCGGGGGAACTTTTAATTACAAACTGATGACCAAGCCAAACCTAAAAATATTGTCTTCGGCCGCCGGTCCGTATCCTTGAGAGGCTGAATACATTAGCGCAAAGATCGATCGGCGTGCGTTGCCGACTCGGCCAAGTGCGATCCATTATTTATTTAGGGTCGCCTTTTCACGCCGTGTCCCCCGAGTCGCTTTCATATTTATTCACCGACATTTTATTAATCCTCCGATAATTGTCAAGTCAACGTGCCCGGTACCTGTTTGATGGAGGAATCGTTTCACCGCAATTGTACAACTAGCAACCCTTTGCTAGGATAAGGCAATCATTAAGGACGTCGAAAGTAGCGTTCATATTTTACGAACTAAATGTGTTTAAACGTTTTTTTAAGTTGTAAAAAATATGTTGATGGCGTCACCAATACTAATCCAATTACAAACAGACTTTCACCAACCTATTTGTTGCACTTTTTAAGACGATACTAAACACGATATCATTTGAACTGAATTTACCTAATCCAGAACTACAGGATTTAAGAAACAGCACGGACCGAAGGGTTTTTCTTAGATCAAGGCTTCACTGTTTTTAGATCTCGCAAGTTACTAGTGTGTTCGCAGCTTAACGAGTACGTAGGTCCTCGACAATTTCCTGACGAAGAATACAGAGAGTCAGCGGCGTGGCGTCGCGTCGGAGGCTTTCGCAGTGTTTCGCGAAGTTCGCCGGAATTCGAGTCGCGATGGTGCGGTTAGATGGTATCGCGTTTCGCATGTTGCGATTCTCGAGGCACGCGATTCCCGTCGTGGAACGGCGATTCCGTGACGAATCGACATCTCGCTTACGCAGGTGCGAACGCGTAATCCGCAGGCGATTCCTCGAGGATTGCATTCGCCGGGCGAGGGTGTGGGAACACGTCCTCTGTCTCGCTCCGTTCCACTCTGTTTCAGCCTGTTCGACTGCACTTCTCTCCGTTCCACTTTGATTCTGTTTCTCCTCTTTCGGCCACAACATCAGCGTGTGTCTCTAGGTGTTCGCAGGCTTCTCTTTCTCTCAATTTCAGCTCCAACCAATTCCAACTTTGGTGGAACGGCGCGGCGCGCGCGTATAACGTAACTTTCTGCCCGGGCAATCTGACTCGAAATCACCGTTCGCTGAATTATCTGCCCGGTAACTGCGTGCCGTTCCCGGATTGCAGCAATTACCCCGGCCTGGGTAATTATCGAGGAGAAGGACTCGAGTGTTGTTTAATCTGTGATCTGTGAGCGCGGCCTGGGCTTCTTCGATTACGTCAGAGGACGGCGAAGGAAGGGAAGTTCGTCGGGGCCAGGGCGAGGACGAACTTCTAGCCCTTTAGGCGAGTTCGCAGCTCGGAATGAAATGGATGAAGAATTAATCGATAAATCATCCACAATTAGACGAACAGTGCAGAGTACTTCGACATCTCTGATGATTAGACTGCGGATCGTCATCTTGTAAAAACTAGTTGAAAAAGTTGCAAAATTTTGTCGGACGTATGGAGAATGAAGAAGAAACAGCCGAACAGAATCGATCGCGGTAAGAGTTCGCGTGATCCTCTCGTCTCGCAGGCCCGTAATTAAACGCGAGCAGCGTATCTGTCATATCTCAGCTTTCACCGTGTCCACGGTCTTTTTTCCCCCGTCGGCGATTACTTTACATTTGATTCCGCAGTGAAAACTGCGAGAAATCGCGGGTTAAAAGTCCGCGATTTCTTTCGAGCGTCTCAGACCGGTGGCCCGAAATTGCTCCGAGTCGTCCGTAACGATCTCGCGTTGTCTTTCTTGCACTGTCCGAGCGAGTCGAAGCGAGTGGAAGCGAGTCGGAGCGAGCATCAACACGCGAGCAGGTTTTTTTCGGAGACCGCTTGGAATTTCTCTTTTCTTCTAATCGGAGAAGGTGATAGATGAGGCGAGCGGATGCGAGATGTGTGACCTTAATGTGCGGGGAAATGACCTTGAATGGATCGATTATGTGATGGGATTCTAGGATGAGCACTGGGAACATTTGGGCTTTATCATTTTCTAGTGTTTCTAATTACTGAAATCTTGGAATGATGATTAAAATTGATGATCAAAGTTAGACGAAGATGCGAATTAACACGTTTCTGTTGTTTTTATAAATCAATGTAATCAGAAATCGTGGACATATTAATCAGACGTCGATAAAATTACACACTGTCAATCACTGTTCCTGCGATTGAGCGCGCGATCTCGCTCGGATTTCGAAAGAGATCCACAAAGAGGTCCACGACCTGCTCGGTCCCATCGACGATCGCCAGCAATTACTAGATCGTAATTTCGACAAAATGAAAGAATGATCGTGGCACTTTTTCGAAGTAATAGATACGGACGGATAAAATGTAACCTTTCGAGACCGGCTAGACCGATTTAATAAACCAAGAGGAAGAAAGAGAGAGATCGGTAACTTGGACTTGGGCAACGCCAGACCACGGACAGAAGGCAGTTGCGCCAATTTCAGGCTTGTCCCGGCGGTTTCGACAGTTTTGGCTCGATCACCAATATCACGATCTTCACGACCGGTAAATGTGACGCTCGTAAACACCGATCTTTCTGCGGATCGCTAATAAATTATCTACGAGCAAGCTGGCCTGACGAGCCTTGCACAGCCGTCGTTTCGCAAGCTTTCCTGCCTTCGTGCTTCTGGAGACCCTGCAATTTTTATCGATGCTGCTATCGTTCGACCTTGCCGATTGAACATAACTTGTCGAAGAAATTGAAATCTATTCCCTCATCGAAGGTGAAATAGCTAAAATGTGAAGACGATGACCTGTCCAGTGAATGAACGCTCACGCATATTCTCAGGTCAACTTGGAACAACACCTCCCATTTCCCTGACCGCTCGTCTCACCGAGCAACGTCCGAGCAACATCATAGTCTGCGGGCATCCCCGAGGATCAAGGCTCGATCCTCTTCCCGTCGCGTCGGTTTCCTCGATCCTCCGCATATTCCGCATCCCATCTCGAAGAGACGGGTGGGCTGAACGGCTGGGCAATCTCCCTGGGCGTTGGATGGCGTATTTCTCTCCATACAGCACGCACATCCTCGTCCGTGGCGACGAGGTGTATGCCCTAGAAGCATTAAAGTCCCGACGTCATCCTGGATCCTAGCGGACGGGCCGAAGACAACAAAGAGAGAAAAACGGTAGTGGAAGCCCTGGCTACAAGGTGAAAATAAAACGAGCAGAAGAAGAGAGGCAGAAAGGAGGTGGAGAAGAGAGGATAGGGTAGGGAACGCGCAGCGAGAGAGCACATATAACATCCGAGGAGCTCGAGGAAGGAGGTGGCGGCGTCGGATATAAGCGAAGGTGGTGGCCGAGGGGGGCAAAGAGCGGGGGCCATGGGGCAGAGAAGAGAAGAGAAGAGAAGAGGCCGGGAGCTATGCGTGCTCCGCCCCGCCCACGCTTTCAGAGACCCGGGACTCAACTTGTCCACCTTCTTTCTCGGCGTACAGCCACCCGCAAGAGTGCCGGCTGATGGCTGATGCACCATGCCACCCTGGCTTAGGATTCCACCAAGACCCCTCGAGCATGCTTCCATACAGTGGACCGCAAATTGCTGCACGAAATTCATGTCTCCGTTAATCACATATTATTCATTACAGCATCTCCAGTCTACAGCTTCAATGTAACCAGCAATTTTAAGCTTCCGCGATTTTTTAAAAATCCATTTCGCGGTGAAAAATTTGGAAAAAATTCACAGGTTTTTAGGCTGTCGGGTAGAATGTTCACGAATTTTTTCGTAATTTTTTGTTAACCAGGACTGAAGAAATAGTGCATAATTCATTGAATCGTGATCACCCTGTAACTATCTTTGTGGTAGGGAAAGCAACTTGAAACTTGCCACGGAGAGGTGCCCTATCGAATTGTACGAAGAAACATTCGGCGAGCACTACTGTACTTGTAATTTCTAACTATAATTTTTTATGCTAATGCTGTTCTTCGAGCGAGGTTAGGCTGACCGACCGATAACGCGATAGGAAGCTCCGAGCAACGTTCGCAACCTCGTTGTTCCGCGAGGCGTTTTCTCCCGGCTCGGCTGTCTCCGAGTCAGGTGGCTGGCGAGCATGGTAGCCAGCTATAAACCGAGTGACTTGGAGCTGACAGAGGGTAAATGGGATGAAGGAAATACGGAACGTCTCGTTTAGATTAGATCCGCGTGGGCGGACCTGGCGATCGCCGTCGACCCGAGAAGATTTAAAACCGAGCGCAGGTAACCGAGATGCGGGGAGCGTTACGTCTTTGTAGTATTCGGATGGCTATGGTGTGCGCTATGGTGTCTTGGGATGTGGGAAACTTCAAGATCAAAGTGTCGCTCTTATCGTGTAGACTCTGCACAGAAACCATGCCTTCACCTCTTCTTAAAATGTATAAATAAATGTAGGAATTTTCCAATTATTTTTTCTACGAAACACTTACTGAAATATCCGTGGCATTTTTGTGATTAAAATGAGACCAATCCACGATTCTGTGGAGTGAATACGGAACAGTAAACTCATTCAAAGAATCTCAAATGTTTTTAAAATAACGTATGTAGCTCCTGTGCCTCGCAATTTTTATTTTCCGTGTAAAATCCGCAGTCTACTCGTCACAGTATTTCCAGGTCGACGCAGAACATTTTTCCAAGTACTCAACGGTTCAGCAACAACCGGTTACAATTTGATGTACCCCCAGGTGGCTCAAAGGCCTGGCAATCTGCACCAGAACCGTGTTTCCTCTTTCTGGAATGACACAGCGAGTCGAATTCCAGCGAATCAAAGAAAATCCCGCTTCCCTCCAGTGAAACTGCAGAAATCTGTGCAGATGATGACCCAGCAATCAAAGCGAACATTCAGCCCTGGCATTTCCATCGACCATTTCCATCCTGTACACTAGTGGACAAGATTATAAGACATCCTAAAAATAGCCTGAATAAAGGCTTGCTGTTATAACCTGTTATTGTACTTGTTTTAATGATTTGGGTAGAGAATGAATTGACACGAAGTGTCTCAAATGATGTGTCTTTCCACATATTATACATACATTGCTTATAGGTCCCTTTTGGCGCGGACCGTACTCTGTTAGGGTCCAAGGGCCTTAGGCGCCATAAGCTCGGTCGCTTATCCTGCTGGATCCGTGCAACCTCCTCCCGCGAGCCTGTGTCCCTCTAGCGCATTACCATACCTCCTCCTTCAACTCCTTCACCCACCAAGAGAGGAACGTCTCTCGGAGCTGGCCATTATTCTAATAATTCCTCCACGGTTGTTTTCTTTTCCCTTTTTGCGGGCTATTTAGATTAATCTCCCGGGTTTCCACCTCGCTGCCGTACGCACAGGCTGTCCCGTTACCAAACGCCCGTAGCAGAGCGAGCAGCATTCGTTTTGGCAGTATAAACCGCGGAATCACCGTTCCTCGAATTGTTGCTGTTATTCAAACGTTCTCGTCAATTCTGGCCCAGGTGCTCACTGCTAATTTTTCAAGTGACTAGGAACGATTTCATAAAGCTGGCGTTGATCAAATATCGAAACGTTAGGCGTACATTCGTGGTCGCGTGGGAGTGTTTGGAAACACTGTTAAAACACAAGAGAGCGTATAGAACCGGGCTGTTCACAGCACAGTAACAATGTCCGAAGCTCGGCCTTTTCTGCGGCTGAATGGACCGTTGCGGTGTGGAGGGCGCCGAAAAGAACCACGCCGAGAACCTTTTGTCTTTTAATCGTCGCGCCCCTGGCTCATGGTCGGTGCTCAGGGTAGGCCCGAAGTCGCCTGACAAATGGCTACCGACGAGAAAGCCGCCCTTCTGAACCGCCGCCACCGCAATTCACTCGATTTTCAATGCCGTGTTTTATTCGTTTCGAAAAATCGACCGCTGTCCCTCGACCATGATCGAACGCTGCGGCCCTTTTCAGCCCTTGATAAATTATTCCCTCCCCCGAGGCTCGGTCTTCCGAAACGACATATGAACATACTTCTACGTCTTCGTGGTAGAAAAAGGTTACGCTCATTCGAGATGTTAAAAATAGAATAAATAAAATGTAACTGTAAATAACCATTGTCTGCATTAATTGCCAGATATGTTTCTTCAAATGCTTCTAGTGTAGAGTTTGACCTAACCTCCAACGCACTGGTCCTTAACCGGTGTTCCGCCAGCTTTTTGCAAGTGTTCCGCGAAATGTATTATATACAGGGTCATCCGTTTTTAAACGGACAAACGTAAACCAGCTATAAAGAACCCCAAATGGAACAAGTTTTACCCCTGCCACTTTTTTTTTTTCGGCCTTGATTTCTAGAAAATTGCAAAAAGCCATAATTTTTTTAGTTCACATAAACTTGAATATCTCGGGACTCCAGTGATGAATCTTGATGATTTTTCCTTTGTTTGGTTTAAAATAAATAGGGGCATCTTTTTTGTTAACAAAATATTTTTGTATGACCTTCGGATCTTTGTTTTTTTGGCATAGGGCACGTCGTGGAGACTGAATGAAAAAACTTCGAAAAACTTGGATTTATGCGTAATCAAAAAAAAAAAGAAAAAAAAAAGTGGCAGGGGTAAAACTTGTTCCATTTGGGGTTCTTTATAGCTGGTTTACGTTTGTCCGTTTAAAAACGGATGACCCTGTATATATTTAATAATATATTTTTTAGAATATATTTACTTCTACGCGGGATGATTTTGTTTGTTTTGTGGATCATTAATTTTGGTGTTCCGCAAATTTTTCATATAAGATGGAGTGGGGTAAGTCCGTCTACGGGGCAAGTCCGTTAATTGATTATTTTTATTATAATATGAAAGAAACTTCGCTAGCTTCTATTTATTAATGTAGTATAAGTTAGTATGATCTATTCTGTATAGATTTCGACGAAGAATAAAGGTGTTTCCTCGCTTAAATCAACCAATGCCAAACAGTCACGTGTGAGGTACACGTACAACTTTGAGGTAACCCTGAACGTGCAATAGTTTACAAGTTATTAATATATTCTGTGTTGTTATTTTAGGTAAGTACAACAAATATTGATGTAGGTTTACATTAAATAAACCGTTTTTATTATATTTTTTAAAGTTATTGTTAAAAACACTAAGATGATCTTGCCCCGTAGATATTACTCCAAGAGGGAAGTCCGTACTATCATGGTGGAGTAAGTCCGTACTGTATGGGTAACTATAAAACTAAACAGTATATTTAATGCAATAAAAAGCATTTTGTAGCAGGCTTGTTAATCATTCTTGTAAACCCCCTTATTTTAATCTTATCTTTAATCCCCTTTCGTATTTCTGCATAAAAGTACACGTTTGTTTAAAAATGGATAACTATAAAACTAAACGATATAATTTAATGCAATAAGAAGCATTTTATAGCAGGCTCGTTAATCATTCTTCTCTTGCCCCGTAGCACTTAAAACAAGGTTCGAAAGCATTTTTAACTATCAGAGACGGACTGCCCCATTCTTGGGGCAAGTGCGTCCTAGTTGACACTTTGTACAATATTCTATTAAAATGATAATTTTCAAGCAAAATTAGAATCCTACGTAATACTAATTCATCAGTAATAACCGTGGCAAGAGTTTGATACCAAGAACGTTAAGTTTTTACATATCAGACTAAATACATCAGTTTAAAGTCTAATTTTGCAAAAACTAGGGAGAACTTACCCCACTCCACCTTAATCACAAGTGTTCCCTGACTTCAAAAAGGTTAAGAACCACTGCTCTAACGTGTTTGAGCTTATTTCGACTTCACCGTTTCAAAATCTTTTTCCCACGACGATCGAGCTTGCTATATCGATTAGGGGGGTGGTCAGTGCGATGTCGCACCGGCCGCTGCCGAAAGCGATTTTTGGATCCATGGATCGTCGCCGCGGGGGTCGCATTGTCTCTAAGCAAAGCCGCACCGCCGACCTTGCCTCCGCCCCCGCGTTTTCGCTCTCGTATATGTTTCCGAGAGACGTATGCCGATCAGCTTTCGGAATTCGTGTCCAGCACCGCGGGTGGCCGTTGCTCGTCCCAATAATTACCGCGTCGGGAACGAGGTCTTTATCGTGGGACAGCGATCCCCCACCTCGTCCCTAGTGTCAATAGGCTACCGGTAAAGTGTTAACTCGTCTTCGAGAATCTGTAGAATCTCAGATACTTGAACTTGTCTGTATATGGGGCACGTGAAGAGGAAAACTGTGGTGTTATTGGATCCGAGTGCATCGTCGGGAATGGGTCAGGTTGAATGGGTCCAGAAGCTGGTTTACAGCAACGGCGACTCGGTAATCCTTGTGCAGCGCGATCGTTCGAGGACTCTTCTCGCGGCGCGACGCGAACGAGAAAGCGAGAAAGAGAGAAGAATGTTTACATTTGTCTGCGGTGGCAGCACACGCGGCCCCTGGTTGCACCGCGGAACACAAAGACCGTTTTATAGTCTGGGTCCCCGGGAACGATGGACGCAGAAATTCCACCCTCGTCACGGCGTGTCGCGACCGGCGACAAAACACCACAAAGCCGGCCTTGTTAATTACAGCCGGCGTAACCGGCTCCATCTGCATCCGCCGGGCCCCCGTTTTCCGAATACCGCAAAAAATCGCTCGTTCAATCGGCCAATCGCGATCCTATCGGTACCCCGTAGCCGACGCCGCGCCGGTTGCGGGAATCGGAACGGGGCCAGCCTACGATCGCTATGAAATTGTCTGCGAACGCAGGAATCGTCCTTCTATTTTCTCGGATTTTCTCTTTTTTAAATATTTCAATCTCAGTCGTGCATATACATATGTAGGTGACACAATTTATTTAATTTAGCTTGCAATAATCTTTCTTACAACCCAACACTTTAGTTACCGGCAGAGTAGTCTCTTTGAAATCGAAGATCAACAGTCGAGAATTTCCAAGTTTTATAATTTTCTCTTTTGGAAAAGTTTTCCTGAAATTCCATAAAGTTTGAGATTCACAGGGTTGTACATTTTTCTTCAAGAAATCTTCATACTTTTTACGATCAACACTTTTTAGAACACATCTCGTAAATTTTTCGTTATAGATATCATTGACATTATAGTCGAATGTTTTGACTGTTTTGTGTTTCTCCTACTCAGTTTTGTTATAGATGCTTAAACTTCGTCTAATAAATTGATGGAATCAGTCTAACGATGAATTTGATGATTCTCGACTTTAAAGATTGAGACGCAGCGTCGATCGATGGCCGATCGACGAACTCGAATCCGTCGCGTTTATTCCGGGACGTGGATCGCGGTTCGGGCTTGTTTATACTGGGTGGGACCGAAATATGTACAAGAGTGTCGTCGGGACGCGAAACATCTGTCGCGGTTGAAACCCGCAGACGCCGCGCACGGACTATTTTCGCTGCATGCCGGCCGATTACGCGCGGCTGACAGCCAGTGACAACCGCTTTCTCGCTCGATTTTCTCATAGGTAACCAAGTTGACAGCGTCCAGAGACACTTCCTTGAAGTCGCCCGTCTCCTACGACCACCCATGTCTGCGCAACCTCGCCGTTAAAAGGCGAGCACTCTCCTACATTTTCGAGGAAACACGAAACTATAATTGATGGCTGTCTATCCGATCGCTCGGGGCCTGTCGCGTGCCATTTCGCTGCAACGTGTCCTCCCGAAACGCGTGATTCGCCTTATCGGTACACTGTGAATCTAGGTACGAAATCAAAATTCTTTTCTGCCACGTTTTTCTAATTCCAACTACCCAGATAATATTTTCTGCAAATATTGCTTAAATTTTCTGCTTAAATATTGAATAGGATGTATATCTTTATTTTTTAAACAACCACATTTTGTACGTTAAAAGGAATTGTCGAAATTCCATTTCTACATCGCCGAAAGATGCACTCCGCGACAGTGTCACAACGAAATGGCGCCACGTCCTCCTAGTTGAAGCTGTGCAGCTCAATTTTTCAGCACATACTGCACGAACCTCATAAAATAAGACGTACGTATTGATATTTTAAATAAACATAATTTTATTTATAAACTCCTTCAATGATTATACTTCTCTACATACTTAAAGAAGCAAATAGATATTGATATCTGAAAGAAACGTCATTTTTCAAACATAAAACTAATTGTTGACTTTTTCCCATTCTTCAACGGTTTGAATGTATCTCCTTCAATATTATACTTCTCTACATACTTAAAGAAGCAAATAGATATTGATATCTGAAAGAAACGTAATTTTTCAAACATAAAACTAATTGTTGACTTTTTCCCTTTTTTCAACGGTTTAAAAGTCTCTCCTTCAATTATTATACTTTTCTACATACTTTACGAAGCAAATAGATATTGATATTTCAAAGAAACGTAATTTTTCATAAATAAAAAAAATTGTTGACTTTTTCCTATTTTTCAACGGTTTGAATATATGTCCTCCAATGATTATACTTCTCTAGATACTAAAAGAAGCAAATAGATATTGATATCTGAAAGAAACGTAATTTTTGAAACATAAAAATAATTGTTAACTTTTTCCCATTTTCCAACTGTTTGAAAGTCTCTCCTTCAATTATTATACTTTTCTACATACTTTACGAAGCAAATAGATATTGATATTTCAAAGAAACGTAATTTTTCATAAATAAAAAAAATTGTTGACTTTTCCTATTTTTCAACGGTTTGAATATATGTCCTCCAATGATTATACTTCTCTAGATACTAAAAGAAGCAAATAGATATTGATATCTGAAAGAAACGTAATTTTTGAAACATAAAAATAATTGTTAACTTTTTCCCATTTTCCAACTGTTTGAAAGTCTCTCCTTCAATTATTATACTTTTCTACATACTTTACGAAGCAAATAGATATTGATATTTCAAAGAAACGTAATTTTTAATACATGAGAAAGAATTGTTGACTTTTTCCGATTTTTCAACGGTTTAAAAGTATGTTCGATGATTATTCTTTTTCACGTACTTCACGAATACACGAACTTTATACTTCGCTATCCGTTCATCGTGGAAGAGTTTCGGGACTCGCACACATACGGAGACACAGGAACAAGCTCCGAGCAGCCTCGAGGAACCAGTAAACGTATGCACGAACTGTTTCTCGACACGGTGTTTGCTTCCGAGCGTCATTAGAATTCGTGTTCTCGGCTCGTGTTCCTTTGGTCCTCGCTCTCGAGCATTGTAATATCAATGACACGGAAATAGAGTCCTCGAGATATCTTGCTGAAGGGAGCAGACCCTCCCATGAGAGAGAAAGAGAAAGAGAGAGAGAGAGAGAGAGAGAGAGAGAGAGAGAGAGATGGGATGACGGCGCTCAGCCTCTCGGAAATATCCACTTTCGAGGGCGTCTCGAATCGAGTCTCCTGTCAGGAATCATTCGTAATTTGTTTTCTCGTGGCCAGAGGTTTGTGTACCGATGACACAGAAATAGATGCCGAGGGGCCGCGATTCCAAAGGGCTGCACGCCTCTATGAGAGACGAGAACGTAAACAGAACGAGATTTCTGCGACCGGACTCGAAACGCGCATTCTTGCGTTCGATGTGCCGACGACTATGGCGAGGAACACCCTTCACGATAGTTTTTACCCTAACGATTGCATTCTGTGCGCGACTATATTGGTAACGCACGTTCGTTTTGTTTTTTTAGTGTTTCCATCATGATTTGTGTTACTAATTTGCTTGGAGTCGTCAACATTGTATTTTTATTTATGTCAACACTGTATTTGTATTTACATTCTGGTTTCGAGACGAATACAATCTTGATCTTAAACAGTGTCGGGCAAATTTTATCTTAAATAATAAATAATTAAATAATAAATACACGTGTGATTTTAATTGCAAATAATAACAGAACTTTTTCTTTAAATAAATTATTGAAATAAATGAAAGATTATTTATTATTTGGAATAAGGTGGAAATCAAATAAATAGTTTTTGGTCTTCTCTTCTTGTATTTTGTATATACAATGAACACGTGCGCGTTTTTTGACTGCTATAGCAACCTTTTCAGATACATACGCCAGTGGTCGGGCCCGTCCGAAGGGCCTAGCTGCCTATAAAAAATACAATTTAATTTATTATTTGTCAAAACAAATAATAATTGAAATTGTATTTGTAAATAATAATTAACTTTATTATTTTAAATAATTCATTTAGAATTGCTCAACTAATAAATAACTTGTTATTTTTATTTTTATTTGAATATTTATTTATTTAAATAAATTTATTTATTGCCCAACACTGGTCTCAAAGCACTCAACAGAGATTACATTTTCAGCATTTTAGAAAGCATTTGAAGATTCAACCCTTCCAATCTTCGAGGCTTCACGTACCTTCTGTATCTTCTCGAACACAATTACAAAATGTCGATATCATATTTCTCCGTCTGCCAAAAGAAAAATCGATTTTTCGGATCCGTTCGAGTAGACTACCCGTTTGTTCCACGGAACCGTTTGCGAAGTTCCACGGCCCGGCAAAGTTCCGTTTTCGCGTGTTCACGTGCGAGTGGACACGTCGATCGTTCCGCCATTCGCGGTGATCGAAAAATTGGAAACGCCCCTGCAAACGAAGCGGTTAATCCAGCCAGATGGTCCCGGAGCAAAAAGGTAAACAACGAGTTTCGGGAAAAAAGGAAGAAGAGAAAATAGAGGAGACGGTAAAGCGAAGAAGAGAACGCGAAAGGAATTCGTTCGCCGATATAATGTATATTATACCTACTCTTTTAATCGAGTCGACGCGGCTCGCGTCGGCGTCGCGTCCATCTGTTCCACGTTCCCGAGGGCGTGATGGGAATTAGAGGTCCGCGGACGATCAACAACGCTTAACTCTTTCCCGAACCCCTTTTGTGAACGTTCTCGTCGAGGCCTATTACCGTTTCCGGCTCGACAATGGTCGGGGGGCGTTCCTCTTCCCTGCTGTTTGCCTTCTGTCCTTTTCTAGGCCGCGAGTTTGTCAACTGGGACGCTGCACGCGACATACAGACGATCGTCCACGCGAATTACAGTAATGCTTCGGTACAGATGTGAAAGAGATCGGTGTTTGCGAAAACTGGGCCTCCATACCGCGGGAAAGCCTCACAGTCGAGCTGTGTAACATGTGCCAAGGACAAACCTTGTTTGTTTCCAACAATTTTTTGCGGAACGTCTAGCGATACATTCATAGCCTCGATTATCCGTACTCGTCAGTAGACTGCGGATTTTCATAAAAATAAAAATTCTCGTAACGTATGCGTGACGTTTTTCTGATTAAAACGAGTCCAAGCACGACACAATTTGGATCTTATTTACTTGTCTAGTCCACGATGTAGTAGAAGAAGTTCGCGTTGACCTTCGTTTTGTTTATTGACACTTTGCTAATCGCCGACACATATGATTGTAGAGATGTAGACCTTAGCAAGAACAAATCCTGGATACATCTTCCGCGATCTTAGTAAACGATCATTCCTCTTCGTCGATTCCTGTACGGATTCGTGTGATGGAGGAAAAGTGGAACGAAATAATTTAGAAGCGACGAGACCAATCTTGAAGAAAGAAATTATGGAACCGAGGGGGGGGTTCGCGAAGAGATTCGTGAAGAATCAAGCGGAGGAGGGAACCGGGAAAGATGGGCCCGGTCGGGCCGGATCGGACCGGGCCGACAAAGTCGACGCAAAATCCTCGGAATAGCAAGAATGCGGGGCCCGGGCGTTTTTGCGGTCTGTCGGCCCTTGATCCTCGACTTTCGACGAAATTACCCTGCTCCGGGTGACACCGCGTCGCGTAATGGCCGGTTCTTGTCGCATTCCTGCACGCAAGCCCGCCAGGCGACACTTTGCCTAACGATAGGTTGCCGGGGGACGACAAAACCGGGCACAGCTCTCCCCGGACTCATCGGGGCACGCTCGCGATCGCGATCACGATCACGCGACACGTTGGTTTTCAATAAATCCGGGCAGTGGTCGACAACGATTCCGCCTTGGAAATAAGGGGCTCGGTCGAATGGGGTGACCTGTACACTGAATGAACGCTTTTGAGTCGCATGTCTGCTGAAATTAGTATTCGCAAATCGTTATTCCATTTCCTGACTGCTGTCTCTGGAGGAAGGGTGACCTGTCCAGTGAACGAACACTGAACACTTGAGCTTCGTGTCTGTTCAAATTATTATTTGGAAAATGTTATTCAATCTTCTGAATATTAGTTCTATGTATAAGAAGACTGTATTGTTGTCGAGAGATCATATATACAAAAATTAAAAACAAATCACTTTTTTATAATTGGAGTTTTAGAAGGATTAATTTACGAAGTAATCTACAAATAATTTTTTTCAAATTGCTATTGATTGTAATTACGAAAAAAAAGTAGAGGTCACGTAAAGAAGGACGCGAAGGATGCAATAACTTATGGAAGGGTGAGTTATCGACAGAAGCCGGTCGTTAATTAATTAAGCGAGTGTCGGCGTCGATTAGGAAACCGCGCGAGATTTGCGCAAATTCCGCAGGAATCGCGTTCCCCGAACGATTCCATTTTCCACGAAGCCTGGGGGGCTGGCTGCTCAGGTGGCATTGTTCGACAGGATGTTGAAGCATCATCTAAACTAATTGTTGACAGCCGGACAAAGGCGAGTCGGTAATAATAACTTGCCTGCTGGGAGACGCATTGTGTCCCAGCTCGGCGTCTTTACCTGGATCCTGGAAGCCGGACCAAGGAGAATGGAAAGTCTCTCTTTCTCTATCTCTCTCTTATTCTCACTCTTTTCAGAGTTCTCGATTGCAACATGTCCCGAGACAATCGCGACTTGCTGGCAAAAGATCCGACATCGAATTTGCTCAAACCGGAGCGTACGAAATTGTAACGTGAGAAGGAAAAGTTTCGTTTCGTGTGTTCCGAACTTGGGGGATGATGCTGCGAGGCATTAGGCTACTGTCCTGTTGCGACAAGCTTCGGACAAGATTAACACGAATTTTGCATATACCATTTTCAATCGTTTGTAACTAATAAACCAATTGACCATTTTCAATTAAACGAATCTACAGAACACATTTTTACGATGCAACTTTTACCATTTTTTCTGTAATTCCGGCTGTAACAAATTTAACCAAAATTCGGCTCATTGATAAAAAAGTTAAAAATTCCTGTTATTTTTATAAAGTGATGTAAGAAACGTTAACAGCCGGTTCATCATCGAGGATTCTCACGGCCGGTTTCCGCGCGAGGACAAAAGGTCCGGCGCAAAAACGGACTGCCAAAAATCGGCGAGAAGCCATCGGTGACGTCGCGGTCCCCCATTCGGATTCGACTCGGCTCCGGGATCGATTTCCTCGGGGATCGGCCGGTCACGGTGGCTCGTCGACGATGGGGGCGTCGACGATGACACCAGACTTTCCTCGCAAAAACAATGAGCGCGGGAATGACTGTGTCAGCCTGCGGTCGATCATAGGAAATCGGCACCCCCTGGTTCCTCCTTCTGTTCTTTCTCTCTGAAAAATGAGAGTGAAGAGCGAGAGAGAGAGAGAGACAGAAAGGGAGGCTCGATGGAAAGAGCTTTGAAGGTGTGACCGCGCCCCGCCTTCCGACGTGCTTCGCCACGAAAGGAAATTACGGGCTAAACAGTACTTTCACCGGACCGGTTATTTGTATTATTTCTGACACCCCGGGTGCCATTGTTTCCAGCCCGGGATCGGCGAGGCCGGACCAGCCACCTAATGACCGGCGTGCCGGCCACAAATCGGCAAAACGAGCCGATAATTGCGGCTTTCGTTATTTTTCCGGGGGCCCGACCCGACCCGGTCTCCTGACCGATGATTCTCTCGCGTCGTTCGAGAAACGCGCACCGTCATCGCATTCCCAATTTGTATCGATTGGATTCCTCGTTCTTATTCTCGGACCTACGCCCCCGCCACGAGGACTTCGTTTCTTTCTTCTTCTTATTGTTAGTTCGGTTTCTTGCCCGGTGCTTCTTCCTTCTGCGATTTTGGGATTCGTTATGGGGACCCGAGAATTGTCCATGGGACGCATGGTGGTGGGTTCGGTTGATAATCGTGGGTGAAATTGTTGGTTTTCATTATTAACCCTCGGACGGTGGACCATTCTTACAACTATACGAATCTTATTTTCACAAAAATCCCAAAAGAAGTAATTACATTATTGAGGTACTTCTAAGAACGTACAATTTTTAAATTTTCGTTACAAGCTCGAATAAAAATGTAAAAAGAAACTTTTACTATTTTTCCTTTTTTGTAATTCAGACTGGATACAATTTTTCCAACTCGTCTAGTGAACTACTTCACCTAGCTTAACATTACATTATTGAGGTACTGGCATGAACCTACAATTTTTAAATTTTATTACAAGCTCGAATAAAAATGTAAAAAGAAACAATTACTATTTTTTCTATTTTTGTAATTCGGACTGGATACAATTTTTCCAACTCGTCTAGTGAACTACTTCACCTAGCTTAACATTACATTATTGAGGTACTGGCATGAACCTACAATTTTTTAATTTTATTACAAATTTTATTACTATTAATTACTATTATTACTATTTATTACTATTAATTTTATTACAGATAAAAATGTAAAAATAAATAATTACTATTTTTTTAATTCAGACTAGACGCAATTGTTCCAACTCGTCTAGTGAACTACTTCACCTAGCTTAACATTACATTATTATTGAGGTACTTGTATGAACCTACAATTTTTAAATTTTATTACAAACTCAGATAAAAATGTAAAAAGAAACAATTACTATCTTTTCTTTTTTTGTAATTCAGACTAGACACCATTTTTCCAACTCGTCTAGTGAACTACTTCACCTAGCTTAACATTACATTATTGAGGTACTGGCATGAACCTACAATTTTTAAATTTTATTACAAACTCAGATAAAAATGTAAAAATAAATAATGACTATTGTTTTAATTCAGACCGGACGCAATTTTTCCAACTCGTCTAGTGAACGGCTTCACCAAGCTTGACAGAAAGGCTGAAAGCTCCATTTACAAAAAGGTTATTCCGATTTAAAGTGTGTGGCGTTAGTTATGAGACGGACTGTATTTCTGGCATGAAAATCGGCGTGTCGGGATTCGGTGGGTTGCAAGAAAAGTAGACGGCGGAGGATGTTCCGTCGGAAGCAGATCGCTGTGTCCCGCGTCTCTCAGCGACAAAAGACGGCGGCGAACTGGATAGACAAGGGTCTCAGACTGGCGGCGCGGCGCGGCGGTTGCATCCGTGGGCTTCTGGCAGACGTCTCTCTCTCTTTCTCGGATGATACAAAATATTAATATTGCGCGCGTTTCCCTCATAACTCACGGGCCGGTGAGCTTGTTACGCACGCTCGACGGCGTCTATATCCCTCGGGAGGGTGGCCTCGCGGCGCTCCGGGATAAGCACAGGATGCGTCGGGACTTTGGCTACGGGGGAAAAAGGGCTCGCGAGGGTTCCGCAGGGTTTCACAGGGTTCCAGAGGACCAGGGATCGGGCGGCGCGTGTCTTTGTGCTTTTAAGGGCTCAAGGACCTGGCCCGGGCCATTGTGGCGTCCTTCGGGGCCACGAATCGTCCTGGAGCCTACCATATGCTTTTCTCTCTCTTCCACAAACTCCGGGTCCAACTTTCCTGCTGGAAAAACCTCCCTGCCCCCTATCCCCACCTCCTGGGCCATTATGCGCCGACAGAACTCGTCAAAAATATTGTGATTGGTCGGCCATTGAATATGACGTTACCTGGAGAAAAAGTCTCTCGACAATGGGGAGAGGGACCCGCTAAAACTAGGTCCTTCTGAACTCTCCTTTTTCTCTTTGATTTGATTCGCTTCCTCTGCGTTCACCGGTGGCCCCTGTTCGCTCGCTCTGTTCCACTCTGTTGTCTATGGGTTAAAGAATATCATATTTTCTCGGTCGATGCGCAACGTGTCTCCGGAATCTCATATGACGCGAGGACAAAGGGACAGAATGGGTCCCGGGAAAAGCTTGAGCATGATCGAGTTCGACAGGTCTCGAGTGGATGCTGGTTGAACAGTCCGGCATCACGGGCCGGTGCACGCGAATTTACGGGGATGTTTAATGGTTATGGGACGCACGGTGAATTGCTTTTCTATGATTGACTCGATAAGCAGCGGAGATACTGTGGCGGGTGCTGTTTGCTACCCTCCGGCGTGGTGGACGGTGCTCTGTTTAAGTGTCCTTTGTGGCTGTTTTTCTTTCGGATTGTATGATGCGAGTATTGGGGTTCAACCATCGGTTGGAACTATTTTGTAAGACCCAGCTCTGTTTAGCAATTTTTTGGAACATATTTTTCAAGCTTTCCATACAACCTTTCCATAATTCCTGATGGAACTGATACTTCTCCAGAGAACAGTAAAATAGCGATTTTTATTTTCATTGATCCAGAATGTTTTATTTCGCATAAAGATCCGGATTCTAGTTATCCCAATACCGAAATTGAGCCAAGTTGAAACGAACCGACCCCTCACCCTCGGCAATTACCAATTACGTTTCACAGGGCCAAATATCTCGTCGACAACCCTTATCTCCGCGAAAGGGAGGGGGTTGGGGGCGAGTATTCGATCGTCTCGAGGCTCGGGGCTCGTTCCAGTCGTATCGGGTCTGGGCCAAGTGGAGAAATCTTCAGCCTAGAAACCGGAAGACGTTCCTTTGGCAAACCGCGAGTCAAACTGGCTGGCGGGAGCGTGTATCACGTGGGCCGGGGGGGGGGGGTGGTGTCTGGCCCGGACCTCGAGCCCTTTATCCGCTTTCAGGGCTGGCACGATGATGTTGCAAATTTAATCATCTGCATACTTGCCGATTACACGGAACGCCGATCACAGAGGTCGCCCCGCGGGGGTTGTTCCGTCCGAACTGCGTTTACGTTTAGACCACATACTTTGTGCGTCCGTAGACAAGAGCCACCCCGGTGCTCCCCACCCTCCGCGATTCCATCGGCCACCCTCCGGCTTCTGGAACATCGCGTCCATTTCCGGCGAGCTTTGAGCACAGACTGTCTCGCTTAAGTGTCGCTATCTGCCCCCGATATCGTTTTCTGAATAAGGGTTGAAAAAGAATCAGATTCCCAAGTGACTCCCGAGTACTTTAAAAATTTTTAATATGTAAAATACAAATTTTTAGTATTTTCTCTGCAATTTTTTCAAAATTCCTTTCTATCTATCTTTACATTCCCAGTAACTATAAATTTAAAATATTAGTACCCGTAATTTTGACGATCCCCGTGCACGCAGTGTTAAGGAAGGTTTCTTTTTAAGAGTGCCCTTAATGGGACAAATGGAAATTGTGCTCAGGGGTTGATATTGTATCGGATTGGCTTCGATTCAACGTCGATCGCGTTAATCGTCGAAACGGAGGGTCGAGAGTAAACAGATCGACTGGCAAACGACACGTTTGCGGACACAATATTATTCCGCGTCGTCGGAGGGATCGCACGACAGTTGTATGGGTTGGTAGGGGGAGGGGGTGGAAGAAAAGCAAAGGGGCGGTTGTCGCTGGCAGGACAAGGAGTCATCGGGACACCGGAGCAACAAGTGGCAGATACGAAAGAGAGATCGACGGATGTCAAGTCGTGGGGAAATAAAAAAGTCACCCTCCTCATCCCCCGAGGAGGCGGTCGGCCGGGGCTAATAAAGGCTTGCGACAACAAGCGACAAGAGGGGTTGGCTGTGCCGTGACTGGGACGAGAGGAACCGGAGGGTAAACCAGAAAGAACCAAGAGGCTTAAACGCTCCTCAGCGACACAATAGAATTTTATCGGGGGCCGCTTTCACCTTCACTCTCCTTTTTTTTTTTCGCCTCTTTTCTCACCCTCGCCGCCCCTCAGGATATCCGAGTAATTCCATCGCGAATCTGATCGGTCTTCTTTCTCTTCGGCCGATTACAACGATGTTTGTCAGCCGCAAAAATTATGCAGACTCGAAGCAATTTAAAGCCAACCAGTGCAAGTACAATTTCTATTTCTTTAGAAAAATTTTAGGCGTACAATAAATATTGACTTTCTTCTTCATCTAACGATTTTGATAATTTTTTTTGAGATGATGGTATATGGATCCCTGATTATGTATGCAAAATGTTAGGTGTAGTTACTCAATAGTTTTAAAGATATGAACAATTAAAGTTTCATACCTTGTTGATATATGATTTGAACTGTATGAAACTTTAATTGTTTATATCTTTGAAACTACTGAGTAACTATACATAATATTTTGCATACAGAATTAGGGATCCATATACCATCATCTCACAAAAAATTTTCAAATTCAAAGTCGGACACTTGGGATCCTTCCCTTGTAAGAAATTATGGACAACGAGAAGAAGTTCTAATTACTGTAACCGTAGACTAGATTGTAGTAGAAGAGGTTTAGAAAATAAATTTCAATTTCATTCCAGTTTGTTGGAATTCAGCTGCAAAATTTTTATATCCACCGTGGCGTGGTCACTGAGCTGGCGTCGGGACGCGTCGCGTCGCCTGCATTTGGCAAATGAAAACTTAACGAGATTTGCCGAAAAATTTTCGATCCGCGCTGTCCTGCACCCCATGGACGTTCTTCAAAGTGACACGTGCCACCCCCATCTCCTGCGCCTACACCCCCCGGAACGGTCCGGCTACTTTTGACATCGGATACATTTCGTTGGAACAACACACCCGAGGCATTTTCGAATGCCGATTACCGAGCCGCGAGCCCCCGGGCCATCTCTGTTGCCAATCAACAGAGGCATTCCCACGTAATTGGTTTTTACGTAATGCTAAGCAGTCGGGGCCGATAGAGAGAGTGAGAGAGAAAGCTAGAGAACACCGACAGATTTGTTTTCCGTCAGGCTGAACTCGCGATATTCCGATCAAAGCCTCGATCTGGAATTAATTAAATGCCTCCTCGATAGGGCGGCTCCTTTTCTTTTTTCGCCTCCTCCTCGCAGCTCCCGCGATCCCCCAACCCACCCCCTACCACCCCTTCCATCCTAACAGGGTGCTTTCGCGATACGAAAAGTTTCTCGAATAGAATTTTCAGAAGTTTCTCCCGCTGCGGCCGGCTGTACAATCGAGGATGCGCACCGATTTTCATTTGTTTTCGCGAATCGATCGATCCTGTACCGTTGAGTTTTTCTCATTCTCTTCATCTCTCGTTTTGCTCATTGGAATTTTTGGTTAAGCCTGGTTCATGCTTTTTTCGAATCTGTAAGACTCAGCGATTTTTGTTACCGACATTTTCCTCAAGCTCGCGCGAGGTTTCTCTCAGCTGGAACAATTATTATGGATCCTTACAGATCCATTATAGAACCCAGAATTTTGGTTGTTCATTCGAACATACTTCTGTAAGCTCTAAAATATTATGTACGTTATTTTTAGTAAATAATTTTGTTTTTACATCCCCATGTTTGTTCAGAATGCTCCACAATATTTGATATGTACAGTCCCTGCTCACTTTATTAGACTCACCTCTATAATCATAATATTTTTAGTTTTACCATGAATAATGGGTATAGCAGCCTTATGCAAATATCACTTAATGATGACCAATAAATTTTCCATATATTTATTTTACAAAAACAATGGATACAAACACAAATAGATCAATATAATTCTTAAAACACTAATATTTTGTTAATCCGCCCTCAGCTGCTCTTAAAGCCGCAACTCTTCTGGACATGCTATCTATGCAAGTTTGTGCAATTTCTTTTAATGCAACGTTATGGTGCCAGTGATAGATTATTCTCTCTATCAACTTGGTCTTTGTTGTTATATTTTCTTTGGCCAGTTCTCTCTTCAGGCACTCCCAGACATTTTCAATCGGATTCATGTGTTGCCGGGCCATGGCAAAAGGGGGATTTTTTGCTCTTGCAAGAAAATTTTACACTCGGATAAGCAATCCATAAGGCAACCTTGTAGTACGAAATCATTACCCCATCATTACCCCATAGGTTGAAAACAGCGTTGCATTCCTTATAGGATTTCAAAAAGCACCAATTCTTCAGGTGAGTCTAATAAAGTGAGCAGGGACTGTAGATCCTACAAATTTTCTATAGATCCTGCAATATTATTTATAGATCCGCACAATCTTTCTATTTGTTTGAAAATTTTTTTGGAGATCATAAAATTCTTTTTTAAGCTCTACAATATTATTTATACATTCTCACTACTGTTCCACAAGCTGTAGAATTTTTTGTGTAGATCCTAAAATTCTCCTGCAACAATCTGATTTGATCTGATCTGAATCACGATTTTTCTGTACTTCCGAGAATATTATTTACGCAAAACTCGCGGTAGCTAGCCCATCGCATTTCCCCCGAACCAATAAATCATATGGAACCGAAACCGAACGGAATACCAGAAACCGAGCGATCAGAGCGAAGAATGAAAATCACCGTAAAACGTCACGCTATCTTCGTCGGTGTGTTTTCGACGGATTTCCAAAAATTACAATTCGAATTCCCTCTGGCCGGATTCCGCGACCCCACAGATCCATCCACGCGAACGAATTCATTTGTCGGGTCGTTAAAAACTCGGCACCGTCCGTTAATTTAAATAACCACCGCAGAGAGAATAAGAGAACGAGAGAGAGAGAGGGAGAGAGTATTGGGATGCCTCGGGTCGGTCGGCAGGCAGCCGGTATCTATTACGATCGGAATTTAATGAATCTTGTAGCCGGCAATGACGCGCGCCGCGCGGATCATCCCAGAAATTACATCATCCGGCACGAAATTTCGCAAGATTGCTCGTAGCGCGATATTTCTCTCCTCTCCTCTCCCCTCTCCGGGATTCGGCTTCTCATCCCCGTCGATCCTCATCTTCATCTCTCTCTCTCTCTCACTATCTATCTCGTTTCCCCTTCTCCCAGTTGTTTCGGGCCCGAGACCGAGAGACGTCCTGGCTGGATGTTCGGGGCCTTATTCCCCGTGTAATCCTCGCTGGCCGGGGAACCACCGTAATTCATATTGTCGTTATACGTGCAAGCAGGTTCCCCGGACTTGATTACCAATAACGCCGGAATGGATACACACGTGGCCAGCGTCTCTCATCGCGACGGGAAATGCGAAAAAAATTGGGCCCCGGGAGTGGGCCCGGTTAAACTGTACGGGGGGACTGTGCTTCGATCGGTGGAATTTTAAGGGCCCTTTCCTGTGGCGCTTGATATTTCTCATTCAGGAAAAGATGGATGATTTGAGAGAAATACGTATAAAAAGAATGATAAAAAGAATTCTTATAATTATTATAAATAAATTTGTTATTTATTTCTATCGTTGCCCTCCTATCCTTCCCATCAGTTACTTCATTTCACTTGGTGGATATACATAATTGTATTGGAACACTGTGTGTACTTTGGGACAGTAAATGGACAGTCTTGAATAAAATAATTTTATGTATATTTTTATGTATCAAGTAGGTACTATTTATGAAATAAAAATTTTAAATACAGTAATTTCTGTCACGTAAAATTACATTATAATTGCAAGTTACTTGGGAGATTACAATACGTCGGTAGATTTTTCAGTAGATTTTTCTTTTTCGCCTTAATCTAGATTAAAACTGGCTTATCGTAGACCCTCTTGATCCTCGCGAGATCCCTCGTTACGACGACTAATAATTAGATCATCGCTCAGAGGAGACTGATCGTCGATCATCCAAGGTTTAGGCATTATTACTTGACTTTTATAAATTTCAGAGGTCCAGGTTTTAAAATGAGCCTTTAAAAGGAGAAAATGATAAACCAGACTTCCAATTCTCCAACACTAAAGAAAAAATAGAATTTAACTGCAATTCGTTTAAATTCAACAAAAATCTAAAATTGCGAAATTTGTTCGACATTGTTGATAAAAATGAAGCACATTGGTTCGTCGGCAGATTTTCGGCGGACCGTCTCGCGAAGTTCGCCAAGATGAGAGTCGCTGTACGAAAACCGCAAACCGCGGTCCAATATAATGAGATTTAAATTACTGTGGGACTGTGACATAGTGTCCTTTTTACGAATCGTTGCCTCCACGACTCCTCCGCCCGGTAACCAATTAGGGATGGAAATTTGATTCGAATCCTCGTCCCGAAAATAATCGATTATTTCGTAGCGGGCCAAGGTCCGCTCCTATGAGATTCGTTAATCCCCAAAAATGACTGAAGATTGCCTAACGAAGCTACCGCGGGGCCAAATATTAGAATTCCTCTAGCTTGTGCCTAACAGCGTGGCAGAATAAAGGAACCCCATAGTTCATATAAAACATGATGATTCAATTCGGAAGGCGTGTTGCATTCATTAAGCAATTCTAATAAATATATTCCCAGATTGGGTTAGGTTAAATTCACTTCGAAATATGTCATCAGTAACGTTCATAAAATTGGTCTAAATTAGGTAAAATTAATTTTAAAATGTGCCATTAGTAACGTTCATGAAATTGTAAAATAGGTTCATTATTAATACGTCTTAATGATTGTGCAGACTATAAATTTTCATATAAATTGTTACAGAAGTGGAAGCTTGCTTTTTGGAAATGATGATTGGCCGGAGCTTGAAGCCCCGTGTTATCAGATTGTCGTCTCCTCCCCCGAGGAAAGAGCACTGTTTTCCTGATCGGATCTCTTTCAAGAGAATCGGCGGTTCTCTCTCATATATACGAAAAGTCATGGCGATCGGATCTCGTGACCCGAAAAATTTCCGAGCCCGCTAAAATCTCGGCTCCTCGTCGCTTCTGTTATCTGAGACACTGGATCTGCGGTCGGAGATCGAAGGGCACATATTGATTTCGATAACGATCGACCACCCTCGACCCCTCGCACCCTCGTCTCTCGGTGGAGCCGACGATATCGTGACTCAATTTAGATGAAACGATACCGGCTGGATATTAAACGTTTTCTTCTTTCCCGGGGTTATCGTTGAAAACCTCCCTGGGAATGTTAACACGTTCAACGAATGGCTTTAAACCCGCTGTGCCCTTCTTTCGGACTGTGCTCCGAATTTTATTGCGCCTCCAAACCAGGGATGCGAATCCTAACCCGAACCCGGTTCGGGTTTTGTAACCCGAGTAACCCGGTTAGCCGGGTTACAGAAATCTCCTGTAACCGGGTTAGGCGGGTTACTCGGGTTAGGAGAACCGAACCGAGTTCAGGTTAGGGTTAACTCGGTTAACCCGGTTAATTCGGTTACAGAAGACTACAGTAGGATCACGAATACCTTTGTAACTTTTTAATATAAATTTTCGAGGAAAATTCGAAAAAAATCGAAGAACTATATCTCACACAAGTTTCACCAAAATCGACTTGTATCAACAGAAAATGTTCCCTTGTCAGTATGCTTTGTTAGGATCGAAGCGCTTCGTTATTTTATTGCCTGCTACGGTCACCATCCGAAATTCAACGACTGTCCGCTCGACAGTATGCTGTATTGAAACCGAAATAATGCCAAAATTGAAAAAACCGAAATAGTTAACACTCGCAAGGGTAAGGTCTAATAACAACAACTTAATAAATAGTAAAAGGTAAAACGTCGCTTCGTAAAACCGGTAAAGACCACCGCGCCTCCACTGACAATGTATCTACCGTGTCCGCAATAAAACGTTAAACCGAAGACCGTCTAGAGTACCCCCCAATTAAGTGATTTTCAGACATCATTTGTAGGTCCCAGGTTCTTAAATACAAACTAACGGTTTATGTGTCACGTTTATGGAGGAAAAAGCCAGTCTTCTTAGTGGAAGAGGAAAATGAGGCCCACGAGGTGCGACCTGTGTGGTCGTGGCCAACGTTAAAAAAAAGGATGTTTATGCGAATGCATATTTTTATAAAAAATGGGTAGACAAATGGGAGGTGGACAGAAAATGTCATGATTAGATGATTCCAAAAATGTATTTTTCATTTTGCAATTTTGCATTCAGTATATGTTGTGCATAGTGCATATTTTTTGCATTTTTCTCATGCAATAATAATCAAAAATAAATTGCTCTACCGTTTGCCGCTCTCAATATGAACACGGCCTAAGAAGCAGTTAATAATATTGTTACATTGTTAATAATAATAATTATTTTATCCCAATATGTGCACTTTCTTTTGGTCAATTAATACATACACTCCAGGACGAAAAGATAGCACACTTTGAAATTAATGTAATTTCTGTTTATTAAGCATTGGAAATTCAATTTTTTTTATACACATATTTGTAGTGTCTTTCTCAACATATATGAATGAAATGAAACAAAGCTTCATTAACTTATCTATTTTTATTGATCAAAGTAGAATTATTAACGAAATATAGAGGTACAAAATGATAGCACACTTAACGAAAAACTTGAAATATAACAGAATTAATCGATAAAAATCAATGCTCAATATTTTGTAGGACCTCCTTTACAGCTAACGACTTTAATCATTCGGTTTGGTAAATATTTATACAATTTTTTAATACTGTTTTGGCTAATATCCTTCCATTCGTCGAAAATGCACTATTTTAAATTGTTAGTATTTTGGAATTGTCTGCTATTATGCCAAATGTTTCTTTACCACCACAAGCGATCGAACCACGATGGGGAAGTAAGTAAATATATTTAGTAATAATTAAGTTCATTAAGCCAAATTGAATTATTAATTTTGTTGAGGGATCTCTTTTTTTCCATAATACATGTACATATATTCGTATATCTCTGAACTCTGAAGTAAACTGTCTAGAAGTATCTATCTTATCTCACTAGTAACCCGATTAACCCGCTCTGTGCGGGTTAACCCGGTTCCGAGCGGGGTTAACCGGCACTCTCTGGGCCCTAAGACCCGTTCTCTCCTGGTTAGTGTGGGTTAGAGAAACCTCGCTCGGTTAACCGGGTTTGGGTTAGGGTTAGTCCGCGGTACGCATCCCTGCTCCAAACTGCATTTCTATTGGACATTATTCAGACAACATTGATTAATTTCCTTAGCACGTTTGCCAAGTTACTCAAAGTAGTTTAATCAA
Source organism: Lasioglossum pauxillum (assembly GCA_933228785.1). Classification (NCBI taxonomy): domain Eukaryota; kingdom Metazoa; phylum Arthropoda; class Insecta; order Hymenoptera; family Halictidae; genus Lasioglossum; species Lasioglossum pauxillum. Next base: position 34,148,785 of record OW121705.1, on the reverse strand, counting down.
TGAAACCGAAACTGAGTAGATGAAATTTATCCTAAGGGTTATTCCTTTAACCCTTCTACATTTTTTCGCTCTAATAAAAATTAATTTTACTCAATATATTATGGTGAAAATTCAGTGTTCACTACCCCATAAAAATCTTTGCATAGATATTCACAATCCGCGTGTAATCGTGAATTCTTGCTAACAAGCTTTGAAACATGAAAGTAGAATAAAATCAATTATATAGGGGTTGTTTTTCGAGTGAATCTGAAACACGACCTGCTCCACTCCAATATTCGTCGATAATGGGTGTCAAGGGGTGGATGGAAATCCCGTAGAACGTTCCGTAACCCATAATTCCAGGCCACGAATCGATTTCGGGGGTTGGATAAAAGTCGAACAGAAATGTAGGGGGAATATTCCTGTCGCACCCTCGCGAGGACGACGTTTATGGTTGGATAGATGTTCGATACTTAGTGAACGATGATGAAGCTGACGTTGAACGTTCTGTCGTTTACAAAAAATTGTTTAACAATAAGTGCCAAGTACAAGTGTCTTTTGAGGTATGTTTTAGATGAAATAAGTTGTTGGGAACAAAATTGAACAATAATGATAAAAAACGGGGGGTAAATCGACGTCGGAAGTTGGAGCCTTTTGAAATTATACATACACACTGTCTCATTTAAATACGTTACGGACATAATTAAAAGCTAGGTTACCGGAAGCGGTATTATTAGAATCGCAACCCCTAAGCGGGCACGTACCCCTGGAACTACAATTACATGTAAGAAAATTTCAAAGTTTCTTTTAAATTATGAACTCGAGGTAAATTAGTACATTATGTTTCTGGGAATGAGCTGGCGCACGATTAAAATTATTAGTAGCATTGAAATATTTACTAGGGAATCGTCTGAGTCATACACTTTTCAAAACTATCTGGTGCACGGTAGTGCACCGCCAAGTTCTCGCACTACCTCCTTTTACACGAAACAACTTAGCCGTTTTTTAGAGGGTTATAACTCGGCATTGGACGCAGATGGAGAGATGTAATTTCATACACTTGTTAAATGCTATCGTGTCTCAATATTGACAAAACATTAATCTTCTAACATTAGTAGGTTCCGAGATATAGGAAAAATCAAAAAATCGCTAAATTTGTCACTGACTGACTGACAGATCATCAAAACCTATTGGGTACTTCCCATTGACCTACAAGCTTGAAATTTGGTACATAGGTCCACCATAACAAACACTCAAAGGAATAATGATCAAAGTTTGAAATTTTACACCTTAAAGAGATTATATTGAAAAAAAACATTACCAAACATTTACGTAGGATAAAACATATAAAAAATGGCTGTATCTCGGGAACGTTGAGTCCTACCGCAAAAATAACGAAATTTTCAAAAGGCTCAACCCAAATCATATAGGGTATGCCCAACCACATGACGTATGTAGTCTTTCGATTTAAAAAAAAATGGAAAAAAAACAAACGCGTGGAAAACCACGCGCAACAGATGTAAAACTTCTGCTTATTGGGTGTAGATACAGATTTCAACAAAAATTGGTGAAATCCCAACAAAAACATTCTGTAAACAGGAGCCAAGTTCTCACGGCCGTAAAAATTTGTGAGATCAAACAAAATATGGCCAAGTTCGTTAGCTTAGAAATACCTCTTACAATACTGAAAAAAGCGTTTGTAATTATGAATTTAAAAGAACGCTATTTAATTTTTAAAGAGTTACATGGGGGCTAAATTATTAAACTTGGCCGCTACCTAACACCTTTTATGGCCATTGGTTTAAAAAGTAACTGCCAAGTTTGAATAATTTAGCCCTCCATGTAACTCTTTAAAAATTAAATAGCGTTCTTTTAAACTAATTTTTACAAACGCTTTTTTCAGTATTGCAAGAGGTATTTCTAAGCTAACGAACTTGGCCGTATTTTGTTTGATCTCACAACTTTTTACGGCCGTAGGAACTTGGCTCCTGTTTACAGAATGTTTTTGTTGGGATTATATATTCAGCACCAGTCGAAGTAGAAATTGATAGACTGCTGATTGTTATGCTAAATAAAAATGGCGTGTCTTAATTTCGATAAGTAGATGTTCAATGAAAGTTAATTTTTATTTTTTGAAAATTCTTTTTTAACATAAAGCGTTCACTCATTGTCCGTCTGCGGATTTTAGGCGGATTAGCGGACTGTATTATAAAGCAATATTACAATCGGCGAGTGAACTTTCACCGCAATGCAGTCTGGAACAACTGCCGAAGCATTCAGCTTCTGCTTGACTCCTCCGACAACGCGAAGCTACAAGCCTGTCAAGGCTGATCCGCTTCGTTCGAGTTCATCCGAAGAATGACATCCAGGCAGTCAAGAGCATAAACAAAATGAGACGACGTCCGTGGAAAGCAAGCCATCCGAATTTCCGAAGAATGTCATCCTCTCTCTCTCTTTTTTTCCCGGCTGAATGCCACCAAAAACAAGATTCTCCTCGAAGAGCTGAAAAAGAAGGACAGGGGAGGAAAGAAGCTTTCGTGGAGGCCGAAATAATTATCCGCTTAGCTCGGTCGACGGTGAATCTTCAAGATTGACGATCGCGTTCAACGAACCGTCGGCAAACGTCCTTCCCGTTGCTATACCTGCCCTCCTACGCTCACGGACGATTAGGCGAGATGGCACGCGAGCAAAGCCAATGCGAGTCCTATCAGCGTAATGCACCATGCACCGGATGCTGCGTTTCTCCAATTTTCATAGATCAATTGATGTCTCTTCTGTGCTTGAGATTTTCGAATAACGATTTTTTCAATACTTTTAGTATCTCGCACGAAACACCGATGCTAAGACCTGACTCAAACATCTTGAGTTTCTTTCTGGAGATGAAAAAGTTTAACAATCGTGACATCTACTATCCCAAAAAATTCCCAGAGAATCTCTGAGAGAGGCGCCACTAAAAATTGCTGTATCATTATTCAAAATATTGTTTACATTATTAAATATATCGGTATCTAACCAATTACTAAACATTTAGGTATTGTATGAGATATTATACGTACCAATTTCATATTCATAAAATTTAAAAAATCATAGGGAATGGAAATATTCCGGATCGGAAGAAGTGTTTAATTTTTCGAGTTAAAATATCTCCGAGTGCAACGGATTAAAGGAGTGTCCACAACATTTGTCCCCAACTTTATATCCTTTTCGTAAACAATTCATGCGAGGGTGTGCGGCAGATCCAAAGACAATAAAAGAGAACGAGGTCCGAAGCGTTCGCGATGGGAGCAGACGAAGGGGGAACCGCGAAGAACGGTCGTATCAGAAGACAGTGATGAAATCGGTCGGGTTGGCCGAGGGAGAGATGCCCGGACAATTAACTTAAACGAAGCGGGAGTGGCGTGACACGTACTTTGTCGCGCACGTCTTCTGACATCAGCCACCGTGGGAGAAGACAGCGCTCTCGCTTAATGTCGCGTTCGTGTTAGATTGCGACACGTGCGTGTCGCCGCTTCAGAAGTCGTCGGAACGAGGATTATGGTTGGGGACAGGGACACCAAAAGCGTCTTTGTGGGCGGTCCTCCGACAGGTGCGTTCAATGAGCGAAAGTGTGTCGCGCTTCGCCGAGCAATCTCTCGCTCGCATTGCGAAATCATTGGTCCCTCTTCTGACCCTTGCCCCATCGTATATCCCACGAGCGCTTCTGTCGTCCACGAATTTCCTAGAAGAAAAACCAAATTTGTTGTATCTGTATAGTTCTGCATATTCAGTAGCTATTCGTGCTGCAACCTAGTTAAGAAACTAATTTAATCATTCCCTACAAAGGAGAGTGTACTCCGAGTTTCAACCAAAGGTTTAGCTCTGAACAATAATTCTCAGTAGCTTGTCCTAATACGAATCTTTCTGCAAAGTGAAAATAATAAGAAATGACAGTGTGTGTCTTCTAATAATATCAATAAGTCGTAAACAAATAATTTTAAATTCCCAATAAAATTAGTGGAACTGGAAGAACAGTTACCCCAAACTAAATGAGCCCATAATTATGAAAGTGGTCTAAGTGATATATTTATTGTTCCGACATATTTAAAGGAAAAGGATATCTTTATCCGACGGTTCATTATTTACAATATCGTAAGAAATATATTAAATTAATTTAGATTAAAATAATGTGATGTGGAATAACTGATAAACTCATTTTCTTTAATATTGACCAGTTTCATCATCATGGGCACAAATCGCTTATTATTCCGCATTGTAATCAGATTTTCGCAGTAAAATGGGTCGCGTGCCCAGGTAGAGCATTGAACCCTGGGGACGTTCCAGTTCCACTGGAAAAAAGGACACTTGTCGCTCCGTTGAGCAAAGAAGGGGACACGCGCGGGCGGTGGCTCTGCCAAAGGCGTTTTCGTGTTCACAAGTGCTCCCCGTACCTGGGGACAGGTGACACACCGTGACAGTTTCCGGGCGGCCGATCCAGGGGATTGAAGGATCGAGGGGGCTGGAATGCTTTCAGCCGATTCGTGTCGAGTCACCACCGGCACGGCATTGTCAATTGTCACCGGCCGGGCCCGGTGACATCACGTGCACGTCAACGATCCGCAAAAGCGTAACAGGATTATCCTCGGTGGGGATTCCCCGAGCAGAAAGTCGACCGCTTTGTCGCACCCCCGATGACATCTCCCTGCCCCGGAATGACGGCTAGATGGGAAGATTATGGGACACTTGACAACTGCCGTGGAAGATCGCTGATCTCTACAGTTGCCACAGTGGAGGACCGTCTGGGGAGTCTATTGAAAAAACTACTGTAACCTGTTAGGGTCTTTGTGTGTTATTTACCTACAGTGGCCCACGAAAGTGTTCGTACGCCCTTTAAGACAGAATAACTTTTTTATAATTGTACCAAACGACCTGATGTTTTGCAAGCAATTAGAAGCATTGGTTTATTAAATGATGAGCAAAAAAAATTGCCAAAAATTATAATTTACAAGGTTACATGCAAAAATAAAAAAGGCATTTTTTGATACTTTTTTATTTGGGCCCTCAATGAAAATTTAAAATATATGTTAGTTATACACACACTGAAAGTTTCATCGAAATCGGTTGACGCAGGGTAAACGACATGCATCGAAGGATGCATGATTCTGTGGATTTTAAGCAGAAATTGATCGAACGTCGTGAAAAACTACGATTTTTACCATTTTTAACCGCTTGTAGCTCGTGTCTATCTCAATCGATTTCGATTAAATTTTCAGTATGTGTATAACTAACATAGATCTACAAAACATATATTTTAAATTTTCATTAAGGGCCCAAATAAAAAAGTTTTAAATATGCCTTTTTATTTTTGCATGTGACCTTGTAAATTATAATTTTTGGAAAATTCTTTTACAATTATAAAAAAGTTATACTGTTTTAAAGGGCGTACGAACACTTTTGTGGGCCACTGTATGTCGATTTGTTTGCGTTCAAGTAATTCGAGGGTGGTTCACACCCATAGCGAGACCAATCTTGAGGTCTACTCTTTATTGTGCTTTATTGGCGGATTTTATGCACTCACCTAGTAATTCTGCTAAAAATTCTTCTTCAATTTGTTGTTCGACAGCTCCGTTTAGCTGTTTCAAGCTTTCCTTGAACTGTACTTTTAATTAATTTGCGAGAACAGTTCTCCCAGCGGTACTAACTTGAATATTAAAATATAATTGGTGAAAGATTGAAGCCCCTTAAATTCCTTCGCGATCGACAGAGGTGTGCGATCAGCAAGATCATGCTCTCCGATCAGGCGTGTAAGAATCGTGACGCCCACAGTCGCTCAGCTCTGTCAAAGAACTGTCGTTACACGGCATGGTGTAAAATTACGAACGCGTGTGTGCATGCGGAAGGCTCTTTTTCGCGTGGGTCGCTTCTCCTATCTTCTCTCTCTCTCTCTTCCTCTCTCCTGTCCGACAGAAGTGACCGTGGATTTCATTAAACGCGAGCGTTTCGCGATGATTAATGTTTCCACGGCGGACCGACGCCCACGCGGCCCCGTTGCATCACACGTTCAGCTCCCTCTCTAATGTCTCTCTGGCCCTATTTCTGTTTCAGGTAAGCGGAACCAACACGTCTTCTCGCGAGCTGCGAATCAACCGAACAATTTCCACGGTGACGAAGGTTTGACACGCCTGTCCGATGCTCATTACCATCTAGAAGTTATTAGGTGTACGAATTAATCCGCGTTCCCAGTGGTTAATCAGTCGCAACAACATTCCGACCTCGAATCTTTCAACAATATCGAAAACACATTAATAGAATGTAGACGTTTATAAAAAATAGAAAAGTTGTGCACCAATTTCGAGTTAAAAATATTTCTTGTAAGTTGAAAATTTCACAAAGAAACGAATGCGAATTTATTTGTACACCAAATAGATAAACTAAAAGCGATCTTTGCAATTTTTCTTTGAAACTTCTACGACAATTCGGCTAGTATTTGGGGGGCGCGTACTAATTTTATCAGCGAGAAATATGCGGTAGAAACATTTTCTCCAACTCTCACCGCTTCATATTTACCAATTTAATAAGTCGTGTTTCCGGTGTACGGTCGCCGGAGATAGAAGCGACATGAAAATTGAATAGAAGAATTCGAAATCCGCGAATAATTAAACAATTGCATATTCGAAGATGAGCAATGTCGGCCAGCGTAACGATCGAAAAGAGGAAACCGGCTGTCGGAAGTGGGATCGTTAAAGATGATCGCGAAGGATCCTCGTAATCAGCCGGTTACGTAATCCAGGGGAGATGGAGTTGTGAATATCTGCACGGTCGATCGGCAAATGCCGGCGCGAAGGCGTGACCGATCGTCGGCCAGCCTTGACGTGTTCGGTAATTTATGCGGGATTTGTCATTGCGTGTCTGTCTAGTCGGAGAGTCTCCACTGTCCGAAGGAAGAGTCATCAGCCGGTTACGCCTATCCTCGAAAAATGGGAGGGAGATCGGTTAATTAGCGACCGGGTTGGCTAATGCATCCTTTTGTCTCCGCTTCCGAGTTTATCTGATCCCATTGGCTTTTGCCGCGCCAGTGGCTCGGCCACTGGTCGGCAGATTAGTAACTTCGATAGAACGCTCGACGATGGAAAAGCCCTTTCGAAAGCGTTTCACGTGGACCGCGACGCGGACGCAACGTGGTCCGCCCTCTGATGTGCATCACTCCACGCTGAGTGGAGTTAGACTGCAGTTTTCGGGCACTTATGCCACCCGATGTCAGGAGCTGGGAGAGTTTAACAATGTTCAACCTTTTCGATGGATATTCGTCCAGGAGTGGAATTTAAAAAATTCTTTTTTCGTTTCCTATCGTTCATTTTCCGCTACAAAATATTTTTGTCCGTTTAAACCAGGGTTGTGGAACATCCTAGTATTTCTTTTTGTAACGAAAGTTTCACGTGTTGCGTTTAATAAAATGGTTAAAGTTGATTGTACTTCGATGGTTCGACTCCATAGGATTTATGGTTCAATATACATGGAGTATGGAGCTAAACATTTTTTTACTATCGAACTCGTTCACTTTTTCGTACGGAATTTTTGTGCCTGTTCGATTGCAGGTTAGATTGCATCCTCACAATTTTTTGCAACAACATTTTCATTTGTTGCGTTTAAAGTTGCTCACACATGGTGTGAATCGTGTACTCGAAATCGGAAATTATTATTTGGCATCAGAAAATAGTAGATATTATAAGTACTATAAGACACAAGTATGGAAATTATACCGGGTTAGAATTTACTGTAAAAATATCAGCATAAGGAGGGCATCGTAATTACAATTTTTCCATTTAATCTTATGCAATAATAGGTCGTTGTATTTACACTTGCAACCTAACGTACGTCTGTTGCAACCTAATGATAACGAATCGTGCGTTTTCCAGACGGCTGGCATGATCTCTGGAAAGTCGGCGACAGCGATCATCCTCGTGTTTTGATAAATAGCCTGTTCGCACGTGCAACGTCTCGGACGAGAGTCGCCGATACTCGCAAGCTGATAAGAGAGCCGGCGCGACGCGTAAACGCAGATAATTAGTCGATGCAGGCGATAGTTCGACCCGATGATGCATCCGCGAGTAGATACATACGCCCGACCTTGATCTATCGGCGACGATCGCCGATCCGATCCGCGGGAACCGCGTTAACGATTTGCCACCGAGACGAGAAAAACGAAAGTAATTGACTGTTCGCGGCTGAGAAACAGTTAGAACCGCGAACACGGTTCTCGGGCCGCTTCGAGGGACCAGTTTTTTCCCCGGTCGATAATTACAGTCGACTACAGTTAACGACTGCGTAATCCTGGGCCGATCGTTCTTCTTAAACCTCGTCGATGTGACAGCTTAATGCCGGATCCGGTGTCTTCCTCTGTCACAATTAGTGGAAAAGCTCGTGGGAAATTATCCATCCTCATTTGCCACATTTGTTTCCCCGCGACAATTCTGAACAATCAAGAAACCCGTTATATTTATTATTATGGTGTTATATAAATACCCGTCGTGATGAATTAGAAAATTTCCAACTCGTTAAAATAATCAAGAAAATAAATATAATAATCTTGGAACCGACGCAGACAATTTTTCATTCGCATAATCCGCAGTCTCATTACACAGTGTGCATATTCAGCAGCAGTATCAGTTTCACAAATGCAAATGCACATGTCGCAAAGACATTTATCCCACGATATCGCCGCTGCATTAATTGCGATCGTGAGGATCGACACTGAGGTCACGGCGCTCCGATTCCTTCGCTATCGATACATCGAGGAGCCGCACGGATCCATAGATCTGCGCCTCGCCCTCTCACCAGCTTTTCCAGACGGCAGCGATTCTCTTCTTCGATGCGGCGCTGATTAGAATTCGATCGCGCGGCAGATAGTCTCGAAATTAATAATTCAGGACCGGCGTCGACGGTGGCTCAGCTTTATTTGCCTTTAATTGGTCGTTATTCATCGACTACCTGAGAGGAAGAGAAAGGATCGAGTAATTAATCCTGCCTTTATTATCCGCATCGAAAACGGAGGAGAACAACGATCGGGAAGATCTTGAATTGAAGGTGAATATGTCTCTAAGATATTGGAGAATGGTAATTGGAATACGATTGGGTTTGAACAATATAGTATTTCCAGATTAATTTCATTTGTCGGAGTTGTGCGCATCAGTTTTTCTTTCACGAATAAGCAAGAGGGAATTTATGTATAATGTTTCCGACTAAAATTTTTGTCCAAGCTCTCTTGTCCACCAACCAGAGAATTGTCTCAGACCAGCGACAGTTGAATGATAATTGTCAAAAGACTACAGGTCAGGAATACAAGACCTCCTCTCTGAAGAGACAGTCTTCTTTAAAATTATTTATATTGTTTTCGACTAAAATTTGTGTCCAAGCTCTCTTGCCCACCCATCAGAGAATTGTCTCAGACTAGCGACAGTTGAATGATAATTGTCAAAAGACTACAGGCCAGGAATACAAGACCTCCTCTCTGAAGAGACACTCTTCTTTAAAATTATTTATATTGTTTTCGACTAAAATTTGTGTCCAAGCTCTCTTGCCCACCAACCAGAGAATTGTCTCAGACCAGCGACAGTTGAATGATAATTGTCAAAAGACTACAGGTCAGGAATAGAAGACCTCCTCTCTGAAGAGACACTCTTCTTTAAAATGATTTATATTGTTTTCGACTAAAATTTGTGTCCAAGCTCTCTTGCCCACCCATCAGAGAATTGTCTCAGACTAGCAACAGCTGAATGATAATTATCGAAAGACTACAGGTCAGGAATACAAGACCTCCTCTCTGAAGAGACACTCTTCTTTAAAATTATTTATATTGTATTCGAGTAAAATTTGTGTTTAAACCGACACTCCTTGAAGGAGTTTCGCGCGGCATCCGCGAAAAACGCCGCAGAAAACGGCCGAGTGGAAAGGTTAATTAGTAAATAAATAATTATAACAGCTCGAGATTAAATCTGCCGGGCGGTCGTGTCGAGAACGAGTAGAAAGCGCGTCGCTCGCGGCACGCGGCGCGATCGCACAGAATAAAATAACGCTCCGAGTGCAATAAATAAACGGGGACCGTCGCGTGGGTGTGGCATTGTCGACGATGTGTCCGGTGATCCGCAAAGTTCAGCCATTTTTTCCCCTATTTTCGCTCGTTCGAGATCACGTCGCGAGAGCCTGATCTTTCGCTGTTGCACGGCGCCTTTGATGCTTATTCCGTGCACGGTTTAATTGCAAGAAAGTCGGCGCTCGATGCTTAAGACTGATCAATTAGCGCCGGTTCTGCTGGTTAGGCGAACCTAACGCCTCGTTGCGGTTCGCATTGATACTGTTTCGATATTCGACACATCCCTGTGCAAAATTAAAATGTGTTTGATCTCTTTAAACATTATTACTGCATTTAATGTACTGATTTTTACCATACATCCATAATCATTTCAATCGGTTAAAAATAATGGAACAGTGTGGAATGGAACTCTTTATACGTTTCTCCTGCATTTAATGTACTGATTTTTGTCATAAATGCATAAAACCAGCTCGAACAATGGAGAAAAATATCTGTCACGGTATGATTTCTGAATGAAATTAATTCTGCGAATTCTAACAAATCCTTTTGTATTCGCAGGGCCACTTAATGCTCAAAGAAAATGGAAAAATTGATTTCTCGAAAGTTCGAAAGCAGAATACGCCGTCGGTGATCCCTGTTGCTGGAGGGGCCGTAATTGCCCGGTGCATTATTGTCGAATTCCCGTCCGATTGCCATTCGACAGGTAAGGAAGAGGGGTGGCGGGCCGGTTAGGGTACTTGGCGAACGTTAATAGAGACGTGACAGGCGGCGCGACACGGTCACGCACAGTCTTCGGCCGTGATATACGCTCGTCGGTAGTGAATCGTGATCGCGAGGCGGCCCGATGCACCTCGCCGCGTCTGATAATGCATTAACGTCGGTGGATCAGAATATTAGCATAGCATACGCCCATCGCATTTGAATTGAGAGGCAGCAGCCCCTCGGCGTGGAAGCAGAAGCGAGGAGAAGGCGTCCCAGCGTCTCTTTGTCATGCTAATACCCGGCCCCGACATCCATCCCCAGACCGCTGAGATGACTCTGCATCGTTTACGCTACTCTGAGAACCGCGACGACCAAGACCATCCAACAGGACCGACGCTTCCGGTCGCATGGAACTTCCTGCGATCGGTCCTCACGCTTTCCCGCCTTCCAACGACACCGTTCCGGGCGCCGAACATTTTCCAGAAATGGTTGATCGTCTTCAGAAAATGATTGATCATGTTCAAGACGACTGAGTCCAATCAGATTATATTTATTGAATTTTTACGAATATTTTCGTGGCAGTTCCATATGTTAATGTATTCTATACATTGAGATACAGATCAATAAATATTGTCGGTTTTCAACAACTGCTTCAATGAATATTTTACGTATTAAAGAACAATATCAATGAGCGAGGTTTAAAAAAAATATTCATGATGCCCATGAGTAACATCTGCAGTACCATTAACCTTACAATATCGTGTCTGACTCGTCATGAAGATTCTGAACAGATTCTGATAAAAATGTACGTTAATAATTTCCTTTAAACCGAATTAAAATTCTATTTTGATTTTGATAATATACAGCTATTGGAGAACGTACAGGCATACAATACATATAAATTTTCTCCTTCTTTAGGAAATTATGATCTACAAAAACAGTTCTAATTACTGAAACCGTAAAATAAATCGTAGGACAATGTTTTAGCAGTTACAAATAACAAGGCTCTATCTACCTGCTTGGATAAACAAATTTATTGAATTAATTTCCATGCAAGCAACGTGATTATTCCAATAATTATAAAATGAAGAATTTAAGACCGGTCATTCGATCGGCATTGGTAGGTTTAGTCTTAAATGTGTACTTGAGAGGAACGTCAATTTCTGTGATTAACGTTTGCGTTAGAGAAGGTTCGAGAGCGGGTAAAACGGTCGAGCGATTTTTCTACGTTGACGGTTAGGGTGTTATGGTTGTGGAACATTATTCGCATCCCGTGCTCTGTGTCTCCACGGTCTGCCACCCCAGCAACGGTCGACAGTTGACACCGCTTTGACAGAGCGCCGCGTTCCAGCATTGTACGGAACCGCGTGAGCGTGCCGCCTCGCCATTGTTGGGGTGTCGCCCTGCGCTTCTCTCTTCGTCGCCTTTCCACCCCCGCATGCCGGAACCTTCGACTCGTTTCCTGGCATACTCTGCTGCCCGGGGATCGTTGCGTCTTTCTTGTCAATTAACTACTTCCATGTGAGCCTTCTATGGTATCACTGCTGGTACCAGTGTTTAGCAAAACTGTTCCTTGTGATGCAAATGTATTATGAAACTAGAAAGATTCTTCTTCCATGCTCGAATCTTCTCCTAGCCTAGAATCAACATTCAAAACAAGTATTCTTTTTAACACTTTATAGCAGGGGCGGCGAAACTGTAGCGCATTAGATGAATATAAGTGGCGCATTGTCTCTTTCTGCCTAGTTATTATTTTGAAGTAGGCGCCATAATTGAATATATCTTCATATTTTCAGCATCTCAGTGCTTTCAGTTGATTTCATACAGCCTTCTTACTCATCAGTTCGTCGCAATTTTTTGACAGCTTACAATTGTTGGATGTGAATTACGTTGTTGCAAATTTTTTGCATCAGTCATCATTATTGCAGATCGCTGCTCCAATAAACGCGTGTCTTTCGAACTCGTGAAAATCAATTAATTTAGTTGCGTGATTGAGTTATTCCTTTTGCTTCCTTAAGCGAAGCAGATCCTAGTCCTATTCCTATTTTTCATCCCCAACAATGAAGAGTTGCATGGCGCATCTGAACTCGTATACGAAAAAGAATTACTCATGGTATGTGAAAGGTTGGTCACTGCTTTATAGTGTACCTTTAACACTAGAAAGACGGGAGCTTAGTATATACCTATATTGCCTGAAAGCAGTCAAAATGACTGCATTGTGAAAAAATAACTAATGCGCAAAGAAATTTGTTTATCAGTAATTTTTAATATATTGTATATCACTTACAGTCATATAACAAGTTATTAATAAGTATTAACAATAAAAAAAATGTATTTCAGTATGAGATCATACACTCAGTGATCCTCCTTCCCATCTGAATTACGTTACAGCGCGTTCAAAGGGAACAAAGCGCGTGGCCAGGCCTGGCATAAAGATTCGAATAACAATAACAATAACTTTAGTTATTGAACAACTGCAACTTATCAAGTATATGTCGAAATCGACAATTTATCATGAACTTGTATGTTATCATATTATTCCAATCCAGAGCCGAACTGGTCTTTTCCAAGCAGTCAAAATGACTGCTTTTCGGCAATATAGGTATAACACACATATATATGCCGGAAGTGAAGGAGGGGGGGCAACAACAATGATTAATTAACCCATTTATATGTTGTAGAAAAAGTCACAAAATTATAAGAAGCTGTGTCATTATTTAAATAATTATTTTTTTAATTGAAATTCAAAAGCAGTCAAAATGACTTGCTTAGGCAATCTAGTGTTAAGAATTCTTTCCCCATGTGATAGTACACTGCGGATCTGCATTCACGTCTGCAAATTTTCAAAAAATGCTGAGACATTCATTCGACAGAATTTAGCACAATTTTTATTCATTCCAGATCTACAAAAGTCACCAGCATTGAAAATAAGATTTTATTTGATTCCGCTTTCTGAAAATTTGTCTACAAAAATTGAAAATTTCATAAAAATCTGCAGTACAGTGATTAGCGTCCGAACGCTTTGAAACAAAACCGAAAAAATTGCAAATAGCAGGCCCGGAACTATGACGTTGATACAGTTGCGATGAACCCACTCCACTCGATGAAGAGCCACCCTCGCTTGTCCCGCATAAAAGGCGAAAAACCGAGGGGCACGTCACTCGCGTGAACACGCGTGTCTCGCTGCGCGTGACACCCGCGCGGAAACCACGCCGCAGATTCCGCGCGCGGCTCTGTCTCTGTCGTTAAATTATTCATTCGCGCGTGTCGCGTCGTGTCGGGGAGAAAAACACCGGGCTGGGAAAAAATCTAGGGGAGAAAGGGAGACGCGTACGGGAGGCGTTTCGCGAAAACGAGAGAGTTACGCACTGCGTAATTGAGACGAGATCAAGTCGCAGGGGGACGTCGTCTGGAATTTCGCGGGGACGTATGTTGCACCTCGTACAACCGAACCGCAGAATTCATTAAGTCCAGTACAATTTATTAACCTTCTCGTGAACCACCCTTTGCACTCCTTTGTCGAGTGTGACTAAATATTCGAGAAAGAAAAATGTAGATAAAACTGGTTTTTGTACGAATTTGGTTCTTCCTTTATTTATTTCATTGTCTTATTTTTAGTTAAAAACAAATATAAGTTCCACAAATCTAAATTACGACAATGTTTGAGAGCTATATTTAACGTAATTAGTAAACGAAATTGTTTAAAATAAGTAGCAGTCAAGGAACTGTCCTTTGAAGTAAACTACGAATAATAAAAGTCTTATAATAGGGAATTGTTGGCAACAAAATTGTAAAAAATAATTCGGAGTACAAAGGGTTAAGAAAAATTATAAATGTGAACCGTTGAGGCTAGTAAGACTCCAGCAGCGTCGCCAAGCAGGGGAAATTGAGGGGAGTACAGTTGTCCCCTCTCTGCCAGTACCGCACGTCACATGACCGGCCTGGGCGGAAGAGTGGGGATGCTCGCCGCCGAAAAACGAAGGAATGGCGTCGAAAGGGTAAGGTGGAGTAGGAGACAAGTCTCAATCTGACGACACCGAGCCGAAAATAACTGTGAATATCGCGCAATAATGATCAAAAAGCTATGTGCCATCAAAATAAAAACTCTCCGCGTTAAAAGGTCGAGCGTGGTTTCTTCGGCGGGAATGCCACGGTTTCGTAATAAAAATTTCGACGTTTATAATACGCAACAGAGGAAAGTAGGATGGTGCACGTATAGTATGGCGATGGCCGCGTGAAAACCGATGGGGTTTCGTTATTCTCTCAGCTGTTTATCAGCTTTTAAACGAACCGTTTAGAGGGCCGTATTTTAATGGTTCGATATACTCCACGACACCGCCGGAGAAAATTCATAAGAGGGCATTTAGTGCGGTCGTTAAAATTCTGGAAAAGTCGTAAAACCGGGGTGCACGATGCGCACCGGCAACAGACCGGAGTTACCTGCCACCTGGTCAACACCGAAGGCAAGAACGAGTTTATGGAGGCAAAAACCGTGCCGACGACACGGCCCGCCTTTTTCGTCATCTCTCGAGACGCCACAGTTGTGACGGTCACTGCCGGTCATCACGCTATTTCGGCTACCTTCCGTGTCCTTTTGTTACCCTCTTTCTCTCTCTGCTATAGACGGTCCTGTACAGGGACGCTGTAAAACTATGGTCGGAAAAATCACAGAACCCCACTGCTGTCTTTGTGGAATCTATGATATTTTATATTGTCGTCTAGAGAGAACTGTCATGTTGAATTTATTCAAGATTACGTTTGAAAGGAGATAAGATTGAATTGATTTAAGATGAAATTAGGTACAAGATAAAATTAAATAAACATGTTTAAAATTGAACAAAATTGATTCAAGATGAAATTAGGTACAAGATAAGATTGAATTTATTTCTGACTCGATTTAAAACAAGACAATGTTGAACTTATGAGACTAAATTGGAAATTCAATTCCAGTGAAAGATCTAGGACAATTTTCCTGCGACTGCAACGAAGAATGCGACAATTCTAGAGAGAATTTATTTAAGGTTGAAGAAAAAAAATTGAATTCATTCAAGATTGATTAAATAGATTTAAGATGAAATTAGGTACAAGATAAGATTGAATTGATTTCTGACTCGATTTAAAACAAGATAAGGATGAATTATGACACTGAATTGGAAATTCAATTCCAGTGAAAGATCTACGACAATTTTCCTGCGACTGTGACTTTTCATGCGACAATTCTAGACAGAATTTATTTAAGGCTTAAGAAAAAAAATTGAATTCATTCAAGATTGATTAAATAGATTGAAGATGAAATTAGATACAAGATAAGATTGAATTTATTTCTGACGCGATTTAAAACAAGATAAGGATGAATTATGACACTGAATTGGAAATTCAATTCCAGTGAAAGATCTATGACAATTTTCCTGCGACTGAACGAAATTCTAGAGAGAGAGAGAGAGACTCATGTCAACGATTCTCAGAGAAGTTTTGTCACGGGAGAAGAACAGTTGGTTCACGGGTCGACGGTGTCGCTGGAAGAATTGCAATAAAGATGACGTCCGTGTTGCCCCGAGAGGAGAGGAAGCTCGGCGTCGTTGCACCGTGTCCTGGGCCGCGAGCGGGTCGGAGCGGAGCCCGAGCGTTCGCGCGTCTGACAGGTTCATTAACATACTACACAGCGTATTGCAACGCGGCGACGATCGATTATGTTTCGTAGCGAGTGCCTCGGCACGCCGCGAAGAGTTATCGATGGATTTCACGGTTTTACGCAAAGAGACGCGTAACCGAGTCCCCGGGCCCGAAGGCAGAGCCGATCCAAGGCCTCCTATCGCCATAATCCTATCGCGGATCGTGAGTCATGAATCGTCCGTGGCAGCAACATTCAAAGGGAATTTTCTTCTTCTTCTCTCTCCCTCTCTCTTTCTCCCTTTGTCTCTCTCTGTGCATGCTCGCGTGGAGGCGACCTTTCCACTCGCCTGTCGATGTCGCCGGCAAATTAATTCAACCCGCGAGCTACTTTGACGACCGTTTAATCCCGCCTGATTGTAAATCAATAATTAACCGCGACGCTATTACGCTGTTTGTTCCCCGGGAACAAGAAAGTAATTACGACTACAACGGTTTTTAACGTGCAGCTAGTTGGACCTATTATGTTGATTTCAGTTGAATCGTACAGAATCGTACAGAATCGTAAGTACAACATCATACAACATCGTACCGAATGATAGAGAATCATGTACAGAAACATACAACATCATACAACATCATACCGAATGATAGAGAATCATGTCCAGAAACATACAACATCATACATCATCATATAGAATGATAGAGGATCATGTACAGAATCATACAACATCATACAGCATCATCCAGAATGATAGAAAATCATGTATAGAATTATACAACAACACACAACATCGTGCAGAATGATAAAGAATCATGTACAGAATCATACAACGTCATACAACATTATACAGAATCATAGAGGATCATGTACCGAATCATACAACAACATACAACATCATGCAGAATGACAAAGAATCATGTACAGAATCATACAACGTCATACAATATCATACAGAATGACAGAGGATCATGTACCGAATCATACAACAACATACAGCATCATCCAGAATGATAGAAAATCATGTACAGAATCATACAACAACACACAACATCGTGCAGAATGATAAAGAATCATGTACAGAATCATACAACGTCACACAACATTATACAGAATCATAGAGGATCATGTACCGAATCATACAACATCATACAACATCGTACCGAATGATAGAGAATCATGTACAGAAACATACAACATCATACAACATCATACCGAATGATAAAGAATCATGTACAGAATCATACAACGTCATACAACATCATACAGAATCATACAACGTCATACAACATCATACAGAATGATAGAGAATCATACAAAATCATACAGAATGATAGAGAATCATGTACAGTATCATACAGCTTCATACAGAGTGATTCATAATCATGTATGGGATCCTGCAACATCATACAGAATGATAGAGAATCATGTACAGAATCATAGAACATCATGCAGAATGATAGAGGATCATGTACAGAATCATACAACAACACACAACATCGTGCAGAATGATAAGGAATCATGTATAGACTCATACAACATCATACAACATCATATAGAATGATAGAAAATCATGTACACAACCATGGTGAATCGTGTACAACATCATACATTATCATACAATATCATACAACATCATATACAATCATTCGTTAATTTCACAAATTCCTTTAACGTGCTGATTTCTCACTTGAGCAACGAAGAGTTAAAGCGAGAATAAAACAGATTTTCCGAATTGGTACACGGTGTCCACGTTGAAAGAAGCTTGATACCAGGACATTTTCGTGCATGCGGGTATCCTTGGAAACTCTGTCGCGTCCGGAACACGAGGGAACACGTCGTGATCTTTGACGGTGGCAGGTTCGCTCGTAATAAGGGTATTAAAATCTCCGGTCGCACGGTGCACATGGGATCGTCGTCTCGCGGAACACGGGACAGATTTGGGTCGTTCGTTTTACGATCGCCGACCAGTACGTATATTTCCTCTGTTCGCGAGAGAGCTCGTGCTTGCACCTGTGTGCGCAAGTGCACGTCGAGCGAGAGCGCAGAGTCGAAGAGGCCGAGAGCCGGTGAGCCGCGTTCGCGTGATGCATATTTTTCATGAACTCGCCACCTTTCCGTGACACGGCGGAGTACCCGGGCCCTTCTGCGAACGTATCCGCTCGCCCATCGCCCCGGCTACTCGTAAAGCGACCTTATTTTTTACGACTTCTCGGTCACGATTAGCGGAAAGAAGCGGAATGAAATCCGAAAGACGTTCTCGAACGCGAAGCTATTCCGACGTCGAACGGTGCCTCCGCACGAAGCCACCATTGCGAAATGTCTCTTCGAACCACGTGAAGACAGTGCAACGTCGCATCTCTCTGCGGAACCGACATAATGATGATGATATTTTTCATTTACGATTATTGAAATTCCACGAATTATATTCAACATATTTATTCAAAGAATTGCGATGAGCAAAAGTGACAGCGGTTTCGAAATTGCGAAATGCAGTGGTCAATTTTTCTGAAACGTTCTCAAGGTGATTTGCAGAATCGTCGTTGCGACAATTCGGATTTATTGCAACCGCATGCTTGAAGCGACAGGTGATCGCCGCGAACTACAATTTAATTGTTTACGACAGGTATATCTTTATTGAAATTCCGCGGGCGACAGGTGGTCCCGTTCAATTTCAAATTTCTCCTATCTTCGCCTGTCGCCCGTATACTTCGAAAATTCCGAATCGTTTGTTTACGACTCTGATATCTTTATCGATATGTCTCGCGACAGCTGGTCCTGCTTCGCTCTCCATTTTTCAATATTACGATTTGCCAAGCGGTCTTAATTGAATAATTATAAATGACGTTCCGTTTCGAAACTCGCGAACTTTCGTCGGCGTTCTAAATTCACTTGCAGATCGTTAGACTGCGTTTGTGCTTCAACCATACTTAAACCATATTTAAATTCTTCTGATACGTTTACTATTTCGGGATCCGTTTATTTTTATCGTAAATGCAGAAGATCTACTTATCACATTTAGCTCGTGGATTTTTATTTTGAATAATTTTTTTCAGAAAACCATTAGGCACAGTTTATTAAGGCAAGCTCACTATTTGAGCTTGAGAGACAATTTTTAACTTATTACTAATTTTACTTGGCTCACTAGTTCATTAGTTAAAATTGATAGCATTTCTAATATCATAAATATTTTGCTTCTGGTAGAGTATAAATCATGTGTACTGCATCTCACGAATTTCCCATAAATGCACAAAAATCACCAATCAAATGAAAGTATTAATCGTTTCTTAAACAGAAATAAATCGTAAACAATGATTTTTCTGATTGAACGATCTCATTGGTTCGATTCCGTTCCTCCTTGTGTCATAATTCTTTTCGATCGAGCAATCTCGAAAATGGAGACGAGTATATTCGTTACGATCGGATTGGACGTCGAAGCGGCGAAAGATCGATATTGCGGAATTTATTAAAGGCCCGGGCCCCGTGTGAATTAACATAACCCGTAAATATCAATTTGTACGAAGCAATTTGGGCCTCGTGTGTGGACGGTCGGGACACAGCGGAGCCGAGGTATAATCGCGCGTGCACGCACTTACGTATGTACATGCGTGGGGACGGTTTATCGTGATGCCGCTATCGCGATGCTGCTTCCTTAATCGGGGACATCGTAAGATTTTTATGTATGCCATTAGACCAGCCTTGTCCCCGATAATTAGTGAGTTTAAAGCTGCGCCCGCTGGACGAGCAAATTAAGGACTCGCCGCACCGCACCGCGTCGGTTCCAGATAAAAGATTAATGTTTCATGGCACTCTGCAACTGGACTGTTTCGGACAATTGGCTTCCAAACGGGGAAACTCGATTTCTGTCATCGACATGTTTTATTGTTTCCGGAAAACGTTTCTCAGTTTTTATCCCGTTCGTAATCTAAATATAAATGAACTTTCCTTTTAATTTTAAACAATTTATGTTGAAGAAAAATCACTGTTTGAAATGGTCAGCAAAAGTAGCTCCTGAAGAAAATGAGTAAGAATCGATTTTAAAAATGACAAATAAAAATGGCTTTTTAAAATGGCAAACAAAAATCGTTCATTATGATGGTACACAAAAATGGCTCCTGAAGAAAATGAATAAGAATCGATTTAAAAAATGACAAATAAAAATGGCTCTTTAAAATGGCAAACAAAAATCGTTCATTACGATGGCACACAAAAATGGTTCCTGAAGAAAATGAATAAGAATCGATTTTAAAAATGACAAATAAAAATGGCTTTTTAAAATGGCAAACAAAAATCGTTCATTATGATGGCACACAAAAATGGTTCCTGAAGAAAATGAATAAGAATCGATTTTAAAAATGACAAATAAAAATGGCTTTTTAAAATGGCAAACAAAAATTGTTCATTACGATGGTACACAAAAATGGCTCCTGAAGAAAATGAATAAGAATCGATTTTAAAAATGACAAATAAAAATAGCTCTTTAATATGGCAAACAAAAATCGTTCATTATGATGGTACACAAAAATGGTTCCTGAAGAAAATGAATAAGAATCGATTTTAAAAATGACAAATAAAAATGGCTTTTTAAAATGGCAAACCAAAATCGTTCAGTATGATGGTACACAAAAATGGTTCCTGAAGAAAATGAATAAGAATCGATTTTAAAAATGACAAATAAAAATAGCTCTTTAAAATGGCAAACAAAAATCGTTCATTACGATGGCACACAAAAATGGTTCCTGAAGAAAATGAATAAGAATCCATTTTAAAAATGACAAATAAAAATAGCTCTTTAAAATGGCAAACAAAAATCGTTCATTATGATGGTACACAAAAATGACTCCTGAAGAAAATTAATAAGAATCGATTTTAAAAATAACAGATAAAAATGGCTTTTTAAAATGGCAAACAAAAATCGTTCATTATGATGGTACACAAAAATGGCTCCTGAAGAAAATGAATAAGAATCGATTTTAAAAATGACAAATAAAAATGGCTCTTTAAAATGGCAAACAAAAATCGTTCATTACGATGGCACACAAAAATGGTTCCTGAAGAAAATGAATAAGAATCGATTTTAAAAATGACAAATAAAAATGACTTTTTAAAATGGCAAACAAAAATCGTTCATTATGATGGTACACAAAAATGGTTCATGAAGAAAATGAGTAAGAATCGATTTTAAAAATGACAAATAAAAATGGCTTTTTAAAATGGCAAACTAAAATCGTTCATTATGATGGCACACAAAAATGGCTCCTGAAGAAAATGAATAAGAATCGATTTTAAAAATGACAAATAAAAATGGCTTTTTAAAATGGCAAACAAAAATCGGTTCATTACAATGGTACACAAAAATGGCTCCTGAAGAAAATAAATAAGAATCGATTTTTAAAATGGTAAATAAAAATGGCTCTTAAAAACGGTAAACAAAAATCGTTCATTACAATGGTACACAAAATCATTTTTTGAAGCGGTGAACAAAAAATGGCTGTTTAAAATGTCAAATAAAAATCATTCTGTAAGAAGATGAACAAAAACCGCTTTTACAAAAGAAGGAGCAACCAATCAAGCGCAACAACTCCCATAAAAAATTAGGCGATCTATCGGCTAGTGCTCCGTGAAATCAGCATAAGATCGGCCCTTTTTCGGAGGCTCTAGGGTTCAGTTCGCCCTGAGGTGGATTCGTTGGTCCCCGCAGAACCGACGACGTTCTCTCGCTGTCGCTCGTTACGCTCGGCTCTCGTGATTTAACGATCGAAAATTGCGAGACGCCCGAAATTTTCGACCACGGTGTCCCGTTACCGAGGCGAAATTTATTAAAGGGAGAACCCGGTCCGTGGCCCCTATTGTGGACCGTGCCTCGTAATTAAGACCTTCCTCGGAGGGCCGCGCGCTAATTATGATTACCGGCGCGTGCGTGCTCCCATGGAAATCGGAACCGGCCGGACGCCTCCGCGATTTTCCACGTTTCGCGAACCCTGATGCGGCTGTTCATTTTATGTACAACAGAATATCCATTAAGTGGTCAAGAGAAACTAATATTCAGGCTAAATTAAAAAATTTCTGGCTAAAATACGTGTTACCCTTAGCAGAAAACGCTCAAAATATTTCAAACCGATCGGTCGAATTGTTCCAGAGAAAAAGGGACATGACTCAAGGGAGGAGCCTCCATCGTCGGTTCGGATAATCGAGGATCCACTATATCGTGGATTAAACGCGCAAACGTGTTCCGAATTGTATCGTGTTTGGACTCATTTTAATTGAAAAAGTATGGCGGATATGCTGCTGAAAATTTTATAAGGAAATTGTAATAAATAAAGAAATTACAGCAGATTTTCTGCGATAGCGTCTGCACACGATCTAAGAGTGACACTTCGGTCGCGACTTTTTGCATGGCGAATGGCAATCATGATCTCGACGAAAAAAGGAAGATTGGATGGAAGAGAGGGGTGGATCCGCTCGTAAATGGCGGACGCCGTGGACGAAGAAGCTGGTCGCGACCGACGGGATTCCATGGCGGCAATAAATACACAATTAAGCTGCGTTGATGTCGATACCGGGTCCCAAGAACCGTTTAACGACGCGATAAAATCGGGTGACAAGTGTCACCGGGATTATAGCGGAGCCCGGGCACAATAGGAACAAATCCTTGGCCATAGGGCGCGTCTCACGGCCATAATTTACCTGCGGCCGATCTTTCCTCGGAGGTACTTTATTAAATTCGAATGGGAGGAGGAAAAAAGCAGGCCGAAAGAGAGAAACGTCGAGAGAACGGGAGAAATACAGCGCAGTGAAAGGAGAGCTAGGAAAATCTGAAAAGATGACAGGGGACACGGGGAGTAGAAGGCGGCAGTAAAATTCCACGGCTCGTACGTCGTAATTAGAATGGACCAGCGTGAACTATTCTGTAACGTGAGTCGTCCGGTTTAACGATAATTGCAATCAACTTTATGTTCCGCAGCTGTGCCGATGCATTTTGTTTTCAAACCGTTCCGTGACCGCGTGCATTCTAGCAGGTGTCGGTTAGCCGATAGTTATTTAGGGGCGAGAGACAGGAACATTGGCAGTCTCTCTCCCGCGTTACAGAATCTTTGCAGCTACTTCTTCTAACAAATCTCCACCGATTTGAAGGAATCGTCCCTATTAACGTAGTTATAGTTTCTTTCCTTGATTTTATCGTTGACGTTGTTCGAATTCATAGCTCTATCGAGAAAAGAATATAAATGGTCTTCTTACACCTATTTTTGAATTTTTTCTCTTGTAGGCTAAATTTTTAAAAAAATTTCATTTATATACGTATTACCCTTAGTGGAAAAGGCGCAAGAAATTTCAACCCGATCGGTCGAACGGTTACTGAGAAAAAGGAACATGAATCGTCAGTTCGGATAATCGAGGTTCTACAATATCGTGAATTAAACAAGTAAATACGATCCGAATTGTACCGTGTTTGGACTCATTTTAATCAGAAAATCGTCGCCAATGTGTTGATAAATGTTTCATTAAAAAATTAGTCGACATAAATAATTAGCAGGTTAATAGAACCACTAAAAAGAGAAATAAAGTCTGGTTCATACGTCTCGCAATGAATGCAAACAATTTTTATTTTCCAGAAAGATCCGCAGGCTAATGATTAGACTCTGAACTCGATCCCTGTAGCAATAACATCGACGATTACGTTCGACGGAGCCAAAAAGTGGCGTAATGAAGTTCGGTGGCTCGACAGCGAACTGCAAACCGTTTCGGACAGTCGACCGATTGGATTCCGTGGAATTGCGGTTCGCGAAGAGGGTACAAAGAGCGACAGAGGGAAAAAGTGAGAGCCGTCGAAGAAGCGGGGGTGTGTAGGACGCGCACACAGAGAGAGGCACGCTTTTGATCGTGGTCGCGTCGCCACGGCTCGGCACGGAAATCCGATTTGTCAGGCAATTTGTCCCGCGACAAAATTTAAATCGCAAAGCGTATTTCGGTTGGCCGAGGAGGACCGCGGGGGTGGGTGGTGGCAGAACGCTGTGTGTCCTTGCGCCAGAGGGGATTCAAAGTGGATTCGAATAATACGCGGTAAAACGCGGGCCGAGGGTGAATCCGAAATTCGACGTTGTAATCGCATTTCTCGCGGCCAGACACTTTCAGTGACAAAGCGATCGCCGATATTGCGTTACCGCGAGCCGTTTAACGTCTCTGACGCTCACTCCGCGATGCAAAATTCAGGAACCACCCCCCCCCCCCTGACGTCGATCGAACTTTGCTGGGTCACTGTTGGATCTACGGGACGAGAATTGTTCCGAGTCTCGTATGTGTGTTTCCTTTAGCTTTCGGCTTGCTTTGAGCCACGCAGAAACTTCTGTAAGGGCACTAAGAACTCTCGAATTTATTTTTTCCTAAAATACCATTCATTTTCTCAGAAACTATAAGTGATACCTTGAAAAGTTTTTTTTGTTAGATTCCATTTATTTTTGACAAATTTTCAAAGTTTGGTCCGAAGGAAATTAAAAGATATTGCACCTACGAATTCATAATATTTTAAGAAAGCAATGTTATTCATTTTCTCAGGAACCCATATCTTGAAAACATTTTTTTTGTTTGATTCCATTTATTTTTGACAAATTTTCAAAGTTTGGTCCGAAGGAAATTAAAAGATATTGCACTTACGGCTTCATAATTTTTTAAGAAAACAATGTTATTCATTTTCTCAGGAACTGATATCTTGAAAAATTTTTTTTTTGTTAGATTCCATTTATTTTTGACAAATTTTCAAAGTTTGGTCCAGAGAAAATTAAAAGATATTGCACCTACGGCTTCATAATGTTTTAAGAAAGCAATGTTATTCATTTTCTCAGAAACCCACATCTTGAAAAAATTTTTTTTGTTTGATTCCATTTATTTTTGACAAATTTTTAAAGTTTAGTTAAGAGAAAATTAAAAGATATTCCACTTACGGCTTCATAATTTTTTTAGAAAGCAATGTTATTCATTTTCTCAGGAATTGATATCTCGAAAAATTTTTTTTGCTTGATTCTACTTATTTTTGACAAATCTTAAAAGGTTGGTCCAGAGAAAGTTAAAATATATTGCACTTACGGGTACATAGTTTTTGAAGAAAGCAATATTTTGAGAAACTCTCGCGTTAAAATATGCAGAAAAAAATAGAGAATGGAACAGATTCAGTAAAATATGTTTTGATTGTTTGTAGACAATCAACGAATTCGAGAAGAAAGGGCCACGAATTAATTTGTGCACCTAATACCTTTGAAAAGAATAATAATAAAATATTCGATCAGAAGAATATCTTCGAATTGAATGGTCCACTATGTTTTCGGCAAGGGCGACTGTCTTCTTGAATAGACTCAGTCCGAAGGACCACTCGCAGTGGCACTCGCAGCATTAATTAAGTGGCGTCTCCCTTTTTCTCCTGCGAGGAGGGTACACTGCGAAATTGCGAATGAACTCGCGAAATGAAAGAGCCTGTTTCGACGAAGTTGTTGCGACGAGGCCTTTCTTTTTCTGTGGATCGCTTTTACAGTGGCCCTACGCTTCCGAATTATTTAAAGCAGCCGAAACGATGCTTTTCATATCCTCTTACTCGCGATCATGCGCTTTCTTGATACTGTGCCACTGCTTGAGCATCTCCTTCAGTGTAACATCGAGTGTGGGCTGAATTTTTGGCGGAAAGTATTGTCAGCGTTGTAATTTAAATATTATTATTAGTGAACTGCGTACTTTTATGCAGTTGCTCATTTTTGTAGATTATTTTCTGCAATATTGTCTAATTATAATATGTAGTAGAACGCGGGGCACATAACCGAGTGGCCCGGTCCTGACAGTGACGACCACACGTGTTCTTCTGACTGCACTATGCTGTTAATTAAACCTTTTTGTTATGATACATCCGAGTTAGTCACTACAAATATACAGCATCCGAATATTTAATTAGGGTAAATTTTACTTTACCGGACTCAAAATTTGTGCCTTTATCCTACAAAATATGATGTATTTGGTATGTAATCTAGTACATTTGTACCTGGGGCGGCGGCAGATCGAAGTTTCGATCCTGTAGGATCGACGGTTCAGGAGTTATGCTTGCTTAAAGTTGAGAAATCTGCAGTGTTTTTGACAGATAGAGACGCCGCCATATTGGTCCGTAGTAACGACCGCGAGCCGCTTACCGAGCAGAACCGCCGGTCACCAACCAACTAATTAATTATTCTGCTCGGTAAGCGGCGTGCGACCGTAACTACAAACCAATATGGCGGCGCCCTTACTTGTCAAAAACACTGCAGATTGCTCAACTTTAAGCAAGCATAACTTCTGAACCATTGATCCTACAGGATCGAAACTTCGATCTGCAGCCGCCCCGAGTACAAATCTACTGGATTACATACCAAATAAATCATAATTTATAGGAGAAAGGTACAAATTTTGAGTTCGGTAAGGTAAAGAGGAACCTTTAATTATGTCTAAAACACTTATTCCCGGCGTGAAATAATTGTACACCATTATATATAGAAGTCGATTACATTTAACAATTAGTCGGCTGTTACCTTCGTCGAAAACGAATGTCCAAAGTCTCGGCCGTCATTATCCCAATTACTTTGATTCGACGTTAACTGTCCGGTGGCATTCTTATATTGTTTGTTTCTGCTGTTAATAGGCTCTTGATGCGAGCAATAAAGACGGCATTATTATGATCAACATGTGTGAGCGAATAATTCGACGCAATCATTCCGCGGGTCCGGTTCAATTAATTGCTCGTAACAATTACGACTCGAATTACCAGAATGTTTTCGATTATTCCGCGATAGCCGCCCGCGCTCGCGTATACGATTACACGAGGCGCGTTCTTGTTCACAATTTTCATTATATTCGAGACGGAAACATTCCGGACGGTGGTCCCGGACTCGATTCCTTTCGTCTCGCATCGTAATTACAGAATGAACAGGGACACCCGGTTGGGGATCGCGGATGCAATTAAGTCCTGGTCTGTTCTGTTCTGTACGAGTGTCCCCGGGACTGATTTTATCGGGCAGACTCAATTTCGCTGACCTCTACGCATCGCGGTCATCGATAATTGTTCCGAGATTGCGGAATCGCGTGAGACGACCGATCGCCTCTCGGTCAATGCCTGCGAATCCGAGAAACTTCGTGCGAGCGAGGGACTCGACCTGCCAATGACATATTTTGCAAAAGAAAGTCACCCGTTCACGCTAGAACTGCCGAGCCTTAAACGAGACTGGTGTAAATTCATTTATAATAATTAGACAGCGGATTTTAGGAATTTATAGCAAAAATGAATAGGTGCAATATAAAACAGTAAAAACATTAGAGGAACTTAAAAATACTGTTATATTGTTTTCAACCTATTAAACATGTTAAGAAAGAAAATACATTTCCATTTCGCTCCAGTTTGTTGCAATTCGGGTAGAAAATTATTATTTTGCATAAGGACCTGTTGTCTAATAATAATTAGACCGCGGACTTTTATGCAAAATAAAAATGTTTTGCATCCATTGTCGGAAGCAGGTATAAAAATTGATTTCATCCCTTAACGACTTTGTTGCATTAAAAGCAACATTACAACATTCTTGAATTTTTTAAATCTTTCACTGTTTTATATTTCGCTCAATTTCTTCATAAATGCATAAAGATCCGCAGTCTAGTAATAATACTGGGATTAAATTAATTCAGGGTGCACAGTACACTAAAAAAATTCTCAAAAATAGATTTCCATAACTTGAGGAATTGTGGAATTATTTAATATAGACTGCCTCAAAATGTACTTCCTCCAAATGACCTTGATCATGCAACCCTACCAGAAAATATAAAGATAACTATTTCTGCCTGAAAATAATTCAAGTAATTGCGGGAACCTTGAATGAAATATCATCGACTCGGAGAGCCTGTTCCAAGTTTCTCTTTGTCCTCTCGATTCCGTGGTCTGAATGGTCTGCGCGGAAGAATCGCGGAGAGGCCCTCGAGTATCTTTGCGTTATTAATTAGCCGCGAAGTGAGACGAGCTGATCGATCAGCATCCGACGAAACGACTACGGCAGACGATGGTTTCCAGGGGCCGATCGCCGACGTCGGAAATGTTTTTTTTTTCTCTCGGCCGGTAATTTGCCTCCCCCGCATTTTCGAAGGGGCGGGCCACGCGCGGAACGGGACGCGATATTTCGGGGGTGCGTATTGTGGCCGCGAGCACCCCGTCCAGCCGACGGTGACTCATTATTTTCGGCTAGCCGTTCTCATCCTTCCTAAACCCTCGATCCCCGAAAACCCACCCCCGACTCACCCCCTGCGCTCTCGAGGAACACGCACGCCATCGAGAAAGAGGGACAGAGAGAGAACGAGAAAGAGAAAACGCGATTGTGTGCTGGAATCTCTCGATATACGCGGACCACCCCCGCCTCCTCTGCGTCCGATTTCACTTCGCTGCCGTATAATAATTTCAATAATCCCGGGACCCCACGGCGCCCAGGATTAATACCTAGCGAACGACCAAGATCGACGGGAGAGGGGATCACGAGTGGGTCCATTGAAAGAAGAAGGGCGCCGATTAATTTCAACTCGTTGCCCACCTTTGCTCCCTCCACCCTCTCATCCCCTTCGATTATGTACTCTTTCTCTCTCTCCGGTTCTGTTTCTTTATTGTGGACCCCGCGCTTTTCTCTCGAGTGATTTCCTTTTCTTACTTTTCTTTTCGGGGAATGGGGCGCGGGACGGGAGATTCATCGGTGGGGCGATGGGGTTTTGTCTGTTGGGTTTGTATTATTTCGCGCTGGAGGTGTGGGGAGTCGAATGATTGTCCAGATGTATTTTGTTGCGATCAACAAGTTACCAATTATTTCAGATGCTTTCATTGAATCACCCTTATAATGCAAATCTACGTTATAAATGAACGTTATCTGCATCGATTACGAGACGGGGGAACGAACTCCACAAGGAAAAGGAAGAACAATGGACGAAGGAAATCGCTAGCCGAAAAACAGCAACAAAGAGTCAAGATAAATGAGCGGTCATTAAAGAGTCCGGAACCGCCAAGAGGCGAGCACTCGATTGCAATTGCTTTCGGTGCATGCAAAGACCCTTCGAACTTTCGAAGACCGCGGGAGAAGAGAAAACAGCACGGCGCGAGCGAGAGAAAAAAAACCGGGGGTTGAAAATACAAGAGGGGTGAGGGGATGGAGAAAGAGAACGGATAAACGAGGCTGGGATAAGGGAGCCTTTACCGGGATGAGATTCGATCCGTCGGAACAGGCGAATTTGGCTACCTAATTCGCAAAAGGGGCGGGGGAGGGGGGTTTTAGAGGGGGTGGCTCTCGCGCGTGTCTCTCGCCAGCCGCAGCCTACAAATGGGATTAGGTTTGCCGGCTCAAACGCCGCTTTTGGCCGGTCCCCACCGACCGGCGACGAATTGACAATTGACAGAATTGATACAGGGGGCCACGTGCGCCTGCGAAACGCCCCCGGCAACCCCCTCCAACGATCCCTGGAAATTGCACACGACCGCGAAATCGAGCCTCCTTTCTCACCCCATTACCGAATTTCCGGCAAAGGGAACACACCAGCCGAGCTGCGACTCGGAATTTATGCGAGGCGGATGCTCCCGTAAGGGTTGCTTCTCCCTTTCTAGCTTATTTCTACTCTCTCCCTCTCTATCGTTCTTTCTCTGCTTTTTGATCTTTTTCCCAGGCAATCTTTAAATTGTGCCCGGCTGTTCCGAGCAGTAAAAGTTTACGCGTTACGCGTGAGTCTAGGAGCATCGATGACTGCCAATCCCACTGAGTGCCGACGAAAGCTGCGGAATGATTGCCGGGGGTGCGCTATGAAATTCTAGCGCCTCGCGTTTAGGGTATCGCCTCCTACGCGGTTCACTCTCCGGCCGTAACGAGATGCGCGGTTTTAATGGTGTGCGGTTGGGACATTTTATTATGAAATGACCCACACAGACTTCCTCGACCAGTATTCTCACCAATATACACTTATACACTTCGCCATGAAAAAATTCGACGTGAGGTGAATAGTACACATTTGGCTTTACATCCTCAATTATTATTAGACTCGACGATTGCTACTTTATTTAACCATTTATTCATTACTAGCTTTCCCCCGCCACGCGTTGCTGTGGCTCAGTATTTTTTAAAAGCATTTTTTACTTGTCACAGATGTAAAATTGCTAAACATTAAATAAGAAACAAACACGAACTAAAAGACAAAGAAAAAACTTAATAATTTAAAAATACTAACCAAATATTTCAATTCAAACGCAGATCAATCTACTCAGCTGAATTACAATGCAATGAGGAACTTACAGAACAAATCACTCCGAATAGCTCAATCTTTCTATTTATATATATTTCACGATATAATTTGAAGCAGAACACCACTGAGAAGATTCTTCATGACGCATTGGTGATAATGCGAATCAACACGAAACCATATCGATTATTATACATCAATGTTTTCGCAAACGCGCCACATTCACATAACTTGAAATAAGCAGTTAGCGTTGTAGCCGGTGGAAAAAGTCGTCGAAACTCTTGAACGAACGGACTTTTTCGCATGCTGATTTCTCATAAACCTTCCAGAAGAAACGCTGCGTCTAATGGCTCATACCCCAGCTTTCTACGTTCAGCCGTTACGGAGATGTTCGATTACAAACAAACAGACATTTACATTTTTATTTATATAGATTTGGATAACGAGGGCGTAAAGATGTTATTTTGGCGTGTAAAACGTATTTCCCAAGGGTACGAGATTTTCTAGATTTTTAAATCTCGTCAGATTTTGTTAACTTTGATAGATTTCAGAAGTCGAGCCTGAAGACATCACCGTCCTCTGTAAACACGCGTGTTGCACGAACCGAATCGACGGTGGTCCGCGTTCTCTCGTTTCAGTTTTGTTGGTCGACTTTGATCGAATCCTTTCCTTTTGCGTGGACGTTCACGCAATGTTTTGTAAAACGTCGGGCCTCTCCCTCTCTCTTCAGAGAGAGAAACTTGTAATCTTGTTTTGCGTTTGCTTCTATGCAACCGCAGCGCGATCCATTTCGATCGTGGACTCGTTAAAATTTTTCCCCCGACGGTCGAATAATGTTATTAACAGTTAAACGATCGGAAAATAGAGAAGCGAGTCCCGTGATTAAAGTTACTTTTTAATCGGGGCCCCGGGACTTCTCGAACGGCGAAACCCATGCGCGCTCGATTACCGCGGCTAGAAAAATTCGAAAGATGGCGCGGGGAGAGCAATAGCAAGAAGCAAACCGGCAACAAGCAAGAGGATCCCCGGCGCACGCATACGAGCGAACTTAATCGCCGGTAAACGCGCGTGCAACTTATAATCGACTTACGAAACAATCTCATCAATAACCCCGTTCGACAAGCGTAATTTACGAGCAGACGTAAATAATTAAGCGAACGTGATCGTCGACGCGAGGCCCGGTCAACGATCAGCTCCATGGTCGAGAACGCGTAACGCTTTTCCATCGCGCCCAGGTTATCGAATCGCCGTGGGAATCGGCCATTTCGATGTTGATGGATTTCAATGGTCGTTTTGAACAGTCCAGGTTTCCTCGCTTAGTTCTGCTGATCTCTGTCGATCTATTCTTCTCTGGTCTCTATTTATTTTCGATTGATTTTCGTCCGAAGGATTTGTGGTACCATTGTTAATTGGCTTGCTTGGATTAGATGGAGGTACGTAGTTCACTTGAATTTTATATAGGCACTTTGTGATTTGATTTGAAATGATACTTGAACCCATTTTATCTTGAAGGTACATGAAAGTACCATTGTTAAAATGCTTTGTTGAATTAGATATAGATATACGTAGATCTTATTTTGAATTTAGTTGAGTTTCATTAAAAAATTTTGTAATTATGGACCACTTTTCAGTGGCACTTTAACACATTCTATCTTGCAGGTACTTGAAAGTGCCATTATTAAAATGCTTTGTTGAATTATTTTTAATTTAGTTGAGTTTCATTAAAAAATTTTGTAATTATGGACCTCTTTTCAATGGCACTTTAACCCATTTCATCTTGAAGGTACATAAAAGTACCATTATTAAAATGCTTTGTTGAATTAGATATAGATATACGTAGATCATATTTTTAATTTAGTTGAGTTTCATTAAAAAATGTTGTGATTATGGACCACTTTTCAGTGGCTCTTTAACCCATTTTATCTTGAAGGTACTTGAAAGTGCCATTATTAAAATGCTTTGTTGAATTATTTTTAATTTAGTTGAGTTTCATTAAAAAATTTTGTAATTATGGACCTCTTTTCAATGGCACTTTAATCCATTTCATCTTGAAGGTACATAAAAGTACCATTATTAAAATGCTTTGTTGAATTAGATATAGATATACGTAGATCATATTTTTAATTTAGTTGAGTTTCATTAAAAAATTTTGTAATTATGGACCTCTTTTCAATGGCACTTTAACCCATTTTATCTTGAAGGTACTTAATTGTGCCATTATTAAAATGCTTTGTTGAATTATTTTTAATTTAGTTGAGTTTCATTAAAAAATTTTGTAATTACGGACCTCTTTTCAATGGCACTTGAACCCATTTTATCTTGAAAGTACTTGAAAGTGCCATTATTCAAATACTTGGTCGAATAAGATACACGTACTTGAACTTTCTGTTGAATTTGCATTTCATTTTGACTTATCCACTGGCACTTGAACTCACTTTACCTTGAAGGAACTTCAAAGTGTCATAATCCGAATGCTTCATTGAATAAGATGCAGGTATATCTCCTTTTTAATATACAGTTTAATATACAATATACAGTTTTATTCACTTTCAATTAAACAAAAATGTACGAATGAGGGAGCTGGCACAAATTTCGAAAAAGCACACGCGACTACCGAACGAGGACTAGCTCGGTAGGGAATGGAAGTGGAAGATCGCAGGAACACGATCGGAAGGTAGATCCTCGCGAGGACAGGCTAGGGGAGGGACAATTGAAGCTGTCCGTGCTGCGATTTATCGATAATGAAATTCAGATCCGCCGGCACACCGAAAACATTCGGGGCACTCCGCCCCTCGAGGCTCACCAAACGGGGTGAAAGGGAGAGGGAGGGAGCCCTTAATCCGTGCAAGGGGTGCGGCCAAAGAGGGCGTAGACCTCGGCCAGGCCTCTGTGTACACGCATTCACCCCTTTCGAGACGGGGCCGGGAATCTTTGAACGCACGCGGGAAACCGTTATCGACCTTGCCGCGAGTTAAGGAGACCGCTTTCGAGGAGTTACGAGGCCCGTTTTAGTGGTGCCCTCGCGTGTCCTGGCCAAGCTCGTTCCCCTTTCGTACGTGCGCCGATTACTATAGCTGCTAATGCGCCGTTTATCGCGTCGCGCTTTCCGTTCCCGCGAAAATCGACGCCGCGACGCGCATCGTGTTCTTCTTCGTCTACTCCCGGCATTTGTGAAGAATAACTGGATCCTCAGGTGAGAGAACTCTATTTTTACTTGAAAGTTTAACCCCTTGCGCTACTACAGGGTCTTCCATTAAGAAGTGTTATTTTAAATTATTAGCAGGCTTTGTTTTTTTTTAACAGCGAGATTTTGAGTTTATAACAGTGACATATTGTAACACATCGACGGGATCGATGAAATTTTCATAAGTGACAGGGATCTACAAAACGTTCTTTTCAATTGTTACTAATTTCTCTGCAATTCGAACCAATCGCAATGCAGATGAGCAAGTTATTTTATTTTTTTCAAGAAATTCGTTTCTTAAGTTTGTTGTAGGATATAATAATGATGTTCGCCCATATTCGCGTTAATTTTTGCATGAATATTTTCATCAATCTCAATGACGCATCCACCACCCGTAGTTCTCATGGAAATACCAATACTAAACCGAGCTAACAAACCCAAAAAGGTTGACTATTTTCAGAATAGGCAACTATTGTTTTATTTCCATTTCATTATTATTATTTTTGTTGTGAAGTTCATTTCTGAAAAAAAGAATTTTACACAAGTTTCTCTTTCCTGTCATTGTAAATTAAAACTGGCATTCCAAAGTGAAATACGTTGCTTCCCCTGAGCTGTTTTAAACAAAAAAATATTTCAATAAACTTACGGAACTCTATTAGTCTTCTTTATGTGTACTTACTTAACGTGTACAGAATTATCGATTATTAGTAGCGTTTAGAATTTTGCGCTTCTAAATCGGTCGTTTTCCCCACTGTGCGTCGATTCGTCTCCGTCGCGTGTAAACAAAGCCGCGGGAACGCGGCTTACGGTTTTCTAAGGAAATTCATTGAAATGTATTCATCCCGTTTTCCCCTCCCGTGCTCGTTCTTTTTCGTTTCGCTGGCTCGTTCCTCCTGCTATCGTTCTCTCGAAACGAACGAAGGAACGAACGGTTCGCATCGCGCTGCGATAATGAACGGTTTGGCGGAGACCGCGATGGCGAATGTCTGCCACTCACGTGAGATCGAGCGTCGCGCACGGAACGATACGCCTGTTCGACAGGTGTTCCCAGGGCCGAGGAGGAAGTGATTTTATACGGCAGTTACCGTGGCAAAGTGTTAATGCGCGAATTAATATAGCGGTCACTCCATCGCGTTGCATCTCGCTGCATCGCTCGTTGCAGTTGCATCGCGTTTGCGGATACGACCCCGAAGCATGGAACGTCGTTTTCGATCCTGTTCTCTCGGCCTCGATGGTCTTTCATTCCTCCCTTTAATCGATCGCACACACCGGGTCCGAGCGGTTTTTTGTCGACACCGTGTGTAACAAATTTTTTGTTCATCCGGAAATTCAAGCGAACCGATTATACTGATTTTATTTGTCGAGATGGTTGAAATGTTTGTTTCTGCTTCGGGGAACCGTTTATGTTCGGAGGACTTCCTGTTTGGGGTTGGTCCGCGTGAGAAGTGGGTCTGTTATGGTCGTGCGCTGTGCGAATTCGTTGTGTTTTACGACTAGACTGCGGATTTTATGCATTTATGGGAAAAATGAGTAGATGCCATTCAGTACAGTGAAAAACTTACAATGATCTAATAATGCGGATCTAATGTTTTCAGCTTGTTAAAACGATTAAAGCAAGAATTAAACGTTTATCTCGCTCCCCCAGTCTCTTGCAAATGGCGCAGACAATATTTATTTTGCATAAAAATCCGAATTTAACATTCGAACTGCGGATTGTTCTTGTAATTATATATTTCATTATTCTTTCACCAACTCTAACAAATTCATTTTTACTACGGTATAGTGTATAAATTTTATTAGATTAGCATATGGAGGATGTAGAAGTGTTGAACGAGTGACTATTATGAAAAACCTTTCGATTTTATCGACAATATTTAGGATTATAATCAGTCCACGTGTTAATAATAATTATTCTTTCAATTATACGTACATTGAACACGTTGGATGCCATGTTGGACAGACAATATGGTACTATTCTTTGCCAGGTCTAATAAATTAATTTTTGCTGTGTAGAAGGGTTAGAGGAGTAACCAGTATGAAAAATTTTGTTCTAGGATAACAGTTAATTAAATTTTTTGATTTCCCAAAGATTTTTAGAATTATGATCAGTCAAGTTCTTTAAAAGATTTTTAAAGATTGTCCGAATGTGAAGTACGTAAGAAGAGTTGCTCAGAATTTTTCGGAGAAAGATGAAGCAACAAATAGATACTCTTTGCACTGGTTTAATATAAAATGGAGCTATTAGCAAAATTTCAGCTGGACATGCATTCACTTTACATAAAGTCCCGCGTCCTGCAGAATCGTCCCGGCAAAAAAGCGTGCCGCGGCTCGGACACCGAAATGGAAAGAAAGGCTGCGTTATCGATGGGAATCTCGCCGAAATAAAAACCCAATTAAACACAGTTGCGATAGGATCGAGCCCCGGACAAGAACAGGCAGAGCGCTATTAAGTCGCCGCAAATCAGCAATATCGTCCGAAATCTCCCCTAAAAGATTTCGGCGAAAAAATTTCACCAGGCGGATTCGAAGCGACGACGACGTCTCTCGTCGTTATCCAGCAAGGCGAGACACACCGTCTGGGATACCTTTCTCTCGATTAATTGCCGTGACGGTGCCGGAGCGCCGCGCCGCGGCTCCTTTTCCCTAATTAATTCGTATTGCAAATTTCTGCGCGGCATGCAGCGCGCAAACTCCGATAGCAGAGAAGGAGAGAGGACTCCTATCGTGATTTTTGACTTCCTGCTACATAGTCGACCTAACCCGCGGCCATCGCGTGTGCATTGCGCACTCGAAAATCCGCGGAAAATCCGCAAGCGTAGGGTAAACGTATAAAAATAAAAGTTCGATCGTATAAGACCGTGTGCCCCGTATTATTGCAAAGATGGCGGTACGCCTCCCATTCGAAGCACGATAAATCAGCTGGAAAAAATCCTAGATCAACTTACAAGCACTCGTTGTAAAGGTGGAGCTTCGATCTTTAAATCCTCGGTGGTTTTAATCGCGAGAGAAATTTGTCAACGTTTCTACACACGTTTCAATTTCAATTTTGGACAGAAAAGGCGTCTTCGGTTTACCAGTCGCTGCGTCCTGCAAAAATATCTAGGACAAAAATGAATGGCAAAAATAGAGGCTTCCAGCTTTAAAATGAGCCCAGGTGTTCAGCCCTGTTATTGTGCTATTTTCTTTTTAGACGAAGTAACCACAGTTCAAATGTCTATTTCACCAAGAAGTAAAAATTGTTTAAGCCGAGTGTTCCTTTGACAGTATTCGAACGATAATGCGATGGTTTCAGAAGGACTCGCCGTTGCCAGAAGTCCGATGCAAAGCAATTAACCGGACGGCATCGCGGTGCAGCGTCGTCAAACGGCGCGCGGCAGCCGGTTGCAACATTTTTGCCCCCGCGAAATCGTCGGCATTCGATCGGAATTCTGTCGAGAGGCCGACGGCATTTACGTGCACAGGAAGCCATCGCGATTGGAATCTTCCGCCGGCTTCTGGCTTCATTTAATTTTCATATTTTTCGCGACCCGCTCTGCACCGTTCCGCGCCGCGCCCGTCCGGAAAATACAGAGATATTTTCGAAAAAATTTTTCATGGAAAAATTACCTTGCGAGCATAAACTCGGTGTTTACCCTTCAATGTGAGCCTGGGTATACCTTCGTCTGACCGGTTCGCACAAAGTTATAACTAGACTGCGGATTTTATGCATTTATGACGAAAATGGATGGATGCAATTTGAAACAGTAAAAATGTTAAGACAATTTAAGAACGTCCATATGTTATTTTCAATTTATTAAAATTGTTGAAAATAGAAAGACATTTTCATATGGTTTCGGTGTGTTATAATTGACAAAGTAAATTTTTATTTTGCATAAAGATCCACAGTCTGGTTATAACAGTCTGAATTTTCGTTACATTTTTCGATTTGAACCTTTTCATATTATTAAGCTTCACCTGGCGTTTGAATATTTTTGGGCAAAATATGAAAACATTTCTGTTTAAAAGAATTCAGGAATATGAAAGTACCTTTTTCGGCCTTTTAAACGAGCCTAAGTAGACTGCCCTCCGATCATTTTTAACAAAATTACAATAGTATCAACATTCCCACAGTTTGAGGTTGCAATTTTTCATCCCCTCAAGTTTGTCCCCGCATATCGAGTATTATTCTCGAAAATAAATGTAAATTCCTGTGTGAAAATTAGTTGGGACTGTCAATGGACATCGGTATTATATTACTGGCGTTACAAAATGCGAAATTAATTCGTTTAGATCCAAAATAAATTAAATTTTTGTTTGAAAATCATTCAAGACCCAAAATAAGTGAATTAGGCCCAGAATAAATGAAAATTCCCGCTTGGAAATTGCTCGGGACCGTCAATGGACGTCGGTATTATTACCGGAGTTAAAAAACGCGACATTAACGCGTCAGACATCGGTCGCGTGCTCCGTCGAGTTAGCGGCTCGCAAGCGTGCACGTTTTGCGCGTGTACACGCGTCTATCGCTAGGCGGATCCTTCGGAATTGCGTGGTTACACGCACAGGTTACAGGAGCAACCCTCCCCCCTGGCAGGCAAGGAAAACTTGTCAACGATGCCGCCTTTCGTTTCGCACGATAAAAGGGACGTCGCCCGGGACAATAATTCGCGAAGTATGTTTCCTGTCGGCGTGGCGCGGCGTGGTATCGCCGATCGGCATCCGTAGCTACGTAAGAGCCTGGAATTATGTATACCCTACGCTCAGCTGCCGTCGAGGGACGAGCTTCCGGTTATGAAATCGCTCCTCCTCGGCCTGCTCTCCACTCTTTATCGGTTTAAGTGATTCCGATTTTACGACCGGAGCCGGAACGGAATCTTCTGCCGCAGGACCCGACCGCACGAGTCCTGCCCTGTCCTCAAACTGTTTCCAGAAGACAGGATTAGCTTTCAATGAAAGGTTTACCGCCATGTTTCGCATTTTTGTTCTACAAAACAACTGAAAAAAATCGTAAATCACGTTTTAAACAATCGTTGTATAGGGGAAGATTCAATCTCTGAATCTGTAATTGATACGGTTTGAAAAAAATATTTTCAATGGTTTTACAAACGATATTTGCAGCATTTTCGACCGAAAACGTGTCCTCGGTTGTTCACCTGCTATATCTTGCACAAATATGCTAGAAAAAATTCATGATGATCTGCGAAAGTAGAGGCTTCAAGCTTCAAAATGAGACCAATTGTCCTATTTTTTTAACGAAGTTATTGTTGTTCAAATATCGACGATTTCTCGGGAAACTTGTGTTGAAATACATTTTGGATCCACTGTGCAACAAAATATAAAATTTGCGAATTTGACACCTGATATGAGCAGATCGCCGTCGGTTCGACCCGCCAAAAGTCAAAAAAAAAAGATCCCATAGTGCACGGTTTGATAAGATCGCATAGGCGAAAGCTCGTCATTCGAAAAGCGACCGAGGAGGAGGAAGAGAACGCGTGGATCAACTTCGCGGTTTCGCAGGCCTCGGTTGAAAATCAGGAAACGTTATATGTATCAGCCGAAGGTAGCCTCGAAACTTTCGAGATGGAAATTCGATCGGCGACCCGGCCCAGCTCGCCGGATATAGAGTCCGGGAATGAGATAAAGAAAATTGCGAATAATTCAAATCCAAATTGCCCCGGACATATTTCTCCGATAGGCAGCGCGATTCGATCGACTGAGAGAGTGAGCGAGACGGAAAAGAAGCAGTAGGAAGGAAAGGAGGGAACGCGAAGCGCGAGCGCGCGAAACCACTCTACAACTTTTGATATCGATGCATCATCTCGATCCTCGCGCCGCGCCGGGCACTCTGATCGATTTTCATTCCGCGGGTTGCATGGCGGCTCGCTATCCGGGTGCTATCTTCAACCACCTCGCCTCCGAGACCAGCCATGGATACAGGGTGACCCAGAAGTGCGCCTCGAAGTCGTGGGAATGCACAATTTCCACCAAGAGAATCTGCGAAACTCTGCGAGCAGGCAAGAACATGGCTTCTATAGTCTTAATGCGTCTTTATTTCGTGTAGGAATTATTAGTGGCCCGAAATGCGACTGCGGACACAGTAGTCAGGTTATCAATCATATCAAGAAACGTGTTTTTGAAATTTACCATCCTGATTTAGTCACACAACTAAAAGAGGAAAGGTTCCAAAAGACAGGTCCTATCAACTATAAGAATACAGTAGTTATTCCATTTATAAAAGGCATTTCTCTTGACTTACGTAGAATATTCAGGAAAGTTGGAATTCATACCATTTTCAATATACCATCATATTTGAAGAAATGGTTTCCACCAATTAAAGATAAAGTTCCACTTTGTAAAAGTTGTAACATCATTTATGAAATACCTTGTAAAGGTTGTAATCAGTCATACATAGGACAAACGTCTAGACATCTTGACACTAGAATATCTGAGCATAAACGCAATATCTTTCAATCTCCTTCGCAACACACAGCTCTGACGAAACACTCAATGGAATTTGATCACACATTTGACTATGAAAATGCTAAAGTTTTAGACAAAGAATCAAATTTACACCGTAGACTATTAGTGGAAACTTTTCATATGATTAAACTGCAAAGCGTTAATCTTAGGTACGAATCACCAAAGATTCATGATCATTACGCTGCATTACTGAACCAGTAATGTTTCTTTATGATGAAGTTTCCAATCAATGCTTGAATAGCACTAGAATTCTGATTCTGATAAAACTGCAATTTTTCTCAATTTGTAGTGTTGAACCTTTCTTATATTATCACAATTAAAAGTGGTAGTATACTGTGTGGTTGCTTAGGATGATTGATATTGAGTTTTTGAATTTGCCGCCTATTATAGATTCAGCAAACATGGATCATGTTTTCTAATTGGTCAAATTCCAAATTTTGTCCGTTTGTATTCACTGTTTACATCTTAACCTTCAACAAGGTGTCAGTCCATTTTCTACCAGCATGGAAGCAACACGTGGTTATTAAAGTTAAAATTCAAAATTGTTCCATATAACATGTAAGGAAAAATTATTTCATTGTTCCAATTTAAAAAATTCTATTAGTTTTCTATCTATGGTTTTCTTTTGCAATGTTACATTTTGTTACAGACGCAAAAATCTCTTGAAAATGATTCTCACCAGGATCGAAACGTCGAGGTTTCAATTTGCAAACTTGTTATAAAAATGGAATTTCTTTAATGTTTAAAATTGATCGAACCTAAGCGCCGATATCATTAGTCTATTTATCAATCATATTGTTTGGCAATGTAGCCTCTTCGATTTACAGCGATCTAAGCTAATTCATCAACTGCGTAAAATTAAACTTCAATTACCCTTAAGTTTAGAAATATTAGTTGCTAGACCCAATATTAAAGCTTGTTTTCTCAATTTTAATTTCTTAAAAAACTGTGAACTACGAATTCAATTTGATTTAATGTAAACTATGTATGTATGAATATGTATATACTGTAATTTACTTCAGTGCAGCAGAAATAGATTTCAGTCGAGATCTGAAATGCTTAAATTAAAAAAAAACATGACTTCTACAGTCAAGAAAATATTTTTCCGAGAAATGTACAAGGATGAATTCATTTCGATCTTGATGAATTCCCTGCTGCTCGAAGTCCACACGGTTTCATAACGAGTTCCGCCGATAAAATTTCGCTAATTAAATTGGTAGTTTCTTCGAACGCAATCTTTCCGGGCAATTAGATCGCGAGAAGCCCTATAGGCTGCGAACTTCGCTAGTTTTTCTCGAAATCTCGTACGACTTCGGAACTCGTCGAGATCTCCACGATAATTTTCCAGGAAATATCCCGAGTTGATCATGGAAGCCTAGAATCTTCGAGATCTGCTCCTCGAGGAGCCTGCAGCTCGTGGTCTTGCGGGTTCGAGTTTCGAGACGGTATACTAAATGCGGCCGCTGTAAAAAGTATTGTACTCGTACACTAAATCTCCACCTCTCGAAAATTCGTTGATGTTCAAGCTGCGGTAATTTCGTTTAAAAAAATGGTACAGCAATGGTACTGCACTCATTCGAAAGCTTGAAGCCTATACTTTCACATCCTGCCATTCATATTTTTCTAGGAAATTTTTGCATGATGCAGCGGATGGGAAAATGAAGACACGTTATTCCTCGAAAATGTTGGAAATTGAAACGTCTGTAAAAATGTCAAAAATTCATTCCATGAATTTCCGTATCAGAGATTTGAATACTGGAGCTTCCACTTTACAAAGACTCCATTAAAAAATATTGTACAATGTTTTTGTTTCTTTTTTATGGAACAAAAGTTGGAAGTTTGAATATGAGACATTTTCAAGACACCATGGGTCTAGTTTTCCGTCTGCTGCATGATACAAAAACGTCCTAGACAAAAATGGACGATGGGTGGTGAAAGTAGAAGCTTCAAGCTTGAGAATGAGTTCAGATTAATTGTTGCGGGATTGTGTTTTGTAAAGATACAACAGTTTGAATGTCGATAATTCGTCGAAGACAGTCCCGCTGAAATACAACAGTTTTTGGGGGCCGCTGTATATTTTCGTGTGCCGCGAGATTACGCGGAGAATTTATTTGCTCGATTAAACGTCGGCGTGTGCATTGTGCGCCACAGGTGCGCTCCACAGGTGCTCCGCCATTCGAAAAGTGATCCAAGCGCCGAGATGTTGATCGCCGAACGAATCATTCCGGGGAAATCCGTGTTCCGACTTCATTATCCCTCGGAATTATGCTAATACCCCGCGCCCCGATGTACGAGACTTTGCCGGTCACTGTGAAATTTATAAAGACGGTATCGCCGTAAAAAATACTAGTTTCATTAACTCGCTCGCCATTATCATTCGTTTCGGTAACAGTTTTTGCGTTCACGATGATCTATTGGCAGTTCGAACTAGCGGAACCCTATTTATATGATTCTGAATGACTGTGATTTATAAAAGATGCTCGGGAGTACCGTTTTAATCTTTTTGTGGGCGATCAAGTGTGCTCGTTTGCTATGTTTTCTTTAGTCATTTTTCGACCGGCGTTTCCGCGTCCTTTTCGGGTCTTCTGGAGTTATCACAAATATTCATCCTTCGGATACTGTTGATATTAATTAATGGAATCTTTGAAATTAATATACTGGAATATTGTATAGTATACTAGAATGTACTATACTGTACCAGAAGATTGTGTAATATACTAAAATATACTAAAACATACTCGAATATACCGGAATATATGTACTATAATTAGACTACGGATCTTTGTGCAAAATAAAAATATTCTGCATTGACTGTGGGAAGCAGAAGTAAAACAAAAATTGATTTTTTCCCTAATGACTTTGTTACATGAAAAACAATATTACAATGTTCATAAATTTTTCTAATCTTTTACCGATTTATATTTCACCCAACCAATTTTTCCATAAATGCATAAATATCCGCAGCCTAACTATAATATACTAAAATATACTATGTAGAATGTACTATAATATACCAGAGTATAATGCAATATACTGGAATATACTACATATTGCACGTACCGCAGATT
The DNA here is from genome assembly GCA_933228785.1 of Lasioglossum pauxillum. Classification (NCBI taxonomy): domain Eukaryota; kingdom Metazoa; phylum Arthropoda; class Insecta; order Hymenoptera; family Halictidae; genus Lasioglossum; species Lasioglossum pauxillum. Next base: position 34,105,463 of record OW121705.1, on the reverse strand, counting down.
CCACGACTTTATTTTTAGAACTATGAGTTCATGGAAGATTTATAATCTACCTTCATTGTTGAATGGAAAGATGCTTTGGTTCGTTGATTAAATGCCTGATAAGCAACATAGTTCTTTCTTAATCGCGGTGAGATCAATTTTATGCTTGACTGTCAATAAGGAACAGGTTCACGTCTCGATCTTTATCTCACGTTACACATGAGCTGACAGCAGACTATGGAAGTTGATGAAAGTATCATTTTCTGGAGAGGTTTTTTACAAAATTCCAGCAAATAAAACACTAGCGCGAAGCTTTGTTGAATCTTTTTATAAAGCAAAGAAAATTCATTTGTATTTTATTCTAGCCATCAACATTCTACGTGTATTATTAGAAATCCTTTTAACAGGCTTCTGGTAGCTAAAGTGTTAAGTGAAACTGTCTTTTTTTGGCAAAACCACGATTTATTTGGCACCGAGCGAAAAGTTTGGCATATATTGTGGGTTGGAGACTGGATTAGTCGAAACAATGGTGTTACGGGCGGGACACCTTGTATAAAGGAACGTGTAAAAGCCGCCGGTCGACAGGCTGTGTAAGATATCAGCGAAGAAACGGGCCCGTCCGAGACTTTACGACCGCTCTTATAATTATCTCCAATAAATATCTCCGCGGCACGAGAGCGTATATATCGAAATACTTCGGGGGGTCAGAGGTGAACTTGCTGGCTCCATCTTTCGATCAACGCGTTTCTTTTGGTCGCCCGGTTCTCGCGCTGATAAATTTATAATGTTAAGAGCCCGCGAGAGCCCACAGGCCGCCGATGAGCAATGGGCTTGCTTAATAAGTCCGGTGACCACACGCGAACATTCAGCGGGTATAAGAGTATGCGGGTACGCGCGGACCAATTTCGTTCTTCGGGTTTCGATTAGTTCTCGCGACCTCGTCCTCCGATATACACGGTGTTCCGTTTACTCAGACTACCCTAACACGCCCATAATCTCCCCGAAATTTTCTATTCACCTAACCATCTGCTGTTTCAAATGATTCTTCATAAGTCAGTGCATTTATTTGCTTGTCCCCCACCGGTGACCGACGCGGCGTTCACAGAGAAATATCATGTGAATGAAAAATTGAATGAAGTGATCGGTCACTATGAAAATAGGACAATCCTGTGCAGGTGAAATTTTGCGACGGTCACCGGTGACCGTCGCCTAAACGGAACTGGAAATATTATCAATGCACACTATTACTGTTACTCATCACTTTTAACGTACTGATAACTCGTATAAGTTGACGGTCACCGGTGACCGTCACCTCAACGGAACTGGAAATATTATCGATGCACACTATTACTGTTATTCGTCACTTTTAACGTATTGATAACTCATATAAGTTGACGGTCACCGGTGACCGGCGCACAGTGGGCTCGATTGAAGAAGTACGCGACATTTTGCGAAAAAATCAACTTTCTAATTTTGATATTTTTTCAATTGATATCGATTTCTAAATGTCCACCGACCACGAAAATGATAAAATTAATCAAATACAATAGCAGTTCTAGTTGTGATACACGCATGAAGTTAGACAGTTTAAGAATATCGATTTTCCCTACATAATTTGGCTGTCCATTCTTAAAGTGTCCTGATAACTGTGATCAACTTCTTGCCCTGAATTTTTTTCTACATCAAAATGCACACTTTATTGATAAGAAATTATACTTTTCATTGACAGTTATGATATATAACATATTTAAAAAGAATAATGAGCAAAATTAAAATAATCGTTGAAAATTTTTATCTTTGACATGCGCGATCTTTCAGGTCCCAGGAGATCCCAGTTTTTAACAAGTAAGGATCTTTTCAGTGAACCTTCCTCTATGTAATCTGACAAAAATGATTTCCTCCTTCGAGTCCTTTTTCAAGATATTATTGTCTGAAGACATCCGCGTCGCGTTATCTTGTCCGCGCTCGGACGCGCGCTACGCGCTAAATTCGTCAACTATGCAGCCTCTGAAAGTCTGACAGAACTGTGTTGAACATTTATATTTATATTATATTTTTATTTAATATTAATGTATATTTTACAGTAAATAAGTCAGTCTTTCATCTCTGATATTTTGACTGCGTTCAGTTTGACGAATTCTTTTCGACAGTGCATAAGTTGCGTTGTAATTGTTTACGAAATCGATCTTCAAATCTTTTGAAATTTCTTTTCAAACGTTTTGTTTTGTCGACACAAATTGTGGATTGAAACAGAATTATTGTCAGTCAGAGCAGAACTATCAGCCTGAGCAGTACTGTGATTCCGATATTATTTTCAGTTTTATACGTTTTCTATTCATATTATTTAATATAATACATCAAGTAAGTTAATATATACATATCAATTATATTTTATTTTTAGAACTTCATATACAATAAGGAACATAACTGATTCCACACACTTTAAATCAGAATAACTTTTATATGAATGGACCACACGATTTGAATTTCTCTGTAAGGCTAGAAGAATTAGTTTAGTAAATGACGTCTATTAAATAAGTTGAAAAAATGCATTTGGTCGGAAATGTGAAAAACAATACTAAAAATTGATTTTTACAACTTTTTTAGCTGGGCCAATAACGAAAATTTAAAAAATGTGTTTTGTCAACTGTTATAAATTATATACGCTCTGAAAATTTCATTAAAATTGGTTAATTGGTTTACGAATTATAAACGATCAAAAGTGGTAAAAATTGCAATTTTTCAATATTTTCGGCCTCAACAAATTTTTCTCAAGAATGTAAAACTTAAACATTGTATCTATTTGCATTAAATAGCGAAAATATGAAATACATTATAGAATAAATCATTTATAAAGCTGTTTTAAATGAATAAAAACGGTTAAACAAATGTGAAATATATTAAGTTAAAAATCATTGAAAAGGAATGATTTTTTTATATATTCAGTTCAAATTTCATTGCAATATCTTTAGTGGTTTAAGAGTTATTAAAAAATGTCGTGTACTTTTTCAATCGAGCCCACTGTGCGGCGCCGAGATCCACCGTGTTTCCTCGTTTGTGCATTGACAGTCATCGATAATTATCGATGAACTTCTACTCACGTGATATTTCCATTCTTTTACCCTGACGGTCACCAATGGGCGACGGACAGATCTAATATCTCGCATATTGCGGTTTTATCGAGCCACAGCTGTGATAAATCGAAATTCTTTGCATGCTGGTGTACGGGTCGATTAGGGGTCTGAAGGGTTGAACAAACAGGTTGACTTCAGCGTGCAAACAATCTCGAAGTTGGTTCTGCGTGTGCGCGTTGGAAGGACAGTTGGCCCCTAACGCAAACACGGAGAAGGAAATTAACTATTGAGACCGTCGATAATCGGCGTAAATATTTATAGTGAAATATACATGTAGTATAACGCGGTCTCTCGTCACTGCTCTAGCGGAGGTTCGCAGAGGACAAAGGAGCATCGACGGGCACTTACGACACGCTCCTGAAACGATCGACGGACGATCATCTGTTTCATTGGCTCTCTCGAAACTACCAATTAGCCGCCTCCTTAAGGGGCATCGTAAAAAAAACGCGGTGTACTTAAAGCCAATCTCCGGGCCGCTCGAATCGAACCGAAAAGCTATAATTCTTGATCAAATTAATCCGAGCTAAACACACTATGACGCGGCCGGGACACTTGCTCCGCCATTCTTCAGCGAGCGATCCATAGATCCTCGAATCCAATCGCTCACTTCGCAAAATTGCCGCGGAATTTCCTGATCTAACTTGATCTCTTCAGGGAGAAATTTTTTAAAGTGAGGAAAAAATAATTTCACTTCTATTCGATTAAAACATTACCCTTCCATACGACCATACTCTTGCTTTTATTTGTAGCGAATGGTTCTTCAACAAATTTTAATTTTTGTTGTTCAGAATGAATTTAATTTTAAATACGTGTCAGCGTACATGAACGGTTTAATTAAAAAGTTTCGTGTTGAATAGAACCGCTTTCCCAGCGTTTTAGTCAGACCGTTCCAAAATGGCAGCCGCTTGCGCAGTGATTACCACTGTTGCTGTGTGTATTCGGTAAAACGTACGCTAAAGCGTTCGTAACTCTCGGCGCTTGTAAGTCGTTACAGATATTAATTCCTAAACAAACTGGCTTTTCTCCAAACCGATCGCCAAAACAACAATCGCGAACCGCACGAACGGTGCGATAAATCGACGAGTCTCTGGTGTATCGCAACACGCGAGCCACGCGTGTAATTAAACGTTCCTTGCGGGTTATACAGGGTGGTTCGGAATTATCCATCTCCAAAGGACCAATAATAACAATTAGAAAAAGTACGTGAAATTTTTGAAACCATTCAACTTTTATTTCCTACCGTTTCAAAATTATTTATGGGGTTGATCTAACCCTAGAACTACGCGACCCTTTAAAATGGTTCCAAATTTTTTCACCCAATATTATTCTACACTCTATAGATGGAATATTACAGTAAAGCCTTGATCTAAGAAAATACTTATAAATAAATGCTTACTTTGCGTCTATTAAGGATGTTCTGGAGGTACAATGGGAGACAAAAGTACGAGAAATGCGAAATTCATCAATACATGCCAATGATAGCCATTCATGAGTATATTTTGCATTAAACTTTTGCGAATTCTGTACCATCTGTAGCTATATTCAGTGGTCTACACTTGTCGCGTTTCCATGCTAGTGAGAGACAACACGATAAATTTGACGTTTCGTAACAGTTTATAATTTTTTTGCTCTGCAACTGTTTAGTGAATCTTAATAAATTTTGAACATAATTAATTACATAATTTTTACTACATATAAAAAAACTGGAGTTTCTAGTTGCGTTTTTTCAAGGTTTAAATAGGGCTTGAAGTGGAATTTTATGAATTCTCCATAAGAAGACGTGTTAAAATGTGCAAACTTTAAGTTGCCATAATTCTTAAACGGTGCAGTGAATCGAACCCAAACTTTGGTAATTGCATTAATTTGGTAAGAATTATATCTTGTCAAATTTCCAAAAGTTTTGTTGCGTTTTTATATACCTCCAGAACATCCTTAATTTGATACCTCGTTCATCATTCCGAGGGAGGAAAATGAAGACAACGAGTGATCGCGAAGTCTCACGGTTTCACAGAGGAAGAAGTGAAGTCGTAGGCCACTCGATCAGGATACACCTGTACAGGTGGACGCAACACCGATAGACTATTCCGCAAGTGAAATCAGCATCGCACTCGCGCGATCGCCAGCTCGTTAGAGGCTAGCCAAGAAGAGCAGGAGGAACGGCTGGCGCAACGGAAAAGAAACGCCAGTATCTGGGTTAGAAGTCGCCCAGGTGATGTCCATTTGTCTTCACGCCGAGAGAAGAAGTAACCACTGGGAACCGTCCGGTTCCCTAACCGTTAATTAAACACGGTTGCAACCTTCTTGGACAGATCGCTTAATAACCCGCGGTTCTTTCGAGAAATTCCCTCGCGCCCTCACGGGGACCTCACGAAAAATTCACAATCCTCGATCAAATATTAGCCTTACAAATTAGGGTGAGTTATCAAGTGAAGGAACAATTAATCTACATCTCAACTGGAAGTTAGTACCCGCGAGTTGTTATTCAATTTTACCAGTGCTATTTCTATCAGAAGACTTCGCTGGTTCGAGGCATGGAATATTCAATTAAACATTTTTTTGTTGCTAACCATATCGTTCACTCCACGGTGAGAAATATTTTTATCTGTTAAAGTAAAGATTGAGACACATTCTTGTATTTTTTCTGTAACGATATCTTCATTTGCCGAGTTTTAAAAAATTGTTAAAGTTGCTCACACTTTGGTCGTGTACTTAAATTGAAAAATCAACGATCGACTCGTCAGTTTTGGCGAATACAAATAAATAGTATACATTTTAAATGAATAGAATTTAAGATAAATTAGATCTCATATTTTCGAGGTCGGTGTCCACTTTCCCAGTGTTATTTTGTAGTCGTTCTGCTCGTGTTACTATGTCAATTTTCAATTGATAATTCTTGATGTAATCTGGGCCCATCACGAGTCCGGAATGATACAAATTTCACCGATCATGTCGGTAGGCAATAAGGACAGGCTCGCCGCGCAATTTCGCGTTACCTAATTGCGCGTCAATTAGGTTTCCACGCGTGTGGAGTTTTCCCGCGTGTTGGTTTCCCGTTACGCGTCTTGGAATCGGACGCGGGAAAATTCCGCCTCGTCGCGCGTCCTTTGCGCAGGAACGTTGCGTTGCATCGGCGCGAGTTGCAACTTGCAACTGCATCGACGTGATCGTTCCAGTGCGCGGAGCCAGGTCACACGACCGCTTTCCGCGCGTCTGCACGCTCCGCTAAAGAAGCAGTCCAAATGGAAAGAACAATTAGGCGAATCTCGGACAGCTCGGCTTTTCCGACGCCTTTCCCTGGGAAAATTCACGAAATTAACCTTCAACCGGTGAGACGTACTTTGAAACCATCGCACTTAGTCGAACGATAATGATCGCGTCTGCTGCGCTGAGTCACAAGTAGACTTTACGCAAAATGAAAATTTGCCAAGTCGCTGGCAAGAAAGCAGAAGTTAACTGAAGATCTATCAGGTTGGAACTGGAATAATTTTTACTTTCGATTTTTTTTCAAATTTATGCCCACACGGGATATTTAACAATTAGACGAATAATTATGCACCGTAAAAATTTTCTACCTACATTGTAACAAATTAGGGTGAAATTGAAATTTATTTTCTTTCTTCAGTTTTCTCTTTTTTTGTAGTGCTGAACTCTTCTAATGTTTTTACTGTTTTAAATTACGTCTATTAATAATCTGGGTCTAGTTTGACCCTGATTATTAAGAAGTAAAATCTACATTTAATATCTAACTATTGAATTTTAAGTGAACAAAATGTTTCATTAGGAATAATAATATATTATTGGAGTTAATAATTGCTGTTCTTAGGTTAAAGTAGTTTTCACATATATTCAGATAGGACTGTATTTGCGAATTCTGTTAAATGATTGCGGTGTCTTGATGAAACAGCCAGAGAAAATCATGGACTAGAGGGGGAAAGGAACGGCGACGCGGAAACGGATCGAGGTAAATGTTCTGTGAAGACGGAACCGTGTATCTTGATCTCGTTAGGTTGCCGACTGTCGTGCATAACGTAAAACGCGATGGCGAAGCCTTCGAAGCGAACGCGAAGCACGAAGTTTTAGCACGAATAGGCATCGAGCGCGACATAATTGCTCCCATAAATCGTCCGACGCCGTACACTGGTCCGAAAGCAAAAATAACAGTTACCCTAACAATTGTTTATGAAAAGCATCAGTCATTAAAACATACTATGATTTCATTCCTGAAGTTGCAGACACATCATTTATTCATGTACATAACTAGACTGCGGATTTTTATTAAATTTACAGTTGGAAGAATTGTATATTGGTATTCTTAAGTGTTTTCAATTTTCCACTGCTTGAAATTAAACTCGCTTCTGTCTATTAGAATGGCAGAACATCCACAATGCAGAAAATAAAATGGACATTTCACATTTTAAGCACTGTCATGGTAGATGTAAAGCATGATTTGTTTATAATGAGTAAAGAATCATCTGTAAAGAATCTCGTGGGGTAGTTTCGAAAGTGCCAGAGTGATTTATAATATTTGTTTATAATGAATCCCTCGAGAAGCTAATTGTGATTTGTTTCCCTTTGTTGCCCTCCGCGAGCTGAGAACGGATCGATGGATCGTTTTCACGTAGATTCTCATCGAGTTTTCACCTGGACGATTGGCCTAATGATCCCAAACAATCAGGTAGCCGATCTTCTCTTCTCCCCCCGGAGGCTAACGTTCGACTACGGCTTACATGCCGAATCTGGGAATTTCTACGTTTTCAATAATTAAAAGTTTGTGGGAACGGAAGCACAATGATTTATGACCGAGCGTAGCGAATCGGCGCGGCGGCGGATTGCCTGCAGGAGTCAGGAATAGTTAGCGAATTAATAATCATGGAAGAAGCCCGTGTTCGTTCGATAACTACGATGGCACAATGATTCGTTTATCGATCGTACGACCCATTTTCAATTTTTCTCATTCCACGTCGGGAAGTCTGACTCATTAGTTAAATCAACTTTTGTCAAACATTCACGTTGGATCGCGTTCCTCTAATTTACTCTCTGCGGTCTCTGCGAATTTTCGCTGTTCGCTGATTTCAACTTTTGGGGATGGTGTTTTCAACAACCACGAACGAGGATGCTTGGAATCATTTATTTATTAATCATTTTTTAAAACAGAGATACTCCTTCAGTTCTGTTAAACAAACAGCTTCCTTTCCCATGATGCTGAGTTTTAGTCGTCGCACTAGCCTCGTGGTTCTATGCCCGCCATCTTGTCGCGCATCTTTCTCTCGAATTTGAGGACGATTGTTTAAGAACAAATAAGATCCCAATTTCTTTGCGAGTGGGTGTGCTTTGCCAAGCTCTACATTGTTCTGTGGTCTCGGTTCAATATCCTAACCCTTAAAGTACACAAGTAACGTTCTCCAGAGCAATACCTCCAAAATTCAACATGAGCCCCGTACAGTAAGTCCTCGACTTACGCGGTTAATTCGTTCCAGCGCTTTCCGCGTAAGTCGAATAGTGCCAGAGCGCCACCGCAGGCAGGTTATTAATACTATCTACTTTGAACATACCATATGTATGTACTCATTTGAAAGGAAAATTCAAATACACCAACTATGTTCATGGAAAATTTATAACTCGTAAATAGTTGAATATCCACTTCGTAAACTAGCAAACACTTATCTTTGCTTCTGTCACATATACAGTAGTGGACAAAAATTTTAAGGATGCTCTAAAAAAGACGATAGCTATTTTAATATTGTACTATACAATTTGAACTTTTCTGGGAAGCTGGAGCAATTAGTTTACTACAGGACGTGAAAAGAAATTTTTTCAAAAACTGCAATTCTTCGGAATTGTAGAAAAAATACTGAAAGTTGCAGTTTACAACTTTTCTATGTGGGTTTGTATTGAAAATTAAAAAAGATACGTTTTGTAGATCTGTAAATTAAACATATTCTGAAAATTTCGTCAAAATCGATCGACGTTGCAATGAGCTACAAACGTTTAAAGATGATAAAATTTGCAGATTTCCACGATTTTCGGCTTCTAACTGCAATAATCATGTAATAATGAACCGATTTCGATGAAACTTTCACAGTGCATATAATTGACACAGATCAACAAAACGCATATTTTAAATTTTCAATATAGGCCCACATAAAAAAATTAAAAATGCAACTTTTAGTATCTTTTTAACAATTCCGATCAACTGCAATTTTTGACAAAATTTCTTTTCACATCCTGTAGTAAACTAATTGCTCTAGCTTCCCAAAAATGTTCAAATCGTATACATAGTACAATATTAAAATAGTTATCGTCTTTTTTAGAGCATCCTCAAACTTTTGTCCACTACTGATACCGACAAAGCTCCCGTTCTGACAATCAAAAAACGAATTTCACAGTTCGGAATTGGTTTTCAGATTCGCTTCTAAGAATCCGGGTAAAACAAATCCGCGTAAGTCGAGGACGTAGAAATCGTCTGCAACGAACAAACAGCAACAGTAAACAGCTAGCCACCCTGTGAATCGTTCTGTGGTGGAACGACGAGGGCAGTCTCGACTTTTTGGGCCACCGAAACGCTGTCCAACGAGCAGAACGACAGCAGATGAAAGGAGCTGATGTGGCAGGCAGGCGGTTCTCGTGGCCGAGCAGCGAGGAATAGGAAGCTTATTAGCATAAGGGCGAACGGGGATGATGATGGTAGGCCATTGTGTGGCCGCGGAGGAGGACGAGCACACACACAAACACGTACACACACGCGCACAGGGGATAGAGAGGACGATTCTTGGCTCGGTTTCGGCCGACGACGACGTTAGCGGTGTGTGTAACGCTCCTTGAAGCGTGTCGCGCGCGGTTGTGCGATGCGATGCGATGCGCTGCGATGCGCTATGCGCGATGCGCGATGTCTCAACGAGAGAGTCGGATGCGCCGTGAAAGCGAGTGCCCCGTCCCCATCCCGTCCGATTCCTCTTCGTCATCGCACTACCTACTATACTGCCTACTCTACATCGGGGGCCCTCCTCGTCGCCCGGAGTCTTCGTCATTTTCACACGCCGCTGCGCCGGAATCGGCGCTGCTCTACTGTGACTTCGCTTGCGTAACAAGAGCGGACGACGCGGTCACCCGAGCAGCCAGGTCTCGGGTCGATGTCTCTTCCTTTCCTTTTCACCGTTTACCATGAAGAGAACCGATCTCCCGGAGAGAGCCACTTAGACCGTCGCGCGTCGCACCGTTCTCGGCGAGTTCAATTTCGGTCTTTTCTGTCGCCTCTGATCCGCTCGCAGGGTATTCGTGTTGGTTGGTCGCGCGAGGATGGCGAAGAGCGTTGACGAATCGCGAGGAATGAGGAGAAACGGACAGGTATGTTGAAAATGTTGAAAAAGTTGAAATGTTTAAAAATTGAAGGATGTTGAAAATATAGAAAAAGAAGAAAATGTTGAAATTAGAGAAAAAGAAGAAAATGTTGAACATGTAGAAAAAGAAGGAAATGTTGAAAATGCTGAAGAACGTTAAAAAGTTGGAAATGCTGAAGAATGTTAAAAAATGCTGAAAAATGTTGAAGAGTATCGATAACGTTGAATACTGCTCTCGACGAGTTCAATTTCGGTCTTTTCTGCCGCCTCTGATCCGCTTGCAAGATATTTCTGTTAGTTGGTCACGCGAGGATGGCGAGGAGTGTTGACGATTCGCGAGGAATGAAAAGGAACTAGGAGGTATATTGAAAATATTGAAAATGTTGAAAAAGTTGAAATGTTAAAAAATTGAAGGATATTAAAAATATATAAAAAGAAGAAAATGTTGAATATATAGAAAAATGTGAAAATGTTGAAATTAGAGAAAAAGAAGAAAATGTTGAACATGTAGAAAAAGAACGAAATGTTGAAAATGCTGAAGAACGTTGAAGACTTGGAAATGCTGAAGAATGTTAAAAAATGCTGAAAAATGTTGAAGAGTATTGAGAACGTTGAACACTGCTCTCGGCGAGTTCAATTTCGGTCTTTTCTGGCGCCTCTGATCCGCTCGCAGGGTATTTCTGTTGTTTGGTCACGCCAGGATGGCGAAGTGTGTTGACGAATCGCGAGGAATGAGAAGGAACGAGGAGGTATATTGAAAATGTTGAAAACGTTGAAAAGTTTAAAAATTGAAGGATATTAAAAATATAGAAAAAGAAGAAAATGTTGAATATATAGAAAAATGAGAAAATGTTGAATATGTAGAAAAAGAAGGAAATGTTGAAAATGCTGAAGAACGTTGAAGACTTGGAAATACTGAAGAATGTTAAAAAATGCTGAAAAATGTTGAAGAGTATCGAGAACGTTGAACACTGCTCTCGACGAGTTCAATTTCGGTCTTTTCTGGCGCCTCTGATCCGCTCGCAGGGTATTTCTGTTGTTTGGTCACGCCAGGATGGCGAAGTGTGTTGACGAATCGCGAGGAATGAGAAGGAACGAGGAGGTATATTGAAAATGTTGAGAAGTTTAAAAATTGAAGGATGTTGAAAATATAGAAAAAGAAGAAAATGTTGAAAATAGAGAAAAAGAAAAAAATGTTGAACATATAGAAAAAGAACGAAATGTTGAAAATGCTGAAGAACGTTGAAAAGTTGGAAATGCTGAAGAATGTTAAAAAATGCTGAAAAATGTTGAAGAGTATTGAGAACGTTGAACACTGCTCTCGGCGAGTTCAATTTCGGTCTTTTCTGTCGCCTCTGATCCGCTCGCAGGATATTTCTGTTGTGTGGTCACGCGACGACGGCGAGGAGTGTTGACGATTCGCGAGGAATGAGAAGGAACGAGGAGGTATATTGAAAATGTTGAAAACGTTGAAAAGTTTAAAAATTGAAGGATATTAAAAATATAGAAAAAGAAGAAAATGTTGAATATATAGAAAAATGAGAAAATGTTGAATATGTAGAAAAAGAAGGAAATGTTGAAAATGTTGAAGAACAATGAAGAGTTGGAAATGCTGAAGAATGTTAAAAAATTCTCAAAAATGTTAAAGCGTATCGAGAACGTTGAAAACTGCTGAAAAATGTTATAGACTGTTGAAGAATGTCGAAGAATGCTGAAGAGTGCTGAAGAATGTCGAACAATGTTGATGGATGGAGTATGCGAGGTTGATGCGGAATATTGAGGTATGAGAATCTACAAGCACGTCGAATTCTGGCCAATTGAGCTCTGACTCATTGAACTCCGACCAATTTTCTGATTTCACGCAGCTGCAACAATAGGAAAAAATGAGATAGAAAGAGAAAGAAGGATAGAATTTTGTCGTGCGACGTGTCGGTCGGTTTATCGCGATGATCACAAGAGCTGAACGATTCCCCGGAGAGAGGGAATCATTCGATTTATGGGATATTGTGACCGTGGACAGTCCGTCGTATATAATTACGCCGAAATCGTAGTTAGACGCGCAGCTATACCACCGAAAGGGCGGAGGGCCCGAAAATTGATCACGTACCGTGGCCGGGGCCACTCTGTTCGCGCTCTCTGTCATTATCGGGAATAAAAGTCACCGCTACTCCTCGCTGGAATTCGTTGCTCACCGGCGACAATCTACTCTCGGTCCTTCTACAAAACTGCCTGCCAGAATGCCAGAATCCTTTTCCAATTCCCTAGCCTCTGCTTGCGATCATCACACCATCATCCCTCCCATAAAAAAATCATTGAAAACTCTTCTTTTATCATATTCTTTTCTTCTTAGCTACTGAAATCACTAGACTGCGGATCTTTATGCATTTATAGCAAAATTGAGTAGATGAAATACAAAATTGTTGGAATATTTTGAAACTTTAAGATGTCCATATATAATTTCTCCTCTGTTCAAATCATTAAGGGAAGAAATAACGTTTAATTTAGTTTCTATTCCTTGCAATCGATGCAGACAATTTTTACTTTGCATAAAGCTCCGCAGTCTAGAAATCCCCAATTTGATTTTTAACTTTGTACTTTGCGAGTGACCTTGAAAACTCAGAAAAGCCATCATAGAAATTAGGTGGATTTAAACAAAATATATTCGGTTGTCCTGAAAATGCAGGATGCACATTAGAATGGTTTTTTAAAGAGTCTAATACCATTTAAAAGAATTGTAAGTTCTGTAAAATATTTGATTTTGAGAACGTCGTACGATTTTAAATAAAATACCCCATTCACTTTTAAGTCAGTGTTTTGGCCGTCCACAGCCCCGAAGCGACTGCTTATCGAGCAGTGCTCTCAGGATCGAATATGGCACATCTACCCGAGGATCGTGGAAGGGTCAAGGCTCTCGCCGATCATTCTACGCCGTCCTCGAAACGTCGAATTATTCGACGTGCCTCGGGTACCACGTATGTCCATACAAATATTATCGATTCTACACGCGGAGATCGCAACAGCATCAGATTGCTCGGCGCGCAGCGAACAGATGAGAAATTCCGTTGGTGAAAAATCGCGGCGTGTATACAAACACGAGCGATTCTACCCAGGAATTACGGTGATTGCAGGATATCGACGGTTCGTAGATCGCCGGGACTCTTGATCCCGAAGAAGCGTACGTACATGAACATACATTGGTCGACAAGATTATAAGACACCTCGCGAATCAGTCGATTTAATATTAGTTTTATATCAAACAGAATTCTGTGCTGAACAGGGCCATTTAATTCTAATCAATATCGTTGGGGATCGAACAAATAGATAAGAAACTTTGCATTTAAGTTCTATGTCTTGTGCAGACATGTTATGTACTGAAGAATTTATTCAATAAAATTTCTGTCGACATACATTGTGATTAATAGTTCAAAGTCTGAACGAATATATTCTTGAAGTTTGATTGTTCATGTCAAAGATATCATCTTTTATATTAAATAATGGCGTCTACACCATCCAAGTGACATTTCTATTTAATTAGTGAGGACAATGGTCGACAATGGACGGTTCTACATCTCGCAAAACGCTGTTTCATCGAAACACAATACAATAAAGTCCTTATCCCGACGATTCCCGAGCTGTCTTCTAATATCGTCGAGCAGTGGTCGCTGGCCGCGTACTTGTCGTAAATTACGGTCGCGCGCGCGATAAAACCACCGAATAAAATTTATACGACGTTTACGGAGTCCGGGCCGGGGATTGGTGTCAGCCGGAATCGAACGAGACACCTCGTTGCGGAGAGAGGTCAGGCCCTGTTCACGGACCTCCCGTGGACACCGGACGGGGCCCGGGGATCGTTGCTCGTCGTAAAAGTCGTTTTACACGCTCGCAGGAAGGACAGGTGACCCGTGCGAGAGCCGAGTTGCCTGTTGCGTGGCTGTCCTGTTCCTGAAACGCTTCCAGGCTTTTAAGGGCAGCCGCTTTTAACGCTCGCTCGATCTTCAACTCGCAGAAATTCCCTTCGGTCCGTCTCTCGCTAAGAACCATCCCCCTCGAGATCGCAGAGATGCCACGCTATATACAGCTAACTATTTCTTGACACTCACCTTTGAACCTGCCTCACCTGGGACAGAACCCAGTCGCACATGTGCTGCGAAGATTTGTTCTTCTTTCTTCGAGAGACTCGGCATTGTACTGCGAGCGGATCACGAGTTGGGGGACCGTGGAATGTGGCGCTGATTGGTGGAGCAGCGTCCTTCTAGGATTCGATAGTGGGGGGAAGCTTTTGTACTCTAATGGACTCCAAGCTTAATCAACAATTAGCAAAAATGAAAAAAGAATTGTGCTTCTTTAATACCTGTAGGTTTTCAGGAATACTTTTACCGATTTCTGCCGATCTCATCGAGCCAAACACTTATCCCCTCTCTCTTATGTGCTCGGACGGCAACAAAAGATCCTAATTCATCTTGCAGCGGCATCCTCCCGAAGACCATTTCCAATTACGCTCCCCAAGATCGAACAATAGCTCTCCCTCGAATGACACGAGTTTTCCTCAAGTTCTCCGCTTTATCCAATTACCCCGGTCTGTTTTCTTCTTAAACGTCCCCGTGGTAGTCGCAGCAGGTGAACGACGAGGCGATCGACAGGCCTGTCAGCCCCGGACAGGACAACTAGGTCTAGTTCTGCGATCGTGACGACAGTTGTCTCGATTCCTGGAGAGCAAGAGGTCCTAGAAAGATAGAGGACGCGATGCGACAAGGAGATATCCTTCTCTCGAAAGATTGAAAGAGAGAGGAAGAGCGTGGCCGCGGGCAATAATACCGATGCCTCGGCAATTACGTTCGTCTCGTGGCCATCTGCTCCTCCGGAAGACCCGATGACCACTCATCCTTCAACAGCCTTCCTCCTCCGTTCTCCAACCGGGGACTCCTACAGCTGTGGGGCGTCGTCCTCCGATTTTTACCAACCGCGAAAACGAGAAACGATCGTGATCGCGGTCTGCTCGTGTCCCCCGGAATCTCGGACTAGCCAACGAGCCGATCAAATTGGCTTGCATGGGGCTGACATTGCGGTCGGACACCGTGCGGTAACGGAAGACGCGAGATTAGGGTCGCCAGCTTCGTTTCCGCTAGCGTGCACTATAGGTATTTTACATTTTGATTCGCATTATGGTTGTCGGCCTTAAAATAATTATCTGTGTACTTCAAATACCCACGAATCTGTGTGCAAAATTCTAATTCAAAACGTTTGATAGTTCCTCTGAAATAAATAGCTGAAGAGACGCCATTCAAAGCCAGGATACTTCCTCAAGATTTTTATTGTTTATTCTTGAAAAAAAATCGTGTATGTACTTCGAATATCCACGAATCTGTATGCAAAATTCTAATGCAAAACGTTCGATAGTTCCTCTGGAAAAAATTGCTGAAGTGACGCCATTCAAAGCCAGAATACTCCCTTAAGAAAATGTAGAAATTTGTATTGTTTATTCTTGAAAAAAATCGTGTATGTACTTCGAATATCCAAGAATCTGTGTGCAAAATTCTAATGCAAAATATTCGATAGTTCCTCTGGAATAAATTGCTGAAGAGTCGCCATTCAAAACCAGAATACTTCCTTAAGAAAATGTAGAAATTTTTATTGTTTTTTCTTGAAAGAAACCTGTATGTACTTCGAATATCCACGAATCTGTGTGCAAAATTGTAATGCAAAACGTTCGATAGTTCCTCTGGAAAAAATTTCTGAAGAGACGCCATTCAAAGCCAGAATACTCCCTTAAGAAAATATAGAAATTTGTATTGTTTATTCTTGAAAAAAATCGTGTATGTACTTCGAATATCCACGAATCTGTGTGCAAAATTCTAATGCAAAACGTTCGATAGTTCCTCTGGAAAAAATTGCTGAAGAGACGCCATTCAAAACCAGAATACTCCCTTAAGAAAATGTAGAAATTTGTATTGTTTATTCTTGAAAAAAATCGTGTATGTACTTCGAATATCCACGAATCTGTGTGCAACATTCTAATGCAAAACGTTCGATAGTTCCTCTGGAAAAAGTTGCTGAAGTGACGCAATTCAAAGCCAGAATACTTCCTAAAAAAAATCTAAAATATTACAGCTTTAAATTTCTACAAAAATCAAAAGCGCTTTTGATTGTGTTCGCTTAAAAAAAATTATATGTGCACCCCACACGCCCATGAATATCTGTGCAGAATCCTACTGCAGAAAGTGTAGTAGTTCCTCCGGAAAAAATTCGTAAAAGTCGCGATAAAAATGGGATTGAAAGGCAGAGCAGTCCGTTAATCGGCATCGACGTGCTGGGTAACGGTGAGCAGTTTCGTAGCTCGTAAAGTCAGCGGCGGTTGTTGTCGGGCACGGCGCGTAAGTTGTCGTGGCGATGTTACGTACACGCTTAATATACCCGCGGCGAGCGTAGATCACGCGAGGCAGCCGACAAAGATGCCAGAAGTCCCGCGAAATCCAGCCAGCAATTAACCGCCCCCACCGCCGCTTTGTTTCCCGAGACCGACGACCAAAGGGTTTTCGTTTTCTTTCGCCTGGGATCCCTCCTCAAAGGATTTAAGGGACTTCACAGCGTAATTGCTCTTGTCATCCTTTCTTTCGGCCCTCTGGCGTGTTCCCTCTGAGCCTGCAACCCCGAGAGAGGTCTTCGATCTCGACATGCATCGCGGTCGTGCAACCAGAAATTAATATGTACAATCTGCAGTGCACTGTAACCATTTTGTATAGGTTTAAATAACAGCCAAACAACAACCATGCGGGCTACTATGAAATTTATCTTATCCTTTGAATCGTCAAATTCAATTTAATCTAACCCCTGCAAAATTTTCAAAAATTGCTAAATTCAATCATTTCTATTTATTCCTTTACCTTAACAATTTCTGTTACTATGAAATTTTCTTTTATCCAAAATTCTTCTAAATTTTCATAAATCACTTAATTGTCAAAAGCAAATGATTAATAAAGAGAAATCCTTGTTTCAACCGAAGAAGTTTGAACAGCGCGATGGATGTCGGTTCGCAAATTCACAAAGATCGAGGTGCTGCAAACGATCATGTTCCCGCACACGATAGATCCCCGATCGAGGTAAGCTCGTCGTGTGATCCGAGGCGGATCGTCCCAGTTGGTCCAGCACGCGGAACACGGAAGCCGTTGGATCGCTCGATCGCGATCCCCGTGGATCCTCTTCGGTGCGGCGACGCTCCGGCTGACCCAGATCAGAGGAGCGTGACACAGAGGAGGAAGAAGAGGAGGATGAGGAGAGGGAGGTGGAGCGGTTGCGAAAAAAGGGAACAAGAAAAGGGAAAAGGAAAGGAGAGGGGGTGGGGGAAAAAAAGAGAAGCGGCTCGGCGCCGCGTGTGAAACCAGGAGCGCGACTCGACGCGTATGGAAATGCCGTGTGTCGGCTCGTATTGTATGGAAATGCGTGCGAGACGCAGCCAGTGTGACCAAACCGAAACGTGCTGGATAGCCGGCCTCTGCTACTCGCAAGATGTCCCTGTCAGCGGAGCTCGTAAAATCGAGCGTACACCTTGTCGAGCATGCCGTTGTCCTGTCGATCCGCGAGACACCGAAGAAATTATCTCGCCTAACCGGCGACACACAGCTCGGTTAGGGGACTCTCGGGTTAGAGACTGTGTGCTCGCTCTTCCTGTCGCTTTCTTCGGGGAAAGCCGGATGGCTGGAGCGTGGCCGAGTTTGAATCACGATCGAGTACAAGTACACCAAGAACGAGGGACTCGCCTGTCGTCGAGTGTGCTCGACGCTGACAAAGTGTCGTGTCGATCGTGTTTGATCGTGTTCAGACTGCGTTCGGGAGAGGGTGGCACTCATGTTGCGATCTCTTGGGTGTAGTATGCCTTTATCGGTATGGTTATTTCCGTGTTGCGTAGATTAGGTAAACTAGAACGTGGTTCCTTGCCTAGTCCCTTTGCTAGTTCCTAGTGCCTTCCCTAATTCCTAATGTCTTTTCTAGCCCCTTCCCTGGTTCCTTCTCCAGTTCTTAACACTACATATACCAAGGGGGATCAACATGACTTGCTCCTGATTTGTTCTTTTAGGATTATTAAAATTATAAATATGATTTCTGAGAAATTGTCTTAGTGAACTCCTCTATTAAAGGACATATTTAAACAAAGCTGATACGAAATCTTATTATAAGGCAAAGTATGTCAATTGCATTAAGTGCTCGGTAGTTCTAGTGTTAATGCCTTCCCTAGCCATTAGGGCCCACTAGCTAGCACTAGGCCCTTTCCCTAAGGCCTTCTAGTCCTTTTTCCAGTTCCTAGTGCCTCCCCTAATTCCTAATTTCTTCTCTAGCCCCTTCCCTGGTTCCTTCTCCAGTTCTTAACACTAGATATACCTAGGGGAGTCAACACGACTTGCTTCTGATTTACTCTTTTAGAAATATTGAAATTATAAATATGATTTCTGAGAAATTGTTTTAGTGAACTCCTCTATTGAAGTACATATTTAAACAAAGCTGATACGAAATCTAAATAAATGCGATTTTATCGTTATTATAAGGCAAAGTATGTCAATTGCATTAAGTGCTAGTTCTAGTGTTAATGCCTTCCCTAGCCATTAGGGACCACTAGCTAGCACTAGGCCCTTTCCCTAGGGCCTTCTAGTCCTTTTTCCAGTTCCTAGTGCCTCCCCTAAAACCTAATGTCTTCTCTAGCCTGTCGTCTGCCTGTCTGCCCTATCTTCTGTCAAAAAATCGACCTCTTATTTCGTTACAGAATTTACTGAAAAATTGCACCGTAAATTAGTTTTACCTCGATCAAGGTGCCAATGTAAGTAATGGGTGTGCCAAACACATTGCCAGATTTTTATTTTAAGAACTCCTCCGTTAATTTGCATATTGTACTTTCGATTCAGAATATTCCCACTGTCAATAAATTTCATATGACTCCTCCATTCACGCCCCGCATAATCAACGACTTAGTAACCTTTCCCGTCGGCCTCATTAACGGAGATTAATATTCAAACTTCGGGCTTTCCTATCGAGACAACCCGCAAACACGGTATTCCCACTCCCGCGGCAATAACTCTCGAGGACAGTTTTACGATTATAGAATTAGAAGGGACTTCATGAATAATTCATGTCGCATTGTACATTTATATGTCTCGTTACCGCCGCCGTCCGCTCCCGAGAGGAGCTACCAAAACGCGCTAATTAGCTCGCGCGCGAGATTCAGCTAATTAACAGGGGAACGGTGCTTGCTAATAAAATCATTAAAATCGTTCGGGATCAGCATCAATCATCGGCCCGGCCCGTTTCACTCAGCGTATTTATCGATCGCTACTGCGAATCCATTTTTCATAGGAACGTTTCGAATCGATGTTTATCGTACTGCTTTCTAAAGGATCCAGAATATTTCGAGTTAGGGGAATTAGTTCCCTGGAGGACGAGGTATGTACATTATCGTTTTTTGTGAAATATAAAACAATAAAGAATTAGACAAATTTGAGAATATCGTAATGTTGTTTTTAATGTAACAAAGTCATTAAGGGATGAAACCAATTTTTATTTTATTCCTGCTTTCCATAATCAATGCAGAACATGTTTATTGTGCATAAAGATTCGCAGTCCAGTTATCACTAATTAATCAACAAGTTTAGACTAATGACTATTTTGCTATGATTAACATTCAAAAAGAATACATATTAGTCATTTTTAAATATTTGTTGATTATTGCCTAACTCTGATACACATACAGTAGTTAAATCATATTTTTAAGTCGAACATCCTGGTCGTAAAAAATCAAAAAAGAAAAAAGCAAACGGAAAAATACCAGTTTCGCATTGCAATTTAAGAGCGACATATTTGTAGTGTCAGTGTAGGTATAAATATTGTTCAACAATTTTTTCCGATTTTTTGATGAAGTCCTCCCTGGTCGAAAACATCGAAACAGTTCAGGGGATTCGTTTTAGAAATTATTGTACCCAGTCGTTGAACTCCGCAGGATCGGCGAAGGACTACCGATCGATTCGATGGAATCTGGGAAAGTCACCCGGCAACATTTATCGTTATTGGTTTTCATAATCAATTTTTAATTTATTCCTGATGTCCACAATCAATGCAGAACATTTTTATTTTGCATAAAGATCATTTACCTTCTATCTCTGACATTGATTTGCACAAGTTTTACTTTGTATACGCAGTCTAGATTATTAATAATGTAACTAAAACAGCAATGTTGACTACACCAATTTCCAGCAACTCCGAAAGCTAATCCTGGAATGTAAAAGGTAACGTAATAAGAATGTAGATCGCGATTAAAATTCATCCAGCAGCTCATTACGATTGCGAGGAATCGAAAGATCGGCTCGACCCGATACACGAGTATCATTCGCTCAGGAATCGTGCGACTCGCCGTTGATTAATGCTCGGCTCCGCGTGCACCTACTTCACGCGTATTAAACCTCTCGCCGCATATTAAACGTCCGCTTGTCCGCTCGCTTATCCGCGAGCGTCGAAGCGTAATCGGCGGAACGCGACAGACTGGCACCGCGGATCCTCGACATTGTTTCTCGAATGCCTGGACGACAGCAAGGAATCGGTTTACACGCCGATACTCCTGCGCAAAGGACTCGAGATTCTGTTCAAAGCTGAAAAACTACTTCTATAAAATAATTTAACATACTTATCCAAACATTGAAACAAGTCCAGAGTTTTGAGTTCATCTTGTCCAGTTAATAAACACATAAAAATAATAACATCTTCTAAAATCAATTTCCAAATCGTATAAAACAAATTTACTACGCTTCAGACTTAACCCTGATACCTTTCACGGTGCCTCTTTGTCCTCGGGTCCAGCTTGAGAATGAAGATCATAACTCCCGTCCGAAAACCGCCTTCGGACTTTCTTCCAGGTAAAGAAGGAAAGCAAGGAAGAGCACCAGCTGACTAGAAGAGCATCGTGAAAGACCTGCGCAGGGCGGTGCCCCATGTCGCCCCATGATCCCCGTAGAAATTAGTTCCCGCGGTGTTCCCTGCGTCTCCCAGGTGACACCATGGACCCGGACCACCGTGCTCTCGAACCACGCAAGTCGAATTTTATTACCCTCCGCGCGTTCTACTTCGAAAGCCGGGGCTTTTGTCGTGGAACCGCTACAATCCTCACGACCTCGTTTACGTTCTCCTCCTTCGCCCCCTCTACGATCTCGTCAATTTCCTAGCCGGATGAGAGGATACGACCACTGTGTATACGGGAATGCATAATGAATCAGATATCCGGAGGACTCGCGGAGTCCCCTTGCTACTTGCTCGCTGATGAGAATGGGACTTTCGATGAGAATGCTATCTTCCGAGTTACGATACTACTTGTACAGACTCCAGTATCTTGTAAGTCGCGATGCTAATCCCAGCTTCATATGATCTATTGCAGTTAACCTTGAGTGACTTTGAATGACCTTCATAATACGTCATTGTATTCGTCTTGAAACACGCTGTCAGGATGTAAATAAGAAACCGTGCCGTTACATTGAAGAAAAACAAACTTGACCTTCATATCTCCTTCACGCCTCCACCTATGAAGCGCAGGAGTAACTTAAGAATTTTGTAGTTTCCTGAACAATTTTAAAAGATTGAAAATGTTCTTGAACGATTTTGAAAGGTTGAAAGAGCCCCTGATCTTACAAGGAAAGGACCCCAAGTGTCCGACTTCGATTTTGATAATTTTTTGTGAGATGATGGTATATGGATCCCTAATAATGTATGCAAAATATTAGGTGTAGTTACTCAATAGTTTTAAAGATATAAACTATTAAAGTTTCACACAGCTCAAATCATGGTACATCAAGGTATGAAACTTTAATTGTTTATATCTTTAAAACTATTGAGTAACTACGCCTAATATTTTGCATACATTATTAGGGATCCATGTACCATCGTCTCACAAAAAATTATCAAAATCGAAGCCGGACACTTGGGGTCCTTCCCTTGTTAGTAAAATTGATAATCTTTCGGTTCCATCCTCTGTCGAATCATTACGTAATCATTGCACACTTAGCATTTGGCTGAATTCGAGGGTGAAATTTTGGGGAAACAACGTCTGCAGTTCGCCGAATGTCTACAGCCGTCAGAACTTGTAATAAAAGCAGCTACCTGGACGATCGCGAAGGAACCGGACGCACGTCGTTAGAGATATAAACAATTAAAGTTTCATACCTTGTTGATGTACCATGATTTGAGCTGTGTAAAACTTTAATTGTTTATATCTTTAAAACTATTCAGTAACTACGCCTAATATTTTGCATACATTATTAGGGATCCATGTACCATCATCTCACAAAAAATTATCAAAATCGAAGCCGGACACTTGGGGTCCTTCCCTTGTTAGTAAAATTGATAATCTTTCGGTTCCATCCTCTGTCGAATCATTACGTAATCATTGCACACTTAGCATTTGGCTGAATTCGAGGGTGAAATTTTGGGGAAACAACGTCTGCAGTTCGCCGAGTGTCCACAGCCGTCAGAACTTGTAATAAAAGCAGCTACCTGGACGATCGCGAAGGAACCGGACGCACGTCGTTAGAGATATAAACAATTAAAGTTTCATACCTTGTTGATGTACCATGATATGAGCTGTGTGAAACTTTAATTGTTTATATCTTTAAAACTATTGAGTAACTACGCCTAATATTTTGCATACATTATTAGGGATCCATATACCATCATCTCACAAAAAATTATCAAAATCGAAGCCGGACACTTGGGGTCCTTTTCTTGTTAGTAAAATTGATAATCTTTCGGTTCCATCCTCTGTCGAATCATTATGTCATCATTGCAAACTTTGCATTTGGCTGAATTCGAGGGTGAAATTTTGGGGAAACAACGTCTGCAGTTCGCCGAGTGTCCACAGCCGTCAGAACTTGTAATAAAAGCAGCTACCTGGACGATCGCGAAGGAACCGGACGCACGTCGTTCACGGTTCCCGACAGAGGCGGGCCTGGTTTGCAAATATTCGCGAGACCGGTGACACGTTGACACGTGAAACCTGCCAGCCAAAGGTTTCCCGGGGGTTACGTTCGTGCATCTTTATTCGCCATTCGAGGGTGCAGGGGAATGGGAATCGATAACGCAGACAACACACCCCCGGGCGCGATATTCGTGACCGAACGTCTTCGCGGGAGGAGTCGCGCGATTTCACGGCGACTTCCGTTAATTTTGTTCCGCGGCCGCGTTAGTTTCCTATTAACGATCACGAATGCAACACGGGTCGGCCGCCCGCCCCTTTTCCCCGCCCAACGAAACTCATTAAACGTCTGTCCGTTTGTCTCGGATGCACACACGCGGAACCACCACGACATATATCGCTCTTTCGCCATCCCCCTGTCCCCTTGTCCTCTTGTGCTCGGTATCTATGCCCTCCGACTCTCGCCGCCACGATACGTATGCGAGTCCGCGGAAGTTGTAAACGAATTAACGACGTGTCGTAGACCGCCGACCGGCTCGTCGGATATTATTCTCATCGCCCGGAACAATTACTTTTCTCCCACGGAATCCCGGAGACGGTTCGTGCCGATCAAAACTGAAACTTTTCTGATGTCGCGCGACGGCTCCCCGTCGTTCCTCTTCCGATTTATACACGGCGCTCTGCGATCGATCGTGGAACATTCGCTCGGTGTGTCTGCGCGTGTGTCTGTATTGTGAAAATGCACAATGAGGAACGAAATCGTAGCAACGAAACCTGCAGTATCTGTTCAGTCTAACAGGATCGCGAAAGACTCCTCAACCACATTTCGATAGCTCGTTAACTATTGATTCAGGACATACATATGAAGGTGAAAACATTTTTACGCAGAATTTGACACTTATTCCTCGGCTTGGTGGAAATTGATGTAAAAAAATGTCTCAGAATTAACTTTGACCTTCAACTTCAAGGTCAACAGGTCAACAATATTTTTATTGATTTTGACCTTGAAATTACATCGATTCCCACCAAACCGAGGGTGTAGAATCACGCTTTGATTTACACCCTGTATACAGGGCGTCTCAGCTGAAGGAGGCCACCTAAATATCTCCTTTATTTTTAATGTCACAAAAACAATATTTATGGCATAATTTAGATGGTATCGAAGGAGGAATATCATAGAAGAACAATTTCTTTTGTCCGGTTATTTTTTCATAGTTTTCTCAAGGTCATCGTTATTTTTTTATCGGGAAAACTTATTTTTTTTATTCCATCTTACAGCTGCTGGAAACATGCATTTGAATATGCTTAAGTCATTAACAAGATAGAACTAGAGGGCTATTGTTGCTCGCTCGCTTCGCTCGCTCGCGAGTAGGGTTGTTGTTGCTCGCTCGCTTCGCGAGCTCGCGGGCAGGACTGCTCTTGCGAGAATGTTAGTGGTATGCATGGCTAGTAGGGCCCACAGCTATTAATGTCTCATTTTGTGTGTGACTCTCCACGAGCCACACAAAGAACTTCCCGATTCGTTAGTTGCTGTATATTATTATTATTATTTATTAAGTGTACGTTTTGAGAAGATTATACGTTTTCAGGGAAATTCAATAGTTTTCTACTTATCAAAATGTTTGCTATATGGCGTCGCATTAAACCAATATCGTATGCTCATTGCTCGCTTGGTTCCTTGTTATAGCATACTAATATTGCAAAATAAATTGTCTTAATTAGTTTTTCGCAAACGATACAACTCATCATTATCCGGGTTTGCAGTATTGATCTTGGTTTTCTTCGATACTATTAATTTAAATTTTCTCAAAATATATAAACCGCTCAATTTTGAAACTCTGCTCAGTGCTACATACAACATTTGTAAAGTTCGTATTTCTGATGTTTTAAAATCCATACATACTTTCTCGTATGTTTGTCCCTGACTTTTATGAATCGCAATCGCTTCAGCAGGAACCACTGGAAATTGACTACGTGTAATTTGTTATTTTCCTTCACTCGAAATATTTACTTGATTCGATATTTTTTTATTATTGGTGTTAAATTTTGATTTATATTTGCATTTTTCATGTAATCACGATAACGAGTTCTTACTTTCACTCCTACCCTGGCCAATTGAAAATCTAACCACAATATAGACGGAATTTTAGTATTTTCTTGAAAAGTAATAAATTTTAATATTCCGCATGCTCCATTAACCAATTCGTCTTCAACGTCAATGTTATTAATTATCATATATTTTATATTAATTTTCAATTTAATCTCAGTTGACAATTCGTTTTGAACTCATTGTTTATTTAAAGATTGTAATATAAATGTTTTTGTACTTTCATCGATATTCTTTGAAAATGTATTCTCGGCGATGATTAACTCACTCTTGCATTGGAATAATTTTCGATTATTGTAAGCGGTTACATTAGCATTAATTGCATAATTGGAAAAAACATTTTTTTTAATTAAAAAAAAACAAGAAAAATTTTTTTTTTAATTTTATAAAAAAAATTTTTTTTAATTTTATAAAAAAAATTTTTTTTTTAAATATGTCTAAATATATATATTTAGTTACGTTTACTTCTTCGGTGGATACGCCTTTCGTATAAATTGCAATGTTTAATCAACTCCTGTCGAAAAAAACTAAAAAACTACTTGACCAATATGGACCAAAATCTAATCAGCTCTAAGTTACAGCGAGCCACATCGATTGCATCATTCATCATTCCGATCGCGTTGTTACTTTTTCTGAAAACGTTAACGAAAAATTTGATACCATAGAAACGGACATACGTACACACACACACACACACACACACACACACACACACACACACACACATACCGACATTTTGATAAAAATAGTCTAAAATGACTCCAATGACCATGAAACGTGAAGATCTGCTAAAAATTCGATTTTCGATTTTCGGGGTAATTACAATAACTTCCCTATAAAATCGGGAAGTTAATAAAAAAAAATAAGTTTTCGCGATAAAAAATAACGATGACCTGGAAAAAATAACCGGACAAAAACAAATTGTTCTTCTACGATATTCCTCCTTCTATGCCATTTAAATTATGCCATAAATATTGTTTTTGTGACATTAAAAATAAAGGAGATATTCAGGTGGCCTCCTTCAGCTGAGACATCCTGTATATACAAGATAATGATGTAAATGAGTTAGCAGAATGATTAATTCTTGTTGTTTTTCTCTGGTATTTTAACAAGATTAATTTGTTTAAAACACTTTGACAGAAGGACTAAGATTCGTTTTAAATGCGTTTGCACGTGTAAGATATTTTAGCAGATTGTATCCAGCGGTCGTTGAAAGGTTCCAGTAGCATGATCGAGCTCGACGTTCGATTATAAATAAACGCGGACGGTTTGAGCGGCGCGTGTCGTAGGTGGCCGCACTTCTGTGCCTACCTCAGAACCGGAAGTCTATATTAACGGGGGAAGTCCCGGGCGCATCCTTGGGACGAGAGGCGAGCGATTATCGATAAATGACAGAAACCACAGGTCGCCTGGCGTCATAGCTCGCGTCAGTATGGCCGGAATTGCCATATGTCGATGGAGTGCTCGACCACGCCGAAACGTTTCCTTCTATTCCATATTCCGTCCTCGTTTGCAAGCGTCGTGTATTCCACCTGAGTCAGCAGAATATTCTAATGTAGCAGGTCCAAAAATTACATTAGTTTCTCGTGCAGAACGAAAGCAGAAAATTTAAAAAATGTGCCCGCATTATTTGACAATCGTATCGAAGGGACTCTGAAGAGCCAAAATTTGACCCAAGAAGAAAATGAATAAATCCTCAGGATTCGTGACAGATCATGAAAAATGTAAAAAATCGAGGTTTTTGGGTATCCAAAACGAATTCCCATTAAAACTACGATATTAAACTTACCAATAAGAGGATCACTATAACCGAAGGAACATGAAGAGCCAAAATTTGATCAAAAAAGAAAAATGACTAGATCTTCAAGATTCGCAACAGATCATGAAAAATGTCAAAAAATCGGGGTTTTTTGGTATCTAAAAAAATTCCCATTAGAACTACGATATTAAACTTACCAAAAAGAGGATCACTATAACCGAGGAACATTGAAGAGCCAAAATTTGACCCAAGAAGAAAATGAATAAATCCTCAGGATTCGTGATAGATCGTGAAAAATGTAAAAAATCGAGGTTTTTGGGTATCCAAAACAAATTCCCATTAAAACTACGATATTAAACTTACCAATAAGAGGATCACTATAACCGAAGAGACTCTGAAGAACCAAAATTTGACTCAGGAAGAAAAATTACTAGATCTTCAAGATTCGTGACAGATCATGAAAAATGTCAAGAAATCGAGGCTTTTTGGTATCCAAAAAGATTCCCATTAGAACTACGATATTAAACTTACCGATAAGAGGACCACCAAATGCTTAAAATAAAAAGAAATGATGACCGCTACATCCGAAGGATATAATGCTAAAGAGCGAAAATTTGACCCAGGAAGAAAAATGATTAGATCTTCAAGATTCGTGACAGATCATGAAAAATGTCAAGAAATCGAGGCTTTTTGGTATCCAAAAAGATTCCCATTAGAACTACGATATTAAACTTACCGATAAGAGGACCACCAAATGCTTAAAATAAAATGAAATGGTGACCGCTATATCCGATGGATATAATGCTAAAGAGCCAACATTTGACCCAGGAAGAAAACTTACTAGATCTTCAAGATTCGTAACAGATCATGAAAAATATAAAAAAATCGGGGTTTTTGGGTATCTAAAAAAATGTCCATTAGAACTATGATATTAGACATACCAATAGGAAACCCCCTATAACCGAAGGGACCTTGAAGTGCCAAAATTTGGCCCAAGAAGAAAAATGTATGAATCCTAAGGATTCACGACAGATCCTGAAAAATGTAAAAAGATCGGGGTTTTTGGTTTCCAAAAAAAATCCCATTAGAACTATGACATTAGAAATACCAATACGAGAACCTTATGTCAAAAAAAATTGTCGAGGAAGATCGGCCTTTCCGAGTTTTAAAAATTCCGCAGCATGATGCATTAAAACAATTTTTCACAGCCACCGAAAAACAATTCGATGATTTCCATGGTCCGCCTCCGGCGACCGTGAAACAGCCTCGACTGGGAAGATGACACGTGGCCGGTGTAATCGCTAGCTAGCAGAGTATTATGTACTTCCGTGGCATGGCTGGCCGACTCTGGAACACTTCACGGTGTTTATCTATCCTCGGCTATATCGATCGTCCCCGTGGCAGGTGCTCTAGGACTCCTCCTTGCGACTCAGTCGCGGTCCCATGGCTCTAAAATGTAATTTGTGCTCCGGGACACCGGACAGATGTTACAACGGAGGTTAATTGCTACCCTCAAAGATGAAATTTCGAAGGAAACATCTTCATTTCGGGAACCGACGACGACTGTTCCCGCTAATGTTTCTTCTGTTCCTCGGTTTCTGCTAATGCCACCTTAAATGACTGAGAATTGACACTATGGGCACACCAGATGTGTCGGAGGAACCTGTTCTTCAGCTTGAACCTGTTCTGGAGCCTTCATTTTCGTATTGATTGAGAGGTACTGCTGCTTCCTGGGAGGCACTTTTGTTTTGGGAAATTCATTATTATAATTATTTAATTTTTTCAAGGGAATCTATTTTTGAAATTGACCTGTTTTAGAACCTCAAGTTCTATTTATTCAACGCCATTTGGAAATTTCAAACACTATGTTGAATTCTCATTCCGCTCAGTCGAATATGGCACAATCTATTAGGTTGTAAAGAAAGAAATGTAGGATTTTTATTGCTTTGTTTTAATTGCAGTTTCATACAATAAATATTTACCTTAATTTAATGAATTATATGTAATTTTAAAGCTTGTTTTACGCTCTATTTAATTATGCTTTTGATATTCAATTCTATTCAAATTTGTATGAAATTATTTTGCTTTCATTTCAGGTTTCATTTGGCTTTTATTTCAAAACGCGATTTTCGCATTATTTTTTTCTATGAGGTCAAACTAGACCGAAATGCCGCTCAAGCGGCTCGGTATATCAACGAAGTATGGGGCAAAACAAGTGTCAACGAATGCACAGCTTTATATTTTTAAATCAAATTTAATTCTTTGTGAAATTAATTTTAATACTATTCCCTTCAATAGTATTAAAATCGATTCTCAGAATAATTTAATGCTACTATTAAGCAATATTAAATTTTCCATAAAATTAATTTTCGTATTATTGTTTTTATTAAAACAATTTTAATACAATTTTAATAAAATTGTTTTTGATGTAAGTTATAACACTTTAAAAACATAGGTTTAAATCCTGCATTTCTTTCTTTAGAATCTAATCGTATAAGGAAAAAGTGGTTTTTCATTCTAATTTTATTGTTACTAAGAAGAGACACTGCTACAAGCAACGCTGCCTTATTATAGCAGAAATGTACGCCTCGATGTTAAACAATTCCATGCGGAGGTGTTTCGACGATTGTTCGTTTTCGGGAAAGCGAGCGTGTACGGTTAGAAATACCGAGAGACATGGGCGCACGTTGAGTTTTGGAGAACAAAGGCCCGGCTAAATAATTCTCGGCGACTCGTCGTCGTGGCGCTGTCAGTTGTTAAGAACGACGTGCCGGGGCGGGTGCTTTTCATTTCGAGTCGACTTTAATACTCGTGTCGCACGCGAAAATGTTGTGGCGAGGAAATTAAGGACCTCTCGAGGCCGTCACGGCAGAAAAAGAGGAGAACGCGACCGTGGAACACGCTGTCCTACCCTCGTTTTCGGAGCCCCGGGGAACGATCCTCTCGTGCACAGGCTCCGCGACCTCATCCCCTGCATAATTCCGTTGAATCAACACGAAACGACAAACCGACCGACTGAAATGCGTCAGAAACTGATAGACACGCTCCATTTTGCTGCTGGGAAATCGCACAGCGAGACGAGACGATCTGACAGCGATCGAAAATCGATTTTCATAATTAAATTATCGATCGGAACGAAAGTTCGTAGCGTTTTTAAATTGAAATTCAAAGATAAAATTCAGTAACATATTTTCTGGTTTTCTTTTGCCATTTTTCAGGCAACTTGTGTTGTTGAATAAACCTATAAATTTCATCTTCCAATCTTTATTTAAAAATGCTCTACGAACTTTTCTTAAAAAAAAATTAATACTACTTGAGAGAGAAGTAATTGTATTGTAATATGGTACTCCATTTTCCTATTTAATTCATGGTTCATTCATGGACACATAAATTGAGAGAAAATGTTAATAGCTTCCTCAATAATAGTGTTTAATATTTTTACAAATATATTTCTGTCGTCTCAGAAATAGAAGATTTAAATATCTACAAACGACAAAAAGAAGTTCTATTACAATAAAGGTCCGAACCAGCAACAGGAAATCCATCAACTCGAAAATCCCTTCCCTCAGGAGAAACAAACAAAAATCAATAAAAATCACTGGCGAAGTAGAGCTCCATCAAACAAAATCTCCGTATCCCCGAACATCCTGCTACGTTCAACAAACATCCTCTGCACCCACACAACACACATAAATCCATCTGGAGCTCAGCCATCCGTCAATCGGTTGAGCTAAGTCTTTTCCCAGCGATGGCCGCCGTGGAGGGTAGCTACCCCCGTGTCCTCAAAATCTGTCCATTTTGAATCACTCGTCCGATCCCGATATTGGACATAACGCCGTAACCTCTAGGAGGTGGCTAAAGAGAGGGGGTTGTTCGCCCTAATGAAACAGAGCTGAGCTCCCACTCAACTAAACTTTCTCTCTCTTTCTCTCTTTCGTCACTCTGCTTTCCCATGCGAAATAAAATATCGCTAATCACTCGTGGGGGGCTGTAAGTACCCCGTGCATCTGTGTACCCTGTGTCCCCTCCCCCATGGTGGCCCGTAGGGTGTACACGAGAAACCCACCCCCTTTCAGTCGAGAGTCGCGGGACGATGGCGACTATGGCGAGACAATGGGATGCTGTTTCGGATTATTATTTCTATGAGGGGCGGGGGATGTAATTAAGCGACGCGGACATTGGACCCCAGTGCCTGCTACGTTGAAATATATTTCGAAAGGAGACAAGGGGGTGGAAAATTTGTAATTGTTCTTGGCCGGCTTCGCAAACACCGGGAGAAAACCACCCCTCGTGTGAAAGTAGAGGGGAGACGCTTTTTCGGATTCGTTGCGATCGTTTGTTGTTGTTAGCAACCTTTTGGGGACGAGAATATCCTCTGTGAAGCTTCCCAGTGGATTCAAAGTGGGCTGTGTATGTGAGAAACAACATCGAACGAATGAGACCATTTTTTAATTAACATTACAACTACCAGGCAATTTTTATTGAATTGAGTTTTTGTAAATTTGCCAATTTTAAGCTTCTGCAAAATTCGAAAAAAAAAATTTTAATTGGTCGGTATTGCAGAGAAAATGCTGAAAGTTATATTTTACATGTTTTCTGCGTGGTTTCGGAGCATACCTCGTAGAAATAGGAGCGGAAGATCGTCGTGCGACGATCAAGAGAGACAATAGGCGAGGCTAATTGGAAAACTGGCGAGAGCGACGGCGAAATTCCCGGGGAATCGGTCACGCCGTGGAATCAGGGTACACCATAGAGAAGGGAACCTGCCCGGAGTACAATGAACACCATAGGAGAGCAAGCGTACGTACGGGTAGAAGCCATACGGTCCTGCCGCGTCGACTGTCGCGGGGCGAGCCAGAAGAAAAGGGACACGAAAAAAGACAGAGACCTCGTCTCGCGCAGAGCTATGATGGCCGCTTTCCTGTCGACCCTATAAAAAATTCAGTTTTCAAACGGCCGGCCCCGGGACACAACCCTTTGTGCAGGACAGAAGGGTGCCCCTTCAGACGAGAGGGCACGCACAATACGCTGGGCGTGTGTCTCTTGGTGTGTGCCCTATTTACACAGCGACAGCCTCCGACTATGAGACACCGAACTCTTTCTCTCTTTCTCTTTCTTTCTCTGTTTCTCTCTCGCCCCCCTTTCGTCGTCGGCCCCTCGAATATTGGCAAGCCCACGGTGCATTGTGGGACCCCTCGAGCGATCCCAGCCAATCGGGCCACCGCATGACGATTTTATTATGAAAAAGCGAAACGTTAGGGTGGATCGAACCCCTTCGCGAAGGGTGAGCGACACGAAGAGAGCCGATAAAGATGGAAAGAGAGAAAGAGAGAGTGGAACTGGAACGTTGCGTGTCCCGAATGTTTACCGTCCCTGCTAAATGCTCGGAAGGGGCGAAGAAGCTGTTCGGGGCGGGAGGGGGGCAGAAACTCGAAAATGAGCGGATCCTGTCAACGTCGGGGCATGATTGATTTTTTCCCCCGGACGGAATTGTAATTTCTCTGCGATAGGGTCTGTGCGAAAACGGCTCGTTCCTGAGCTTCGTTGCGCGAATCGAACAACGAAATGCGCGTATTTTGCGAAAGGAATTTCCACAGCTCCCGAAGGGAGTCCCACGGAAGCCCTCACCGCCAACACACATACGGACGGGGGTATCGGTGGCAGAAACAAAGCGCAGCGAAAAAGGCATCGTTCTCTCCGGCTACAATTCGCCCCGCGTTTGTTCAATTCATTTCCTCGACGACCCTCGGGTCAGCTCGACGGTGGCGGTTCATTTACAATTAACTCGTTAATTTCATTCCACGAGGCAACGAACACGGCACACAGAAGCAACCCCCTCTGTATGCACATCTATGCTACGCCCGTGTCTGTATGTGTCAGTGTATGCGCAGACGGTTTGTCCACGCGATTGGAGGAAATGAACGGGCAAAGGAGGGCTGAGGGGGTGGGTATCGCGTTACGCCGCGTGTCACCGTAGTTTGCCCACGGGTTCTCCGAGAGGGTTTCTCGGCCCTCGATTGGTGGATTCCCCGTGGAAGCCAGGTGCGCCGGGTTCCCCTGTGCCCCGTGACGTCATTAATCCACCCATTGCGTTCCTTTTTTCCGGGGCGGGGTGAGGGAGAGAGGGAGTCGGGCATTGTGCAACGGGCGGGGGATGCTACGCAGCTGCTAACAAGGACGGGTTTTTCGAGACACCGGCAGACAAACACGCACACACAGAGCCACCGCCATCGGCGCACCGTTTGTTGTCCGCTCACGATGATTCCGCGGCAACAGAAATGGCGGACCCATGGCCCTTGATGCTGATCTGTCCCTGCCATTCGTGTTCCTATTTCGTTTTGTCCCGATGGGAACGCTGTTTTATAGTTTCTTCTAGCTGGTTGTGAACGAACACTGCATTTTGACCCAATCAGCGAGATCAACAATCAACAATGATCAACATCGTCACACAATTAATCAATTTCTATCGATTTAATCGAATAAATAGTTGTTACTAGATTTTATGCATTTATTACAAAATTGGTACGTACAATTTAAAGCAGTGGACATATTTAAAAAATTCAAGAACATCAACATGTCAGTTTCAGCTGAATAGAATATATAAAAGATGAAAGAAATTTTTATTTAGCTTTTTCCATTTTTGAAATGGTACTATAAGGTTAAAGTACGAATAATGTGTGTGTATTGTATGTATGTACGTGTGTGTATTAACAGACAACCCTATGTATAGTTAAATTTATAAAATAGAAAATCGGAACAGAAGAATTTTAAAATTGTAATTGCCAACGAATTATAAAAGAAGATCAGATCGAAACGAGCTCCAGCAACAAACACGGTTATCCGTGTGTCTTGTTTTACAAATAAATACGGCTTATTCCTTACAGTATGTATTCTTTTATACCATATTGTGTGCCAAAACGAATTCATTCGTATACGATGCTCTTCAAGGTCGCAGTTCAGTTAAACAGTTTTGCGAAGTGCGAAGGCGGCCGAAATCCGACGGAAGCCATCGATCGAAAAAAATCAACACGATCCTCAGACTTTCCCAAGCAAGAATCACCAAACAGAACTGCCAACATTTACCCAACTCCCGAGATTAACTCTCGCTTCGAAGCAAACTGTTTAAAGAATCATTTCGGATACCGGCGAAGGCCAGGTATCATAACTCGCGTCGTAACAGTGTTTCGTTCGACTGTGCCGTGGCCCTGAAGGGTCTATCAAACAATCGAGGAGGTTAATTCCCAGGAATCCAAGCAGCAGAAGCTCTAATCTCGCCGGCAGTCTTCAGAGAAGCGTCTGCGGAGAAGGGACAGTTCGGGAATTATCGGGAAAAGGGACCGACAGTCGCAACGGTAACCACACGGGGAAAAAACCGGTGGAAAAAATCTAGCAGCTCCCGAAGAATTCGAGAAAAGTGTCCCGGAACAAGGAGAGGGGAGAAAAGCACATCCCGGCGCTGTTTGATCTACGCCCCCGGGACGTTTTATTGTCTTATTGCGTCGTCTCGCGAACCCTCGGCTCCCCATTCACCGACTCCACGACACGTTTATGAATTTATAGCAGGCTTTGTGGCGGTGGCCGGTAATCCAACGGACTGGCTACCTACCGTTTATTGGGCCCTTTGTTATTAGCCACCCTTTAGGACTGCGGGGGAGGCAGAGGGCGCAGGAGAACGGTTTCCGCGTTGCGCAACCCTGAAAAGACGCAACCTTTCCTGTCTCTCGCTCGCTCTTTCTCGGTCTCGTCTCTCTGCCTTCGTAATTAAGACGCGCATCCTTTGCCCCCGGAGAAAATCTTTAGAAACTTTTCAGCCGAAAAGATGGATGCAGGATAGGGAAAGGGTTGCGCCGCTCGCTGATGATGCATAAATTAGGTACGCTAATGGCCGGGGCCAGATCGAGACTGAGAAAAGACCGGGGAAAATATTAATGCGTCGGCTTTCTTGCCCCGGCTTCCTACTTTTAAACTTTTTCTTTTCGGGTTTGTACATTGGAGATTGAGGAATTCAGAGGATCCTCGTAATTGCAGGTATATGGGATTATGGGGAATTTGGAGGAAGAGGTTATGTGGTTTCGGGTCATGTGGATTGTCGTTTTTGTAGTGTGGGTCGTGCTCAAGGAATTTAAGGTTACTGTTGCATTGTGTTCAGCTTGTTAAAATTATTGGGGTGGTGTAGCTCCTGTGGCTCGAAACGAATGCAGACAACAATTATTTTTCACAAAAATCTGCAATGATGGTAACGATGAGGGCAAAAGACCGTCAAAAAAAGAGTATACTAATTTCCTCTAAGAAGCTTCATTAAAACTCCATCAGAACATTTTCAGAATGTATTGTATAATCGACACAGATGTACAAAATGTATTTTTTAAATTTTCAATATAGACCCACATAAAAAAGTTATGTAAAGAACAATCTCTGTGTTTCCAAAATTTTTTTCTCGCGTCATTTATTGAAATAATTCTAACTTCTCAAAAAAATCCAAGGTTTCATAGTGTGTACTACTAATACGCATTTAAAAAATTTCTAAACAAACCTGTGATGGGTCCCAAGCATAATGCAGCACATAATGGTAAAAGAAGTGGCCTAGTTACGGGATGAAACGCATTCGTTCCGTGCAAACATCGTTCCATTGAATCTAATCGGAATCGAGCCTTGTCCAAGATCGCTCCATTCACCGGATTCAGCTGGCAAGGGCGATCGATAAAGATCGAAGATCATGGCACCCCTAATGACTCCTCGGCTACGGGTTCTTGATTAGCGTGAAACGTCGGCCGTGAATGGCCGGCAACGATCGAGGAGAGCGAGTGCCTACTCGAGGCGAAGCGCGTCGAGCCGCGGGCGGGGGTGTTGTTTGGATGATGATCGACCCTGAATTGCAGCAACGGGCTCCGGAGAGACCTAGAGAGAGCAAGAGAGAGAGAAGCACGCGGAATTATTGCTCTCTGAGCAATGCCTTCCCGCGAAGACCTTCCTCTCCAGGCTGATCGTACTTGAGCGTACGTGACCTCGTAGGACAATGGCTACCAGACTTGAATCCTGCCGCAGGATCGCCTCAAACGAGATATTTGCTCGTCCTTCGGGCCCTCGGCTTCGACCTATTCAATTTCCTTAAGACTTCTATTTGCTCTCGCTGCCGGGAAAGTATAATTGCGACGGCGCTTGCCGACTGTGCGCTATGATCGCTGCGAGCAATGTAATGTTGGATACCGGGGACGCAAAAATTATTATCTTTCATTCTCCATGTTGCCAAATTTCTATAACACAGTAGAGAAGCAAGTATACGGAAACATTAAAGCATGTGAAAATACAAATCTAGTGACAGAGAACTTGTTTATTTAATTACGAAATTATAATTATTAAAGGATTTCTTTTATGAAAGTCCAACTAGATTCGCGACGCTTTTCCGATTGAAATGACACCAAACACGACACAATTCGAATCCCATTCACTTCTTTAATCCACGAGACAATAAAACCTCCATTATCAGAACTAACCAGTTACCTCACTACAATTCAAAGTGAATAGTGTATATGCATAATTTTAGATTAAAAATTCTTTACATTGGAGACTGCTAGAAAATTAGGATAATCGAGGTTCCACTGTGTCGTGATTTAAACAACAGTTTCATAAAAGAATAATTAAACATTTTATTCGTAGACTGTGAATCATCATGCAAAATAAAAATTTTCTGCAAAATTCTCTTTTTTTATTAATCATTTTGAAACATTTAAAATAACACGTTGATACGCGGGATAATTTTTCGCGCAACTATCGTGCACATCTCGATCACATATATCGAGGCATTCCTGTAAATGCTCATCTTCCGCGAATTATTCCATGGAAATTCAACTTTGTTTAACACGTTACGAATTTTAAGGGTGTTTTCCCAGCGGCCAAAAGAGCATACTCGCCCGAAACGAATCGGTGTCCATGTTTCGTGAAGCATCCGGTACAAGCTGGACGAACAACCAGCCAGTTTATTGCAATAGTAGCGGTCTGCGGTAATGAAGAATGCCAGCTATTTAATCGTTTCGCAGGATGAATTGGGGTCGCTTCCGGTAAATATTTATGGTATGGAATTCGTTACGGTGGACCTGGCTGGAATTTATTTTCTGCTAAACTTGGGTAGCTGCTTCGTCGAACATCGCGGATTTTGGCTATGTGATCGGCTGGAACCGTTCGCTTTTTGATCTCCTATAGTGATTCCGGACTCGACAAATCGCTGGTTTAAGCTAGTTTGGTTTGGCTGTTTTAACACGTAAAAATTTTGTATCAAATATTTGTACACGATCTACGCAAATTACCTGGAGTGGGCGTGGCTTCAATGCTCTCAACATCGACTATCCTCAAAAAATACAGCTACACATTCAAGATTCTATATCCTGAAAAATCTGTTACAATCCTTACCACACAAATTTCCTCGGGTGGTCGTGGCTTCAACGCTCCCCACTCCGACAATGTCTTGTATGACGATTTCCACATCCTAAATTCTCTATCCCCTAAAAATCAAGGAAATCATCTAGCTATACATCCTAGATTCTTAGCATGAATTCCAATTCTCCTACAATCTCTGCGCAAATAACCTCAAGTAGGCGTGGCGGTAGAGCTCCGAACTCAATCGGAGCCACTCAGCGCTCCAGAGGGCAGTCTCTTTCACGATCTAGCCTCCAAAGAGCACAAATAATCCTCGGCCAGCCGAAATCAAAAAGTAATTTTTAATAGATCGTATACTAAATAATAAATTGTAAAATACAATTATTAAATACTCTTCGCAGACAATTTTCATTTTGTACAAAGATCTGCGCTCTGCTTATGACTCGGCTGCGGATTTTTATGCAGAATAAAAATGGCCGTGGAACAAACGTAGCCTAATCAGAACCCAGTCGCGCATAGTAGCAGCCGGTAATTCGCCTGATCGCAAGTGTAGAACGCACATCGTGATCGCAATTTCTTCAACAGTAGAGTCTGCTCGGCGGATGATGATACTAGTCGGTGCGTCACGTCCGATGTCGTGAACCATGGGGATGGAAAACCATTTCCAATGGAGGGTCCCGGGCCAATCAGAGTGAGAACGAAACGTATCCGATCCCGCGAACGGAGAAAGGGTTACACGGTGTACATACATACGTAGAACGAACGGAACGGCGCACAACCGGGGCCCGGTCCTTATATCTGCGTCCCTCTGGCCCGTAATTACCGGGATCGGCCTTCACCGCGGCAATTTGTCAAGGCTGTAATAATCCCGGCGGACCTATGGCATTGTATACATATCGGCGGATGCCTCCCACCGTTGCAGATAACATCAGCTGCAGCGGACCGGTCCCGGACCGGACCCGGTCTTCGGCACCGTCGTATGAGAACCGTCCATTTCGAGTCACCCGGGCACCATCATCGAATCGGTTTTGACGCCCGCATCAAATGAAAGCCAATCCACACTACGATAACACCACGAATTCATCACGGAGTTGTACAAACTCGAGAAAACACCGGTAAAGGTTTTCTCTTCACCCTGTCGAAAATAATCAACCAATATTTACCAGGGACCATAACTGTTAAAACTAAAAAGAAAAATATCATAGAATAACAAGTATTTCATCGACCAAAATCGTATTGGTTACAAATAAGGTTATAAGCAACCGAAAAATTGTTCTCTTGTTGGTAAATGTTATCGTTCATAACAGTTATCGATAAGAGAAATTTATTTCGATCGCTCATAACTAGACTGCGGATATTTATGCAAAATAAAAAATGTCTACATCGATTCCAAAACACAGAGGTTACATAAAAATTTCTTTCTTGTTTTAATTATTTTATTGAACTGACAATACGTTGATGTTCTTAAATTTTTTAAATATGTCCACTGCTTTAAATTGGACGTACCAATTTTTGTTATAAATGCATAAAATCCGCAGTCTACCCATAACAGTTATTAATGACAAAAGTTCATTTCGATCGCTCGTAACAGTTACTGATGAAGGAAATTTGTAACAGTTATTATTAAATAGTACAACTTTCAAACAGTAGGCAATCAATTATTTCATAAATTTTTTATTCGTAAAATTCATTGCTACAATCAAAATTTAATTTGACAAACAAAAACAGATTTTGTGTTGTCCTTATGGTCTTTTGATTCGTCTTGTTCTACGAAACCTTCTTAATGAATTTCACAGGCTTCCTCCATCCGAAAAAGAGTAGACAACTCAATAATTAAATAAGCAACCAAAATTAATTTTCTCATCAATAATTATTATGAACAAGTGAAAAGAAATTCTATCATCAATAACTGTTATGAGCGATCGAAACAGCTCTTCTCCATCCATAACAGTTATCGAGGAGGATCCAATTTTTTGAACACTAATTTTGAATAGAATTATAATAATTATAATAATTATAATTTTCAATTATAATAAAAATTCACTAATCAATTTAATTTTTATAATATAATTCAAGATCCCCTCAATTTTGAATTTATATTAAATTTTCTTATAAAGAAATTATTGTATTCAAATATAATAAAAATTTACTAATCCATTTAATTTTTATAATATAATTCAAGATCCCCTCAATTTTGAATTTATATTAAATTTTCTTATAAAGAAATTATTGTTTTCAAATATAATAAAAATTTACTAATCCATTTAATTTTTATAATATAATTTATAAACCCCTCAATTTTAAATTTATATTAGATTTTCTTTTAAAAAATTATTATTTTCAATTATAATAAAAATTCACTAATTAATTTAATTTTTATAATATAATTCAAGATCCCCTCAATTTTGAATTTATATTAAATTTTCTTATAAAGAAAACACTAATAACTGTTATTTGTAACCAAAAAGTATAAAAATCGAAATTTTTTATTCATTTTGTTCTTTGAATTTTTTTCTTTATATTTTGTGTATATTATCTTAAATTTCAGTAATAATCAACTTTTTATTAATGATTTTTGTTGTAGAAAATTTTAGAATAACTGTTATTTTTGGTCCCTGATATTTACTATTTAAAAGCGGGTATAGCAGAATGAAATAAAATTAATTAAACAAGCATCAAGAAAACATATGTGTCATGTTTTATTTTATAAAAATGTTTTTTTTTAATTCCGAAATACGCGTAGAGCAGATGTCGAATACCCGGGTACATACATTGTAATTAATTTGGATTTTTATGTTAAAAATCCTGGTTGTGAAAAATCCAAAAACTCAGAAAAATTTGAAAAATCCAAAATTCACGTTGAAGAGCGACATTTATACCTTTACAGTATCAGTGTATATGTACATAGAAGTATTGTCCATGAATTTTTTCACGATTCTAGTGTGTGATTAAACAAAGTTCACTGTTTAACAAATTCCGAAAATCACTAGTACACAATTTTTGTTTCTCTAAGCTCCAGTGTAAAACAGTCTAGCAAACTTCGTCGCTCATATCATGACACTTCCCACAGTCAAACGCACCCTAAACGCAGTGCACAGTCTCTATGTATAGTGATCAGCAATTACGTCGGATCCCCTGTGGACCGCTTTAGTTATTCCGAACTTGTAACGAACCGTCCAATCACACGAAACGCTCGAGAATCACCTGGACGAAAGGTAGGATACCCACAACCATATTCTACCCCTTCAACTCTTCCAGGTGATCATGGGGCAACTCTTGCAAGGAGTGCTTCAAACGTGCTCCCCTCCAACCTAATTTCAATGAAATATAGCACTACGATGGGTACTGTATCTATAATAAATTCATCAGTAATTATAGTCTCGGATGACAGATGGAACTATATCTGCTAGCGTAGATCACCCCATTAAATTTTATTGAAGTCATAGTGCTTTGTCTGAAGCAGTTTCTTAGATCCAATGGGAACGTCCTAACCTACCGGAAGCCCAACAGAGATTTTAATTACTGAGCTGTATGCAAAAGAAGCTTAACAATTTTCTTTAATTAATTTCAGGAGATGCTGTTATATTAAATTAGGTTGACTCTAAAAAACATGAAAAAATGACGATACTTTATTATTAAATGAATTTCCAGGCCTCAAGCTTCAATATGTGTATTTTTTAAAATAGAATGTTGCGTTATAAAAATTATAAAAGTTCTTTTATCGATTTTGTTCTTAAAATTAGACAAAAAAGTCGAAGAATGGCAGAATTCTCAACACAGACAGCAAGCAATACCTACGTATGCATAACGCATGCCCAAAGTGTCATAATTTTTTTCAATTTCCGGGCTCGCGGTAAATTCTTTGCGAGACAGTTTCCCTGGCGGGAAGAGACGCCGTAGGGACGAGTCGTCGAAAAGAGAGGATAGAGGCTAGTCTCGGATGTGCAACGTGACTTGCCAACAACTCTGCCTCGCCCCTTCTTCTTCTTCTTCCTCTTGTTCCTCTCCCAGGGGCTTTTTTTCACTATGAAAACCTCCGGTCGGATCTCGGTTAATGGTGGATGGCAGTTGCAGGGGCCAGGACGTCAGGCTGGCGCAACGGAGTGCGAGCATCCACCTATCTTGATGAGATCTTGTTTTCCGTGGGATCCCCCGCGGCGCGCCGCGATTCGTTCCCCGTGTTCCCGTTCCCGTTCCCGTTCCATCGCCCGGAAAATCACTGACATGGACCCCGACACGTTCGCGTGTGTGCCAGTCGAACATTTGCTAGTGGACACACGCCTCCAACCAGGTGCGGAAGGTCGTCGAACCATACTGGGTCAGACTCTATTAATTATACATTATTAACCCTCCGCTTGCAGGCTGGGTCGTTTATATCCAGTGCGAAAATTCACTTTTCCATTGCTTTCTATCCAATGTTTATTTTTCAAGATAAAAGGAAATATATTCAAGAAAAAGTTACTTCTAATGACCCTAGGAATCCTTCTACAACGAAATATTAGGTCGAGTCATAAGTAGAATCTATTGTTCGTATAGGAAGTTATTTATGATTCGACCTAATACATTTTTGTATAATAATATCTAAGCTGCATTTTATAACAATACAACTACTGAAAATCCTGTTAATGTGCTTCCGGTAGGTAAGGTGTTAAAGAAGGAACTTCAAAATTCCATAGTCCTTCAGTATTCCAGAAATTTGTAGATTTTTGTAAAACTTAAAACAGTAGAAAAATTAGTCATGAATACGGTTGCCAGAAATGTTTTATCCAAATATAGAAGAAGTAGTGAAAACTGCAATTATGTATACAGTCGGTGTACAAAGTATTCATACATCTTTTAAAAACGAATAAATTTTTCGAAATTGGTCTCAGCAGCTTGAGTTTCTTTGAGACATTATAAGGGTTAATTTACTAGCTAATGTGTAAATAATTTTTTTTTGTAATTGTTATTGGTCGCAATTACGAAAGGAACAGTACAGACCACGATTTTTAAATTTTGTATCTGTGCCTGTAATGAAAATTTAATACATGTATTTTGTAAATCTAAGTAAGTTATATATATATATATATGTACAAAGTTTCATTGAAATTGGCTGACGGATAAAAAAGCTATGGGCATTGTAAGATGTAAAAATCTTTGAATTTACGGTTTGCTATTTATTTAAATCGCAGACTCTTACGATTTTTGCTATTTTCAATCAATTATATTTCGTAACATCCTTGATCGATTTCGATGAAACTTTGTACAAGTATATAACTGACTTAGATCTAAGGCGCCTTCTAAATTTTAATTACTGATACAGATAAAAAATTTAAAAATCGTGACCTTTACTATTTCCTTCGCAATTGCGACCAATAACAATGTTTAAAACAAGTTATTTACACATTAGCTAGTAAATTAATCCTTCTAACGTCTGAAAAGAAACTCAAGCTGTTGGGTCCAATTTTGAAAAAGTAATTCGTTTTTTTAATGTGTACGAATACTTTGTACACCGACTGTATATGAGATAGGCTCAACATATAGGAGTTCAAGTAAAAGAGGTACACAGCACATTTTAAACTTTTTTATTCAAACAAAGATAATTTTTTATTCAAATATGATATAGGAGACCAAGTTGTGTCGTGAACATAAACGATATAGGAGACCAACCCTAGTCGTGAACATAAACGACTCAGTATGCAGTCGATAAAAATAAAATTGCAGATAGAGGATTCATTATAAATGGGACAGTTATACAAGCTTTTAAAAATTGCAATCTCACATACAGTATTCTAAAAAATCAAATATTCTCCGAGTAAGAATCGTCTAGTTTCGTGAAAAGGAAGCTCCCCTAAACGAATGAACACCGAATTAGGGACACGGTCTAGGGTCCTCGGCGCAAGGGACTAAAAGGAGTCGATGATGGCTCGCTAACGATTAATTACCCCGCCGCTTGCCG
The DNA here is from genome assembly GCA_933228785.1 of Lasioglossum pauxillum. Lineage (NCBI taxonomy): Eukaryota > Metazoa > Arthropoda > Insecta > Hymenoptera > Halictidae > Lasioglossum > Lasioglossum pauxillum. The sequence continues at coordinate 34,061,901 of OW121705.1, read as the reverse complement.
GTAGTCGCAGAAAATCGCTCGTCCGGAGTAAACGGACCGGTTTTTTTCCCTTCCATCCCTTATATACCCCGGGTCGCTTCCCTTCCGGTGGATGTTTGCAGGAAGTCCTGGAGATTCAACCCTAAAACATCGGCCGACGGTCGAAAGGGGGAAAAAAATGTTATGGGAGGGAAAGAGAGTTTACTGCGTCCTAATTGGAATGACAGAGACGTCAATGGCGGCGACGGTCAAAAGAGGACCATAAACGTTGGTTACGGGTGTAAACTACGGATTTTAGTGTCACCGGGGGTTTCCCGGGGATCCCATAAGACCGTCTGTTTATGGGCTTGTGCAACCGCCCTCGTAAACTAAAGTGCGTATTAACAAATGGAACGATTACACGGTTTTCGGGACGCGACGACCTCACCGGACGCTTCCCACGTTCGCATAATTGTGACAAGATGGCTACCACTTGTCGAGACGTCATCCGTCAACGCTGCGATTGAGGGATGGTTCTTTAATCCGTGATTGTTGAGATGGTAACTTGCCAAGATTCTGAATAATTATTAACCCTTAACACTCGAGTAATGTGACTGACAGTCACCACTAAAAATTGTTGTACCATTAATTAAAATATTGTTTACATTATTAAATATGTTCATATCTAATCAGTTATTTAACATTGAATTACTGTATGAGGTATTATATCATTTCATATCCATGAAATTAAAAAAATCATATAGAATGGAATATTTCTATGTACTGGGTTGGCAAGAAAGTAATTTCGGTATTTTAAGGTGAAATAAAAATTTCTTTAAGCAATGAACTTTCATCGATCAAATATTTTCCATTTTGTTCGATGATCTTTTGCCATCTTTCTGGTAGCTTAATAATGTTATCGGCTATTTTCATAAGGCTGCGACAACTGCATATTGAATAACAAAAATTCAATTGCAAAATTTGCCACCGAACAAACAAACAGACAAATAAACAAGAAAGCGAACTAATAAAAACGTGGTAAAATTGGGTTTCATTTCACCTTAAAATACCGAAATTACTTTCTTGCCAACCCAATGTACATATAGCTAGTGTTAAGGGTTAATAGTTATAAGGTGATAGATTTTTGGGAATTTTCAATTTTAAACATTTTTTCTTTTTCTAAGAAATCATGTGAATAGAAAGGAAGTTCTAATATAAAAAAAGATAATAAGATGTATTTTTCGAACCCCAAGATGAAAAATTACCGGTAATACAGCTTTCCAAGTGACTCACAATTTTCCCGAACGAATAGCCAACCTCACAAGTCCACTATGTCGTCCACCAATCCCAGCCACCGGTAACAAGAAAACCCGAAGGTATCGCTATCAAAGTACACGTCTCGCCAAGTAGTACCTAACCGTGCAATCAACAACTCGGAGCATTGTCTACGCGGGTGTCAGCTAATTGACACAGATATCTACGAACGGTAGCCGTCGAGCCCGGAGCCAGTCAATTTCACTTGGCCGAGCGATTCGCGCTATTGCTCCGGTTTATTTGCAGCTGATTAGCCTCTCGCGTCGGCTGTTTTGTTCCCCTCCTCGTTGTTTATCCTTTTCGCGGTCGACCTTCCGATCGGCACATTCACTCCCACAGACACACAGGCATATGCAACCGTATTACCTCTATAGACACACATAGAGAAGCACAAATACATGCACTTTTGCACATTCACTTCCGCGGACACAAATATAAACACAGCATACACACGATCTATATCAGATTGATTCTCTCACACTTACTTCTATGTAAATGTATACAGTAAGACACGAACGTATGCTCTGTCTCACATTCACTCATATTCACTTCTACGAACACGGAGGCAAACTCGGAAACAAGTGTGCACTCTCTCACATTTACATCCATACAAATATACACGGAAACACGAATGTACGTCCGTTGTCACATTCGCATTCTGAGGGTGACACAAACATGTATAATCACAAAGGCAATCATGGACACAAAGACTTTGGACTCTCTCTCACATTCACTTCTTCAGAAACACGCACAGAGCGACACACACGGAGAACTGATCGCTCGTAACTAGACTGCGGATCTTTATGCATTTTTGAAAAAATTGGTTGCATGAAATACAAAACAGTAAAAGATTAGAAAAATTTAAGGACATTGTAATACTGTTTTTAATGTAAAAGAGTCATTAGGAGATAAAATTAATTTTTGTTTTACTTCTGCTTCCCACAATCAATGCGGAACATTTTTATTTTGTATAAAGATCCGCAGTCTATTCATAACAGTTATCAATGAGAGAAGTTCATTTCGAACGCTCATAACAGTTATTGATGAAAGCAATTTGTAATAGTTATTGCTAAATAGTACAACTTTCAAATGGTAGACAATCAACTATTTCATAAATTTTTTATTCTATATATTGGGTTGGCAAGAAAGTAATTTCGGTTTTCACTAACTGATGGCGTTATGTTTTGTTTGATTGGCTTCTGTTAACGTTGCGTTTGTTTTCTTTCTGACATTTCATAACTGCATCTTTTAGGTTACTTTTGAAGCAAATTACACGTAATTTTGATTAAAATTGTTAGTTCTGTGTCAATTTGAACATGGAGTGCAGAAACGAACATTATAGGCATATATTGCTTTTTTATTTCCGTAGAGGTAAAAAAGCTGCCGAGGCTCACAAAGATATATGCGAAGTTTACGGTGTAGATTGCTTAACAGAACGCACGTGCCAGAATTGGTTTAAAAAATTCCGTTCTGGAAATTTCTCACTTAAAGACGACCAACGTTCTGGTCGATCATCTGGAGTTGATGATGACCAAATGAAAGCCATTATTGAATCGGATCGTCATATAACTGTACGAGAGATTGCAGACAGGTTAAATGTCTCGCATACAACCATAGAATATCGTTTAAAAAGTCTCGGAATCGTTAAGAAGCTCGATATTTGGGTTCCACACGAGTTGAAAGAAATTCACTTAATGCAACGCATCAACATATGCGATATGCATCTCAAACGAAATGAAATCGACCCTTTTCTCAAGCGAATCATCAGCGGTGATGAGAAATGGGTTGTTTACAATAACACAACTCGAAAACGATCATGGTCCAAGCGTGATGAACCAGCCCAAACCACACCGAAAGCTGAATTGCACCAAAAGAAGATCATGTTGTCAATTTGGTGGGATTACAAAGGTATTGTGTATTTTGAGCTGCTCCCAAGGGACCAAACCATCAATTCAGATGTTTATTGTCGACAACTAACAAAACTGGACATAGCAATCAAAGAAAAACGGCCAGAATTGGCAAATCGCAAAGGAATCGTGTTCCACCATGACAACGCTAGGCCACACACATCTTTGGTAACGCGTGAAAAGTTATTGGAGCTTGGTTGGGAAGTGATGTCACATCCACCATATAGCCCTGACATTGCACCATCAGATTATCATTTATTCCGAAGTTTACAAAACTCTTTGAATGGTAAAACATTCACTAATGATGATGATCTGAAATCGCACTTGGATCAGTTTTTCACAGAAAAGGATCAGAAGTTTTATGAGCGCGGAATTACGAAGCTACCAGAAAGATGGCAAAAAATCATACAACAAAATGGAAAATATTTTATTGATTAAAGTTCATTGCTTTGATAAAAAAATTGGATTTTATTTCATCTAAAAATACCGAAATTACTTTCTTGCCAACCCAATATAATAAAATTAATAGCTACAATCAAAATTTAATGTGACAAACAAAAACAGATTTTGTATTGTTCTCATGGTCTGTTGATTCGTCTTGTTGTACGAAACCTTTTCAATGAATTTCACAGGCTTGCTCCATCCGAAAAAGAGTAACCCAATAACTCAATAATATAATAGTATTATGTAGTAATAGTAATAGTAACTCAATACTTAAATAAGCAACCAAAATTAATTTTCTCATTAATAATTATTATGAACAAGTGAAAAGAAATTCGATCATGGATAACTGTTATGAGCGAACGAAATAAATTTCTCTCTCATCGATAACTATTATGAACGATCGAAATAAACTCCATCGATAACTGTTATTAGCGATCGAAATAAATTTCTCTCGTTGATAACTGTTATGAGCGATAGAAATAAATTTTTGTCATCAATAACTGCTTTGAGCAATCGAAACAGTTTCTCTTCACCGATAACAGTTATCGACGAGTATCCAATTTTTTGGACACTAATAACTGTTATTTGTAACCAAAAAGTATAAAAATCGATATTTTTTAATCATTTTGTTCTTTGAATTTTTTTCTTTATATTTTGTGTACATTATCTTAAATTTCAGTAATAATCAACTTTTTATTAATGATTTTCGTTACTGTTATTTTTGGACCCTGACAAAAACGAACGACTCTCACATGCTCGCTCCCATGTAAACATAAACGGAGACATAGCTGTATGATCTCTCCCACATTCACGTCCATAGAAATACTCACAGGGACACAGCCATATGATCTGTCTCACAGAAACAAGCAGAGAGACATACACATTGGTACTCTCTCACATTCGCTGTCCTAGCCGCGGACAATTACAGAAACAATAGACACAAGCAAAAATAGACGTACTCTCTCGCATTCTACGCAGCCTCCACATACACAGACATACTCTCCGGCACTCTGTAAAGCCTCTACGCACATACGAACCTAGAATCACATACACAGAGTCGCGATAACTGACGTAACCGGCCCGCACCACGGTCCAATTGTTCTCCGGCGATTCGCAGTCAATTACGCGGCGGTGCGTGCACGTGATATATTAATAAGTGGAATATAAATACCCCGTTGTCCGCTGGTACACGCGCTCGATGCCGGTATATAAATAGTCCGCGATCCTGGAATACTAATCAGACACCGTGTAGTTTACATCGCGCGAGCGCGCGCGCACGCGCTCGCAGACCGCCGCATGTACAATGTGCGATTTCGCGAGATTAACCACGATAATTAAGTTCATTAGAATGGCTCGATGAGCGATCGCTAGCTACCTCCGACTCCTTTTGCTGTTGATGTTACTGCTCCTCTTCCCTCCTCCCTCATGGTTTTAATTAATCCGCTAATAAACGGAGTTATTGTTGGCATTGCTGTCGTTACCGTCGCGGAAATCCCATCTCCTATATTCTTTTTTCCCTCTCCCGCCATGAGACCACTTATGCTCGAAGGAGAGGGGGGAGAAAAAATGAGAGAACAACGAGACTGGGAAATAACGATGGAAATCGAACAACTCGAAGCAGAGAGGCTAGACGGAAGCGACTTATGGTACTTGAACTCTTCCCGCGTTACCGAGTTACGACGCGTTGCTGTTCTTTTTTTCGTTTTATTAGCTCCGCATGTTTCATGGCGGCGATCTATTGTTTATCGCGCGCAACTTTTCATCCGGGCCTGCGATTTCTTGGTTAATTGACGAGGCACGCAGGATGTTATTCTTCTTCTTGCAAGCTCATTCTCATTTCTATCGCTGCATGCCGTGAAAGTACTGTTTATTTGTTGTTTATAATTGTCGGAATGCGGAACACTTTAGATGTCTGATGAAATTAGTGAAATTGTCATTTAATTTTCTGAACTTTAACACGAATGTGCAGTGGATCCAAAAGACGATGCTGTTTAAAAAAATAGTACAATGATAAAGGACTCATTTTGAAGCATGAAGCTTCTACTTCCGCAGGCCATTACTCATCTTTTTCTAGGATATTTGTGTAAGGTATAGCAGGTACAAAACCGAGGACACGTTTATTTGAATTGTTTGTAAAAGTATTCAAATATTTTTTATAGAACGAAAGTGAGGAAGAAACTTCGAAAAAGGCGGAGAGAAAAAGATTGTATATAACTATAATTTAAATCCGTGTTTATCAACCTCGCGATCGAGGCTGAACCTAATCGGAAAAAGTCCGAAAAAAATATATTTCTGTAAACCGTGAGCAAAAAAAGGGGTCGAGAAAGGGTTAAGAGCCTAACGTTTTTTTTCTTTCCAGTGTAACGCGCGTTGTCCACCGAGTCCCATTAGGGCGATAATTAATGGCGGCCGGGCTCGCGGGCATAAACATCGCTTATTATTATGCCGCGCGGCGGGTACACACGTGGCCCCGAAGTGTGCTGTCACATTTGAATAACACGCCCGCGAACTAGTGCATAAATTTCTAATTACAAGAAAGCAAACGGTCGATTATCATACGGGTGAGTGTAGAGGACCGTGGACCGGTGTCTAGTTCCGAAATCGATGCGACTCCTTTTTAATTAATCGACCAGCGGCGATCGACACGGGCGACGACGATTATCGTTGTTCATGCTGAACCCCCTTCTTCTTCAACCCCCTAACCCCCCTTCTAGTTCCTGTCTTGAGGACGCGACTAACAGGGGGTCTGTCTTAAATTTTCTATTCTTTAATATTCACGAGACACGCTTCGGGAATTCTATCTTGCAGTATTTCACCGAATTTTGCTGGGCGACACGCTGGTCGGTATCTGTTGGATTAGTTAGGCGATACTTTTACACAAATTTGATGGCGATCTTGATACTTGGGTCTTGGAGCAGTTGTAATACTATTTCCATATCTTACCAATAATGATACCACGATATTATGAAAATATTACTAAAAATATAAAATATGAATAATGTTACTCCCTCTGTCCCATAATAATAGGAAAACTTATCGTACTCTTCAACAAAACTCTTTCGTAATTTTGTTTTTATAATAATACAGTCCAGTAAAGTTACTCCAGTTGTGGTTATTATAAAAAATTTATTCTTTTTATTATTATTCATATAATATTACTTCTATGTGTTCTACTTTATATTTTCTGTCTTACATGTATTGATTAAGATTTTGTTATTGCATATTTTCAAAAGATCGACTATTGTGAAATGAAATCAGGCTTTCTAAGAATAAATTTTGTTAAAATTGAAAGAAAGAAAATTTTTAAAAAATTGAATTTTGAGACAGCAAACTAGTAGCACTCCCTCTGTCCCATAATAACAGTAACAAGTGAATATTTAAACGGGAATTATTGGCGAATGCAGCTGTAAGATATGTTGTGGCGCAAAATTGCAAAGCCTTCAATCAGAATCAACGTTTCATAACCTCTGTCATTTGTTTTGACACATCTTTCAATTTTTAGGTTAACCTAATTATTACGAATTATAACTATTTTTCTCATTTCATCCGCTGATCGAAATCAATTGTTTTATTTCAGTTGAATATCAACCCATTGTAAAAATAAGATGATCATAATAAAAGCAAGTTATACTGGAAGCAATGAAGAACGATTTACAGGGAAAGCAAAGCTTCGCATCCAAGAGATCCTACCTACAAGTTTAAAATGCAGTAACGAAATTATAGAAAAATCCAGGAACTATCTCAACACTCAAAATAAAAATTAGGAGAAATATTTTTAATTTATCGTTTCATGTAATCTAGTTTTTCGATAATAAATATTACGTTCTATATTTATTTTCTTTTGCTACTATTATTATGGGACAGAGGGAATATAATATTATTATATATTTTTTTATATGCATATTTCATTTATTCAAGGTTCTAATAGCGTGCGTTCGAATACTTTCGCTGCACAAGTGACATACTGCACATTTCAGTGAAGTGCCATATTTTTACAGTGTTCTGTCGTTAGCCGGCATCTTGGAAATGGAAAGAACTCGAGGCTGCCTTTCAACGACCCCTAGATCTTCGGAACTCGGATAGAAAACAATGGTTCGCGATCGTCAGGGTAATGAAAGCTCGCGGCGCGGAGTCTCGCCTAATCGCGCGACCTAACAAACGTTTACGTATCACGCATACGTCGCCAGGGGATCGTTATCTGTTCTTGTTTCCACGGTGTCAAGAAGTTAGTCCTTCGCCCTGGGGGTTGGCCGGCTGTTTTCAGAGGGTGGGGGACAGGGTTGCCTGCGGCCGGCGCGTTTCTTTTTCCTCTTTTCACCCCGACAGACACCGGGAACACCCCCCGTTGTCTTTTGGTACGCCATTAACACCGTCCAGCTCGCTCGAAAGGCCCGGCCGCGCTATCTCGAATCAGGCTTTATTAAAAGACGCGCTGAAAGCGACCGCTTGCGTGGAACTCTTGATTGGCTTTTACGAGCCGGCAGCTGCGGTCCACTATCTCGCCCGAGGAACGACCTCGGGGGAGGATTTCTTAGGTGATCTTACCGTCATCCTACTTTTCGGAGAGTCTTACGTTAGGAGAGTATCTGATTCCCAGTGTCGAGTCAATTGTTTATTGATTAGAAATGGACTATATATATACGGATTTTTCTGGAAAATAAAAAGTAAAAATCAATTCTAGACAGCAGAAATTAAATGCAGATATTTTCTCACAATTCTGCGGATCTTTCTGGAAAATAAAAGTGGTCAAAGTAAATTCTAAGTAGCAGAAATTAAATGCAGATATTTTCTCACATTCTGCTTCTCTTCATTTTGCTCATAAATGAATGAACTGGACTGCGGATTTTTCTGGAAAACGAAAATTGTCAAAGTCAATTCTAGACAGCAGAAATTGAATGAAGATATTTTTTCACTGGACTGCGGATCTTTCTGAAAAATAAAAATTGTCGAAGTCAATTCTAAGTAGCAGAAATTAAATGCAGATATTTTCTCACAATTCTGCTTCTCTTCATTTTGCTCATCAATGAATAAACTGGACTGCGGATTTTTCTGGAAAACGAAAATTGTCAAAGTCAATTCTAGACAGCAGAAATTAAATGCAGATATTTTCTCACTGCACTGCGGATCTTTCTGGAAAATAAAAATTGTCGAAGGCAATTCTAAGTTGCAGAAATTAAATGAAGGGATTTTCTCACAATTCTGCTTCTCTTCATTTTGCTCATAAATGAATAAACTGGACAGCGGATTTTTCTGAAAAACGAAAATTGTCAAAGTCAATTCTAGACAGCAGAAATTAAATGCAGATATTTTCTCACAATTCTGCGGATCGTTATGGAAAATAAACATTGTCAAAGTCAATTCTAAGTAGCAGAAATTAAATGCAGATATTTTCTCACAATTCTGCTTCTCCTCATTTTTGTCATAAATCACAGTAAAGAACAGACCAATTCCAACCGATCAAACCCGGCAGATCAGTGAGAAAGTTCTCGAATCCTAAACACCAGTTTTTCCCCCCGATATCCTAGCCCAGTTTCCATCCACCCTCTCGTCTACCTGCAAGGTGTGCAGGGCCAGTGGGTTAACGATCCGTGACGGTCGCTGCACCTCCGCGTGCAGCGATACAGAGCCGCTGATTTCCCCGTATTCTCTAAACACGGATCGCAGAGAGGAACGTTCTCTGAAACGGTGAAAAAGAGTCGTGATTCGTTTCGAGACACACCCGCGTCTGAAACGGTCATAGAAAACACGGCTCGCGCTGCGATTTCGCAGCCGCCTGGTTCGAATCAACCTTTCTATCTGGTCGCCGACAATGCTCTCCACCTGTGCCCGTCGATTGTTCCATGATCGTTCTCTGTGATTTTTGCATCAGGTTTTTATCACGGTGGAACCTCGCTAGTTGCATTCTCCTTTCCGTGACTTACCGGTCATTGCATCTGAAATAATCGACTTCGCAATCCAAATTTTAGTCAATTTTTCAATCGAGAAGTATCATTATCGAAGAAGTACATTTTTGGGACACCCTGTATAACCAGCAAAATGTTTCAAACCTATTAATAACTAATTTTACTAGTAGACTGCGGATCCTCATGCAAAATAAAAATTTCTCGAGTCAATTACAAGGTGCTGGAACGAAGTAAAAATTGTTTTCTTCCTTTAACAATTTTCATACGTTGATAATAATATATCGATGCTCTTATTTCTGTCATAAATGCATAAAATCCGCAGTCTACTTATCAGAGAATGATGCATCGACATTCTGAAGTGCTTTTAAACTGTCTGCTGTTTGAAATTGCAAGAACTCCTTTTTGCCATAGATGCATAAAGTCTGTTAACAATTATATCCATCGCAGTGCCGCGTTTCTTCCGCCATGGATCGCCGATAGAGAACCGCGTCGGCGACCTTTCTCCGCGTTCCCACGCGTGAAATCGGGACGAAGAATGGACGATTTCTTTCGCCGCGACTCCGATACATTGTCCGACGGTGTATTATGGATGGAAATTGCACGCTGCAAGCCGATGCAAGGCCCCCGATCGACGCACGCACCGTCTCGTTGCAACTTCGAACGCTCTCCTCGATTGACCAGGTACACCTCGTTAGCGACCGACGATCCCCGTGATCATATTCTCTCACGAAACCCTCCGAGATACACTCTCGCAAAGATGTGCGCTCTTCCCTCGGTTTTCGAGGGCCATAATTGCGGGCATCGCCTCCATCGATGAGTATACGTACACCGTTGCAACGCGATGCAACGTGCTAAAGGATGCGCGGCGCCCAGTGATCGGCAACGACGATAATCGATTTTATACGATTGTCGTAAGTGGACTCCGGGAATTGGTTGCGTTTCGAACTTTCCGCTTCAGATTCGCAGAAGATGGGACCTGAAGAAGACTCTCTCCCTGTAGCTTATGTGTTCGGTGAAATTAAATGACCTTGTATCGCTGCACGCACGGGTGTTTGCATCGAAATGATGATTTCAAATGTCTACATGTCATTTTTTTTAAGTGTGCGGGTACACTGTAATTTTTATGCAAGATAAAATTTCTTTTCATCGACTACAAGGTACTGGAACCAAATAAAATTTTCTTCGACAAGTTCATGCATATTAAAAATTTTCTTTCAACAACCACAAGGTATTGGAAACAAATAAAAATTTTTTCAACAATTACACGGATCTCCATACAAAATAAAAATTTTCTTCAATAATTACAAGGATCTTTATGTAGGATAAAAATTTTTTCATCAACCACAAGGTACTGGAACCAAATCAAATTTTCTTCGACAAGTTCATGCATATTAAAAATTTTCTTTCAACAACCACAAGGTACTGGAACAAAATAAAAATTTGTTCAACAATTACACGGATCTCCATACAAAATAAAAATTTTCTTCAACAATTACGAGGATCTTCACTCCAAATAAAAATTTTTTTCATCAACGACAACGTACTGGAAACAAATAAAAATTTGTTCAACAATTACACGGATCTCCACACAAAATAAAAATTTTCTTCAACAATTACGAGGATCTTCACGCAAAATAAAAATTCTTTTTATAAACTACAAGGTACCAAAAGCAAATAAAAATTTTCTTCATCAGATAAAAGTTACTGGCACCAAATAAAAATTTTTCCTATGCAAAATAAGAATTGTCTTCATCAATTACACGGGGTTTTATGCAAAATAACAATGTTGGTTACAAAATAGTAACAACAAGTATTGAACATTTTCAGAGAAAAGCTCAACAATATCTAAAGTACAGTTCTCGGTTGACAAAACGAGCCAACGAAAATGATGTAATTGATTTCTAATTCCTGTGGAGAATTTATGGGATACCGGTTCGTTGGATCGAGAAAAACGATCTCGTAGGAGCACATTGAATTCCCGAGGAGCATCGTCTAAGCGTCCGCGAGACAGACGGTGCTTCGAACTCCCTTCAAACGGGCCATACATTATTAGACGTCGCGAACGGAGGACTTGGCAGGTTGGCAGGTCGTTCCTGACGCGAACGGTACCACCACGGGTTGGTTCTAGGGAGCAAGTGCCCGAAGAAGGAGATCCGTATCTTCACGCTGCGTGCTCGCGTTGCCAGAGATGGAACGCCGACAGCTTGACAAATTACTCCCTGATTCGCGTTTTCGCTAAAATCAATCACCCCGCCGTGCCCGTGTCACCTTTGCACTCTGCTACGCCGGTAATTGCCAGATTCTCGGCTAATTACGTTCCCCGGCCGCGCACAATGCAACCTCGATTAGGTTCTCGCCCAATCTTTCGGCCTCGGACCCGCTGCGTCAGACCCTCGCATTTTCTTTTAATTAACGAGAATCGAACGCTCTCGTTACTGGAAATTGAAATCATCGGCGGCCATTGCCGACACGACGCTGTATCTTTGAAAATTATCAATATTTTTTAAAAAAATATGTAAATTGTACTTGGAAATGTAGTCTTTTTGATGCAACAGGATTTTTTTGGAAAAGTTTGACTGTAATTAATGGCGAGATCAAACATTGCGATGAACAAAAATTTTTGCCCAAAATAAAAGTGTAAAAAGGAGAAAATAATTCTTTTCCTGGTTCTCCATAAAATACCGAATCCAGTTAAATGATTAATAATATTTTTCTCAAAATTTTAAGCAATTAGTTCAAAATTTCTTCTGTTATAAAATTAGTGTCGGAATGGATAGAAAAATTTAATATAAATTTAAATAAGATAATATAAATTTAATATAAATTTATATAAGCGTGGAGCGCTAAACTACAGGGTGTCCCAAAATTCGTGAACTTCCCGGAAATGGGAGGTTTCTGAGACCATTTCAAGCGACATTTTCCTTTGCAAAAATGTTATCCGCGGCTTTGTTTAGGAGTTATTAACCAAAAACAGGGACCAATCAGAGCGCGACCTAGACGCGAGTTGAATCAGTCGGCCCGGCGCGCAAACTGTCTATTGGCTGACTATGGCAACTCGCGTCTCGGTCGCGCTCTGATTGGCCCGTGTTTTTCGTTAATAACTCCTAAACAAAGCCGCGGATAACATTTTTGCAAAGGAAAATATCGCTTGAAATGATCTCAGAAACCACCCCCTTCCGGGAAGTTCACGAATTTTGGGACACCCTGTATATTGATGTAATCTTTGTGGGTACTTCAAGCTTTTATTTATAGTCACTAATGTCATGATTTTACTTAAAATATTAAATTTTTCTATCCATTCCGACACTAATTTTAAATAGAGGGCTATTGTTGCTCGCTCGCTTCGCTCGCTCGCGAGTAGGGTTGTTGTTGCTCGCTCGCTTCGCGAGCTCGCGGGCAGGACTGCTCTTGCGAGAATGTTAGTGGTATGCATGGCTAGTAGGGCCCACAGCTATTAATGTCTTTCATTTTGTGTGTGACTCTCCACGAGCCACACAAAGAACTTCCCGATTCGTTAGTTGCTGTATATTATTATTATTATTTATTAAGTGTACGTTTTAAGAAGATTATACGTTTTCAGGGAAATTCAATAGTTTTCTACTTATCAAAATGTTTGCTATATGGCGTCGCATTAAACCAATATCGTATGCTCGTTGCTCGCTTGGTTCCTTGTTATAGCATACTAATGTTGCAATATAAATTGTCTTAATTAGTTTTTCGCAAACGATACAACTCATCATTATCCGAGTTTGCAGTATTGATCTTGGTTTTCTTCGATACTATTAATTTAAATTTTCTCAAAATATATAAACCGCTCAATTTTGAAACTCTGCTCAGTGCTACATACAACATTTGTAAAGTTCGTATTTCTGATGTTTTAAAATCCATACATACTTTCTCGTATGTTTGTCCCTGACTTTTATGAATCGCAATCGCTTCAGCAGGAACCACTGGAAATTGACTACGTCTAATTTGTTATTTTCCTTCACTCGAAATATTTACTTGATTCGATATTTTTTTATTATTGGTGTTAAATTTTGATTTATATTTGCATTTTTCATATAATCACGATAACGAGTTCTTACTTTCACTCCTACCCTGGCCAATTGAAAATCTAACCACAATATAAACGGAATTTTAGTATTTTCTTGAAAAGTAATAAATTTTAATATTCCGCATGCTCCATTAACCAATTCGTCTTCAACGTCAATGTTATTAATTATCATATATTTTATATTAATTTTCAATTTAATCTCAGTTAACAATTCGTTTTGAACTCATTGTTTATTTAAAGATTGTAATATAAATGTTTTTGTACTTTCATCGATATTCTTTGAAAATGTATTCTCGGCGATGATTAACTCACTCTTGCATTGGAATAATTTTCGATTATTGTAAGCGGTTACATTAGCATTAGTTGCATAATTGGAAAAAACATTTTTTTTAATTAGAAAAAAACAAGAAAATTTTTTTTTAATTTTATAAAAAAAATTTTTTTTAATTTTATAAAAAAAATTTTTTTTAATATATATATATATATAGTTACGTTTACTTCTTCGGTGGATACGCCTTTCGTATACATTGCAATGTTTAATCAACTCCTTTCGAAAAAAACTAAAAAACTACTTGACCAAAATGGACCAAAATCTAATCAGCTCTAAGTTACAGCGGGGCACATCGATTGCATCATTCATCATTCCGATCGCGTTGTTACTTTTTCTGAAAACGTTAACGAAAAATTTGATACCATAGAAACGGACATACGTACACACACATACCGACATTTTGATAAAAATAGTCTAAAATGACTCCAATGACCATGAAACGTGAAGATCTGCTAAAAATTCGATTTTCGATTTTCGGGGTAATTACAATAACTTCCCTATAAAATCGGGAAGTTAAATAGAAGAAATTTTGAACTAATTACTTAAAATTTTGGGGAGAAATATTATTAATCATTTAACTGGGTTCGGTATTTTATGGAGAACCAGGAAAAAATTTATTTTCTCCTTTTTAGTGCATTTTAATATAAACGTGGTTTTTAAACAGTTTTTTTTATATATATTTTATTTTCTACTTTTATTGTCATCGGAAGGAAGTGTGTGTACAAAATTTGAGCAAGATTTAAAACTCGATTACAAGATTTTACGCATACAACAACAACAACACGGTTAGTTAGTATAAGCGTGGTAATAAAATACAGAAGACAGGAATGTGAACGTGTTTTTCACTCACTTCTGTCATAAATGCATAAAATCCTCGGGAAATGGACAACGAGGATCGATATCAAAGGTTTCCCGAAAATCGAATGGAGAGAATTGGTGGTAATAAAAAGGCGAGAAGAGATAGTAGGAAGCGAGGAGAGGATCCTCGAAAGATATAGAGACCTTAGGGCACAATACCGTGGCTGTGGGTAGCCATTGACAGAAACGGCCGTGTCATCCAGTCATGATACATCCCATTGTGCCTCCGAAGGACCTTCTGGAGGCTGCATTATCGTCCTCCTATATCTTTTTATTAGAGCTCCGGGGTCCCGATTTCTCTGCGGGCCTCCGGGTACCTCGGGGTTCCTCCGGTTTCCTTCGGTGCCCTCCACGGTTAGCCTAACCGCGAGATCAGGCAAGCTCCGGTGAAGAGAGGATGCTGCTGATACGCGCACCGTGCGTCAGCAAGAACGTCTCGTCGATTCGAACGATTCCTCTCCTCGGGCTCCCTTTCGAAACCGACCGCCGCTCTTCAAAAGTGTAATTAATTTTACTGTGAGGAACGACTCGCTGCCACTGCCACTTCCACAGAGACAATACAGGCGACGTCACTTTCTAGAGAACGACGCCAGAATGGAATAAATGTGGTGGCGGTTGCCTGTTTAGTTCGTCTACGGTGTTGTCCATCTCCCAGGGCAAATATCAAAGGCCGTGACATTTGAATTTTTGGCAGTCGATTGCGAAATGGTCTGCTTGCGGTGTCGATTATGCGCGTCATGGAGCTAGACTGAAGACAGATAGACTGATGGATACTTTGTGATGATGATTCATACGGTGGATTCAGGCGATAATGGCTTCGATTATGTCGATCGAGAGAAGTTGCGATTGTGTTTGGGATTATCTGACGTGTTTCATGCATAATAATTTTGGTTTCTCAATTATTTAATAGATAATCTGGGGGAAATGGATTCAATATTAAAAAATTGAATTTACTGTTCAGTACCTTCTACATTTACATAAAGTATTGCAACTAAAGATACTAATTGCTATAAAAATAATTCTGCTATATTAAGTAAAGAAATTTTAAATGAACCTGAAAGCTGCATCCACATCCCCTAAAAAGAGAAAAATTTTCTAACCAGTAGTGACCCATAAAAAAATCCCCACAATTCACCCATTTCTAAATTTAACAATGCACCCTGAGATACTAATTGCTGTACAAATAATTCTGCCATATAAAAGCATTTTGAGTTTTGAAAAATTGGAATATGCAGCTGAAAGCTGTACTCACATCCACTTCAAAAATTAGAATTTTCTCTCCAGTAATAATTTCTAAAGAAAACGCAAAAATTTGATCTATTCTTGTGCACTTAGACTTGTGCGCTCTGAGATAGCATTGCGAAATCGTTAGAAAAGTTAGCACGGCCGACATCATGGTGGATTCAAAAGGGTGTAATGCGACTCGACAACGAAGATCCACGGTTGTGGTCCCCTAGAGGGGTCGGTGACAGGGGTACAAAGGCCCGTCGGCAGGCTTTTGCAGGCTTGTCAGTGTTTTCGAAAATTCGTAGCAGCGGGCAGCGATTGTCCTAAGCGCCTCGGGGGCTCTGACAAAGGGAGTCACCCGCTGACGATCTTGTTGCGAGAGCAACGATCCACCATGCTTGTCCATTCTCAGCCATTCCCGATAATTTCGATAATTCCTTTGTCGTTTCCGGCTGAGCCTGCCGTTCAACTTGCGCGTGAGGAGACTTGAAAAGACGAATTCTGAAATTTGACCCTGCGAAAGTGCACCTAATATGAACCCCATTCATATTTTCGAAAAAGAGGCAGAATTTGGCTGCCGAACGGAAATTGCTGTTAAACAAGTTTACAAGTAATACATTAAAATTGGAGTTAAAGAGTGAATAGGTATATTTATAATAGTTTGAAAATTGTATTGATTTATGAACATTTACTGGGAGTATACAGGGTGTATACAGGGTAAATATCTCCTCCAATTGCGGGGGTATAACAAATATTTTGAGTATTATTTGAATGGTTTGAAGTAACCATTATATTGCAAACAATATTTTTTTTCTGGAGGTCATTTTTTTCAGAATTATCAAGGTCATCGATGTTTTTTGATACATAACTACATTTTTCTTTTATTGCATCGTGTAACTGATCGAAAAATACATTCAGATATGTACAATAACATGACCTTGAAATGACCTTTATCTTCGAAAATTGCTAGGTAAAGTTATTGTGATTAAAAAAATATTTGTTACGTAATGTGCATAGTGTCAATAGACCAAACATCTGGCAAGAATGTTTTTTTCTAAGGTCATTTTTTTCGGAATTATCAAGGTCATCGATGTTTTTTGATACATAACTACATTTCTTTCTATTGCATCGTGTAACTGATCGAAAAATACATTCAGATATGTATAATAACATGACCTTGAAATGACCTTGAGCTTCGAAAATTAAAGTTTTACCTTCAGATCAAGGTCAATGTCATGTTATTATACATATCTAAATGTATTTTTCGATCAGTAACTCGGTGCAATAAAAAAAATGTAGTTAAGTTGTAAGCTGTTGTAAGAATTATGTAAGTGTGCATGTCATATGACTGTGTGTGAGTGTGCATGCCATGACATATGTTAAGTGTTATATATGTTTTTATCGATTTACGTGTTATATATGTTTTTATTGATTTGCATGTCGCGTTAATGTTTTGTTAACAAATGTATGTTTTAGGTTATGATTTTGTTAAAATAAAAATAGACAGTTCTCTGCGAGCGATCGTCGAAGCAACACGTCGTGTCAGCATTCTTACGAATTCCGTGTCGAGCCTCCGTACAATGTATAAAAATATATCGATGTCCTTGCTAACTCTGAAAAAAATGACCTTCGGAAAAAATATTGTTTGCAATATAATGGCTCCTTCAAACCTTTCAAATAGTACACAAAATATTGTTTGTACCCCCACAATTGGAGGAGATATTTAGGTGGCCGTATTTAGGTGGACCACCCTGTATAGTTAATGATACGGAACTTGTATAATTCTTCCACCAAGTAATCACCAATGTACAAAATTTCAATAAATTATTATGGTCCTTAAATTACTGAAGAGGCGGACAACAATTTCTCCCCTTTCCAGAAGCAGGAATTATTTTTCAATAATATTGTACTACGGATCTCCATGGAAAATTTGCTTTTCACTCGAAATGCATCGCCATACATCCAAGAGAACGTCTCAATGAAATCGAGCAGGAGGCAAACACCGGCTGTCCGCGTTCGCATCAGAAAAGCGATTCGGCTGGACCAGAAACGTTCGAACAAAAGTTACTGCGGGAAAAGGGACGAATGGCGCCGGGTTTTCCCGTACCGTTGAATCGTATCGAATCGAATCGAAGCGAGATAAGACGAGGTATGGCGGGACGGCACGCGATCCCCGGCAAATTGATACGGCCGAATAATAACTTTATCTCGGCTGGTGGCCATCGTCGAATGGACCGATCAATTCGCCTAACGTCTTTTTAACCCAATTAATTAGCGCGAGCCCCGCCGCCGCTGGCCCGCTAATGCGAAATACTTGTAGTTGACCGGCAGTGACGTCACCGCCGCGTCATCCGTCCGGAGCATCCCCCGCGAAACGACGCCCCTCGCTTCCGCCCCCGGATAATTGATATTAATCGCCGTAATCGCCGTTCGATACGTTCGACTTTTGTCTCACGGTTTAACGATCTCGTTTTCGTCGCACGGCGCGTTTCAAAAAGTGTGATCAAAAAGAAACATAGAACTCTCTCTCTCTCTCTGTTGGTTTCGTTGTAAAATAAAATCAAATTTCATTCATTAATCCTTCTGTCGGAGTTCTTCCATCATTTCCATCGATTGTCTTCTGTTTATGAATTGTTTGTGCTCAAGGTCACGCGAAGCTCGGGGGTGGTTGAATACATCTGACTTTATGGTTATCGTATCGCGATGGTGAAAATATGACATTGAGAAAAATGTTTATACCAAAATGTTTTTCGAGATATTCAAGATGCTCGAGTTAGGTGGGACACCCTGTATAATACATCCGAAAATAGGAAAAATGGAGGGTAGCAATATAAAATAGAAATTCCGCTTTAAAATTGAGTTTGACCGAACCGATTGGTGTCGACTTATGGATAGGGATGGGATTAAGTACCTCGCAAACAGGTTCGAACCTTGATTGATGGAATTCGAACTCTCTATAAGTACTGCGAAAAAAAATAGTATTCCCAAGTATACTCGAACCTTTGCCAGACAGTTTCGAACCCTTTACAAGTACTGTGGTAAACGTAAGTAATACTTGCAAGTATACTTGAATCTTGGTCGAACAGTTTCGAAACTTTCGAATTTCCGTATTCTTGCACGCTCCGTGGCAACGTAAGGCTGTTCCGGAGCGGCGTCTGTTTACTTTTTTTTTGTAAACACGCTGTGGAGATAAGAGAGAAAACGGGGTCTCATAATTTTACATGCTTCTACCGATGATTGTAGTTTGGAATGTGCTTTGCGACATGAACTGACATATTATATCGAACATTATCTAGGTGATGTCGAGAACAATCATTTGTATATGTTAACTGCATTATTGGATCCACGATTCAAAACATTAGCTTTTTCTAAAGATGAATCTATCCCTCGAGCATGGGATACCTTGACTGATATAGCCACTAATTATATTTATAATGATAATTCATCTACAACATGTGATAGTTCACAGACGCAGATGTCCGAAAATCGGCACAACAGCGAATTATCAATTTGGTCATCCTTTGACAATGAAATAGCAATTACAAATAATACGATACCTATCTGATCGTCTGCTGTGTTAGAAGTGGAAAATTATCTAAAATCACAATATTTAGAACGCAAAGAAGACCCGTTATTATTTTGGCGTGAAAATTCAATCAAGTACTCCATTTTATCAAAAATTGCACGTCACTATCTTTGCATAATGGTCACTTCTGTACCTTCAGAAAGAGTTTTTTCAAAAGCTGGAAATATCATGGATAAAAAAAGAAATAGGATAAAACCAAGTATTGTAAATGAAATATTATTCTTAAATAATTACGAATTTAATAAAGAAAGTGCTTAAAACCTACTATGCAGTTTTGATTTCCAAGATTCGAGTACTACTTGTGAAAGTTTCGATTACTTTCAACATCGAAGTACTTATAAGTATCTTTCCGAAACGTGTAAGTACTCATTCCGAGGTTCGATAACTACTTGTATACAATGAATACTTTTCGAGAATGTATAATCATTGAAACTTTTATTGCTTTTAAGTAGTAATCGAAACCCATGAAATGAAACTTGGTTATTGAACTTCACTCGGATTCGTGAGTACATATTGAACTTGATCCCACCCCTACTTATGGACTCCTCTTCGCGGAACAGCCGGAATCGCAGGAAATTCCTCGAAATCGTGTCCCAGGGTTTACCAAATCGAACTGGTCTCCATCCGAGCGAGAATCGACAGGTCTCCGGTTGGGAGCCGAGGATCAGCGGCGCAAAGGTAGCGAGCGCGTAGTGCGACGATGTCGGGCCGATCTCGGGCCGATCTCGATCCGTAGGAGCGATACGCGTCGCACGTGAGGATCGGCAGGAGATACCAGGCGGATAAACCGTTTGGGACAAGCTCGGACCGACGTGTCCTGTCGCGTGACGTCGCCCGCGAGAAACCGTCAGTCGATCGAGGTAGGAGGAAGAGAGTCTGCTCTTCCGCTTTGATGTGACCGCCGCTGCCCACGAGGCTCTCTCGGAATCAGCTGGGACGGCCGTTTGACATTTTCACTACGGGGGACTCGGGCCACGGATAATAATAGGTTCAACTCCGGTCCCGGGACCGAAGAGCCTGTCTCGTGTCCACCTGAAATTGCCTGGAAACACATTGGTACGAGGGTCTCTGCTTAACCAACGATCTCCGGGTCCTCCGTTCGATTTTTCCGGATCTGTGATCGCGAGAGGATCGACCTGGATTAGTTGAAACGCTAAACGGATCCGCTGGTGTTCCAGCGCAGCCTAGCAAAAACAGAAGCCAATCCCCCTCGTTGCCTGGCAAGGGTAAATCGAGTTGACTCGAACCGTGGCAGGTACGATACCTCTTCTTCCTCTTCCTCTTCTTCTTCTTCTTCTTCGGATTCTCGTCGTTTTTGTTCTTTTGAGACGCTGTTTGGATAGGCCCGAGAAATCTCGAGGACAAATTTGTTTCTACTCTAAACACCGTTTGTTCTGCACCGCTCTTTTTCAAGGATCCGTGCACGTTCGATGGGTTGCCAAGGATACGTTTCTTTTTGACACGTTGGAGATGGGGCAGCTTTGCGTAGACTGGTACGCCGTTCTCAGAGAAGTGTTTGCGGATTTTTACGCTATGGTTTCTGCTCTGCGAGATTCCACTTTGTGCACGCTGCTGGGTTGGAATTGTTGGGTTTTGGAGGTTTGTTCCTGGTGGATGGTGGAATTTGTTAGTGTTTATTTCCGGTTCGTTTGAAATCTGTAATAATCGGATCTTGATGCAGAATGAAAATAAATATTCATTCAGAAAAATTCAGTACTTAGTCTTTCCACGTTGAAAACATCGTAACAATATTCTTGAACGTTTCGTATTTCACACAATTAATTTCTTCAGAAACCTACATACAAAAATCCACAGTCAATCTATCAGAGTCTCGTTTACTTCATCCCCTCCGGCAATTATCATTGCCAATAACAATTATTAATCACTCGACAAACGATCAGCTCGCCTCGCACACCAAAACCATCATAATCACACCATAATCGAGCTACCAGCTAATTACAATACTAAACTAGAGGGCTATTGTTACTCGCTCGCTTCGCTCGCTCGCGAGTAGGGTTGTTGTTGCTCGCTCGCTTTGCGAGCTCGCGGGCAGGACTGCTCTTGCGAGAATGTTAGTGGTATGCATGGCTAGTAGGGCCTACAGCTATTAATGTCTTTCATTTTGTGTGTGACTCTCCACGAGCCACACAAAGAACTTCCCGATTCGTTAGTTGCTGTATATTATTATTATTATTATTATTTATTAAGTGTACGTTTTAAGAAGATTATGCGTTTTCAGGGAAATTCAATAGTTTTCTACTTATCAAAATGTTTGCTATATGGCGTCGCATTAAACCAATATCGTATGCTCGTTGCTCGCTTGGTTCCTTGTTATAGCATACTAATGTTGCAAAATAAATAGTCTTAATTAGTTTTTCGCAAACGATACAACTCATCATTATCCGGGTTTGCAGTATTGATCTTGGTTTTCTTCGATACTATTAATTTAAATTTTCCCAAAATATATAAACCGCTCAATTTTGAAACTCTGCTCAGTGCTACATACAACATTTGTAAAGTTCGTATTTCTGATGTTTTAAAATCCATACATACTTTCTCGTATGTTTGTCCCCGACTTTTATGAATCGTAATCGCTTCAGCAGGAACCACTGGAAATTGACTACGTGTGATTTGTTATTTTTCTTCACTCGAAATAATTACTTGATTCGATATTTTTTTATTATTGGTGTTAAATTTTGATTTATATTTGCATTTTTCATATAATCACGATAACGAGTTCTTACTTTCACTCATACTATGGCCAATTGACAATCTAACCACAATATAGACGGAATTTTAGTATTTTCTTGAAAAGTAATAAATTTTAATATTCCGCATGCTCCATTAACCAATCCGTCTTCAACATCAATGTTATTAATTATCATATATTTTATATTAATTTTCAATTTAATCTCAGTTAACAATTCGTTTTGAACTGATTGTTTATTTAAAGATTGTAATATAAATGTTTTTGTACTTTCATCGATATTCTTTGAAAATGTATTCTCGGCGATGATTAACTCACTCTTGCATTGGAATAATTTTCGATTATTATAAGCGGTTACATTAGCATTAGTTGCATAATTGGAAAAAAATTTTTTTTAATTAAAAAAAACAAGAAAATTTTTTTTTTTAATTTTATAAAAAAATTTTTTTGTAATTATATAAAAAAATTTTTTTTTTAAATATGTCTAAATATATATATAGTTACGTTTACTTCTTCGGTGGATACGCCTTTCGTATAAATTGCAATGTTTAATCAACTCCTTTCGAAAAAAACTAAAAAACTACTTGATCAAAATGGACCAAAATCTAATCAGCTCTAAGTTACAGCGGGGCACATCGATTGCATCATTCATCATTCTGATCGCGTTGTTACTTTTTCTGAAAACGTTAACGAAAAATTTGATTACATAGAAACGGCCATACGCACACACACACACACACACACACACACACACATACGAACATTTTGCTGAAAATAGTCTAAAATGACTGCAATGACCATAAAACGTGAAGATCTGCTAAAAAATCGATTTTCGATTTTCGGGGTAATTACAATAACTTCCCTATAAAATCGGGAAGTTAAAAATGTCGGTGCTTAAGAAAACACTCGACGGTAATAAACAGTACAACAATCACTTTCAAGCAATTCGATCCAACACTTACGACATCGAACCTATTAAATTCGCGAATGCCATAAACGCACGCCAATCCCGAGTGATAAGGAACAGTCGACTGTCGGTCAGGTGACTGCACCGATCACTCATAAACCACCTATCAATTAATCTCTCCGGTTTTACTCGTTATTCACTAATAATAACCGTCGGCCAGCGACCACAGCAAAGAGCAGCGTCGTGCGATGATACTGAAGGCAGTGCTGACAAATTGTTATAATTATACTACGAATATGTATGCAAAATAATCTGTTATTTAACTACGAACTTTGGTAGATTTTTTAGCCTGTCTACTGTTTTAAGTTCCGCTTACTTAGACCGTTGATCTTTATGCAAAATAAAAATTTCTCTGCGTTAAGTACAAGAAAGTTTTTCTTACGAATTTTAGTAGAAAATAATGTATTGGCATTTTCCAATCTCTTTTAGCCTTTGTTTTAGATTTCACTTAATCAATTGTGTCAGAAATGTATGAAATTAGCAGATTTTATTTATAAGTGTAATTTGAAAAAGTAAAACCATTAGAGAAATTTAAAAATACTGCGACATTATTAATTATTATTAAGATAGAAAAGAAACTTCCACTTCACTCCAGTTTGTTGCAATTCAGGTACAAAGTTTTTATTTTGCGTAAAGATCCGCTGTCTGCTAATTGCAATAGTTAGCTACAATTTTCATTTTACATAAAGATCCGCAGCGTAATCAAAATCGACTTTTCGATAAAAGAACGGTGTCAGGGGGACAGTGATTTTCTGACCAGTTCGAAGCCTTGCGCGGCGAACAAAAAGGAGAGAAGGGAACAGAAAGAACGAATTAGAGCGAGGAGAAAAGGACGAGAACTCGGTGGAGACCCGATCGGCAGGACGAAGGACGAAGGACGAAACCGATAAAATCCATCGGCGTCTGAGAGACCGGCAGAAACGCATCAATCGTTGACTCATCCCATTTGGATCACAAAAGTACGTCGAATTGGGTCGTCTGGTGTCGGGTATAGGTCCCGGGGCCTCATTCGACGAACAATTATTTTGCGGGTCCCTTTCTCTCCTCTTCTCTCCCTCTCTCTTCTGCAATCTTTCTCTTTTTCTCTTTCGAAGCACGCTCCTTTCTCCCGTGTTCGGTCTGCTCGCTTCGGGACAGAATGTATATCCCGCAGCGCGACGTCCACCGACGCGCTGCAAGACAAATGGCCTCGTGACGGCGGCTACATTACGTTTCAAAACTGGCCTAATCGTCGGCTTTCCGGATGAGAAACAGCCTCGATACGTGCAGAGAATACCGCGGCTCTCTATGTATACCTGCAGCGGATCGGCCGGTGCATCGCGCATTGTCTTTTCTGCTACGTTGCGCCCGGATGCTACATTCCACCGGTTCCTCCGTGAATTCGAAGAAACGGAAGCTGGCCCTTCTTTCCTCGATTCTTTCGAAAAAATTGAAAAAATTCGCCAGGTTTTTTCAATTTCCTTCTCGGCCGGGAACTTGAAAGAAATAATTTTTTGCGTTCTCTTGGGGCACGCGTCTTTAAAAGCATGTCTGCCACTACAAGGTCTTCCATCAAGAACTGTTATTTTAAATTATAAAGAAAAACATTTTAAAAACCACACTTATATTAAAATGCACTAAAAAGGAGAAAATAATTTTTTTAGACATTTGTGACTAAATGAAAGCGTGGAGCGCTAAACTATATTGACGTAATGTTTGTGGGTGCTTCACGCTTTTATTTATAGTCACTATCGCCTAAAAAAATTATTTTCTCCTTTTTAGTGCATTTTAATATAAGCGTGGTTTTTAAAGTTTTTTTTAATATATTTTTTTGTTTTCTACTTTTCAGTCTTTTTTAAATGGAACGCAAGATATAGTAAGACTGGTCACGGTGGTTCGGTACCCACCTTTATAAACTGTAGGTCCCGCTGAAACTAGGCGATAGCGGTGAGAGTGAAAGAGGGGGAGTGTGGTAAATGGATTTGGAACCCTGTGAGGGGTCCAAATATCATTACATGATATAGTAATACTGGTATGAAATAGTAAGATATAGAAACGCAAGATATGGAAATACGCGAGATAGAATGAGGGGATGACTCCGAGAGACGACGTCTCTTGATGGAGTCCGAAATTGTCCGAAATGGAACTGAATGAACGGAACACCACACTGACTGAGCTCCTTCGGTGCGAAGTGGATCAGTGGAGTGGGGATGAGTCGGAGTGAGAACGCGTAGTGGAGTAGGGAGCGCTGGCGCGCGGAGTGGGGATCGCTGAACGCGATGACGTACTACCGAGTATCGCACGACGAGGTGTGACGGTTAATATTAAAATTTTTTTCTCCTGAACGCACAGTTATTTTTTTAATTTGTTTTTTAATATTGCATTGTCTTCCAGTTCTGAGCTATGTTTAAAGTTTCAAGACTCTAGCTCATCGGGAAGTGGTTTAAAATTCGATTACAAGATTTGACGCATACAACAACAACAAGAACAACAACGACAACTCGGCAAGCTAATATAAGCGTGATAAAAAAAGAGATGACTCTTGTTATACAATTTTTTATACAATTTTATAATTTTACCCAAAACTCTTGTACTTCCTTGCAAGGGTTGATTCCGGGGGTTATTTGAGGTAACCTTTTCCTTTACGAAAATGTTCTTCGCGGCTTCATTCTGGAGTTATTAACAAATATCGTGGACCAATTAGATCACAGTCCGTCGTAGCCTCGCTCTGATTGGTCCGCGGTTTTCTTTAATAACTCCGCAATAAAGCCACGGCGAACATTTTCGTGAAGGAAAAAGTGACTTCAAAGGACCTCAGGAATCACCGTTTTGAAGGAAATACATTTTCGGGTAACCCTGTATTATAGTGGTCTCTCTTCATTCAAATGTTAATAAATCCCACCGAAGATAATATTACGGAGGTGGTCATTAAGGGGTTATTCTTTTGTCCAGGAACAGAATCGTCGAATTTGTTCGCGGAAGCGATTCGGCGACAATCGTTCGCGGATTTAGCGACGCGCGTTAAATATTTTCCCATCGGCATTTCCCGGCAGCGCCCGCGGCTAATCTTGCCGGAGAATAGCCGGAAATCGGGGCGTTGCGTTGTGTAAAAAGAGAAAAGGGATAAAAGAAGGGAAAATAGAATGGAGGCGCGAAAAAAATCGATTGTAACCACCGGTGCGGTCCGCAGGGAGCCCGTGGCACGCGGATTCAATACTCCGGCGATTCGTATCCCCGCGCGCGCAAAAAAAAAACAACGAGAACCGGCGGCGCAGCGAGGGCAAACCAAAATGTCCGTCACGATGGAATACCGACACGGACAAAGAGAGCAGAACGAAGGGAATTGTATCGTTCGGGCTATAGCTTGCAGTTATTTAAAACGCCGCGGTTTTAATAACGCCTGCTCGCGGAACCTATCTCTCCGCTCGCCGGCAGCGAAAATGCACGGGCCCTGTTATTAAACAATTGCGAAAAACTGCGAACAATCCTCGTGGACATTGTGCAACAATAACACGGTGCTTTCCTGTATGTTTGATTTCGCAGGGGTGGCAGCGCTGTATTCGGATAAACGAATTTTCGAATAAAGGGACTATCGTTTCTATGACACTTCGAAATCGTATTTTGATAGATCTGCACTGACATATATAGACCGCAGATTTTTGTGCGAAATCTTCTGCATTCATTCTACGAAATAGGGGATGAGCAGAAAGGGTAGCTGGGTAAGATGGTTAGAAGTGCCTCCGAACCAAATTGATTTTTGGTCACACCATTTGATAGGACTCCTAAAAACAACACTCTGTGACAAGGTAGTTCCAGGATGAGCACGGTTCACTGAATTACGCTCCATTTCTTCTGTTCTGCTTAAGAAAAAATTACGAACAAATTCATGAACGCGTTCTACCTAATAGCACGCACGACGATGAATGATTCCAGAACTTTCAGTCGCTAGTTCGATTTTTTAAAAATCCGAAAGCATAGAATTGCCGATTTTATATCGAAGTTACGTTTCTATTATTACATTGCTGCATAGCAAGGATCCTCTGTGACAAGGGTAGTTGCAGGATGAGCACGGTTCCCTGAATTACGCTCCATTTCTTCTGTTCTGCTCAAGAAAAAATAATGAACAAATTCATGAACGCGTTCTACCTAATAGCACGCACGACGATGAAATATTGCAGATCTTACGGTCGCTAGTTCGATTTTTTAAAAATCCGAAAGCATAGAATTACCGATTTTATATCGAAGTTACGTTTCTATTATTACGTTGCTGCATGGCAAGGATCCTCTGTGACAAGGGTAGTTGCAGGATGAGCACGGTTCACTGAATTACGCTCCATTTCTTCTGTTCTGCTCAAGAAAAAAGTACGGACAAATTCATGAACGCGTTCTACCTAATAGCACGCACGACGATGAAATATTGCAGAACTTACGGTCGCTAGTTCGATTTTTTAAAAATCCGATAGCATAGAATTACCGATTTTATATCGAAGTTACGTTTCTATAATAATAGCAACGTAATAACGTTGCTGCATGGCAAGGATCCTCTGTGACAAGGGTAGTTGCAGGATGAGCACAGTTCGCTGAATTACGCTCCATTTCTTCTGTTCTGCTCAAGAAAAAATTACGAACAAATTCATGAACGCGTTCTACCTAATAGCACGCACGACGATGAAATATTGCAGAACTTACGGTCGCTAGTTCGATTTTTTAAAAATCCGATAGCATAGAATTACCGATTTTATATCGAAGTTACATTTCTATTATTACGTTGCTACATAGCAAGGATCCTCTGTGACAAGGGTAGTTGCAAGATGCGCACGGTTCACTGGATTACGCTCCATTTCTTCTGTTCTGCTCAAGAAAAAATTACGAACAAATTCATGAACGCGTTCTACTTAATAGCACGCACGACGATGAATTATTCCAGAACTTTTGGTCGCAAGTTCAATTTTTAAAAAATCTGGAAGCATAGAATTGCCGATTTTATATCGAAGTTACGTTTCTATTATTACATTGCTACATAGCAAGGATCCTCTGTGACAAGGGTAGTTGCAGGATGAGCACGGTTCCCTGAATTACGCTCCATTTCTTCTGTTCTGCTCAAGAAAGAATTACGAACAAATTCATGAACGCGTTCTACTTAATAGCACGCACGACGATGAAATATTGCAGAACTTCCGGTCGCTAGTTCGATTTTTTAAAAATCCGATAGCATAGAATTACCGATTTTATATCGAAGTTACATTTCTATTATTACGTTGCTACATAGCAAGGATCCTCTGTGACAAGGGTAGTTGCAGGATGAGCACGGTTCCCTGAATTACGCTCCATTTCTTCTGTTCTGCTCAAGAAAAAATAATGAACAAATTCATGAACGCGTTCTACCTAATAGCACGCACGACGATGAATGATTCCAGAACTTTCGGTCACAAGTTCGATTTTTAAAAAATCCGGAAGCATAGAATTGCCGATTTTATATCGAAGTTACGTTTCTATTATTACATTGCTACATAGCAAGGATCCTCTGTGACAAGGGTAGTTGCAGGATGAGCACGGTTCCCTGAATTACGCTCCATTTCTTCTGTTCTGCTCAAGAAAAAAGTACGGACAAATTCATGAACGTGTTCTACCTAATAGCACGCACGACGATGAAATATTGCAGAACTTACGGTCGCTAGTTCGATTTTTTAAAAATCCGATAGCATAGAATTACCGATTTTATATCGAAGTTACATTTCTATTATTACGTTGCTACATAGCAAGGATCCTCTGTGACAAGGGTAGTTGCAGGATGAGCACGGTTCCCTGAATTACGCTCCATTTCTTCTGTTCTGCTCAAGAAAAAATTACGAACAAATTCATGAACGCGTTCTACCTAATAGCACGCACGACGATGTATTATTCCAGAACTTACGGTCACAAGTTCAATTTTTAAAAAATCTGGAAGCATAGAATTGCCGATTTTATATCGAAGTTACGTTTCTATTATTACGTTGCTGCGTATCAAGGATCCAAACGCTCCCCTCGATCTCGAGAACAATGTTCCGCAAATTCCACGCGCTAGGACTGTTCCCCGAAGAGGAAAACTCCGTGTACCCCGTAACTAACTCGAGAAACGCTCCCCACCATAGAAATTCGCCAAGAATCTGATAGAAACAGAGCCGAGAGAGTGGTCCATGGAAATTTCGAATGTTCCGTCGAAATCGAATTTCGCGGCCTCAGGGGCCATTGTCTCAAAGGGTCCTAGAACTATGCTGGCTGCTGGGATATCCTCCTACGTGCATCTTCCGAGGCCCTCCGTCATTGTTCCAGGGAGCTGTCAACAGGTCGGTCACGCCACGTTTCCGGGCGGAATTCGCGCATCGCCTGGGTTATCGTGCGGGCGCAGACAATGGGCGCGCACCTGCTGCCCATTGACACTCGTGGCAGGTTGAAGGGACGTTGGTGTACGCCGGTGTGCCCGACCGAACGAAAGGCGGCCGCTAATTATCAAAACTATCATTTGTTACCGAACGGGGGGGCACCGCGCTCGCTCGGCATGGGGCTGCTGCGAGCACTCGCTTCTGCGAACCGAGTCTCAGCGAGCATCGTTAACTTCCTTTCGCGTGAAACCGCCTTTTTACTCCTCCCCTTTCTCTCTCTCACTCTCTCCCTCTCTCTTTTTAGCCCGATCTTTCTCCTTCTCGACCCGCTGATGACTCTTTGAGTTCGGTCACCGAGCAGATTGCGACACGGAACACACTTTCGCCTCCTCGATTTCGCCAACGGGCTAATCAACCCCTTGCGCTATTCTTAATAATTCTTCGTCGTTCAGAATTTCATAGAAAAAGGAAGAAACTTTATATTTATTGTATGCCTGTGGTTTCTCCCCAAAGGCTATACAAGCTGTACCGCCTAACCGTTTGAAATAGGGGAGACTGTTACAGAGGGTGATTGAAAAGGCATGTTTCAAATTTTCATGGTAGACACAGATAAAAAATTTCAACCGCGTAGCAATTTAAAAAGAAATTCGGTTCTTATAATTTTCCAACGAGTCTTTCGCTCGCGAAAAAAAAGGGCGAATATATCTGTGGTTGTCAGGAAGAACGTCGTATGTCACACACTTTCACTTTCGAGATAATATAGCCGTTTAAAGTTTTGATCACTAATGCTTCGACATAGGACATCGGTTAAATTGTATTATTTTTTCGAGCCTTTCGAATTTGAAGTAATTGACCGAACTGTAGGAACGTATAGGAATTAGATATTAGATACGTTGGTGTTGATGCCGATCGATCGTCGGCGACCAGATGAGTCGATCTGGCGATCGTCTGCTCATCTCGCTGGTCGTCGTTATGAGCCGACGATCGATTTGTTATTAACGATCGACGTTCGTTTGAAATTTGTATTTGGAATCAGATTGAATTATTCTTTGAAACGATAAAGATCTGTTTGAATAAAGCTCCTATATTTTCATGACGTTTTCTGGTAAATACATCAATCCTATACTACGAAGCCCAATGAATTTGAATAAATTGAACTTGTTTGAAATTGTGACATGCGGCGTTTTTCCTTGCAACCACGGATATATGTAGTCGATGAATATTACCGTTCGAGTTATTTGACCTGCGTCGAACGGGGGATGGTCACACGGTGAAATTCGTCGGGCAAAGTTTCGGTTGTACATGTAATGAAGTAACCCGGCGCGTACAAACGTCGGGATTAATTCGAGAGAGTTTTCAAACACTCGGGCCGGTCCCGGGCACAGAGAGCCCATTATACCGTTGTTCTCCGCTGGTACTCGCGTTCTGCATACGTGAAATATCCACCGGCGAACAGTTGTTCGTAGGAGCAATCTAAACGAAACGAAACGGGGCAGATCGGCCGCCGATCAACGTACATTAGAGAGTAAGAGAAATAGAGAGAGAGTAGAAGAGAGAGAGGGAGAGTCGACGAAAACGACGTGCACGGTTACGCTGCCATTCCGCCACGGGTTCTTGTTCATGGGGCGTGACGCGTTTCCACGGGGTTTCATTGTCCGCGCTATTCACCACGGAGAATACCCCATGGAAGGTGGCCGACGGGACAGGAAAGAAAGATTTGCGTGAGGTATCGTTGGCGTAACTAAAGGCTACCGAATGGGAGACCTGTCGCGAGGCTCCCCCATGGCGTATGAAAGGAGGGAAAACCGGGGGATCGACATGCAAATTCCGAGTGCCAGGGAACAAATTTTCGTCGACTCCTATCCTCGACGCCCACGCTTGTTTTCGCGACGGATCGAGGCCCTCTGAGAACCGTTTCCCTTTGTGCGAGGCGCCATTGTTGCCTCCGATGAGAGCTTCCGATGGGAGACGCGCTACGCTCGAACCGTGCCTCGTCGATCCTCTTATTATCGATTTTGCTGATTGCTTGTGCAATTCTCAAGTTTCGTACACGCGCGAGTCGTATTTTAAGAAATTTCTATAAAATTTTATTATCAACCTTCGCAGATCTGAAATGAATTCTACTAAATTCTGTCGAATTTTATATTACAGCTCATTTCAAAAGCATAAAGATCTTCCTCCTCATTTTGTACTGTAAACTGAAGAAAATAAGATATAATGAAATACATCAACTCGGCAGCCTCGGGAGACAGCGCCGTCAAGTCCCTATAAACTCTCGAAAGGAGATCGTTCTCCGAACTCCCGTAGTAGAGAATATCGAGGACAGAAAATTTCGGTCGCGATGCCTACGGGAACACCTGAGCCAAACGACCGAGGAGCAAGCACGCAACAAACGAATCGAACCGTCTAAAAATGGAAACGGCGCGGCGGCCTCGAGGAGAAACGAGCGAACAAAACGGGTCTCTCTCCGCTTCTAGGTCGACACACGCCCCCTGTCAA
Organism: Lasioglossum pauxillum; assembly: GCA_933228785.1. Lineage (NCBI taxonomy): Eukaryota > Metazoa > Arthropoda > Insecta > Hymenoptera > Halictidae > Lasioglossum > Lasioglossum pauxillum. The sequence goes on along the minus strand of OW121705.1, from coordinate 34,029,805 downwards.
AAGGAAGAGTCGCACGGAATCGTCATCGGTGGCCGGCGAACGGTCCCCGTGATGATCTCGAGAGACAACGCCGACTCCCGAGTTCCCGATGGTCGAGTCGTGCAATTAACACTGAACCTATGGGTGGTCAAATGACCGGTTTCAAATTTTGTGTTTTGTTCCATTTTTGAAGATGCTTTCGTGAGAAATCGACGAAATGGAAATTTCTGTAAAGATATCGGACGACTGTTTTGAACTGAGAGTTTGCATAAACATTCCCAGTAATTTGGACTGCACAGTAGAATTTTTTCGAAGTTCCAAAAAAGAAGTTTTCAAGGTTCTAGATCGGAAGATCCCCTCAAGCGTCCGAGTCGGGCCTCTAGGAGACGTTTCTCGAGCTCGCGTGAGACCCGACCTGTCTTCTGCGCCGGAGGAAACGGACTTTCGCAATGGCGTCGGCCGATTACGTAAAGGACGGCCCTCGTAGTCAGCCCTGACACGATCTCCTCGTCGGCGAGGATCGATCAGGCCCGATCGATCGTCCTCAGACGGGGACCGGTCGACATTTGCTCCAGCAGGCCCCCCACGGTCCCGAAAACCTGGCTCACAGATTTCTTATCCGGCCCCGACTGCAGCAACAACAGACTGCTACACAAAACAGTTGTGAAAAACGACTTTTAGTATTTCCTCTGTAATTCCGTTGTAAGTCGTACAATCCGATATTACGAAAGTTTTGTCAAGAGTATCGAAATATTTATCACGGTACGTATCTTTTATTTTTGAACCCTGTTATTTCAAAATCGTGTGAAGAAAAGAGAGTTGTGCGTGCATCTTATACCTCGCAGAGAATGAATATCTCTTCGATCAGGTCATCGAGCGTCCGACACATCGCGAAACGAGTGATTCGGTGCATCTGCAGTTTCGATTCTCTCGGTCGTTGGATGCAAGCCGATGTTTAATCGCGTTCCGTTATTATCGTCGCTTACGAACGCGCTCGCAACTGGCAATTTTCAGTTCGATGCCGGACGTGTCTTGCCATACCATCGTTCGTACAAAGTAAGCAAGAAATCACTTATTATGTCGTTAGGCGGATTACAAGGATACCGTTTGCGCAATCCGTCTCGACTTCCCGGGACGCAATGACGTCGTCTTCGCGGTAGTCGAGACGAAATTTTCGAGCGTTTGCGTGTGGCCCAGACAGCTAGCCAATGGAAGATTTAATGGGTCATTTATTCATCAGACTCGACTTCGGTAATTATTGCTGTATGCTTGGTAAATGTATATTTTCGGGATATTGAAACTCCCAAGAAAATACTATTTAGATAATATTACAGGGTGACAAGAAATAACGGAGTTAATCATTTCTTATTATAATTCTGTCAAATTGACGAATTTTGAAAACCCAAATAATAGCAACCATAACATAGACCTTTAGTATTCATATATTTAAGAAGTTTCTGTTGATTGTAATAACGGCAAGTCTGTCGATAATGTAGATTAGAACAGTTATCATATGTACCGATCGTTCGCACTGACACCTATTGTTTACAATTGCGTATTGCGTATACTCTGACCGAGTAAGCTTCTTAGAAGTCTCTGTACGACCAGACAACAAGGAAGTCCTGTCCACGTGTGTTATAATAAAGCTCATTGTAAAACCAATCTATACTTTCCGATACTGCTCATCTCTGCTAAAATTCCACTGTTATCAACAATAGAATTACAACAGGTTATGGGCCCAGGTCTAAATAAAAATTAAAAAAGGTAAAATTAAAAACTAACCTAATACTGCGAGCTGTCGAAAAGTATAAGTAAAAATTAAAATCAAGTGAGAAAGAATAAAAGAACAGTAATAAGTAAAACTGTTGGAAAGTGAGAAAAAAAAATTAATAAAGCTAACAAGTCAAATTAAGTGTTCTGTTAGAAATTCAAATACACGTGGTCGTGAAACAAAGTGAAAATGGCTGCCAGAAACGGTTATAATGAAGCAGATCACATAGAAAAACTGAAGGACGAAACCAACTCTCAGTTTTGGAAATTCCAAGTAACAATTCTGTTTAAGTCGCAAAATATACTTGAAATAGCTACCGGAAAAATAGTGCCAGCAGACGATTGGAACGAGAAAAAGAAGCAAGATTGGGAACTTTCGGATGCAAAAGCACAAAAAACGATCATACTTTCAAGTGAGAAAAAACCGCAAATACATCTTCTGCATTGTAAAACCTCAATGGAAATGTTCAAGAAATTAACGGCCATATATAGAAAAGATACGGAACAAATGAAATGTACATTACTGCAAGAATTCTTTAACTGTACTTCCGAAAAAGGGAGCGATATTTCGACTCACGTGAGTACTCTTGAAAATTTAGCTTATCGATTAAATTCATTGCATCAAACAATAGAATTACAATCAACAGTTTCGAAAGGAGGATTCGCGTTCGTGGGCCGACGCGGAATCCTGCTGTAACGTCCATTCCGGATCGCCGAAGTGCTGTAGGGCCCACGGAAGTACGACGGCTTCGAGAATGTCCCGTCGATACATTACTTGATTGATTTTGTTGGATTATCAACAAAGTTACAAAAATGAATCAACGATCTCAGAATCGTATTCTTAAACAGAGATTGCAAAGTACCGATGGAAAGTTCTCGGAGGTATACTTTGTTTCAAGAGCCGAACCGTTGGGACTAACCTAAACAGTTTGGAGATACGAAGGGACTCTGGTATCCTTTCCAGAGGTTCCGACCAGTTCCGACGATTCTTTTCGTCATAGCGTCAGTCGAAGTTAAGACATTGAATGGACTATAAAAGTACCAGTGTACATTCATTTACACCCATTTCCAATAGATTTTGACCCCTTGATCCACGAAAACCGTAGCAAATCCCATTTTCCAAGTTTCATCACGTCTGCGGAATGGCCGCCGTACTCACCGCATCTGAACCCTATGAACTCCAGCGTTTGGTCGATTTTGAAGCTCAGGGCCTGTGCTCAGCTTCATAAAAGTGTCGAGTCGCTGAAAAAATCTCTGCGCCGGGTGTGGAACCGAATGACGCCAGGAGAGCTGCGGCCCATTGCCGAAAATTTCAAAACACCTTTGGGCCTCTGCATCGGCTCAAATGAATACTAACGGTCTATGTCAGGGGCGGCCAATCTTTTGCATACCATGCGCAAAATTTGTTCACATACGAGTTCAGGTGCGCCATACAACTCAAGCACTTTTTCTACCTTCTTATGTTCGTTATATAGGGGTAGGATCTGCTTCGGTTAGGGGAGGGAAAGGGATAACTCAATCGCCCCACTAAATTAATTAACTTACGCCAGTTGAAAAGACATACGTCCATTGGAGCACTAATCTACAATAGTGAGAAATGATTTTTTGGACGATAGGGCGATCACTGTCTTGAACACCGCAATTCCCATCCTATAATTGTAAACTGTCAAAAAATTGCGACGAATTGATGAGTAAGAAGGCTGAATAAATTCAACTGCGAGCTCTCAGGTGTTGAAAATATGAAGATGGAATCAGTTATGGCGTCTACTTCAAAAGAATAAGTATAAACGCAAGGATCCAATGCGCCACTTGTAATCATCCAATGCTCCACGTTTGGCGCATATGCCACAGGTTGGCCACCCCTGGTCTATGTTATCGTTGTTATTATTTGGTTTTTCAAAATTTGTCGATTTGACAGAATTATAATAAGAAATGTTTAACTCCGTTATTTCTTGTCACCCTGTAAAACTAGCATGAGAGACAAGTATCAAGATTATATGTTCATATACAGGGTGTCCCTGGTCTAGCTAATTATAAGTTGAATTTCGAACAACACTAAATGACCTTGGATGACGAATTTTATAAACTACACACTTACCTGCACAAAAATATACAGTTTCATATTAAAAAAATAAAAGTCACCTTGAAAGGAAGCACGTACTAGAGAAAATTAATTATCTGAGAAAATAATGATATAAATTGTCCAACCCGAAACAGAGCAAGTTTTGTTCGAGATATTTTTACGATCTGTGGCTCAGGAGATAATTGAGGCCTGCAGAGTCCAGTATCTTGTTGACCGCAGCTAGTGCAGTTCGAGCACTGAGAAAAATCAATTTCCACGAAGCGAAATCACAATTCGGAAAAGGCTGGACGTCGAAAAACGCGCCAGGAGCGTACCCAGTCCCCTTGGGAGCGGCGCAGAGGGTGAAAGGAGGGTCGGTTGGTCCAGTTCGGGGGTGGATCATTGAAACAACGGGGGTGCATTGACGCGTACGTGGTAAAAGTCCGATGCTGTCCGGCCCGACCGCGTTTCCCGAAAACAAAAATCCTGACGTGTCTGCTCCGGTGGTGTGGGGGAGCAGCGTGTGTGCTTTTTGACCTTTAAAAAAGGCAACGGGAAAAAAGCGACAACCACCAGTAGCGGGAGGGAGAGAGAGAGAGAGAAAGAGAGAGAGAGAGGGGTAACTGAAAGCCCGACAGGAAAGGCCGGTCGATCGGAGCCAGGCAGCCACGAAATGGAGATTCGAGTGCATGCATACATAACCGGCGCGGGACGCGATGATGCGGCCGGGACGTAATATCAATACGCCGCGGAGGCAGGATAGTCGCGTCTGATTTTCCGAGCGCATCGGCACGTGGATAATGTTTTAATGGAGTTTGCGGAGTGCGAGAGAACCGGGAGAACGACAGGGAGAGCAAGAGACAATGAAAGAGAGAGAGAGAGGAAGGCCAGCCGGAGAGGGCCAAGGGTGAGCCCGCCACGGTTTACATACCATTTACTCGCGCCCTGTAACCTCGGCTCCGGGGAACCTAACCGGCTGTTTACTGTGCTGTACAAACTGTGCTCGCGTCGCTGCCGCGTACTTACGACGCCCTGCATCCTTACCGATACCCGCGAGATATCGAATCTTCCCTCTGATTGATAAGCACGCCAGCTAGTATTCGGAGATGGCGGTGTCTGCGATGGACTTGATTCTTGAGACGCTGTGCACGAGGAGGAGTCGAATATTAATCGGATTCTGCTGTCCGGGTGTATTGCCTTTTGATCGTCATTTGTTTGGATCATATCGAAAAACTTTTTAACGAATTATGTTGCACTTTAAGGGACGCATCGAATGAGTACTATATTTTTGTATTTAACTTTTTCTGAGATAGCAAAGTGATTGACATTGTCCTTTCATCGGCAGCGACGTGGCATTGAAGAAAGGTGCATTGACTTTGAAAGAACTCAAGGTCACCTTGAGATATCTCAGAAAAATAAGACTCACAAAATCGAATTGTGTTTATTCGATGCTTCACTTAAAATGCTACACAATTCACTAAAATGTTTTCCAAGACTCACAGATTTCGTCATCAAATAAATGTTTTAAGTGTTTTTGTGGCACGTCGAAATTAATCAAATCCAAGGAGGGATTCAATGATGCAAATTTTTCATGTACACGATAGAACAGTTCAAACTAATAGTTGTCCACGAAGCACTGAGTATGCTCGATCGGTGAAAGGGTTGATCCTCCGAGAAGAAAGTGAGCGAGAAGCGAATCGAGACAGTGGTGGGCGTGCCCACCGGCATAAACTCGAGGGTAAACATTGTCTTTTGTGAAAGCCATCGATACGCGGTCGGGCAAATATAATACCGGGGCAGAAATCCCGTGAAATGTAACGGACGGCTGACCGCGCGGCGTGCTCTCGCACACGTCTCGCAAAAATGCGTTTCACTCGCCGTGTAAATCCAGCCGGCACACCCGACACCAACGAGAACAACCATCCCTCTTTCTCTCTCTCTCTCTCACTCTCTGAACCATCGATGTTCGTTCGTCGAAAAATTCGTTGTCGCGCCTAACCGCCCCAATGCCGAGTCAATCCAGGAAAAAAGGTAACAAGCTCACGTCATGGCAAAACAAATTCGATGAATTGCCCAGTCCCACGTGTTTCCGCTTTCATCCTCCCTCTCCTCCCCTGGAATATCCCTCGGTACAGTCAATTTTTCCGAAAGACCGTCGTCCACATTTTTCGAGCTTCTTAGGTCAAAAAATGTAACAATTCACTTCCTTCGCTAAATGCGTTCACAGTGATTTAAAAAATATTCAGACACTGTTTAACTATAAGCTAAACCACGGTCAAATGACCGGCTTTTCATTTTACAATTAGTGAAACTATAGTATTTCCTTAAAAATGGCGCAGTTGCATTTTATGCAATTTTTCTTTTGAAGAGAGCAAGAACATAAAAATCTACAATAACTTTGCTAGTTGTCAAGAAAAGTATTAAAGAAGTTATAAAAATTGACTGAAAGTTATAACAAAAATTAGTAGGAGAAAAATATTCGAAGAATTGAAAACATTAAAAAAATTTCAAACCAGCAAAAGATAAAAGAAGAAGTTCGAGACATCGGAAGGAGATCGTTCAACCTAAACACCGTAGACTGGGCCCCGAGCCGGTGGGCCCGATCGATAATCGGCGATCGTCGTGTCCGGTGCACGATGGGAAAGCTGGTGGTCGTGTACAGTGTGCAGTGTACAGTACACGGATCCATCAGTGTTGTTCCTTTTTCCCGGCGCGATAACATTAAGAGGGCGGCGTTATGGTTACGGTGCGACGCTTCGGGGCCTTGCGTCGACGATTGTCGTTGTAGGTGCCATATCGGGCCCCTCTGTTCGCTCCGCGAGCGGTCCCGACCCTCGCTGGGGCCCGCAGCGTGGGATCAATAGAAATCACGGAGTCATCGCGATTGGGCGCCACTTGTCATTAATGACTATCCGATTTTCGATTTAATTAAACCGCGATGACGATCTTGCCACCTAGACGTCCCGCTTTCGATCTTCAAGACATGGGGAACATCGGCGTGCTCTCCTCGGTGAGAATGATCGCTGTTAACCAGAACTCTGCCTCTCTTTCTCTCTCTCTCTCTCTTTCTTCGAGAAGATGAAGAAGAGGAGGATGAAGATGGGCTTTTTCACGTCTCGATTACTCTCGTTTACCGAGCACCGCGAGGGGCGTGGTTTCGGCAATAAGGATCCGCGGACCGAGGTAATTTAACTAGCTCGTTTGCTTTCGAGCGGCGCACCTTTCATTGATTCCGGACCTTCAACCACCTAACTGCGTGCGATTATGCTATTGCGCTCTTTTTTGCGACACGTGGACGTCTTCTTGAAGTGCTCTTTTCACTATGTCGGTTGAGAGTGGAATTGTTGATACGCGTTTTTATGCCTCGCCTGACGATGTGCTGCCTATAATCACTGTAGGTGGTGAGTTATTAACACTAACCCTACTGAGCATATAATGTGGCTGTTTTATAAAAATTGCAAAACTGAATTTATTTAGAGATCTCGTAATTCTGATAGAACAGGTGCTTGAATGCAGAAATTTGTTTAACAATTAGATAATAGGAATGTGCAACTGGTCAAGATTAGTGTTAACTATCGCAATGTTTATTCTTCGGTCCAGTCGTCTTTTTTCATCCAAATTAGCAACTTTTATAATTACTTTTATTAGCTACTGGATTCAGTACTTGCAATTTCTGCCTCCTAAGCTCTCGACCACCTTGCCTCTGCATCTCTTGGCGCCATCTCTTGGTCGCTTAGGAGTTCAGAGACGCGCATCGAGCATATTTAAGTGTATCATACTTTACACATAGTCTGCTGTTTTATTTCGTAGCATAAAAATAGCAGTTTTTATTTTCTATATTTTAATATAATTCGATCCGTTCTGAATACATCATTTGATTCCAAGTTTCCCTGTGCCTTCCTCTTCTAATACCTTCTGATCTATTGTTTTGATTCTTCACATTTATTTCTGAATTCATACATTTATTCTTGCTTTCGCCAAGAAGTCGTTGAACACAGTACTTAATAATAAAATTAACTTATAACAATATACACTTATAACTAGACTGCGGATCTTTATGCAAAATAAAAATTGTCTGCATCGATTGCGAGAGATAGAAACCAAATTGGATGTTAATTCTTCCCTTAATGATTTCAATAGAGCAGAAATCATATAATTGACATCTTCAATTTTTTAAATATTTCAACAACTTTGAATTTCATCTATTCAATTTTACTATAAATGCATAAAGATCCGCAGTCTACTTATAGCATTGCTTACAGAGAGTATGATAGGACATAATAATGATACGCGTCTTCCCTCGAGCCGACTCGGAAAAAATAAGACATTACACCGTTGATTGTTTGTCATTACATCGAACGGGTCTCTTCCTACCCTTTCGGCCGATTAATCGGTTCCCGGTCGATAAATTCGCGGCGGTTCCACAACGGCGCAGATTGATGGGGCCCCAGATAGAACGGGGAAAGATTAACGTGCACGGTTTCGATTAATGTTTTCGTCGTACGCGAAACGCGGGAACCGATACCATCTTCGAACCTGTGCGCGAACACACAGGTGTGTCTGCGTGGACGTGTGTATACGGGGTGTCTTGCTAAAAATTGCCTGGCAATACTACTACCCTGTGGATCTTTCTGCAACATAAAAATGTTCTGTATTGATTGAGGGAAGCAGGAATGAAATAAAAATTGATTTCATCCCTTCATGACTTCATTCTTACATTTTTCTAATCTATTACTGTTTTATATTCCACCCAACCAATTTTTTCACAAATGCATAAGAATTCACAGAATAATTATTACCCAAAGAATAACCCACTTTATTGAACGGAGATGAACCTAACCAACTAACTAATCAATGAACCTAACTAAGTTGAAGAACGATCTGCGAATGGCAATTTCCACAGACATGCATCTCGAGCGTTTATCACTGGACGTGTCACCCTGTGATGTGGGAAACAATTGCGTGCGAGAATAAGCTCGAAACGGAACACCCTGTACGTGTACGTGGCTGCGCGGTAAGAACGCCTATAAACTTTCGTGTCCCGAGATAGGGATCGTCAGGTGCGAAAAGCGTGACGGTTTCTGGAGGGAAAGCGCCTCGAGACCTTACGGGTGTTTCGACGACTATATACGTCGACGCGATCCGTGTCTCTGTTTGTGAGAAAGGAGCGCGCGCCGCTTCGGAACCGCCGTGTCCGTGGGCGTTTTCCCTTACGCGAAACCTCGTTGCGATCTATAGTCATCGGAAATGCGATTCTAGTCGAGCACAGTCGTTCCTCGAATTGTCTATTACCAGCCCGAGGATCTCTATGCGATGGAAAAAATTGTGCGAGTTCACTGCAAACTTCCGATGATAGATTTTACACTATTTTTTATATTCATCTTTAACGTTGCTCTTGAGAATTAACCAAGAATTAGATTTAGATAGAATTTAAGTCTGGGTCAGAATGGACCCGGACACCGGCTCGGAAGTAGCAACGCGAAACGAGACTCCCTATACAATAGGAATCGACTTCTTATGAACGGGTCTCGAGTGACCCAACCTTCGGCACATTGCATCGAAAATTTAGTTGCACGTCTCCACAAAAGCAGTGGCGGGTTTAACGGCAAGGCCCCGGGATACCATAGGGCCCAAATTTCGCAGCAATTTTTTTACAAAAATATTCAATTTATTTACAAAAAAATTAAAACAACTTTTTCAATTTTCAATTGTCAATTATGCTTATTTATATTACCACGAACGTTATAGCCTACTATGTAAAAGACCAAAATTTTTACCACTTGGGGCCTCCACTTGAGCCGCCACTGCACAAAAGACCACTCGACTAAAGCAATTCCACAAAAGAATGGCAATTATCCAACTCACCCTACGGTCAAATGAAAAAAAGTATCGAAAATATTCACCATGATCGAAATTGCTTAAAGAATAACGCCGGCGAGGGTCCGTCGGTGACGTTTCCGGGGCGACATCGCTTGGGTCGTAGTACGCCGGTCGTCCGTACGCGGCGAGACACCCTGGCGGCAGCAGCAGGTTGATGGATGCCGGGTCTCACGAGAGAGAGACTGTTCTCGGGTGGTGGTGGGGCTGGTCCGTGGCGGCGCGAGTACATTCCATCCCGGTCGTCGAGTATTGGTAGCGACGACGGGAGACGGTCGGTGGCGGGTATCGGTGTGCCTGTTGGCGGAACTGTCCCGGAGTCCCCGGTTCGTTGGTGTATGTGCGGGTCTCGCGTGTATTGATGCGGTGGGATGGGTAGGGGGCGAGTCCGTGGACGCGGCGGCGTTACGGGGAGGGGGTAAGTAAGTACGACGACGGTGGGTGCCAGGGCGACCCTAGGTTGGCGTCCGTAGGATACCGTCCGGGGAGAGACAGACAGAGGCGAAGAGAAGAGAGACACACGGAGAACGGTCGGCAGAGCGAGCCAGGCGAAGGCTGGATGCCGCGAAAGGAGACAGAAACAAAACGAAAGGACAGGGACCCGCGTCTGCTCTATAGAGGGTGGGAGGGAAGGGAGGTAACGCGGGGGTGGGAGGTGCCGGTGTCGGAGGGCGATAGTGGGGGTACCGTTTGTCCACGGTCACCAACACACGCGCTAATCCGTGGCGCGGCCAAACAGACGACGACTCTCTTTCTAACCCCGTCCGTTTCTCCTCTCTGTTGTTGCAGCGCTGGCGCGACTCTCCGGTCTCCACCAGCAGCGGCCGGGTGGGGATGTCGTCTCCAGCCCCCGAGTCACTGGAAGGGAGGACAAAAGCAGCGTAGGGAGGGCGAAACAGGCGACCGCGGTGACGACGACGCCGACGACGCCGAGGGAAGGAGCTCGCGGCGGCGGAGGCGGAGGTGTCGATCCCAGTCCAGTTGGTGGGGGATCGTCCAACAGTGGGGGTACCGGCGCTAGTGGGGGAAACGGTAGTGGGGAGCACGACGGTGGAAGTGGTGGCGGCTCGACCGCTGGTGGGGGTCACCAGGGTGGGGGAAACGACGGGGGTGGGGGACGCGATGTCGCGGAGAAGGAGGAGAGGCCACCGGCTTCAGAGAGTGTCGAGCCGACGGCCGCGTTTGACGTCGCATCCCTCGTACTCTACGGCTCGCGCGCACTACCGATACGCCTTAAGATCTTGCTCGATCAGTTGTTCAACCAGTTGCCGCACGCGCAAGTGACACGTTTACTAGCCGCTTTCGGCTGGACGTACGAGGATTACGCAAGGGGATACATACTGCAGGTGAGTCGTTACCCACTGTTCTGCGAATTCACGGTACCAGCGTACGCGACCACCACACCGTACCCGAGGAGTGTGAACCTCGCACGACAGTTTGGTGAACAGTGTTCGCGGAGGATTAGAGGATATCGATTGTGCTCGACTGGACCGATGACGGACGAAGTGACAGTGTGACGTTCTGTTAGGATTCTAGGTCTTGTAGGCTTTGTGATGGAGACAATGTGGGGTAGGGTATCAGGTCTTCGTTGATCCTAACGTAAATTTGGTGGTGATTCTTATCGCTGTTTATGCAGGGTATTTAATAGGGTCTTGGGAAGTGGTGTTGATCGCAGGATAGGGAAATAGGATCTCCGCTGTCAGACGAATCATTGGTTAGGTTAGTAGTTCAGCTTCGGTAGGTAGATACCAAAAATCGGCTGACGCGTTGAGCACTATAAATAAATTGTTGATCTATAATTTCTTCGTAAACGAGCTTCGATAATGAACTTCGTAGAATTGATTTCGTAAATCGGGGAAAGTGACAACTGGGGACCAGTGACGGACACTATAAATCGCTGATGTATAAATCCTTACGATCATGTATTTCGTAATACTAATTTCGTAAATTGGGGAACGGAAAGTGACAATTAGGGACTAGTGACGGGCACTATAGACCGTTGATGTATACATTCTCCCGATGATTTGATTGTGATCTTCAGTGACGATCGAGGACCAGTGACGGACACTGTAAATCGTCGATGTATCGATTCTTCATTCGACGATGGCCATTGTGAACTTTGTGATACCTGCCTTGTTGACTTGGGACCGCAAGATGACGATCGAGGGTCAGTGATGATCGAGGACCAGTGACGATGCGGAACTAGTGATCGTCGATCTAAAAATTCTCCATAAACGAATCGCAACTAATTGTGAAAATTGTGAACTGATCTACCTTGCGAGCAGAAATCATTGATCAGTGACGATCTAGTGAGGATCTAGAACCAGTGACGGACACTAAAAACTATCGTTCAAAATTTCACGAAGATCGTGAATTTCGTGCGACTCGACGAACAGCAGTGAGGATCGAGGATCAGTGAAAAAGTTCGCCAGTGATCTCGACGCCGAGTGATCGTCGTCGATCTCGCCGCGTGATCGACGACGGGCAGCCTGCGCGGCCGGGACCGATCCCGGAAGCTTGGGACACAGTGAGAACGCATCGTCGATCGGTGTTTGAAAGTGCAAGATCGCGGAGCAGTGATCGTGTGCGTCGAGATCCTCGAGATCGCAGTGATCGTATGGAAATCGGGATACTCGTTCTTCCTGCAGGATAGATCGCGAGAGGATCTTCGATGTTCTCGATCGTTCGAGTGCTCGGTCGAAATCTTCGATCTCGGGGGACTATGAATGAAAAATTTCGCGAGATGTACTTTTTCGATCGGGCTACTGTGGTGTTGTGAGATCGACGGTGACGGAGGATCTATGGAGATCGGTGGATCTTGAGAAAGAGGAGGAACATCGGGAGGATTTTCGAGTGAACGTTTTGGACTTTGTGATGTGGAAAATTTAGAGACTGTTCATCTGGAGACTGGAGATCCGAAGATCTAGAGGATCTACACAAATGTTGCAGACTCTGTGAGACCGATGACCTTGTACGAACAACGTGCTCGCAATAAACAACATTGAACACATTGTTTCTGATGTTCTCGCGAACTGGGCAACAGTGTAAAGTGAAAACTGCGAATGATCAACAATTCTTATTAACGTTGTACGTTTCCACGAACTAAATGAACAGTAGAGAAAAATACTGCGAAGTGTCAGAAACCGGAAGATCATGCTTTAATACGTTCCTCTCACGGAAAACACCGACGCAGTCTTCCAGGAGATAACTCGGAAGATCGTTTTGTGAGAAGTGTGGTACAACTGTGCTGTTAAAACCGACGTTCGCTAGAAGTACTGTCTTCGAAGATCATCGAAGTACGTACTTCTTGGTCTACGGATCTTCGTTCATCACCTGTGAACTCTGTCAGCAGAAATTCGATGATCTCAACGGTGCTTGTAGATCGACTAACTATTCAAAGCGATCAATGATGAATTTAAACAATTACGACGAAATGAACAATTTGGAAAGAATTCCTCGATGAACTTCAATGGCAGATAGATCGAGTAATTGATCAGAGCGAGCAATTATGATCGCGAAAACTGATCCATTGATTCTAACCTGATCCGAAGACATCAATGATGCAACGCGATAGAGCATCGAAGAACAAGTTGGCACAGCCCGATTGAATTAATTACAATTTACACCTGAAATCAGTATTAAAGGATCGACGAATTGAAGAGAATAATTAATTTCGAACAAACATCGAGGTGCGTCCATCGCCGGGGTCAATTAGCCCGAAAGATTAGGATCGAAAATCAGCTACGTGGGAGAGGCGGTGCGATCACGAGGGAGAGGACGGAGCGGAGAAGCTGTAATAGAGAAGAGAGAGGAGAGAGAGATCGGAACGAGGCATGTTCCTGGGAAACGTGTCGCGGCGTAAATTCCGCGGAACTTTGAAAACACGCGCGTACACACAGGTCCGAGGCATTAATCTCGCGAGTCGCGCTAGAAAATGGCCAGTATCCGTGTAAACTGAATTGCGCCGATGTCAGCGTGAAATTAAAACGTATGGGGAACCGGTTTTCTTCTCTCCGGCGCGCGAGAGAAGCGAGAGCGCCCAACGAACCAAGCGCGCACCGTGAGCGCACGGTGTTCCGCGTGGACATGTCGTGCGCTCTCCGAAGAGAACCGCGACGGCCTGGAATTTAATCGCGAGTTATGCGAGCGAGCACCGAAATCGGCTTGATCTTTGACCGATGCTGCATACTATCTTACAGTTTGCAACTTCGTTATTCCGCAGCGTGCAACTTCAATGCGGTTTCCACAGGGATCTCTCTTCTTGTAAATAATTCCACTTTTAACCATCTTCGTGAATTCTCTCGTCCGTTCATAGGTTTGTGGACTTGTGTCTTGCTACGGAGCTTTCATTTGACACAGGTGTTTCGATGTTAGAATGAAAGTAGGAGTTGGGTGGTCTGATGTTCAATGTAGAATGAGAATACAGTTGCCACATCGTAAATAATTCGACTTCTAACCATCTTCTTAAATTCTCTTGTTCGTTCATAGGTTTGTAGACTTGTGTCTTGCTACGAAGCTTTGATTCACATAGGTGTTTCGATGTTATAATGAAAGTAGGAGTTGGGTGGTCTGATGTTCAATGTAGAATGAGAATACAGTTGCCACAAGGTTCTTTCTCTTACTGTAAATAATTCGACTTTTAACCATCTTCTTAAATTCTCTTGTTCGTTCATAGGTTTGTAGACTTGTGTCTTGCTACGAAGCTTTGATTCACATAGGTGTTTCGATGTTATAATGAAAGTAGGAGTTGGGTGGTCTGATGTTCAATGTAGAATGAGAATACAGTTGCCACAGGGTTCTGTCTCTTCTCGTAAATAATTCAACTTTTTACCATCTTCGTGAATTCTCTCGTTCGGTCATAGATTTGTAGACTTGTGTCTTGCTACGGAGCTTTGATTTGACATAGGTGTTTCGATGTTAGAATGAAAGTAGGAGTTGGGTGGTCTGATGTTCAATGTAGAATGAGAATACAGTTGCCACAGGGTTCTGTCTCTTCTTGTAAATAATTCGACTTTTAACCATCTTCGTGAATTCTCTTGTTCGCTCATAGGTTTGTAGACTTGTGTCTTGCTACGAAGCTTTGATCTGACATAGGTGTTTCGATGTTAGAATGAAAGTAGGAGTTGGGTGGTCTGATGTTCAATGTAGAATGAGAATAATTTCTTTCAGCCAATAGATGTCTTGTTTATGAGTACTATGAGAGCGATTTATTGGAGAGTATTGTCTAGCTGTTCTGTTTGTGAGTTTTGATTTCCGTTTCAATCCGAGAAAGCGTCGCCACAGAATGGTCAAACAAAAAGCGACGTGCACAAAGACTCAACTGTCGCATAGCTATTTTTGAAGCTTTCTAATACTGAATTGACTGACTTTGCATACGACATGTCAATCTTTATTTAGACACTGTGCGAAGAAACGTGCGGAATCCAATAGACGGTAGCAGTTGCATTTGTGTTTCATAAATAGACCACGAGGAGAAATATTCATAGGATTTGAACGTACTCACATGTTTGCAATCTAATAAAATTATTAAGAGAAGAAACAAGCATATAGCTTCTATATCAGTGCAATATAGGAGAAATATTTAAAGAATTTGAGAATAGTGGTGTTTCCAATTTAATAAAATTATTAGGAAAAGAAACGAGCATCTTCCAGTTAATACAATTTTGAAAGTTCGCGCAATTAAATCTTCGAGGAATAAAAATGTAATAATATTGAATTGATCTTTTTCAAAAAAAGGTTTTCTTCCCTGAGAGGATTAAAAGTTGATTGTTCTAGCGTAGTCTCCTGCCAATAAGAATTTCTTTTCGAGATTCCGTTTGCACTCGCGAGAATCCTGATGTGCGTGTGTGGTCCAGCGAATTTGGTGTTGCGGTGTGTCGTAGGTTCGGGCAGATTACTCAAAACTGGCGGAACGTGTCCGGAATGCGTATCCGGGGCCGCCCTTCGTTCGTTCACGCACGTTTTTCTGCTGGTCCGAGTCCAACCCCGAGGCCCTCCCGTACTTGAAATCACGATAATGGGTGATTACGATGCCCGCAGGGCCACAATTTTTCCCTGAAATTCTGTTAGTTTCCGAGACGTCCCCGCGACTCCTCTCGCCAACCCGAAACACGCTGTCCATCATGCTTAAGCGATTTCGCCCTCTGGAAACGATATTTCAAGCCCCAACTCTCTCTCTCTGTCGCCGGAAAACAAGACTGAAATGACAGTAACAATCTTCTTAACCGCTTCCTACCTCCGCTTCGCGATTTATCGGCCCCCTGCCCCGCCCCGGTTCCGCGCCGATTTTGCTTGCTATGAAACGTTTTTGCTCGAATTCTGCTCGGGGTTTGTCAAAACAAGATTGTGTGTTTGGTGTGCTGCGAAGTCGAGTTCTCTCGTTGAAAGCAGTGGATTAAGGGGAGCATGTCAATTTTATCTGCCTTCTGTCACTAATTCGTGTTTTAAAGTGAAACGAATTCATTAGAACAATTGATTTGGTGAAGCTAGGCAGTGTTTCAGGTGACTTGTTTCATGAATTTGTGCTTGAAAAAGGAATTCGTTCATTATTGCTTGCAGAAACGGTAGAAATGGCTAATAAAATGGCTAACACTGAACCTACCGAGCTTTACAAAACTATCAAGATTAAATTTATTCGAACTTTGTGCGGTTCATATTATAGTATCTGCTTTGCTAAATAAATTTATTCAATTATTTACCACGAAAACATCTTTACAATTTCAATAATCGTGGAATAGTAAATCTGGAACCGGTCATTTGACCGGTGATGGTAGGATTAGTGTTGAATTGCTCGTTTCATTATTAGTAAATGCAAAAAAATCACCAATGACAAGTCGCAAATACAATCACTTCTTCAACAACAGCATTTTCGTTTGCAAACACAATTTCACACATTTCTCTAGAAAGTCGCAACACAATGTTCTGTCTAAAATTCCCGTCCCAATACGCTGCCTCAAAACCACACCTCGTGGACCCGTTACCGAAATAGACACTGTCAGAAATCGTTCGGAAAATTCGCACACAGGAAACCGTGTCCGTTCAACGACGTTGTTGTTCCGTCGCGTCGCAAAAATCGAATCCCGCGGAAACTGACAGGATGCGCTAACAACGGGCCCCGCCGCGCGGCGTTACCAAACGAGAAAGTCAATGGATATTTATGCGGGGCGAACACGCGAAACCGAAGTTACATTCGGCGACTTTCACTGTGGGCATCGGTTACCTCGTAATGTATCTTTCGCGGGGGACAATCGCGCGCATGATTCGTCGACTAATAATCTCGAATTACGGCCGATCGGACAACCAACGGAGAAACTCTCGGAGGCGTGTTCCGAGTGTACGAAACACCGTTTTCCATCTCTCGAGACGTGGCGTGATCTTTTGTTTATTTAATCGGAATTGGAAATATGGCAAAACACTTGTCGAAATGCTTTTGTATTAGGCGGTTGAAGATTGAACGTTCTCTTTTAGTGTTTAATCTCGTTAAAAGAAAAACAGTGTTTAATTTTGTCTGGATATGATCAATTTTTAAATATCCACAGCTGAGTGCTTCTTAAAAAATGACTCAATAGGAATAGCAATTTCAGGCGTGAACTAAATAAAAAGACTAATAAGAAAGTCTCAACAATTATTTTTAATGTGTAATGTATAGGATTTAGAAATTTTTTAATTCTTTGATGTTTAAATTTTAATTTGATCTACTTATTTTGTTATAAAAATTAGCTAAGAAACTAAAAATAAAATGTACGAAGTATAAAAGAACGATTTTCTATATTGATCGAAAAAGTATTTAAAATTGCTTGCGACCCATTTTAACAACAGAGCTTTACAACAAAGCTCACTGTAGAGACGTAAAAAATTTTTAAAGAGCAATGTGATCGTTTTTGTTCATTTTTTAGCATTTTCGATAATTTCTGTGCAATTTAGGACGAGCATCGGCATCAGCAGCAGCGCTTCCGTGTCTCGGCTCGTTCCTCTAGTTTAGGACAGACAAATAAACGCGTCGAATTCCGTAAAATAACTAATCAACCCCGTTTCTAGGCGACGGGCCGACATACGAGATCCGTTGGACGTTGTTTGACAATTTCGCGGGTCTGGATCCTGTCAAACGCCATACTGATTTATTATCGCGGCGCGTCGATCCTCTGCGGACCAATGGAAATCATCAAAGTACGGGAAAATGATGAATTCTGTCCATACTTGTGCCAATTTTTTGCTAATTTATTCACATTCGACGCTTGCATCTCCAACAGCAATACCATAAGCCTGAGCCTCAAATAATTCGTATAATTACCCATGTAACTTTGTAATTATACATTTCCTGCGTCACTATACCATATGAATCGAAAGCGTGTACGCTTGACATCTGTTTGCGGAATGGTTCGTAAAAACGGGCGTAGAAAATGAATTTAACAGTATGTTACCAACGTTTTGAATACTAAAAAAGTCAAGACATACTATTAATGACACTTCGTGCGCGACAATAATATTCACTTGCGAATCATTCGATGTGGATGAAGAAATTATACCCATAG
Organism: Lasioglossum pauxillum; assembly: GCA_933228785.1. Classification (NCBI taxonomy): domain Eukaryota; kingdom Metazoa; phylum Arthropoda; class Insecta; order Hymenoptera; family Halictidae; genus Lasioglossum; species Lasioglossum pauxillum. The sequence goes on along the minus strand of OW121705.1, from coordinate 34,011,586 downwards.
ATTTTCTACCGAAGTCGGTGATTAAATATTCCAATGTCAGTATTATATTTCTTTTAATATTGCATTACAATTTACCAAATTTTATTGGAAAGAGGCTGTAGTGAACTTCAGAATTAAATAATGCTACCAATAGTTGAAAATATTACGAAAATAATTTTGCAGTTAATCCTCTTCTGATACCCACAGACTTATTTATAATATTATATTTTCTTCCACAATTTCTTCTAGGTAGTACGTCTAAGCTATTGAATTTATTTTCATAAAAATCGCGAAACGAGATTCCTCCTTTAACACTAAAATTCTAGAATACAACCGCGAAGACAGTGAACTCATTAATAAAATGTCCTCGAAAGGCCACGCGAGAAAATAATTAGCAAAAATCGAAATGGAAATTCGAAAGATAGTTTCGCCGAATGGAAACATTGTGAAAGCGTGTCTCGCCACAAAAACCTCGGCAAATATCGAGTATCACGTGTCCATCTTCTTTTTCTTGTTCTGCTTGTTCGGCGAGCAAGGCAAAAATCCTTTCGGATGCATCGGTTCGTTATTACCGTGTCATATTTAGCATCTCATTTCGCGAGCGCCGATGAACATCGATGGTTTAAGCGGCGAGCCCGATTATCATAATATTCGTGAAACGAGAAGGTGCTAATTCTCCGGTTCGCCATTATAGTTCGTCGTTTATTATACGGCCGCGCCATTAGCTGTCTCTTAATGAATGCGTTAGTCCCCGAGCTGAACCGTTTCTCGAGACCGTCGACATTAATCAAACCGTATTTACCAATTTTCGTACATCTTCTCCGCGAATTTCTGCAACCATGCGATCCTGCATGCTTCTTTTATGCTTCCTTTTCGCAAGAATCTCTCTCGAAATTGCGATACGCTCGTCGATTCGCGATCGATTATATCAAAATAAGTATCTTCGAACGTGTCACTGGATTATCGGAATAAATCGCATTGTTTTTATTGTAAACGGGGATTGTAGTTATTACAAATACGAAAAAGATTCAATTTTTATTTGTGTTATTAGACAGTGAACGAAATAATAATTCCGTGGAAAGATTGGAGCTTGTATTCTATCTTGACAATCGATGAAAAAGATTAATATTAATTAACTACAAATTACTGCGAAGAACTTTCTACGTTTTATTAATAATTTTAACAAGTTAAAAAATATTACAACGTTGTTTTTTAATTCCTTTGGACTTTCATCGTGTTATTTTCGCCCGGTTGTCATAAACGAATAAAATCCGCATCGTAATGATCACAGTTGCTGCCCGTGTCCTGTCTTTAGAATGTTCAAGCGTTAGATCGCCGGTAAAACTGTTAGTAAAATATGGTGTTAACTGCTTCTAAGTAGTTCAGCTTCTGCGAGTGACTAGCACGCGGATGTTTATACGTTTACAGAGCGTTAAAGTCTCGGAAAGTTTATAAACTGCAAGGTTCTATAGAATTTGACGTGGATTTAGATTCGTCCTAATCTACCGGATCGTTAAACCAGGGAAGAAGATTTTGTTGTGTATAGTTTCTCCGAATTTGGCCGTGAAAATGTCAATTTGCGGAAACAATCGTCATTTTACGAGTACGCAGTAGAATCAACGAAAATTAGGTTTGAATATACAGTGACTCAGGAAATCTCTAACGTTAAATGCATTTTCATCATTTTTATGATAAATGTATTGTTATTATTTTTATGATAAACGCATAAAATTCATAGTGTGTAGGGAATAGTAGATAGAATAGTTACAATAAGTGGAAACAATCATTCATGCACAGACACAACGCACGACTGTGTCAATACATCGTTCTAGAACCTGAATTTTTGGAAAACTCGAGTTTAAGAATTTCTTAGATATAAATTACATTTTCCACACAATTTACAATTGATATCTTCATAAAATGCATCCTTACATAGATTGTATATCTATGTAATTTATATTCAATAAATTCTGAAACTCGATTTTTTCAAAAATTCTGTTTATGAGAAGAGTAGAAGATATAGCAGAAGAAAATTTAAAAGAATTTATGAAAAGAAACAGAAAAGGAGGGGTTAAGAGAATTCAAGAAAACAGAAATATTATTTCGAACGAAGAAATATATTTCCATCCGGCTCTGGTGTCTCGCAATCGATGCAAACAATTTTTATTTCGCACAACGCAGTCTAGTGATTAACCAGAATGACTGTACAATTCATTAATACAAAGGCGTGGTGTACTATTAGGTAACCAAGAAAATTCGTGCTGTTCCGTTCGATACCGATAAACAATATACACATATGAACTAGCTCAGAAAATACTTTTAAAAAAGCAATATACACGTTCGGCTTCTCCAATATTTTCCCAACGATGTAACAACTTCTCTTTATAATAATAATTATAATTTTAGATTATGATTTTAGACTGCCGATTTTCATGCAAAATAAAAATTGTCTGCATTAATTACAAGATGAAGACGCATGTTTATTTCTCTCCCGAATTGTTTCAATAAGTTGGAAACAATAGAACAGCATTTTGAAATTCTCGGTTTTCACCGATTCGCATTTGATCTCATTTTTGCCAAAACTGCAAAAATCTGCAGCCTGTTAAGAAGACTGAAATTGTGCGAATAAAATATTGATTTTACAAATTAAAAATAGAATTTCTTGCTTCCGCTATTGAACTAGGAAGTTCGCGAAACGTGTTCGAAAGCCGCGCCGCGTTCCGCCGCGTTTTTCGCGAGCGGATTCGCGAGTGCGGCATCTTCCCGCGGCAGAGGTCGCGGACGTGGAAACGGTAAATCATATCGCGGCCCGTATCGAGTACGTTTCGCGTCGCGGAAGCCAATTTCGCACGACAGGCCGGCAATACTTCGCGGCCCGGCCCCGTGGAATCCGGTAGGGTTTCGCTGGGAGCCAGAAGCGTTGCAGTAAACTGCAACGGACGATGCCACGGTGCAACGACGGAACGTTTTAGAACGCGAAACGGCGAGTCGGGCCGCGATTTACGAGCGAATCCTGCGCGTCGCGAATCGCTCGTCTCCGAAGCTCTACGGCCGCGACAGAGATTCCCAGCGATGTCGATAGCCCTTTGTCGATGAACCTCTTACTCCCGCTGCTGTTGCTGCTGAAAGCGCTAGAATGTAAATCCGCGAGATACGTTGTATCGCAAAATGATTTTTGTTGGTTGCAGAACTATTTTGTAGAGGTCGATGCTCTTCAAAAATTAGGTATCCAACAATTTGCACTCGAGTCTCCCCTCTGAAGCACCACCAAAAATTATTAGACTAGTTGTTTAAAAACCAGAATCCAAGAAAACGTGAAGCCACCATTTATTTTTTATTTATGCCAGTGATAGATCGCGGATTTCATGCATTTATGACAATACCGAGTCGCAGAGCCGTTCCTAGGTGTACAGCCGCCTGCGTGCTGAGCAATTTTTCGCCGTCCCCCACCCTCACCTCAACAATGAGAAAAAATATTTAAACCAGCATACATAAGTGCTTTATTCAAATTTATAATGAGAAATTCAGAATACAATGAATTTGTTGTACTAACGCATTTTATAATCTAATAATATATCGCATTCGCAATTCCTAACATAAAATTTTATTTTATTTCCCCCTAAAATCGGCCGCCTGCGTGCGGGCACGCACTGCACGTCTGGTAGGAACGGCCCTGCCGAGTCGATAAACTGCAAAACTGTGGCGGCATCAGAAGAATTTGGCTGGTATGTGTAAAAATTAATTCGTGGGCTTTGTCTTCAAAATTTGTAGTTCATTTACGAACATTTTCCTGAAAATAACCCCCATTATTATTATGCAAAACAAACTTACAAATGATAAGTAATTGTGAGGTTCACGAATTAATTTTTACATAATGTAGAATATTTTCGTTACATCCGCTTTCATCTTCTTCATACAAAATCGAGTGTGATTCCTAGCGCGACGCTTCAACGTCCAGCAGTTTCGTAGAACTCGAAGAGCAACACAGCTGATCAATATATTCTGAGCTACCGAAACCGCCAGTTTCCAGCTTCTTCGATCTCCCACACGAAAAGCGAGTTCGGCACTGCAGCCGGGGACCAGTTCGCCAAACAAACGCATGATTAACGAAACGCGAAGATCGGTCTCCGGCGCAGAGACCCCCGGTCGAAACCCCGTAATTTCCCGCCGATTTCCGAGGCTGTGGCCGATTCTTTTCCCTTTCATTCGTGGCCCGTGTGATCCCGACCCGGGATCGGTAGTCGATGTAAATGCCACGTCGGAGTTTTAATTCCCGATCGCGCCCGGCCGCTTTTGCGTTTCCGCTCGAGCGAGCCGGGCCCGAATCGACCCGAACCGTCTCGACAACGGCAGCCGAGCCTCTTCTGGGGCCCCTTTCATCTCCTCGTGGGGGCCCGGCCCCCTCCGAATCGGCCTTGTCTCATTTCAACCTCTCTTTCTCTCTTCTTCTCTTTTTCTCTTGCTCTTTCTTTCTCTATACTCCGTCGCTCTCTTTGTCTCGTTCGTCGATCGCTCGTCTCCTCGGGATGCCACGTAATTTACGGTTTTGGATCATGCTTCTTCCATCGAGGTGGAGTAATGACAGGTCGATCGGCTCCGGGCTACCATCTCTGCCCGGTTTCCGCTCTTACCCCGTTGCCACTTTCGATCTTGCGAATATCCGTCCGCGGCTCGCTCGCGACTCCTCTTTTTGCTCCCGTAAATCTCATGGGGGATAGAACAGTGACTCCATTATCCGCACGAAACCGTCCTACCGGGACCGCCTCGTTTGCTATCCGAACCCTTTGTTACCACATTTTCGAGATTCCGTATCGATTCTGCTCTATCCGCAAGATCTCTTAAAATACGTACAATCGATACAGATCTACAAACATCTTTTTAATTTTCAATATTGGCCCACATGAATTTGCGAGCAACAACTTTTAGCCTTTTCTTCGTGATTCCGACCAATCACAATTTTGTTCTACATTTTTCACGTCATGTAGCAAACTAATTGCTCAAACTTCTCGAAAAAATTCAAGTTGTATGGTCCTACTGGACCATACCCCTTGCCGTACGATTTTCTTCTTCGTTTTTAATAATTTCACTGATAAGAACAGAAAATTTGTATCTGTTGTATACCTACATTTACTTTAACGCTGAAACATTGATTGCAAAATGATTGAACTTTATTTCACCTTAAAAGAAAGACGTAACATTCATATTTGGCAGATTACATTTCAAGTATTCGTCGCGAGTTTGACTCGTTATTATGCGACAAGGGGTTAAAGAGCTGTCTTTTGATTCACCGTAGGCAACGGAGTCGATGGTCCACGCGACAGTTATAACGCCTCTTGTACACAATCAACGCAATGCGGTTGATATCTGGGTTCGTTCACCCAGGTGTTGTGGCCGAGCTCGAGCAGCTGAGCTCGCCGGCTACGTACAAAAACTCCCGAAACGCGAAGTGTTCTTGTACATTGCCGGCGAGCGCGTAGGAACGGCCCTGGAATCACAGAAAGAGGTAGGATAGTTTCAGATTAGGCCAATAGGTAACAGCCCCGTCCCCTCGTAAGAGTGTAGGCTCCTTTTTCCAGGATTGCATAGATTTGCCTTCTCATTTCTCGATAATACAAACACGGAGTTCTTCAAAAGGACCACGGAGTAGCCAAAAACGCTAGATAAAAGATCGATCTAGGGCGCTATCTCCCTTAGAAGTCCCATTTTTTCGTTTACGAGGCGTAATTTGCATTATTCGGAAGCATACAAATATTTTCATAACTCCATGCTGCCGAATAATGCAAAAGACGCCTCGTAAACGAAAAAATGAGACTTTTGAGGGAGATAGCGCCCTAGATCGATCTTTTACCTAGCGTTTTCGACTATTGAAAAACTCCGTGTTTGTATTCGGTTGACATAAGTTCGCGAGCTCCACATTTTCTCAAACAGTCATTTATATATGTATTTTTTTAAGCACGAGTATTTTGTATTATATTAATCGAAAAATTCAGAGCTTTCCAATGATATACAGTTCAAGAGGAATAGTCACTGAATGAGGTTACAATGTTGCAATAAAAGAATTACGAAACAGAAGATTGCGAATTTAGTTGCCAAACTAATATTATCGTGAAATGAGAAGGAGAATCCCGCACCCTTGAAATCCTGGAAACGAGTCTACCGCCTTGGTTATGGTTATGGTTTATTCTTCTCTTTATAAATGTTACATAAAGATAACGTTGTAGAGCCTGAGCTCTATTTGCCCAATACAAACCAGTTCTTTTACTTACATACTATATTCAATCTACCGCCTTGACGAGGTATGCGGAATACATTTCCTCCAATACTTTGTTGCAATACCGAATTCGACACGGGACATTGTAACACACGCACGAAGAGCCGAAACGCGTCACGGACCGGCCCGCGGCGCAATCGTGGGGAATAGTGTCGTGAAAGGGGAAGGTAGGAGACAAATTTTAATCCGGCGACGCTAATCCTCCGACGCGCGAAAATCTACAGCCTATGATTAACGTTCTGGAGGTGTCGGTCAAGACACATCGCGTCCCGTTGCCTCGCCAGCCATAAATCGAACCTCGAGGAACGCAACGACTCGCGCGTCACAATGCAAGGTTAGAGACATTGTAATCGCGATCCACCCGGGGAAAAACTCTCGGTGCCCACGCGAATAGTTCGACGTCGGAGCTCACGATTCTCGTGTTTCTCTACGCGGTCTCGTCGACTCGAAACTTGCGAAACTTCGTCAGGAAGAGGATGTTCGTGGAGTCTGAAGGGTCCGCGGTTCTTTCCCGAGACACGCCGGAAGAGAGACAAATTAATTTTCGTACGTTACGCACCGTTCACACCGTTTCGAGCAAATCAGGATGAGAAACGAGTTCTACTTGCCAACTGGAAAATGTCTTATACCGAGATTAAAGACGTCGTTAATGTTTATTGCTGTACGTGACATATAGAGACTAATAAAATTGCTTTAGTCATTGGGAAATTGAACATTAATATTTATAAAAGTGGCAAGATGGATTTCATTAAAATTTTTCCACAATTTTTACTGAACGTGCACTTGCATAAGATGCACCGAGTGAGATCATTTAGAAAAATTTTTACAGCCTCAATAAATTAAGATAAAGCCATAAAACTGGTCAGTCGACCGATGATGATAGTTCCAGCGTTAATTGGCAGAAAAAAAAAGCGAAGATTGACAAGCAGATGCGCCAAGATGGCAGCGTTCTAACGTCTGTTCCGGTTCCGAACATGCTTCGATCCAACTCGGTTGGAAGGAACGTTTCTTTATTAATGCGACTTTTAATTCCGCGTTCCCGTTACGAGCATCCTCGCGCACTCTCGCATTAATACTAATCGTCATCGCGATCGCGTAACGAATCTTGAAACGAACCGAACAGCGATCCGATTTATTATTCCGAGTTCCATCGCGAGTCGCTTGTATGTCGAGCAATTTCTGCGCGGAACACAATAGCGGTGAATTTTCGCATTCGTTCCGCTGGAAAATCTGCGAAATTCATAAAACATGCGATCTCGTGCGATCCTCCTATTTTTTTTGCCGTAGTTGCAAAACAACAGAGGTAAATAGTATTTCATAAGTGCGCAATTCGAAGTAATGTGCTTTTGAAAATTATCTAGAGTCCGAGTTCTCGTAGAAAATTTAAGTAAATTCTGTTTCAATTAATTTCCTATTTCCAGTTCTACTGAAATTGATAGAAACCAGAAATAGATAAAAATAAATTAGAAACCGGATACAAATCCGTTTCTAACCATTTTAGTCAGTGAAAAAATAGTATATTGATGTTCTTAAATATCTTTAATATCTTCTTGTTTTCATTTATTTTCAATTTTATTTGATCCGATCGTTTCTATCATAAATGTTTAGCAATGAAGTTTCGGCTTTTTGTTCCACGGTTAACGTCTTTATCGGTGATTTCTCCGTCGTTCACGGTGAAACAGGGAGCCAAGTATTCCGTTTCAAAATATCATCCAAAGCTAGCATTACGGTGAGCGACTGATGTCCAAACATTCCGCGGACATCGTCTAAATATCCGAGCGCCGAACAGCTTTCCATACAAGTAACTAACACTCGAGGATTCAAGTACCATTGTCGAAGGTAACAGAGAACCAAAGATTCCATTTCAGAGTGTCATCCAGACCACTATGTATAATAGAACACATATCCGGTTTCCATTCGGGCTGCCACGCAAACAGAATTCCGTGTCTGTGTTTTTTCGGCTTTTTTCCCTTTCTTTTTTCCACGTGTCAAACGAATACAATAACAATCTCATGCAAGAAAACCGATGACGCCCGCGGCGGCCATATTGTCGTCGGAAGAGCTAGCAAATCAGACGTTTCCTTGGCGAGCATACAACAAGTATAATATCAGTTTTTAATTTCTGGTTAATGCTGCAATTTATTAGGTCTTTCGTTAAATTATTTTCTTCATTTAAGAAACTCGTTTGAATTATTTTATAGTTACAATAAAAATACTAACAAGTGTCATAACTGTACGAATTAATTACTAAATATTTCTAAATCTAAATTCAACTTTTTTTCTACATTTCTAATTCGTTCGAAATTTCTTAATCCACGATTATGAAGATTGCAAACCGTTCTACTGTTTCTCTGGATATACATATATCCCAATAGAGATCCTTAAAAATATTTACATACAATGCTTACCGAATGGATGAAAATCTTGTCGTCGAGGAACGCATGAAAGAAGGCTTGGCCGCGCTAAGCAACCTGAACCTGGCAAAGCCGAGCTTCCCTCAAACAAACACCTCCCCTGGGCTGGCCGCTTCGCGCAGGCTGAAAAAAACTCGGGAGACAGCTCGGGGAACAAAAGAAAAGCATCGGCGTGTACACAATTTCATCGGGACCGCGGTAATTCCAGGCCGAGCGAGGCCGGACAACAAGAAGGCCCGGTTTCAATCAGTTACAGTCACGGTGAGCACGGTGATTACGCGTGGGGACGACATTAAACACTGGCATTACGCATTAGTGCATTAACCGAGGAAAAACGAGCACCGACGAAGAGCCGAAAGAAAGAGAGAGAAAGAAAGATGGCCGAACAAGGAGAAAAAAGGAGGAGGAAGATAAACTGAAGAAATCCGTCGACAGCGTTATCGATCGGCGCGATCGGCCACCGAATCGGCCGATCCTCATCCTCGATCGTTAATACCTGTTCGTCCTGTTTCGGGTGTATCGGAAACGCTCGCGTGGAAGCGGGACAACATCGACGCGAACCGGCCATTAACGATGAGTATCGGTCCCGGTAATTTTTCTGCGACTCGCTCGCGATCACCGCGAGGCACAGGCGAAAGATGAACAATGTGACTTTGATCGGCCCGTTGCCGTACGTTTAACGCTGCCATTATCGCGGACTAATAATAATACCGCGTCGCCGCGGGCAACCCGCCTCGGAACCGTTCTTCTGTACCCGCTTGCTTCTCCTATACGCTCGTTCCTCGTGTAACATCTACACGAGTACTATACCATACACGCACACTATACACTCGTACCCGGAATCCTCTGTGTACCTGCCGCAGCGAGACTTCCTTTCCCAGAGCCACGAAGCGGCCCGATTTACATACGAAACGTGTTCGGAACCGGACCCGATCGACGCCCGAGGGCGTGGCGATTTTTGGCAGGCGCCGGGGACAATTCCACACCGGAGGACACGGCCACAGATTCGCCAATAAAGTAGCCGAGATTATTCTAAACAGCCCCGGGGCTCCTCTCTTTTTCTTATTCGAAGGTCTCCGGGCTCGGAAATCGTCCTGCATCGGGGACGTTCCTCGTAACGATCTAACCGCGTGCGTTAGCGGAATTTTTTCACAATATACTTTAAAATTGTACTTAGTAAAATGTGGATGAACATGTTAAAGCACCAATTGGGATCATTTTCTTCTTGCAGACAGTGTGCGTCGAATGTCACTAGCGAATTTCACGAATTTACCACGAAATTAGCTGCAATTTCAAGCGGTAAAAAACGTTTAAAATGAAAAAGCTAATCTTCGATCCATTAAATTGATTAAAGAAGTAATATTTTGAGTGGCTTTCTGCAACCGAATCAAGGAAATTACACCGCAAAAGTGTTCATCCTCTTGCATCAAAGTCTCCATCAGAAGCTCGCGAATTTCGAGTGAAAGTTGCAAGAAAATCATCTGATAAAAAGAAAAAACCAAACATCTACTCTTTTCCTCGAGCAAAAAATCTCCAATAAAGTTCATCGACCTCGAAGAAAAAAAGAAAACTCCTCGTAGTTGCATGCAACAATCCATTTAACGGAGAAGAAGCGATCGAGATCGGTCGTTTGCGCTGCGAAAGAAGATAATTAAAACGCACATCTCCGCGAGTATCACCTACACGCGTCTCGCAGACTGACAACCTAAATCAACATTTTACCGCGAGTGAAAGCCGCGCGCGAAAATCATCTGAGGCCACCAGTTTCGCAAATGAAAAAAAAACACGAAAAGTGAAACACGAAGATCGGCGGAGGTTCGAACAAGTTAGCTGAACTGCGATTCGAAAAAGGAAAACGCCTCGGAGTTGCATGCAATTAGCTATTTGGCGAAAAAAAAGGTGATTAAGATCAGTCGTTTGCGGCACGAGAACGGTGGGTGGGGGAAATGCATTCTATGCAAGAAGGAGAAACGCTGTTGATGGCGGAGGGGTGGGAGGAGACTGCAGGTAGCTGCAATCCAATTTAGAGGCGGATATCCACGCGAGATCTTCACGATTTCTACACACGAATAAGACGCCGAGCACCGGCCGTGAAATCATATGCGGTGTCCAGTCACGGATGGCATTGCCGCCGTCGCCGATCGCTGTCTCTCCTTTCGAAGGGAAAACCCGAAGTCAGCCAGGCGGCTTTGATAGTTGGCGATCAAGCCGCCAGGTGCCGCCACCAACTGGAACTGGCAGCGGTCGCGCTCACTATGCTGCGGCGCGCGATCCAGAGCGCATTGTGCCGACCGTCGCTGCTACAAATGAAATTGCATCAACCCTTTCACTTTAAAAAACGCGTTCGTACGACCTCATTTTCGTAATAGCAATTATTTCGAAAAAATATGGCTTGAAGGGTATTCCGGTTTCCGGGGTCATTTCTTCACGAATTTTAGGGATTTTTTCCAGATAAACTACCGTATATACTTTTGTATATACATTTGCTTGTGTTTGAAGTACATGAGAGATTTTTTTCAAGTAAAGATAATCAAAATTCTGCGAACCCCACACTTTTTCGTGGAGTAGATATTCAGATTTTTCGGGGCCATTTCTTCATGAATCTTTAGGAATTTTTTCCAGAAAAACTACCGAACCTTTCGCATTGGGATTTTGCATATACATTTGCTTGTGTTTGAAGTACACGAGTGATTTTTCTCAAGTAAAAATAGTCAAAATTCTGCGAGCCCTACACTTTTTCACATTCAGGTTTTCGGGGCCATTTCTTTCATCTCTGGGAATCTTTAGGAATTTTTTCCAGAAAAACTACCAAACCTTTCGCTTTGGGATTTTGCATATACATTTGCTTGTGTTTGAAGTACATGAGTGATTTTTTTCAAGTAAAAATAGTCAAAATTCTGCGAGCCCTACACTTTTTCATATTCATGTTTTCGGGGCCATTTCTTCATGAATCTTTAGGAATTTTTTCCAGGAAAACTACCGAATCTTTTGCAACTGGATTTTAGACGCACATGTATTGGTATGTGAAGCGCGCGAGTGATTTTTTTCAAGTAGAAATACTCAAAATTCTGTTAGCCCTATATTTTTTTATGGAGTAGATATTCAGGTTTTCGGGGTCATTTCTTCACGAATCTTAGGAATTTTTTCCAAGAGAACTACCGAATCTTTTGCAACGGGATTTTACACGCATATGTATTGGTATTTGAAGCGCGCGAGTGATTTTTTTCAAGTAGAAATACTCAAAATTCTGAGCGCCGTATAACTTTTTATACTTCCGTCACGAATTCTAAGAAACGAAACTTTTAGTCTTCCGAATAAAATCGTGGGCAGATTTCCACGGAATTCGCAGAAAACGGTGAGAAGAATGATTCGGCGTCCGAAACGGCTGTTTAAGGATTGACGGGCGATGGCCGAGTGGAATTACAGCGTTTGAAAAAGTCGCGTAAGTCCGAGACACTTCCGTGGTCTCGATTCCACGGGAAGCGAGGCATCAAACGTGAAATGAAACTGCGAGTATATGGCAGTTCTCGGTGCATTCGCGCGCGATTACGCATTGCGCAACGGAGAGTCAGTGACGCCTTTGCACCGGCGGCGGCGGGCACACAATGTATTCCCATGCTCCCGAGGAACCCATTTTCCACCTGAAAAATGAATCCGCCGTAATGACGTGTAATGTAACCGTATCGTTTCCTCGCGCGCTCGTTCCCCGTTTTATTACTTTCTTGTCCCGCTGTGTGCTTTATTAAGTACCTCGCCATTAGGACACTTTAATTACCGCTACGAGCGCGACCTGCATCGTTGAAAACGTCAACAGGAAGTACACCGAACGACGTGTATTATAATATTTACTGCCACCCGTGGCAAAAGTTAACCAACATATCAAGTGTCTGGCATTGTAGTTATCTTCATTAGGAAAACACTTCCATTATGGATAAACGGTAAAACTTGTGATAAATAAAATATTAATATAAACATTTAGACATCCTCAAGCATTCAGCACATTTTTCTAAGAATGTTTTTTATCATTTTTAATTTATTTAAATTTTTGTATAATTGTCACATGGGGGCAGGCAGTTTATTATTTTATAAATGGTAAACAGAGGCAAACGAACCCGTCATTTCATTCATACTTCTCGAAAGAACAGTTAGTTCCGGAGTTTTCTAATTGCAATCGATAATTGGGGGTCTCGAAGGGTTCGCATCGTCGCGGTGTACCCGGCATAAAGGTAATTGTTCGACAATTTCATTAGCCTGTCTGATTTTTCCGTGAGAAAAGCGGCTCGGGGCGATTCGCGAACCACTCGAGGCGTGTTTCAGCTCGCTCCGATTCTCACCGAACAGCTATGATTTATTTTTTGTTTAAATTACCGAGCTGCCTAGTCGGGCGATTTCCTTTCTTTTGTTTACGCGACTACGATCGGCCGAAGGAAACGAAGCCCCCGGTTCATTTGCAAAAAAAAAGAAAAAGAAAAATGAGATAGAGGAAGAAGAGACAAAAGAAGAAGGGGGTTCTTCCCTCTCCTCGGCGGTGATTGATTTATTATCGCCGGGGAAAACGGTGCGCTATGAAAATTTCATCGGGACGAAGTTAAAGGGGCGAGAACGGTACCTCGAACGATCCCGGAAAACCGTTCCCTGTTATGCTAATATTCGCGAAACCCTTCGAGTCACTAGACTGATGCTAATTGCTCCTCTTTCCCAGGGAGTCCGATATTTATTGTTCCATTCGGAAATCAAATTAGCGCGGTTTGCTCGAACAATGCGCGTCCAGCTGAGAAAGAAATCGCTTCAAGAATATTATAGAAGTCGGTGCGAATCACCATACGAATCTATTCATTCCCTTTGATATATTCAGTGAAAGATTAGAACAATCATTGAAATTAATTCGTGACCAAGCTGCACTCTCTTTCAACTTTCTGACGCTGCTCTGGCTTTGTAGAGACATAGGCTTCACGACAGAGAGAGGACAGTCGGAATTTATTAATTTATACACAATCTGGGAAAAGTACACACTCAATTTTAAATACAATATTGTAGGTTTTCTGTACAAGTGCCATTTTCATGATTTTTGTATTCCAAAAAATGTGACCTACACGAACACTTTGATGTCAGTTTTTAATTTCTGATTAGTGTTTCAATTTATTAGGTCTTTTGTTAAATTATTTTCTTCGTTAAGAGACCCATTTGAATTATTGGAAAAAGTACACACTGAATTTTAAATACAATATTGTAGGTTCTCTGGACAAGTGCCATTTTCATGATTTTAATATTCCAAAGAATGGGACCTACACGAACACTTTGATGTCAGTTTTTAATTTCTGATTAGTGCTTCAATTTATTAGGTCTTTTGTTAAATTATTTTCTTTGTTTAAGAGACCCGTTTGAATTATTGGAAAAAGTACACACTGAATTTTAAATACAATATTGTAGGTTTTCTGGACAAGTGCCATTTTCATGATTTTCGTATTCCAAAGAATGGTACCTTGACTAACACATAGAAATTCTATAAATGAAACATTTCTGAATGTTTCTAGCCATAAATCGAACCTCGAGGAACGCAACGACTCGCGCGTCACAATGCAAGGTTAGTGACATTGTAATCGCGATCCACCCGAGGAAAAAAAGGTTCGCAAGTAGTTTCGAATAAAATTGCTCGTCCTTTTTCTTCGGGTCGAGAACGTCCCGGAAGAGGAGTCTCGGTATGACCATAGTATAAAATACACAAGAAGCAACCGCACCCGAGGCGATTTAAGAGACAGTAAATGGCGCATGAATGCCATCGCTGACAGCGGCGTCGTCGAGCTCGACGGCCATATCGCCTCTCTCCACCACCGGTTCTGCTTTTTCGCATTTGCGTTCAGACCTTGTCAACGTTCTTCGGATCTATCGTTGAATTAACTGGCCTGGCTGGATTCGGACAGTCAAATCGAGAGGGAAATGGTAACGGGGCTCGATTCGTTGACGTCGATGATTGTCTGATTGTTTCTACAGGCTTCTGGTCGTCAAAACAGTGTTCTACTGTGGAGATTATTAAATAAATTCGTTTTCGTGGTTTTAGATAGGTTTAAAAATTTATTTTTGTGAATTTGACATGTTAAAAATTTAGTTATGCGACTTTGTATCAATACAGAAAACAATATTTATTTTACTGTTCTGTAGACGACAGTTGTATGACAATTCAATGATATTTGTACTTGATGCAAAGCCTGACATTTTCAAGATCGCGTCAGTATACAATTATAGAATTCCAAGGACTGCAGATTGGCCCATAAAAATCGATATTTGCATGAAGATGCGCGGTCTAATCACTAGGTACGAACGCCGACAATTTTTACCCGACGAAGGTCGCAACTAATTACACAATTACTCGTGGGAACAATTGCGAAATCTGAAACAACGACTCTCGTCGAACAATCCAAAAAGTGAATCAGAAATAAGTTTTTATGATTTTTACACCGCGTTATAATAACCGATGAAAAATTGACTCTCGAAGAATGGCTGTTTACACGGACAATGCAGACAATGAACGTCTGGGTTCAGTCTTCCATTTTAATAATTTTTTTAAAGATGTTTCTTCGATAAGATTTTTCATCTCGTTATTACACTTAAAAAAAAGTAAATTTCAATTTAATTAGTTTTTGGTTGCATGAAGCCTTTGGCTGCACGTAGCGATCCGTAATGAATTAAATATCAGTTAGACCGGTTGATTCCCGTAATCGGTGGACACGATGATTTCGCTGGCAGCGTTCAGAACGCGACTCGTTTGAACCAATGGAATTCAAAGGGCGTGGATGACGAAGATGTAGAATGCACATGTACGCATACATGCGCACACAGTCGGGTTCATCGGCCAATTTAAAGGACATTAGGGCATGCCGCGAAAGAAACGACGACGTCCCGTTTTGCGGGGCGAGGAGGAAGCAAGAAATTGGCCGCCCGGAGGAAGCAGTCCCCGCGCAAAAAGAGACATTCTGCCGTGCGGAAAGATACCACCGATTACATGGTATCAACGGTTTAATGATCGCTCTCACGTACGCGCGATTTCGCTAATTCGACTGTTACCGGTGGCCCCCGCTCGGTTCGTGTGAGCTTTTGCGAGTTCGATCATTACCAATTGCCTCCGAGCGAACTCGCGCGATCATCCTGTTCGACGATCACGACTGCTCGTTTCGCACTCTCGGCCTTCTTTCGGCCCATGTGTTTTCTAATCGGGGCCACCCGATGCTCTTTTTCGAGCCAACTGCGCTCCTCTTGCGACTCTGCTACACTAACCTATACACTGCGGATTTTATGCGAAAAATTATATCTGTGTATTAGTTTCAGCTTAATAAGATCATTTTTATTCGGATCCTCCATTTTGCAATCAATAATCTAGTGATCAGTAGTGTCATTTATGACGTCTACAGACAGTATTCTTTGATCTCTCACGTGGAACAATGCTAATTATGTGACAGAACATTTTTGTTCCTCATGATTTGTGCACGATACTTTTACCAACATATTCGTGACGCTTTCCCGATTAAAATGATACCAAACACGATACAATTTGGATCTCATTTACTCGTGTAATCCACGATACAGAGGAACCTCGATTATCCGAACGCCTTGTGACTTTTTCGAAATTAATCTTTTTAAAATAGAAAAGTTTCTTTGCGTTAACGAATTAAAAAAGAACTGCTACAGTGGAGAAGCAGAGAACAAATCCGACACAGACACGTGCACACATCTTAGTGAAAATCGCTCGAAGCGTAAATAAATTTACAATTTTCAATTTTTATTAGTTTCAGCTTAATAAGATCATTTTTATTCGACTCCTCCATTTTGCAATCAATAATCTAGTGATCAGAAGTGTCATTTATATCGTCTACAGAAAGTATTCTTTGATCTCTTACGTGAAACAATGCTAATTATGTGACAGAACACTTTTGTTCCTCATGATCCTTGCACGATACTTTTACCAACATATTCGTGATGCTTTCCCGATTAAAATGATACCAAACACGATACAATTTGGATCTCATTTACTCATGTAATCCACGATACAGAGGAACCTCGATTATCCGAACGCCTTGTGACTTTTTCGAAATTAATCTTTTTAAAATAGAAAAGTTTCTTTGCGTTAACGAATTAAAAAAGAACTGCTACAGTGAAGAAGCAGAAAACAAATCCGACACAGACATCTGTCCACACAGACACGCGCACACATCTTAGTAAAAATCGCTCGGAACGTAAATAAATTTACAATTTTCAATTTTTATTAGTTTCAGCTTAATAAGATCATTTTTATTCGACTCCTCCATTTTGCAATCAATAATCTAGTGATCAGAAGTGTCATTTATATCGTCTACAGAAAGTATTCTTTGATCTCTTACGTGAAACAATGCTAATTATGTGACAGAACACTTTTGTTCCTCATGATCCTTGCACGATACTTTTACCAACATATTCGTGATGCTTTCCCGATTAAAATGATACCAAACACGATAGAATTTGGACCTAATTTACTCGTGTAATCCACGATACAAATGAACCTCGATTATCCGAACGCCTTGTGACTTTTTCGAAATTAATCTTTTTAAAATAGAAAAGTTTCTTTGCGTTAACGAATAAAAAAGAACTGCTACAGTGGAGAAGCAGAGAATAAATCCGACACAGACATCTGTCCACACAGACATGCGCACACATCTTAGTGAAAATCGCTCGAAGCGTAAATAAATTTACAATTTTCATGAGACGACACATGCTCCATGCAGTCATCTCAGCAGATGACGGTGTTTTTACGAAGAATCATGACTTCTAGGTAGAAGATGATCTCTGTCCCTGGGACCGTTGGACCCGTTCGCGTGCGGGACCAGAAAAATTCGAGTCCCACGGTGCGCCCGCGTTCTCAGACATGATCGTTTAGGCTCTGCCATTCCTTTCACGTAACAACGAACTGTTCAACCGTTTCGCGGAACGCCTTTTCACCGTGCGGATCTTGTCACGCACACGTCCGCGAGTCATCGGCTCGTTCCTACGAGCAGAAACCCAGGGAGGAAAATTCGTCTATTGGGAAAGCCTCGAACGAAATAGGGAAATTCGCGTCGCTCGACTTTCCGGGATCAGGAAACTGCGCGCGGAAAAGTATCGTTGACTTTTTCCACCTTGTCGTGGCCATTTAAAGGTGAAAGTGGAGGACCGAGGGAACGAGACGTTTTTGCTCGACGGTTTGTCTCTGGACTAGTCAGACAAAGGACGTTTAGCTGGCAAAAAGTTCGGAGTTTCAGGGAATGATTAACTCTTAATTATATCGCGAACGGTATACTCTGTAACAAAGTCAACCTAAACCGGCATTATATTAATATTAACAACCTTATTCTCTGTACAGATTTATTCTGCATCGATGTTCCTCGAACGCAGTAGAATAAGACAGCCTGCACAGACGTCTTCGTCGGATTTATTATCTATCTTTTCACTGCAGAAGTCACTACATCATTAAAGTGAATAAAAATTCGTATTGCTATCGAATTTTCTGCATTTCTGCTGGTGTTTGCAAACGATGGATTTTATTTAACCCAAAAATCAAAAGTAAAAATCAATTGTTATCTAATACAGTGTATCCTACCGAAGTACTCAGATATCTCGAACATTATCAACGATATCGAAAAGTGTTTCATACAAAAATCGGTAAAAATTTCCCAACCAGAAAAATAATAAAGTTTAGTCAACAAATCGATAAACTGTTCATCAGAATTCAAGCGGTCCGTCTCAATTAGGTTTGCGAGATCGATTTTACCGAAGGGAGCGTGTCGCGGGAGCTCGGCAGAGATTGAAAAACAAAAATGGTGGCGGAGTTGCCCCAGGGAGCGCTCCGGCTCCGGAAGAGGGCTGAGTTATCGGGCCATTGCAATCGGCCGAAGATTACATTTAGCAGAGAAAGTGATATAACAGTCGGCTGGCCATCGGTTCGCACGGCAAAGATAAAAACCATGAAATTGCAGGCCCCGGAGGAGTGTCACGCTACGTGTTGCGCGAAGCCATTACCATAATTTTCAGCGGCGATCACCCGCGGCCCTCCGTAACTGTAATCCACAGACGTTCAATTCGGTAATTCATTACCGTACGTTCGCGACGATATCGGGCCCCGGACGGGTCGCAATTAGAACCGTCAGGCTTTCGTCGAATAACAGCTCTCGGGACGATCGACGGATCCCGAAATGCGTCACGCCGTTTGGCTGTTCGTCGAACGGTATTATATTTAGCGAACCTGACCGGTTGCCATTTTTCGACACTCTAGCGACAGCCGGGAAATTCCCTTAGCATCTTTCCTATTATATTCATATTGGTTATTCCTCGAGACTCTTATCAAGAATTTAAATACGTCTTTATTTCCTAGCTGGCTCGTATTTGTTATAACTGATGAAAACAATTTTTATCGTGCATATAGAGCGCCCTTTGGTTTCGTAATTCCTTTATTGTATCATTATAACCTCATTCAGTTACCATTAATTTTGAACTGTATATCATTGGGAAGCTCTGAATTTTGCGATTAATCTGATATAAAATACTCGTGCCGAAAAAATATATATTAATGACTTTGTTTGACAAGTTGCTTATAAATATATTGCTAATATATTATTTCCAACCGGCTAAAATTATTGAAGAAACAAATTTCCGTCTGGGTCGTAGTTGCTAGAACTGACGATGACAATCTTCATCTTATGTATTGTTTATGCTACGTAAACTATACTTGGTTTAAAGTATTAAATAAATAATAATAATTTTCATCTTGCATAAAGAGCCGCAATGATTATCGTGGGCGACCTCGTTCGGAGGACTTAATGAAAGAGATTTTTTGGTGAAACGTTGTCAATTTGTTCGCGTCGCTCTCTCGCAAGAAACTTTCCGGGTCCTGCAGTTTGGTCGTGGAATTAGAGAGTTTTTGTTGCTCTCTCTCGGTGCCGCTCTCTTGTTCTCACAATTGATTAACAATGTTTTAAGGAGACACTTGACGGGACCGTGTTAAGTCTCCCGACACTCGCTTTCATGATGGGTCAGCGTCCTCGTGTCCCGGAACTCTGCCCAGTCTCGTTTTGAAGTTTGGTGAAACTTTGCTGTGTTCTTGTTGCATCCATTATATATTCTATCCGCGTGGCAAAAATTATTCAATCAAACGGATAAATTGTCTATAAATATTCCTATTTCCAAGGCGGAAAATATTTCCATCGACTGTGACGACAAATCCAATGATGAAAATAGTCACATTATCTTTTATCGAATACATAGTCGTTTACGACTAATTTTTAGGTTCTAAAGAATTTTTTTTATTCGGAAATGCGTATTGAGGTGCTTATTTTAAAAATTCAAGAGTGAAAATCATTATCAAATAAGTAATTTGGGATTTTCCGTGACATGCACAGTCTTCCTCACTTTCTGTGTCCACATAGCTCCCGTAGCTTGAAATTAGTGCACGGAATTTTGATTTTGCATAAAAATTCGCAGTTCTGTCGAAGCGTTCTCATAGAAATTTGTTCCTGGTGTTTGTCGGGTCTCCTAGCGAGACCGGTTCCTTCTAAAATCGAGGTGGCCGGCGTATATAGACCGGCCGTAAGCTTGTCTCTCGCGGGCTTGTATATTTACGCATACCGGCGGGCTCGACGTAACGCAGGACGCCCAGCGCCGCGACGCTTTTCGCCCGCGTCCCGTGTATATTTCTTCAAGCACGCACACGCGCCGGCGAACGACATACAGCCGACGCCGTTCGATGCTCGGCGTCGCGGCGTCAACTCTCCGGCACCAACGCCACTCCAAATCCGAGATCGAGCGCCGAAACCGTCGCCTCGCGTTATTTTTCGCGCTCGCTCGTTCGCCTAACCGCAGACCCGAAACGCACACGCGACTCTGTAACTCGAGACAACCGCCATTTTCTTCTTTTCTGCTCCCTCTCTCGAGCCCACCCTCAGCGATCCGTGCTAATTTCCGTTCCCCCGCGTGGAAACCAGAAGGAAATGCCGGAAATTCGATTGTAAATTTAGCCGGCGATTGTACTGGCCGCGTGTCGAAATCATTTTGGTTTTCGTCGATTTTTGAAAACCTCGGGTCTTGCAATTGATACGGAAACTTTTAATTTTGTATTCGAAGTCTATTTAATGTAGGACATTCGTTATTTTACATAAAAATTTATTTTAGTCAATCCTTTGTGGACACATTTACCGACACATTCGTGACCTGTCTCATGTGAATGTTCTACATTTCATGTGTGTACATATTAAGTAGGTATAAATAAGGCTAATAGAGTTCTGTAAGTTTATTGAAATATTTTTTTTCTTTAAAATAGCGTGGAGAAAGCAACACATTTTAGTTTAGAATGCCAGTTTTAATTTGCAATGACCGGAAAGAGAAACTTGAGTAAAATTCGTTTCCTTACAGAAGTATAATTTTCAGAAATTAAATTTACAAGAAAATCAATATTAAGAGGATGTATGTACTTTCAACCTTTGCCACACTTACCAATAATTGATTTGAGAAGTAAAATTGTCGATTTTAACTTGTACAGACATGTGTGTTGACGTAAGACACAGTATTAAATGCTCCATGTTTGATTTTTTGAATGTTGCACTCTTAAGTCGTCCATTTTCCGCACTGTGTGGCTGCGCGTCTTCCTCGCGAATCCGATTCCATGCAATTCCGATTCGATTAACGATTTCACGCTACGTTTCGCAGCACACGTTCGCGCCGAAGCTCGTAAAGCACGGGGCGCAGTATATTGAACCGATCCGCTCGAATCGTTAATTACTCGAGCAACGATTTTCAATCAACGAAGATCGCCGGGGATAAACAAGTTACAAAACTTCCGTTCGGCCGATTATTACAGCAATTAGAAAGTCCGATCGCCGGGAACGAATCGGCCTGGTCGCAAAAATGTGATCGCGATCACGGGCTAAGAAGTGCACTTGACTTTCGATGGGACGACTCGGCACAAGAAAAAGAACAGGTGTATCGAAATCAAGAACGCGAAAGAGAAACCCGGTTGAAGAACCACGACCGTGTTCTTTGATCGGTGCCGTCACATTTTTGCCGACCTGTTGCTTGCGACGACTGATTCTAAAAGAAAAAGCTGAGGACATTACTAATCAAGAGTTGTTTTATCAACAAGGCTACAATACTTTTGATATATTAAAATTGTTGAAGAAATTTCTATTCGGCTCCTGTGTTTCGTGATTCATATAAGAAATTTTACGTAGACAACCCATAGAATTCTTATGACAATTGAATTTCGTCAATTTTTTATTACATTTAATTTTAGAGGAATATTTTTTGTCTATAAATTGCTAATGTGAAAGTGTCATAATTGATTTGCAATTGCGAACAGGATTGAATATAATATATATTTAAATATATTCGAAATAAAACCAATATGAAAAATAAAAACGTAGGTATTAGTCGATAAAAAAGAGATACAATGGAAAAATGAAGAAAAATTACAATTAACTGAGAAAATAAATTAATGTAATGGAAAATATTATATTAAAAAATCTTAAAATATTACAAAATTTTTAAATAATAAAAAATCAGTACAGACGTCTCCATCATAATCAGAGTGGCAACAGCGATGATTCGCGAGAGCCGGTGATCATTGTCAGAAAAAACGAATTCCTGTTTCGTCCTCCGCTTTCCCATTACCCCGATGACTAATGACGGTAAAAACGGCTCGGCGAGTCGACTGTTTACAGTTAATTATTTCGCGATTCACTCGTCATCGGGCTCGAAGCCCCAGCCAACTGAAGTGGAACTAATTGCCCGCCGCTAAAGCGAATAAATTAGTTTGATTATTCATTGATCCGTTCATATTAATCGCGCGAAGTAAAACGACATTACGCAAGCGGCCTTCTACGGTCGCGAAACGCCGGAAGTGTTTTTATCCGGATATGGACTTATCATGAGCCGATTGTGCGAGGCCGAAGGCTGCTCGAACGATACACAAAGAAGTTGAATCGACGATCGAATCGATTCCGAGTCCTGTTGGTTATCAAAATTGCTCGCTTGAACTGCAAGGAACAGGAACCAAATCAAATAGTAATTTCTAATAATATAAGCAGGATGAAAATAATGTTCATCCACATTCTGAAATCTTTTAAATTTCATTCACTCATCTTATTATTTCTATTCAACTGCTTTGAATATCATCTACTTACTTTTATTTTTTTATTTAGATACACGACTTTCTCAATTTTTTTAAAAAGGTTTAACATTAATGGACTGAAAAAACATTTACAATTTCAGCACAGAAAAATAAGGTCTATTCAGATTTTTAACTCCTTCGAAATATCGTCAAATAAATCTGAACGAGGCAAACGTTTTATTGAGATTCTGTTCTTCGGAAATGAATCTCCGAACGATTTATGTGTCCATAATAATTCACAGTTGAACTCTGGTGGATAAACAGATGTGAGCGGAGGAATTAAAAGACAACGATAATAAAAGAAACGAGAAATTGAAAGACCATGTGTCGGATGTGTTCGTCTTGTAATTGAACACGTCTCATTATTTAAGTGGCTATAAAAATCTACGAAGGTCTTGGCAGATGTTTTAAGATCGTAGGATATATTGCTAGTTTGTTGCTTTCGATCGATGGGAAGTGAAAATTTTATTGCCATCGAGCAACCAGGAAGAAATTCATTAAAGCAGACGGAGTCAATTTATGTAACGCTTCGACGACGGACGACCATGACACAAAATGTTTTTCCTGTTCTGTTGCATTTTCTTACGTCGACTCCTACGACTTTTGTTCTGCTATTCATTCATTCTTTTTTTGCTCTGTTGCGTTCGACATCATTGTCGTCGACTGGTTAAAAAACTGCAAGGAGACGAATGCTGTACAAAGACAATGTTCGCTGAATGAAATTGATTGGTCACCGATAGATTGCAGGATTTTTATGCGGAATAAAAGAGTGTTAAATTACAACAAGCAGTCGTCATTGTTTCTATGAATAATTTTCATTGATTCTAAAATGATGTAGCACACTAGTCTGTCACACTAGTGCTTATAAAAGCCGCACAAAATCCAACTAACTTATTTAACATGTTCGCTACCAGCAATGTAACGTTGCTCAGCTTCATTCTGAAAATAGTTTCATAGATACAGCATTCCTCCTTCATGAAATATTCAAACAGTTCAGTAGTAAGAGGGTGGCAATCAAACTGGGAAATAAAACTAATAAAAAATGAATTATAAAATTTTCTAACGAATTGTGTTTGTCTGTTGGCAGGACTCGCAGAACGGCACGGTGCTGGACCGATGGAGCATCTGCTCGCCTGAAGAGGAACCGCTGGTGCTGCAGCAGTTCCTCAGGTTCGCCGAGACGCGTCCTTTCGTGCAGCAGTTGCTGCTGGCCGCCGGGACGCCGGGTACGGATGCTATGTCACCAAGCAGACGACCTTCGCCGCCGACGATGCCACTAGCACACCTACCACCACCATTGCACCTGCTCCACTGCGGCCTCCCACCACCAGGCTCGCGGTTGCCACATCCATTACCACCGCCACCGCCTCCTCCAGCGGTGTCACACCCCTCGATGTCGCCAACACCGCAGAAGCATTACTCCTCCTCATCCTCCGGCAACCCTTGCGTGACAAGTAGCGCGAACTCGCCACCTAGAAGCTTGGAGTCCCATTTAACAGTGTCACCATTGAACAGACTGCAAAGTATGCAACCGTTCGACTTCCGAAAGCTGGGAACGCTGGGCCTACCAGCTTTCCCGCCTCTTCCCCCACCGCCGCCAGCGGATCAGCTGATGCAGAGTCGGAAGTCTTTGAGGAACACTCACAGTCCACACAGTCCTCCTCACCATTCGACCAGCAACCAGCTGCAGAGGCCTCACATGCCCGTGGCGCCGGTGTCCTCTTCGGCGTTGAATTTCGGGCATCCTCTCTCGGTCGCGGTGTCCTCCGGAGCGTTGCCTCCCAATTTCCCGGCCCACTTTCCTCCACCACCAATGGGAAAGTCATCGGGGGGTGTGACTGGGATGACGGCGCCGTCGGACGTTCACAGCGGCGGCGAAAAGAGCAGCGAGTTCGGCTCTGAGGAGGACGATGAGGACGACGAGAACTGGGACAGCGCGTTGAACCTCAGCAGACGGGACTCCACCTCTAAACACTCCGGCGAGCAGCGACACCATCCCTCACTACCTCTACAAGCCGCGCCCCTGGGTAGGCCCCCTGGTATCCCCGGGAGGAAGCCTCACTCCCCTGGGAAGCGGCCCGGTAGCCAATGGGGCGCGTCGGCGAACATCCCGCCGAATCTCGGCACCACGTTCATCAACCCGACCACCGGCAAGAAGCGGGTCCAGTGCATCACCTGTCTGAAGACGTTCTGCGACAAGGGCGCCCTCAAGATACACTACAGCGCGGTCCATTTGCGCGAGATGCATAAGTGCACGGTCACCGGGTGCAACATGATGTTCAGCTCGAGGAGATCGCGTAATAGACACAGCGCTAATCCCAATCCCAAACTTCACTCACCGCACATGAGACGAAAGATCTCACCGCACGACGGTCGATCGTCCATGGCGCACGCCCTGGTCCTGCCTCCTGGCCTGCCAGTGCCCGCCTCAGGGTTTAAGCACCTCCCATTTAGATCCTTCCCACTGCTGACTCCTCCTCCGGACCTCAGATCCCCGGCGTCGCTCTGTGGACTAGATTTCAAGCACCTGGACCAGGCGATCCCCTACGAGGAGGCGCTGCAGCAGCGGATGAACGTGAACGCCAGCCTGTCCTCGACCAACGCGCTCAACACCTCCTCTATGGTCATGACCACGGCCGCTGAGACACCCAGCACCACCGTTGCCACCAGGGAGTCCTTCTCCAGCGGTAGCGCAGCGGACACGGTATCGCCTTCCACGCAAGCCTCCACCGCAGTGGCAGAGGGCGAGGACGACGACGACGACGACGACGGAGGGATAGTCGTCGTTGCTGAAGATGATGCCAGCAATCTCCCATCCAGGCTACCACTGCGCGCCGGCGAGGAGGACGACGAGCAGCCCGCCGATCTCAGTCTGTCGAAGAGATCGAAGGTGTACCTTGGTGAGACCGGCGACGAGGATCTCGTGAGCAACCCGGACAGCAACGAGGACAACGATTCCATGGGTACCGTGGACCAGCAGAGCTTTTCCATGAGCCAGCTCTCGCTAAACTTAACCTCCCTCCACAGCAGGGGCGTGCGGAAGAGAAAGTCTCAACACCCGACCCGGTGCGCTGTTCTAACGGAGTTACATTCTTCCTCGACCGATGGGGACTCGTCGAACGACGAAGAGAGGGTGAAGAGACGCTGCCTATCGGACAGCGCGAGCATCACGTCGATGAACGACTTCCAGAGCGAGCCGGAAGACATGTCGATGTCGCGGCTGGAGGCGGAGGAGCGAAAAACCTCGCCGAACTCGCCGAAGAACCTGAACTTCAACGACCGCGAGTCCAATTCTCGATCTCCGGAGGCTAGCAACCGATCTTCGGGGGTCGGAGAGGGTCGGGGTTGGCATTTACCTCAGGATGACCCGCGGGACCTGAGCTCGAGGGCGAAGTCGCCGAAGAGGCAGGCGAACGGTAGCCCGGAACCAAAGACAGGGCAGGACGTGGAAGGGTCCCGTTCGTTGGCGGAAGTCTCTGCTAGCTCGAAGGAGTCCACCGTCCCGGAGCCTGGCGAGAGGTTGAAGAGCGACGAGGAGACGAAGGAGGAGCCGAAGAAAGAATCCTCGGAGAAGTCGAAGGAGGACCCGGAGGAGGACGAGGAGGACGATGACGAAGAGCCGTTGGAGGAGGTCGATGAGGATGATGATGATTCGGAGGTGAACGACGCGCTGCGCAATCAAGAAGGTGAGCGTCCCGATGATCCCTCCCGTGCCCCGAGCTCGGTCGACAGCCGTCCGACGACAGCCGACGACCTCTCCCACCACCACGACCCCTCGACCACCACCACAACCACTTTGCGTCAACTCGAGTCCTTGTCGCAGGGTCGCCACGCCTCGATGCGGAGCCACGGGACGCAGCGGCCGGGTTCGAGGTCTGGCCGCGATTCTACCAGCCCCGTCAGCCTCACCACGACGCCTCACCGGGAGACCACCACCACCATCACCACCACGGACAGCTGCTCACGTGGCTTTCGCTCATCCAGCGCCTCACCCTCCACAGCGGCCATGGATATGGACAATAGCCTGATCACGTACGCCCGTTACGAGAACGGAGGGTTCGTCAGCACCCAGGAGGTGCCCTTGGACAGGGAGAACCCGAGGCGTTGCACCGCCTGCGGCAAGGTGTTCCAGAATCATTTCGGCGTCAAGACGCACTATCAGAACGTCCATCTGAAGCTGATGCACCGGTGCAGCGTTGACGGGTGTAACGCCGCGTTCCCGTCGAAGAGGTCACGGGACAGACACTCGGCCAACTTGAACCTCCACCGGAAGCTGTTGTCCACGTCCTCCAGCCCGCCGTTGTCCTCCAGCCTGCCGCCAAGCTTGTCGCCGAGGGTAGACGACTCCCAGGTGAACCCTCTGCTGAGAAACGAGTTCCTCGCCAGGCTGTACGCCGACGCTGGTATCGGCGCGCTAGGAGCCTATCCCCTAACGCCTGGACTCCCAGATCTGGCCGCCAGGATCCCACCCCCTCATCCGTTGCTCCTCCCACCGCATCTCGGCGCCACCTTCTCTGGCCTATCGTCGTTTGCGTCACACCTGGCCGGACTGAACGGGCTGAACCAACAGCATCTCAGCCATCTGACCAGGATGTCCCAAGATCAGGGGGCTAGACATCAGGTTAATAGTTCGCCCATGTCCTCCCCTGGTTTAGAGGACAGGAAGGAAGAGGCCAGGTGTACTATACCCGGGTGCGAACGCGTTTTTGGGTCCAGGGCTGTTAGGGACGCCCACTCGAGGGACCCTCAGGCTCATCGGGACCTACCGGTGCTGTCGACCAGTGGATCGTGACCGATCTCCTTCTGCGGACGCGAGTATTATTATCCCATACTGTGATGCCAAAATTTTGACGAAACAAGGCGACATTGATCTCGAGGTGGGAGACTCAGCGAGTGGGTTTCGACGTTTACGTGCAATATCGAACGGGACCGCGGGGGGATCATCATGCGTCGTTTTGGGAATGGGACGGATTTGGCGGAGGTTGATTGGTGGCTGAGTGATCAGTGGTTCTTGAGAATGAGGTTAATTAATTGATAGAGAATCTGTCGAACTGATCCCGATTTTGGAAGCTGAGAATCGAATTTTGTTGAGCTGATCACCTTGGTGCAAAGTTGAGTGAGTCTGGGCATGGAGGGTTGATTATTGAGTTCTGACAGTTGGTAATGTGTAAATTATGCGAACGATGAGTACTAGAATGTAACAGATAACCATTTTACTGGACTGTGGACTTGACCGATTTTTGCACCGAGGTTATGATCATCGATGCTTAAGTGATCGACTCTGATGGGTTCGAGTGCTCTTTGTCTGGGGTTATGGGGTCTCTATCAGCAGACTGTGGATTAATTGTTGCTAGGTAGTCTGAACGCTGATCAAATGACAGTTCTTTTACTTTGGAGGTTTGAAGAAAGTGGTAATTTGAGAATCAAAGTTTATCAACCTTTTAAACTCGGTTATTTTTAATTTAAAAAAGAAAATTGTCAAAACAATTTTAGCAGTTTATTGCATACACAATCTTGAGCATTCGTCAATTTAGTAGAAATTGTTTTACCCGTTAAGGACGAGGACTTTTTAAAATATTGAAGATATTTTTCTTGTAGGACTCTAAATACTAGAATGGCAGAAAAATACGTACTGATCTCATGTAGCTTAAATAATTGTTTGCAATTTTAGAAATTAGATGCCCGAGTCCTCGAAGGGTTAGAAATTAAGGTGATCATTTTTGGTGACGTTCCGGAATCTCATCGTTCGAGTTCAAAGGGTTGAAAATTTAACTGTAGTTCGTTCAAAGGTTTTCAAGGAAGTATAATACAGCATAAATCTGCAGTCTACTTAATGGAGATTGATGGCGCACAGATAATTCGGTGTAGGTGACTCTTTTCTTTCTGTTTGCTTCTCCATTTCTCGAAACTCAAGGTGCTCCAATCTAGTCAATTCGGAAGTCTTCAGCCACGACGCTGAAGTCGAAAAAGAAAATCTTTTTTTCCCCTCGTCCTTAGCTGCGTCCTGAATTCCTACGATGTTCCTTGGTCCAAGATCCTAACCGCGAACTGGAGATAATAAATAGATTGTGCTGTCAAACAGAAATCAAGCTGAGTCTATACAAATTTAAATAAATATTCTTCGAAACCGTGTATTAAATAATTCTAAAAATTCACTCTGGACTGATTGGTATTGATTCATATTTCATTAAAATTGTTCAGCTTTCTCTGTCACAATAAAGTAAAATGAATCAAACATTAAAAACTTGACAGAATTCATTCTCCAATGTTCCGAATTAAATTTTTATAAACTCAGTTGGAACTCTACCTATGGCAGCCCATATAACCAGACAAAGTAGCTTCGACCATCGAAGTCTGACTAAAGACAGGACTGTTCCACTGTCAGCTGCCTCTCGACCGACCACAGGAAAAATCGCACAAATAAACTGCGGATCTTTATGCACTTCTAACAAAAATTATACATATTTCATCAATCAACAATCACGTATTTATTTCACTCGAATTAAATGAATCGAACGAATGATTTCATTCGATTCTGTCTTTGTATTATCAGCAGATGGAATTTCCGGACGGCGAGAAGAAAACATTCCGCAGTACCTACGTTTCGAACAGAGTCATTTGAAATTGTCATTTGCATAAAGATCCCTAATTGATCGATAGATTAGGGTGCATGGTGCAGATGATCTCGCGTGGGTGTTTTCCCGAGTCACGAAGCAGAGCAAGGGAAAAAGAGAACGAGCAAGTGAGAGAGAAAAGAAAACTGGTCGACTGAAGAGGCACCGGTTTCCGCCTCTGTCTGTTTGTTAATTAAAAAGAGAAAAGATGGAGGACGAGGACGACAGGGGCACGGGCAGAGAGGATCGGTAAGAATCGAAAAGTGGACGATTTCCGGTCTTCCGGCTGATTTTATCATCGTTGTGATAAACGTAACGTTTAGTAAATATGCCACTATTTAATCAGTAATCCAATTGCTACCGCTGTATATATAAACATAGTACCTTTCGATGTATCGCGTAATTAATCAATTAAGCTATCGACACGCGGCCACACGACACGCGGAAAACTTGACACGCGCGGCGTGCGAACTTCTCGGGACAACGATAGTTTTTGTAAAGATCAGGGGCGAACAAAACCGGTCTCTGCGTGGATCGGTAGATATCGGAGAGGATCGGAGAGGATATCGCCGAGGATATCGTAGAATATCATCGGATATCGGAGGGAGGAATCGAGAGACTCGAACACGGCAGCTATCTAGTTTCTAGATGGGGAGGATTGGCTGTTTGCTGCGATCACCGCCCCTCCGGACGCCATTTTGCTTGATAGGAACCATGGTGAACCGTGCTTCACTTAGAAGCAGACCAATTTATTTTTACATGAAATTTTGGAAGCTTCGGGAACGTTCTGTTTTTGTTACTAAGCCTACCAGGGCCGGTTAAAATTTTGATTTGTGCATATAGGTTTAGTGTTAAGCATTCGTGTTGACTGGAGAATTAGACGTTGTCATTTAGAATTAAAAAGAAAATTCTTTTAATGTTTATCTTTGTTTTAAAATTAATGTTTCGCGTGGCGTCAGAAAGATATCGTGTTCGTCTTAAAAATAAATATTAAAAATTGAAAGATTTTGCTATTGAAATCAGAATATTTCGTTGCCATTTTAGAAATGTCCAATATTTGCTATTTTATTTTTACAAGCCCCTCCAGTC
This sequence comes from Lasioglossum pauxillum, assembly GCA_933228785.1. Classification (NCBI taxonomy): domain Eukaryota; kingdom Metazoa; phylum Arthropoda; class Insecta; order Hymenoptera; family Halictidae; genus Lasioglossum; species Lasioglossum pauxillum. The sequence continues at coordinate 33,981,058 of OW121705.1, read as the reverse complement.
AACAAAAGCCTTTCCTCTTTCAATTTCCGCGAAGCTAGACGAGATACAAAAATGAAAAACTGCCCTAAACTTCCGAAATAATTCGCACGCAGCCCAAAATATAAATGGCGTCCCGGATAACTACCCCCCAATTTCTCTCGAGCGACGATCGCAGCAAATAAGTCGAATCATCGTTGAAGCCTAAGCGTCGCAGAAGTGCACCGATCGACCACGGAAAAAAAATCAAAGTGACGGACGTCGTCTCGCGCTAGATAAATGAGAATAGATAGATTTTATTTATTGTTTCCTAGGGATCCTACACGACACACACTGTACCAAGCGGCCAGTAGCGGGCACTGCCGCGGAGACTTCCTTTTTCTCGTAGAGTCGAACGATCGAAAACAAAGAAAAGTCGCGAATTCCAATTTGACGATTGATCGACACGATGAACCGACAAACATGTTGAACCTCGAGAAACGCACGTTCTCACAGCGTTCTACTGAAAATCGTTCCCGAGGCTCATCGATCAGATTGTCGGTTGATTCTTCTCTTCGGTTGTACATATTATACATTGTATACCTTATTTTCGTAGCATGCGCGTCGATTTCTCTTGTACGGCCAGGAGTTGTTTGTTTCTTGCGAACTGAGGGGATGATACTGAAGAGATTAGGGAGCGGGACACACTTTTTTCTACGCGACCTCTCCCACCCACCCCCCAACCCCCCACCCGGAGAAAACATTATACATTGTACACACATACATCGAAACACATTATCGAATGCGTTTTACAGTCCCCACCCCCACCCCCTCCCCAGCCTCGGCGCGATGGCAACGACACACGACGAACCCACAACTAATTACACTCCTAAGGGCGAAACCAGATTTACAATTGTAATTATGTATAAACTGAATGCTATGATGTATGATATTATAGATCGATTATAAAGAACATTCATCACTATGAAAATAAATACCTATCGAAATCAATATGCTGATGTCTTTGCTCTCCACCTGATCGTTCCTATTCTCGCCCAACCACTGTGGATTTTGCACATTTAATTAGTTAATTAATTATTTATTTATTGATGCCATAAACCTAGTTTGGTTTATATAGCATACATTACTATAACACTTTACAAAAAAACAGAAAAGTATGTAACGTAATATATATAAAGTGGAATTATGTAGTATAAACGGTTGGCGCTAAATCCTAATCTTACATTTCTTTGAGAAAGTTAAAAGTAAACATTAGCGTTGTAAGGTCTTGTATTTTGCACATTTATGAGAAGCCTTAAAAGATAGCTCTGAGAAGTAATACTTCAGAAAATTGCATAAAATAAAAGGTGGGGGGTTACTCTATTTTTTATCGCATTTTTTGTATTGTAGTTTTAGTTATATTATAATTTTAATTCCAAAAGTGGGAGGCTAACTTTATGACAGAAACTGGAGGGTGCATTTCAACCCCTATTCCATTTTATTTACGATGGTAAACCTACTTATTAATGTTAAATAGTCGATGTTCCAAATAAAGTACCATTTTAAATAAACGATGAACATAATGCAATAATTTGATTTAGAAAATCTAGAACAAAATAGAGATCAAGACTACTTTTGTATCAAGACTTTCATCATAGACACATTGGATCGTTAAAATAAAAATTTTCTAGCCGAATTACAAGAACGAGTGAATCAGAAATTTATTTTCTTCCTTATCTTCACAGTGGATTGAAAGTAGAACATTTTAAAATTCCTGTTTTTACTGTTTTAAATTATAAATACATAAAATCCAGCAATGACCGAATATTTCGCCGAGCTCTGGTCGAGAGTTCCATAGATCGCGAAGCGGTGCTTGGCAATCGAGGATTCCTCGAATTCCTCGATCCCGCTCGCTCGCAGATCGTCCCGCGTGCGGTCAGATGAAAAACCGTGGACCCCGCCTACGACCTCGAACGGCTCTCTCGGGTCCGACCTCGTTTTCTGCGAAAGAAATCTGCGAGGGACGCCGAACGCTTCAGCTCGTTTATCAGGGATCTCGCGGGCGTGCACGCGCACGCCTACCAATCCTGGTGCCACGAGGAGAGTCGAGATTCCCCGCACCACACCAGTGGAAGGGGGAAAGGTGTTCCAAAGGTTTAAGGTTTAAGGTTGCCTGAAATTCGCGACGCACCTCGCCCGGGCTCGCGCAAACAAACGAAAAAGGGGATCAGGCGGCTGACACCGGGGCCTAGATAATTAGAAGTGTCCCGGCCTGGGATCACCCGGTAAGGAGATCGTTAATTACGTGTACGTACTGGCTATACCTGAACTGAACTGGACTCGGCTGGATCTGCTTTTTCTTCCTTTAGCTGACCTGGGTGTCTTGCTGAATCCAACGGGATGAGTTAAACTGCTTTAATAGCTCGGCCAGAGTGGATTAGCACCTTCGATGCAACGATCAGGAAGGGTCGCAACCTACTAATGGAGATGATCTTCGACTCTCTGGATTTAGGGTGGAGACCGGTTCAAATTAGGATTTCGCTCGTATTGATAGTATCGGGTTAATCATTTGTATGTTGATAAATAAATTTTTAATATTAGTAATTAAGGTGAAGTGCCCTGTGCCTGGACAGCATGTTTTTCTATTTTAAATTTTATCACTTTAAATAAACAAAAACAATTTCTTAAGAGTTGTAACATACAGTTCAGAGTTTGTAAAGTAATTTAAAATAAAAAAATCATTGTTTAGGTTAATATCTTAATTGTATTAACAAGAATAATTCAAACCTATAGTTGGACATATTAAATCCAATCTAAGCTAGTACCTGGATAGAAGTAAAGCCTATATCGGGACAAATTCAATTTACGAGTTGATCGAGCGAACATAACCTAAAACGTTGGTTGGTGGCGCTGTTGCGCATGACGAATAGAAGATGCTTTGCGTAATATGTAGTCTTCTTATCATAGATTATAGTATTGTATTATTTAACCAAATATATATTTATTTTCATTTACTGTTTTAATAAAACTTGTCATAATACAACTTTTAAGGTTAGGTAGTAATACTGATAGATTTAAGATGTAAACATAAAGTATTATTAACGTCACAACCGGAATACATTTTCTACATACGTTATTCAAGCTAATAGAAGACTAATTATACGTACATGTAGTTAAATAATTTCCAAACAATGCGTTGATTTTATTCAGAAACACGTGTCCGGCTTCAGGCGTAAGCACATTGCGTATAAGCTTAGAGTGGGACAGCTACTGTCATCGCGTCCCAGTATGGAGTACTTATATTTGAAAACAGTCCTAATCTTGGACATCTAATATTTGGATTAATAATTATTATTTACGTTAAGTTTGATTGCCAATTTATTTTAAAATATCAATATTATTATGCGTGATAATTATTTTTTGTCTGAGGGCTTAAATTATATCTTTTTTTCTAACAAAAGTTCGAACTATAAATGCACATGATCGCATGTAAATAGACTATTTTGTATACTGTTTTCAGATGAACTTTGAATTCATTTTTAAATTTCAATTGATGTCTTAATGAAATAATATTCACACCTACTTGTAGCTAAGGCCTCAGAATATATAATATAATTATTTAATCTCTTAATTACTGATTTTTACTATGAAAATTCAATTGCCCAGATTTAGGTATCACTTTTGGACTGTCCAGACTTAGGGCACTTCACCTTAGTAGACAGCGGATCTCTTTATGCAACATAAAAATTTTCCACCTGAATTACAACAAAAAACCGGAGTAATATAAAAATTTATTTTCTCTCTTAATATGTTCGATAGGTCGAAAATGATATAAAAGTTAATGTTTTAAATTACGCCTACTCATTTTTGTCCTAAATGCATGAAATCCGCTGTCTAGTAATTAGATGCGAATTTGTATTAATATTTTATTCATCTTTATCCATAACTTTTTTCGTTTAAAAAATTCATAAATTTTGGCTAATTCAGAATTCAAAAATAAAATTTATCAGAAATAGTACTGCAATGATGACGCGTGGTTGACGATCAGACTTTGATAATTATGTGGTACCAAATTTTTCCAAACTTTGCAATATATTGTACATCATCTAGTAAACTAATCTATTTGGAAGAAAAGCTGAAGTTGTTTGGTCCATTAATAAAGAAGTTATTATTATAAAACAGAGTTGTTGTTGCCCTACGTTATTACCCACTATTACCCTAATGTTTCCTAAGTATTCTAAACAGGTTAATATACAGGTTAATAATAAACCTCTATGGGAATATCGACTTATATAATCTCGTAGCAAGTTCTGAAGTAAAAAAGAGGGAGCAGGTTGAACCGCGAAGTGTTGAAGAGAATACAAAATAATAATTGATGTTTTAAAGATTCGAAACTACCAGAGAGTACCCCTCAAATCGTCGCTCGCAGACTCAAAAATGGGAGGTTGGCAAAGTGTGGAGGCCGAGATAAATGGATTTGACGTGGCTCGGTGTCGAGTACGCGTACTCAGCCACCTAGGACTTTACTACCACCTCTCCTGTTATTCGCGCACGACAGGTGTAGCGTGGGAGAGAACGTGGAAAGGTGAGGTGAGAGGAGGGGGCAAGGCACGCCGGGTAGACGGTCAGAGAAAACGAGAGAGAAGGAGAAAAAAGAGAGAAGAAGAGGCTAGGAGGCACGAGGCGAAGAAAAAGGAGAAAATGAAAGATAAAGAACGAGAAGGCGGTCTTCGGTTAACGTTGGCTCGCCCATCGATCCCCCTGCACCCCCGTCTTCTGTCCAACACCCCCTTTGAAACCGCCCCCGTGCCACGAAACCCTAAGCTTTTGCTACTTTTGCTAGTTGCCGGCGCTGCAACCACGACAATGAAACTCCGGGATTTATTCGTTCGAGTTTACAAGATGGATCTGAGCCTGTTGTTAGGGACCGTCTTAATGGACGGCGCTTAGAGCATGCTGCAGCTTTCGAGGACCTGTTACCGAAGAGAAAACTGTTCTTTAAAAACTAAGAGCATTTCTCTCTTTAAATTATTCTCTCATTCTATCATACATGTTTCGAATCTATTAAAATCAAATGGTTGTTAATAAGTATAAGGAATAAGCCGTATTTATTTGTAAAACAAGACACACGGATAACCAGTCGTGACAGACGTGTTTGTCGCGGGAGCTCGTTTCGATCTGATCTTCTTTTATAATTCGTTGGCAATTACAATTTAAGAATTCTTCTGTTCCGATTCTCTATTTTATAAATTTAACTATACATACGGTTGTCTGTTAATACACACACGTACATGCATACAATACACACATCATTCGTACTTTAACCCTATATAAGTAACGTGTTAAATTGCATTTATTTTCACTAAATCTACCAATGAGAAAAATAAATTGCTGGGCAAAAATCTATTAAAAAATTCTCATATTCCAACTTGGCCATTTCAAATTTACTAAAATTAAACATTTGCCAGCAAACAGCGCAGTAAGCTGGAATTTATTTTTACTAAATTTAATCAGACATATCCAGAAAAATTGACAAATAAATTTGTTAAATTCGTTATTAAAATTGTCCGCCTCCAAAAAGATAGAAAATTCGTCGACATCGTAGTATTTCTCCAATATTTTGACCAATCCCGTACGATCTCGCACACAGATAATGAAAATAGTGGGTGGATCGTCACCACACCGGTTCATAGCATCGAATCAGATTGAAACGAGCCGTCATTAATCATTTTTAAACGGCACGCGCCTCGGTGGCTCGCGATCACGAGGAATTTCACGCCGGGAAGGTTACAGTCTTCGCGGGGCCGTTTAATGCCCGGGTAATTAAAATTCTGCCCGCTTAAGGGGTAGCATTATTATTGTTTGTAGGAAATAACACATAATATACTTTATGCAGAGCAACGACGCCATCTATTGTATACGCATTACACTCATATGTATAACGAATTGTCTTCATGTACGCTGTTTAGACAGTCGCTTCGCAACCTTCTTATAGTAAACACAGAACTATTATAATAAAGACACTGCGTTTAGAGTAATTTGAGGTTATCTCATTTACATTACCAACAGGTTATGGGCCCAGGGCGTTCAGAAAATATTAAGGTATACGCCCAGAGCGAAATTAAAGTTATCGCGCAGTACAGTATTCAGTAAAGTCTTGTGTCTCGCGAAAGTACAGTGTAAAAGCAACACGACAAATAACGCGAGCACGTGAGAAAAGAAAAATTTTGTCAAACATGGCGGAAGTAACACGTGTAGTGATAACAAAATTAAACAATGATAATTATCACTCATGGAAATTTAAGGTTGAACTATTGTTAATAAAAGAAGGCTTGTGGGAATCTATCGCGCAAATTCGACCAGCGACTCCGGATGCGAATTGGTTAAACAAGGACGGCAAGGCCAGGGCCACGATCGGCTTGCTCGTGGAAGATGACCAATTAATACATATCCGAACGGCTACAAGTGCTAAGGAAGCCTGGAAAGCACTGCAGGAGTATCATCAAAAATCCACATTATCAAGCAAGGTATTTTTATTGAAAAGTCTATGCAATGTAAAGCTTGAGGAAAATGGCAATATGGAAGACCATATCAACCGCATGGTCGATTTACACAATCGGTTAATCGCCATCGGGGAAATAATTAAGGAAAATTTATTTATTGCCATGATATTATGTAGTTTGCCGGAATCATATAATAGTTTGATAAATGTGTTCGAAAGTAAGTCAGATACAGAGTTGACGTTGAGCTTAGTTAAAGGAAAATTAATAGACGAATATCGTAGGAGACTGAATTGCTCCTCGAATGCGGCAGCCATTTCTGATACAGCATTAAAAATTCAAAATGGCCACACGTCGAAACAGGAATTTACAACTGGTTCAAACGAATGCTATTTTTGCAAAAGAAAGGGACACATGAAAAAACAGTGTCGCAAATATCAAATTTGGAAAGAAAAAAGGGAAAAGGCAAACAATGTAACAGAATGCAACAATAATGAATTATGTTTCAGTATAAATTCAAGCAGTTACGATCCAGATATATGGTATATTGACTCAGGCGCAACTAGTCACATGACTTGCGAAAAGAATTTTTTCAAATCTATCAACGCTAACGACAAAAACAGCGTCACGGTAGCAAACGGAAAAGAAATCAAAGTTGAAGGTATAGGAACAGGTAGTATCAAGTGCATTAACGAGTTCAATAAAGAAAGATGCATTACCTTAAAAGACGTGCTATATGTTCCCGAGTTATATGGTAATTTATTGTCAGTAAAGAAAATATCTGATAACGGTTTTAAGGTTGAATTCTCTGAAAATAAATGTAATATAATAAAGAATAAAGAAATAATTGCAACTGCTTACAGTTCAGGAAATCTGTATAAATTAAAAACGAAACATGAGGCGTTTGTTACAGTAAATAACCATAAAGAAAATTGCATTCACTCATGGCATAAGAGGTTAGGACACAGAGATCCAGAAGCCATTTACAGAATGTTTAAAGAAGGATTGGCATCTAACATAAGGATTGAAAAATGCGCAATTAAGGAAGTATGTGAAACATGCATTCAAGGAAAGATGGCCAGGAAACCATTCCCAAAGAATTCGGAAAGATCTAAGGATATACTCGATATAGTTCATACAGATGTATGCGGGCCCATGCAGACTGCCACCCCAAGCAATAAAAGGTATGTGCTCTCACTAATAGACGATTACAGCGGATACACAGAAATTTATTTACTATCGCATAAATCGGAAGTATGCACAAAAATTAAGGAATACGTAGCATTTACAAAGAACAAATTTAACAAGAAACCGAAAATCATAAGGTCAGATAGAGGAGGAGAATACGTAAATGGTGAGCTAATAAAATATTTAAAGAGCGAAGGGATAAAGATGGAACTCACTGCACCATATTCACCTCAACAAAATGGTACAGCTGAAAGAAAAAACCGATATCTTGTTGAAATGACTAGGTGCATGCTAATTGAGGGCAAGCTCGCGAAATGTTATTGGGGCGAGGCAATAACAACGGCTAATTTTATTCAGAACAGATTACCTTGCAGGTCACGGAATAAGACTCCATACGAATACTGGAATTCAGTTAAACCAAACTTTAAAGGATTATATACTTTTGGTTGTATAGCATATGCACAGATTCCAGATCAACAACGACGAAAATTGGATAATAAAGCCAAAAAATTAATTTTTGTAGGATACAGTGAACAATCAAAAGCATACCGATTGTTAGACCCCAAAACAAACAAAATAACAATAAGCAGAGATGTTATATTTCTAGAAAAAGCAGATAAACAGGAGGGGATTAATAAAGACTTGCAAGAAGAAAGTCCAATCGAAACGGAAGTTGAAATGGAAAGTACGAATGAACAAACAGATGAAGTAACACAATCCGAAACGGAAGGTGAAATGGAAAGTACAAATAAACAAACAGGTGCAGTAACACAATCCGAAACGGAAAGAAGAAATGAAAAAGAAAACGATAATTTAAGGAGATCGGACCGTCACAACAAGGGTGTACCACCTATGAGATTAGGTAGTCATGCAGGTATTATAAGGGAAAATGAGACTGAACCAAAATCGTTTGCGGAAGCTCTATCAGGAAAGAACAAACGAGAATGGCAAGCAGCTCTCGACGAAGAATACAACGCTCTTATGGCAAATAAAACATGGGAACTAACAGAACTTCCAAGAGGACAAAAATTGATTGGCTGTAAATGGGTATTTAAAATAAAGCGAGACACCAATCAAAACGTCATAAGATATAAAACAAGATTAGTTGCCCTTGGATGTAATCAACAATATGGAATTAATTATGAAGAAGTCTTTGCTCCAGTGGTAAGGTATACAACTCTCAGAATATTCTTGATTGTTGCAGGGAAAGAAAATTTAAGAATAAAACACTACGACATAAAAAATGCTTTTCTAAATGGAGAACTAAAAGAAATAATCTACATGAAACAACCCGAGGGATACAAGATAAAGGATCAAGAGCATAAAGTACTCAAATTAACTAAAAGCATATATGGATTGAAACAGTCGGCAAGTAATTGGAATATTTGCATTTCCACAAAATTAAAAAATTTGGGTTACACACAAGGTGAAACAGATCAGTGTCTATTCATTAAACAGAATGCTAATATCAAAACCTACGTAATTATTTATGTAGACGATATTCTCATTGCGTCTAAAGATACGAACGAAATTTTAAAATTCGAAAAGGAAATTTCAGACACGTTTACAATATCAAAACTAGGAGAAGTAAAGGAATATTCAGGCATACAAGTAGAGAGAGACAAGGAAGGAGTAATATATATACACCAAAAGAAATATATTAAACAGATGTTGGAAACAAATGGGTTAACAGAAGCAAAAGGTTCAGAAATACCAATGGATACTGGATATAGAAAAATAGAAGAAGCGAAACCTTTACAAGACGTTGTGAAATTCCAGAGTCTAGTCGGAAGCCTATTGTACGTCGCAGTATGTACCCGACCAGACATAATTGCAAGTATAAATATACTGAGCAGAAAATTGAAAGAACCAACAGAAACCGATTTAAACGAGGCCAAAAGAACCGCAAGATATTTAAAAAGTACCATGGATTATAAACTAAAATTGGAATATAATCAAAAGGAAGAACTAACAGGATACGTGGATGCGGACTGGGCAGAATGCAGAATATCTCGTAAATCAAATACTGGATATCTATTTCAATACAATGGAGGCACTATAAGTTGGGCATGCAGAAAACAAACATGCACGGCCCTATCATCAACTGAAGCAGAGTATATTGCTCTCAGCGATGCTTGTCAAGAAGCACTTTGGCTCATAAAATTGTTTAAGGATTTCGAAATTAAAATTGAGCCACCGATTAAATTACACGAGGACAACCAAAGCTGTATACAAATAGTGGAAAATCGAAATTATAGTAAACGGACGAAGCATATTGATACGAAATACCATTTCGTAAAGGATCTAAAGGAAGGTAATATAATCAAATTAATTTACTGTAATTCAGAACATATGATTGCAGATTTATTGACTAAGCCACTAGAAAGAATAAAATTGAGGAGACTATCGGCAAAAATCGGATTGCAAAGGACGAAGGATGCTGGCGACGTTGAGGAGGGGTGTAGGAAATAACACATAATATACTTTATGCAGAGCAACGACGCCATCTATTGTATACGCATTACACTCATATGTATAACGAATTGTCTTCATGTACGCTGTTTAGACAGTCGCTTCGCAACCTTCTTATAGTAAACACAGAACTATTATAATAAAGACACTGCGTTTAGAGTAATTTGAGGTTATCTCATTTACATTACCAACATTGTTGAGAACTCCCGGGGCAATGATTGCAATAATTGTCTTGACGAATGCTGCCGCGATTTTTTTGCCCACGTTCCCGTAAGCCAGTTCTCGTTAAAGCTAATTGCGAGATTTGGGAGGGCAACTTCGAATTGCATCAATTCAAGTTGTTTGATCCACGCGAAATTTATTTAATTATTTCTGGTGCGAACGTCTCTGCAATTTCGATAATTACAGAATGAAAAAGGCGAGTCCGATTTCTGATGTTAAAACAACGTTAAAAATAATAATAAAGCATTGAACGTGTCACCTAAAATTTTTCAATAAAAAATATGAACAAAAATGCACACCATTAAGACAATTTTTTTAGTTTATTAAACGAATTTTTGTTCGGTTCCAGCACCTTGTGCATGGTGTAGAATATTTATACTTCGCAATCTACTTATCGCTCTACTCTTAATAAGTTCATTTCGCCATAAATTGCTGTCGGTGTCGTTCCCATTGAAACGGCACACCCAGTATAAGGGATACGTCCATTTCCATGTCCACATAATTTGGTTAAACAGAAGCTCATGCAAATATAGGCAGAACGGACGTAAGTACAGGCTGTGAATGTTAATTCGCTGCGACAACAAGGGCGCGGAAAGCTTCTTATCAAAGTCTTTACCAATTCCTGGCCACTCGAGGTTTAAGGAAACGCAGGACTCGCCCGAGGGACAATGAATTACCGGGTTCCGGAGCCACCGGGCGAAATTACTTGGAAATTACCTGCAAATTATAACATCCGAACGGCGCACGATCACGACAAAGTTGTAACGAGCCATCGTAACTTCACGCAACCTGAAACCTGTCGCATTTCGTTGCCACGACAGACCACTTTCGCGGAGAATGAAGGCACACCTGCGCACATATAGATCGATATCGGGCTGATTAGACACCTCGTGATTGCGAGCCGTGGCCGCATACCACTGAGACACCGAAAAAATATGGTCCCGTTGACAGGAAGTCCTTTAGACTCGAGATAATCGAATTCGAGTTTGTTAATAGCTCTTCAACGATTCTAATTATTTCTTTATGAAAATTTTACGGTCGTATTCGTGAGAATTTTCTGGTTCAAATGAGTCCTCACACTTTGTAATTTATTTGCTCGTTTCATTCACGATTTTGTAGAACCTTGATTATTCGAACGAATGTCTGAATTGTCAGGTTTTAAGAAATGATTCAATCTAATATTGTTTTTATCGGTTCGGACAGCAGAGGTTCGATTCTATCGTGGATTAAACGAGTTAACGTGATCCAAATTGTGTCGTGTTTGATATCATTTCTTTCGCAAAGCTGTCACGAATAAGATGATGAATGTTTCCTTTAAAAAAGAAAGATTAATTGAAAGCCTTCATTATTCGAACGACAGTCGAGTGCACTTTCAGTTCAGGGAAACAGCTTTTAATTTGCTAATTAACTCGTTAAAGCGTTTTTACCGCTGAAAAATTGTACAGCCGCCGCATATTGACCACAGTGTATTAAAATGTAATCGTCGGTTTCCCGATGTAGGCCGATAATTTTTAATTTCGAGCGACGTATTAACGGTAATTCGAGTCGTGTGAAAAAAATTACAACGACACTTTCCGTACGGGTGCTCGCGAATGCGTTAACGATCACGTAATAACGCTAAAGGTGGGCAAGTTCTGCTGCAATTAATGGCCGTTAGGCTCGCTCCGGACGGCAATAAAGCGACGTCATTACCGTAATAAAGACGCTGCTTCCTTGGCGACGGCTGTCATCTGCGATTTCGTCGATGCTTCAATAAAAAAGATCTGCGGAACTGATTATTTCGGTTTAATAAAATTAATGAAAACACACAAGATACAATATTAAATGCAATGTGTAAGATACAATTATCTTCGGTTTCTAAAAATGAAGAAACAGATCTGCACGTTCGAAAATCTCAAAAATAAATTGAAATTGCAAGTTTCAGCCTAACAGCTGCTGACATTAGCAGCTGCAGTTTTCGAGCAGTCGTTTGATCGAGCATCGATTCGAATTGTAGCCGGCTAGTAACAAAAGCGGCGAACCGATTAGAAGCGCCGCGACGATCGGCAACGGTGTCTGTGATCGATAGATCCTCGAGGAACGATAAGAGTTTTGCTCGCGAGCGGTACAGGTCCCTCGCTACTACTATACTGCGAGGCCGGATGGGACGCGACATGTGCACGACGCCGAAATTGCCGTGGCGATTTTTATCTGGCCGAGATACGAGGGGCCGATATTCACGGTTCGACATGGAAGTTCGCCTGCGGCGGTCTGATTAAACGACCGGAGCGGGCTACACGCTTCTAACGTGTATTTAGAACAAGCCTGTACGCCCTGTACGTCGACGGGGACCGTGTACCTGCTCGTACCACGCCGATTAGGTGTACCGATCCCGGTGCAGATTATTTCATTCCGATCCTTGCTCTTCGCGCGTTTCCTGTCTCTTCTATGGACGACCGACACACGTCTCGACTAGATGCTTCTTGGCAATTTATTTTCAACGATACGCTCGACCGATTCTTTTCAAATTGTAGGGCTATTTTACTGTATTATCGATGTAACTATAGAAATTTTTTTGGATCGTTAGAACTGAAGACGAAGTTGCTATAGTCGCTTATGTCTTGACGCGTGTCTTGAGGGCATAGCCTAATGTAAACTGATTTTTGGGAATTTATTTCGAGCTTTGGGTTCGAATGATCTTATTTAAATTGTGGGATTATTTCACTACATTATTGAGGTAACTGTAGGAATTTTTTTGATTGGATAGAACTGCAGACAAAGTTGCTATAGTCGCTTATGTCTTGTCGCGCGTCTTGAGGGCTTAGCCTAATGTAAACTGATTTTTGAGAATTTATTTGGAACTTTGGGTTCGATCGATCTTATTTAAATTATGGGGCTATTTCACTTTATTATTGAAGTAACTGTAGGAATTTTTTTGGTTGGATAGAACTGCAGACAAAGTTGCTATAGTCACTTATGTCACACCCTTGTCGCGCGTCTCGAGGGCTTAGCCTAATGTAAACTAATTTTTGAGAATTTATTTTAAACTTTGGTCTCGATCGATCTTATTTCAATTGTGGGGCTATTTTACTATATTATTGAAGTAACTGTAGGAATATTTTGGCTCCATAGAACTGCAGACAAAGTTGCTATAGTCACTTGTGTCTTGTCGCGCGTCTTGAGGGCTTAACCTAATGTAAACTGATTTTTGGGAATTTATTTTGAGCTTTGGGTTCGATCGATCTTATTTAAATTATGGGGCTATTTCACTTTATTATTGAAGTAACTGTAGGAATTTTTTTGGTTCCATAGGTCTGCAGATAAAGTTGTTATAATCACTTACGTCACATCCTTGTCGCGCGTCTCGAGAGATCAGTCTAATGTTAACTGATTTTTCAAAATTAATGGAATCAATCTGTTGAACCGATCTTTTCCCAATTATTGTAATAATTTATGATGCTATTGAACTATCTAAAACAATGTTTGTTGATCCAGCAATGCATAAACAATGCTGCTATAACAACAATTAATAATTTTTCGGTCGGTTTAAAAGACTTCCGGGATTGCAGGGAGCCCGGAGTAGGATTCTTTATTACCATAAGGTAAAGAGAATTCAAAGGCTTAATTAATAAATTAGAAGTTGCAAGTGCAAGGAGGAAGATGACGCGCGCGAAGATTGAGGCGGACGGTTTGACAACAGGTCTTACTTGTAAATCAATTTATTAGTAGACGGGCGCGAAGGGCGGGTTCTCAAGTGGGGCTTATTAAAATTCGGGACACGCGGTTTTAACGATCGGGGACGGTGAAGAAGGTGTGCAGAAGGAGACAAGATATAGGTCGATAAAGCGCAGGTATGATGGAGCACGTTGACCGAGTCCGGAACCCGTCGTGGATCTGTTACAAATTGCGAAACATAAATGCTAATGATAATACGGAGGCCGGTTCACTTTCAGACATTAGCTTACGAAGAGCTTATAAAAAGATAGAGCTAATTATAATTGCAGACTGGGCCGCTGCTGGACGCAATTCCGTATTAAAAGGGTCGCTCTAATGACTTTACCCGATTTTAATGAATTTCAATTTAGACAATTTAGGAAGAAAAATTTAGTAAGTTCATTATCGACAGGAATAAGATAAAAATTAATATCAATTCCCTTCTTCTGCTGTTTTCAATTAACCTACCTTTTAGTGATGAATACTGAGCCGATTTTATGCATTTTTATGCATTTACAGTAGAAATTAGAATTTCAAAACTACTACGAAAAAAATTTTTGATTTTACAGAAAAAAAATTTAAAAACCACTACAGTATTTGGATTATTAAAGCTATTAACAAAAGCAATACATTTGTAAAGCTTATTTGTTGTAATCGTGACAGAAGATTTTTATTTTACATAAAAACCTAGAGATTAGACGTTGCCTTATAAAAATGACAAAACTGGATTTACTCGAATTTTGCAGTACGTGAAATAAAATTAAAACCAAAAGATGTTAGGTTAGGTCACTTCTTATATGTCCCTAAGTGAAACTTATTTTCATGGATTATACCATATTTTACCAACATTGGTTTTAAGAGAATCGATTGTCGAAACCGCTAAAAACAAAAGCACAAATACACATACATTTGGTAATAATCGCAGCAATAATTAAACGGAGAATTCGATGCGCGAACAAAGAAATTGATTCACGTTTATTTGGCTCGCGTTGATCCTCGATCCTGTGGCCCGAAATCAAATTACGGTAATCTCGATTCCGATGATCGATACACTGATTGTTTGCTAATGGCAGCTAGCAGGTGCAACGGACGCTCACAGGGAGAGAGGGATGGCCGACTGCTGGCCATCTCGGACAACGCGAAACCGTGACCACATTACTTTTTCGCATTACGCAAATCACTCGTAATTCATGCTTCTTTTCATCCAGTCCTCCTTTTTACACTTAATTGGTCGCCGATCAATTTCTTGTCGTCTTTTTCCTGTGCTACGTGTTCGAATTTATTTTTCTCTCTTCGGTGAATGAACACAATTCGCAGTAACCCTTTAACCAGTGTACTGGGGTCTCTCGTGACCCCGACAAAAGTTCTGGACACTAACTTTCGCCACTGTGCAGTTCTTATTAATTTTTGAGGAACCTATTAAAAGAAAATGCAGAAGACAAATTTTTGAAAGTCCAAAATCAGAATACAGTAAACCTTGATCTAAGAAAACGGAAACCGTAGGATCTACCTAAAACGAATATCCCCTCGACATCGAATATTGGTGTGAACCACTACTAGTCCAATTACAAAACTTCTTTACTTTTCATTATTTGTTTATGGGACTTTCGTCAACTTATTCGTGGCATTTTTCTTGTTAAAATGACACTAAACACGATATGATTGGAATCGTATTTATGATGTAAGAAAGAGCACGGATCCAAGGGTTTTTCTTAGATAAAGGCTTTACGTGGATAATGTGAATTTAAGAATGCAACGACGGCACATGAAAGAACGTGTTTCCGGAACGAGAAGGTGCAGTTGCATCGTGCACTGTCGGCGGGAGCCATTGGCTGGAACGTTGATAGCGAGGCTAATATCCTGGGACCCGCGAGCATTATCGTCCGGCGCAGGGTTGATAGTGAAAGGTTCTAAGGTTCTGAAGGTTTCTTAGGAGCGAGCCTGGTGGACGTTTCTCAGCGGAGGACGGGCCGGATTACGTGGAATTGATGTAGCGTTACGAACACCGCGACGGCTGTAATGGATGTACCGCTGGTGGTGGTGCACGATAAGCCGGCCAGAATGGATGCACTTTTCACGCATGTAGCGTTCAAGCTCGCGGCGATGCACTTCTACCGCGCTGCTGCAGGTGGTCTCCTTGTAATTGTGCTCACTTCTCTCTTGTGACAGAGCCGAGGCTTGTATCGCGCCGAATGAAACGCTCACCTGGACAGGTTGACTACTTGATGCAACGCCACCCTCGCCTTCACCTTTCTGTCATTCCTGCTGTCATTCCACGATTCCTACACTCTGGCAATCAATCATTTTTATACTGTCCCAGCAATCAATTACTTTTTCATCGAATTGTTTTCTCGAGTGGCACTGTTTCGCAAGGCTGACTGTCATCTTGATGGAGACTGCAGGCTGGGTCAGGTGGACCCGAACCACTAGGTGGACAAATTCTCCCTCCGATTATAACGGGTACCAACTTTCGATTACGCTTTACAAATTTTTTACCACGAAAAACGTGGAGCGCATGCAATAGATAATTCATGCATGAACAGTTCACCTAAGTCACTAATAATTTTAGTGCACTGCAAATGATATGAACTGTTGTGTGAGTTTTCTCAACGGCAGATACTCTCTACACTCGTTACTATTATCTTACGCCCACTTTTTTCGTTTTAAATCTTACAAGTATTTTCATAGCTATTAAAAATTCACAATCACAAATTTTCAGGGCTATCTGTATGGGGTTAGGAATCTATATGGGGCTAGGAAAAATTATTTTATACTTTTTAGTCCGTTTTTTAAACATGATATTTTTTTAAAATCTATTTTTATTTAAATTATTTTATACTTTTCAGTCCCTTTTTTAAACGTGGGGTTTTTAAAAAATTTATTTTATACTTTATAGTCCGATTTAAAAACGTGGTATTTTTAAAAAATGTATTTTTGTTTAAATAAGTATTTATATTTTTGTCAACAAGTAGGAAAAGTTATTGTAGCTTTTTATGGGCTTGCATGATCATTCATTTAAGTTAAAAGCACCAATATTTGACCACCTAAGAAAAATTCTGTGCGTGAATATATGTATGTGAATAAATGCCTTTAACCTTTATTGAATAGGAAGACTCTATACGTGAAAATGCTGTTTGAGTTTCTCAAATGAACATCTTAAATTTAGAATAATTGCATTTTTCAAATTTTATAATTGTGTCGGAAGTTGACCATTCTTAAAAACGAGAAAGCTACATGCAGTTTTAGAAATTGTTGCTGTCTTCATCATTTTCGCTGATTCATCTCACCTGTAACCTGGTCGAAGATTTATTGGGCAATCTCGTTTATTAAAAGTTCTACGATTTCGGCAGAAAGTTGATCGGTTTGGCCGAATGCTCGCTCGATCGGCTTCATGTTCGAGCCCACCTGTCCTACCCGGTGGGAAGCAGCAAGCCCGAGGAGACGTGGCACCGGTATGAACGCCAGCGTGTACAATATCGCTTCGGAGCGGGCCTGTTTCTTGGTCGGCGGTCATTATATAGTAGTAAATATCGTAACGACCGGCGTTGGTCAGCTTGAACCGGCCCCTTCTAACTTGCAACCGCTAACCACGAGTAATTATGTAATTGCCGAAGAATTACTTACCGGACTGGACGGACCCGCGGCCCGTCATTCAGTGACATTCCGTCCTTTTTACGAGGCTCTGAGTGCAGGGTCGTGCATAGACACCGAGGCCGAAGACACTCGGCTTGCATCGTCTCCTCCGGAGTGCACTCTTTCTCCTCCACGGGATCCTCTCGTATTTTTCCTCATCCCTTCGACTCATTGTCTTTCCCTCTATCTTCTTCTCTTTCTCGTTTTTCTCTCTTTCTCTCGCGTGATAGCTCGACGTTGGACTCTCGCGGCAGCTGTTCGACCATAGGTTGTAACTAACTCGTTCCCCTGGTTTTATACCGGCACTTTTCTAATTTCGACCGTGAGAGACCGCCGAGAGAGAAACAGAGAGAGAGAAGATCGTTTTACTGCCGAACAGGCAAGATGCAATTGCATCTGGCGCGATCATTCCCAGAGAAATCCTGCACCCCCGGCCGCGGGCTAATTTTCTGCGACCGATTTCGCCCGGCTCTGTGTTTTGCGTTTTCGGACTGCCAGACAAACTTCGATCTCTGCAGCGTTGTCTACAAAGCAGACCAATATGCCTCAGTTAAAATATTCGTCAGAGTGTGTATTGGTCAATTATTGTCCAAGAATGTGCACAAAATTCACAACAATTCTCTCTTTTATAATTTACTTTGATACAAAAGTATATCACAAATATACTTTTTCGACTAAAATATAAAATTTCCCCCATAAAATTATTTTCATAAATGGTGTGTCAACCTGAAGGGATGGAACCTGGTTGGTCAAGTTAGAATGTGATTTGAAGCAAATAATGAAATTTGTCTGTGTCTGTTACAAGAAACTGGAATTGGGAACTACCCTTACAAAATTATTTTCATAAGGTATGTGTAAACCTGAACGGATGAAATCTCCTAACCTCGTTAGAATGTGATTAGGTTAGATCAGGTTAGAATGTGATTTGAAGAAAATAATGAATGTCTTGGCAACCCTTAATAATTTGAGGCTACCCTTAAAAATACTGTGTGGATAGAATACAAGAACTTAACAATGACACAGCCTTCTTTAGAAATAGCACTCAGGAAGTGAAATAACGATTCGCGAATACTAATTACAGTGGACATGCAGTTTAAGTGTCCACTCATTCGACAGGTCACCCTACGTTGTCACTTTGTCGTGCGATCATATCAAAATATTCTTGTTCCAAGAATAAGGTGAAGTGCCCTAAGTCTGGACAGTCCAAAAGTGATACCTAAATCTGGACAATTGAATTTTCATAGTAAAATCAGTAATTAAGAGATTAAATAATTATATTATATTTTCTGAGGCCTTAGCTACAAGTAGGTGTGAATATTATTTCATTAAGACATCAATTGAAATTTAAAAATGAATTCAAAGTTCATCTGAAAACAGTATACAAAATAGTCTATTTACATGCGAATCATGTGCATTTATAGTTCGAACTTTTGTTAGAAAAAAAGATATAATTTAAGCCCTCAGACAAAAAATAATTATCACGCGTAATAATATTAATATTTTAAAATAAATTGGCAATCAAACTTAACGTAAATAATAATTATTAATCCAAATATTAGATGTCCAAGATTAGGGCTGTTTTCAAATATAAGTACTTCATACTGGGACGCGATGACAGTAGCTGTTATCCCACTCTAAGCTTATACGCAATGTGCTTACGCCTGAAGCCGGACACGTGTTTGTGAATAAAATCAACGCATTGTTTGGAAATTATTTAACTACATGTACGTATAATTAGTCTTCTATTAGCTTGAATAACGTATGTAGAAAATGTATTCGGGTTGTGGCGTTAATAATACTTTATGTTTACATCTTAAATCTATCAGTATTACTACCTAACCTTAAAAGTTGTATTATGACAAGTTTTATTAAAACAGTAAATGAAAATAAATATATATTTGGTTAAATAATACAATACTATAATCTATGATAAGAATACTACATATTACGCAAAGCATCTTCTATTCGTCATGCGCAACAGCGCCACCAACCAACGTTTTAGGTTATGTTCGCTCGATCAACTCGTAAATTGAATTTGTCCCGATATAGGCTTTACTTCTATCCAGGTACTAGCTTAGATTGGATTTAATATGTCCAACTATAGGTTTGAATTATTCTTGTTAATACAATTAAGATATTAACCTAAACAATGATTTTTTAATTTTAAATTACTTTACAAACTCTGAACTGTATGTTAAAACTCTTAAGAAATTGTTTTTGTTTATTTAAAGTGATAAAATTTAAAATAGAAAAACATGCTGTCCAGGCATAGGGCACTTCAACTTAGTATAGTCATACCATTGACGAGACTTTAGGGAGAAGTTTTTCAGACATGATGTCCTTGACAACATATTTCAAGGTGATCAAAGTCGGTGATGAGGATCGTCTTCTAAATAATTTTTTGCACATTTCCGTGCAAATTTACCACTGTGGTAAATCATCTCCGAAGGATGAATGCTTTCTGAATTTCTTCCAGAGAGGGTTAATCAGAAGTTTGCAAGGGTATCCTATGGTATGTTACAGCCTCTGCAGAAAAACGCCGTAGCACTTTGCGCCACCGTCTGTGTCCGATTAGCGTGTACAATGGTTCTCGCGTACTTAAGTCGGCCACGATAAGATCGACCCTTTTCGCGGGAGGACTCTCGCGCCGCAATTTCACCGTCACACCGTTGCGCCGCGGTTGATGCATTAGCGCGATTATGGAGCCCCAATTTGTTGCTGTTGCGGATAACGGCCGGTTATCGAGCGGTGCGATCGCGAAACCCCGCGATATTCGCACACGAAACCGAACCTGCTCGAAACTTGCGCGCACGGGCTACCGCATCGGGCCGGGCTTATGATTACGTCCCGGCCCGTGCACGACCTGTCGTTCAACGGGATCAACCCTGACCCCCCATGGATACTTGTTAATTGACCATCCCTCCCCTTAAATCCACCATCCCATCACCAACACACCAACTCACGCGTTTCTACCGAAAAACGAAATTTTACAAGTTTTTTTAGCATGAAATACTTCAATGTAATGGAGTCCAGTAGTTTATATTCAGGATACAATTACTTTTAACATTAAAAAGGGCTGGTCTGTGTTATTTGATAAAAATTACACGTTTCAATTCATTTATTTATTATTTAACACTAAACCTACCACCGCCGGTCTAATGACCGGTTTTAAACTTTTCATTTTACAATTATCGAAATTATAAATGTGTTTTCATGGGAATTAATTGAATACATTTTTTTATTTCAATATACAGGGTGAGTCACCTAACGCTGCCACCTCAAATGTCCTTTTTGTTTTTAAAGATACGTAAAATGTCTGAAGGACAAAGTTCAATGACGATTCAGTGGGCTCACGTGATACTAAAAATATTTTTGTTTTTATCTGATCTTTTTTAGAGATATCAAGGTCACCTAAATTTTTCTAAATGGAAGCACCCTTTTTTAAACACCTACAATCTAAAAAATAAAATTAAATTAAAAAAAAAAAAATAGAATAAAAAATAAAAAATTCTTAAACTCCCTTTCATTAGGAATTCAGTGACTACAATTACCCATGCACGTATAAACTTTCTAAATAGCTCCTAGTCCATATAACAGACACAATTCAGTCTTCAGTTCGTTACAGACAAAAATTCGCAGTCTTCTTGTTAATCACTCACTAATTTTGGAAGCCCCTTATTTGTAGACTTCAGACTTAGGCTTTAAAAACAACAAAGATATCTGAGGTTGCAACGTTAAGTGACTCACCCTGTATATTATAATACAATTCGCACAAAATATAAATTCTTGTTATTTTTATAATACAATACGCATCAGTCACTTTTGATAGTCGGCAGGTTTAGTGTTAATTATCATAAAAGAATGCTTTTCTAAAAATTCTATTTCTCCAATTTCTTTAGTCTTGGTTTCACTAGAATTCCTACGTAAAATGATTTCCGACGGATTCGTCGTGTGAGTCCTATTGTCGATTGTCCATTGTGGTCAATTAATGGGCTTCAAGACTCACTTCACGGATCCGAAGACGATTCTCATGCTCGACCGCAATGCTCTTCCGGTTCGACTGCATCTCACAATCGGGGAATCGATTGTCGAATTGGTTGAACGCGACAAGTTCCTTTGGAAACCGTCCGGCTTGGTGTCGCGATTTTTGTTTACGCTTTTGGCGACGCGACGATTGGCCGGACATGCGAATCCTGAGTTCGTTCACCGATGCTGCTTTTGTTCGATGCATTCAGAACGAAGACGCCTTTGAGCAGAGTTCATCTTGTCCTTCCGGTGTCGCATCCTGCGGAAGCTGTTTCGAAGGATGTCCTTCCAATTGAAGACACTTTTACTCTCCGGCAAAAGGAGATTACACGGACGCCAATTCTGTGTCTCCATAATCGTTCCTCGTGCATTCTTGTGCGGCGAATGCGAAACCGAAAGTCATCTTTCTCGATCGTTTTCGGTTACGAAACACTCTCTGCATCTGTTGCAAGAAACAGGAGCCATTTCGAAATTTCTTTAGTTATTTCGACAAGTCGAAAGTTTAATTCTTTCTGGAACTGCAATTACTCAATTTTAAGAATTTTTTCTGCTCCAATCGGAAAAGCTATGCGAATGATTTTTGGATAGAATGACTATGTAGACTCTCCAGAATATAACAGTATATTTTTTGGTAACATTATGGATTCGAAAATTTGTTTAAAAAATATTTGGAGCGAGCGCTGTTATGAGGATGATTGATCGATTGTCTTTTTGATGTTAATAATTTTTCTGGCTTAACCATAAATGTTATACAAATAATACTTAGCTAGAATAGTTTCTTATACTCTCCTAAATATAACAGTATATTTTTTGGTAACATTACAGATTGGTAAACTTGTTTCAAAAATATTTGAAGCGAGCGCTGTTACGAGGGTGATTGAACAGTTGAAGTCAATTTGTAAGTTTTAACAATTCCTTGCGGCTCAACCATAAATCCTATACAACTGATACTTAGCTGGAATAATTATCATTGTTTACAGACCTAACATATAGAATATGTACTCGGCAAAACGTTTTGGAGCATTGAATTCTAGAGGGAAATCTCCCATATTTAAATAGTTCCGAACGCTGGAGGTTCGTTTCACGCAAAAAGCGTCCGGTTTTTGCGAACTGTTATAGTTCTCCCGAGCTATCCGCGATCAAAGTAATTCATTCCGGTGATTTTCTAGGAGAATGATCGAAAAACACGTTCGCGGGGAACAAGGGAAAAACTGGCCAGCGGGCTTGAAAATAAACGTTGACTCTGCTCGGAGTGAGCGTGGCATTAAAAAACTGCGAAGCATGCAAAGGGCGTGCGCCAGGTGTTTCCACCAACGTGGAAATAAATTTCAAAGATTCCACCGGAGCGGAATAAAGAACAAAGTTTGAAGAGGAGGCGGACAGGTGAACGCAAACATGAGTTCCTTCAGATTTATCTTCATTTGCAAAGGTGGAATGATTACGCGGTGCTGCACGATTTTCTGATCGCATACCTACACGATCACAAAACCAATTTCGAACGATTTAATCTTTTTTAACTTTCGAGTTTTCTCCGCAGGTAATTCTTCTTTCCGCCTGTGAAAAATCGTGTGAAAACGAAGGAAGAGCCATCTGGCAGCGAAATTTTTCAAAGCCAGCGTAGTGATCGGTCGCGGGACCTAATGACACGGCGAGAGGAGTGGCGAAACGGGGTGCTAATTAAAAGTCAGCCGGAGGAATAGATTATCAGCGGTTCTAGGGCCGGTTCGCGAGAACCGGGGACCAAGATGGAAACGAATACATGGGGCCCACCTCTCCGGGCCCCGATTTGACACTTCATCATTCGTCGAGGCCCGCGGGACCCTGTCATTAAAACGAGATTAGTCCCGTAATCGTAAACCGCGTCGGGGGAGGCTCATCTTCGCGATGCGCCTCGACGTTCCAAAGTGGTGAAACGCGTTGCTGACCGAAGGGGCGGGTCCGTTTTAATATGTTGCTTTATTGTGCATCGTTAAACGTTCCGGCCAGTATTAAAACCTGCCCGAAGAAGACTTGACAAGCTCCTGCGAATAATCTCCTTTGTGCGAATCGTCGCGTTTTATTAGCTGCAGAAGATCGTCCGACGCCATTCTCTGTCGCTTCAAACATTTTTCCTGCTTCGATCGTAAAAGCTACGGGAATGTTTCTTGGATGGGATCATTCTCCAGACTTTCCCGAATAGAACTGCATTTTTAAACATTATAAATTTGTAGAATTGGTTTAAACATTATTTTAAGTAAACTCTCTTGCTAGGGTGATTTTACAGGTAGGGTCAAATTTTTAATTTTTAATCATTTTTTCCTGCTCAAACCGTGAACGCTATACAAATGATTCTTAGCTAGAATGATTCTGTAGAGTCTCTCGAATACAGCGGTATATTTTTATGGCATTACAGGTTTGTAAGTTTGTTTAAAAATTATTTGAAGCGGACGATCTCTTAAGAGTGATTTAATAGTTACGAAGAAATTTTCAGTTTCAATGGAGCTTACTCAAAATACTACCAACCAGAAATTGTTAGGTGTCATTCACGAGCGTGAACAGTACGAGCTCGTTAACAACGAGAAAGTCAGTCCGTTAACAGGTTGAAATGGCGTCGGCCCTCGAAGTGGCAGCAGCCAAACGATTGAAGAACCCGACAAACAAGGGTGCGAATCCAAAATCTCTGGTCCATGGAGCAGGGATCAAATTCCCGGCGCGGCCAGGGCCACGAAGAAGCAATATTTGTTGAAGGGGTCCGAAACACAGCGAGTCCGACGCAATATTCCGAGGTGGTTATTTTTCCCCCATCCCCCCCGTTAAAAGAGTGGCGGGAAAGTCCACGGGGGAAGAGAGAGAAGACGCATTACCAGATTGGCCCGAGCCGATCGCATTCACCGGTCTTTTACATTCACGAAGCTTTTATTCGGTTGATTTGACTATACGCTTCGTATTCACGGCTCTCGATTTGATTTGCATTGATTGGAGTGCCCGCTTTCCCCGATAACCGGCCCTGCACACCGTGTGCACCTACATCCACGCTAGGATCAGGATCTCCTGGACCCTTTTGCTGCTACGATTTTTTCCAACCGTTAACGTTCGATTGTGTTTTTCCACGTTTGCTGCGTGAGAGGCTTGATTGATCGCTGATAAGATTAGTAACAAGTAGTTTGATCGATTTCATGGATTATTGTACTGTTGCGATGCTGGTCTTTGGTCATCCTGAATCCCTTTGCTCTTCGTACGCTTTCGAACTACACTATAATGTACTCTTTTACGAAAAATCGTATTTTATTAACGTTAGGGCGAACAGCACGTACATCGAGCATATTCGTGCACTTATAAAATTTATAAACCATTTTGCAATTGCGATGTTGTTCTCTCATGATCCCGATTCATTTTGCTGTTCGCCCTTTTTCAAGTTACACCCCCTATAATGTTCCTCTTGGGACATCTTACGAAAAAATCGAGTTTTATCAACGCCCTAATATGTTAGGGCGAACAGCACGTACATAGAGGATATTTATTCACTTGTAAAATTTTATAAATCACTTTGCAGTTGCAATGTTGTTCCCTAATGATCTTGAATCATTTTGCTGTTCGTCCTTTCTCGAATTGCACCCCCTATAATGTAATTCTTGGGACATCTTAAGAAAAAATCGAGTTTTATCACGCCCTAATGTGTTAGGGTAAGCAGTACGTACGTCGAGGACATTTATGCACTTGTAAGATTTATAAATTATTTCACAGTTGCAATGTTGTTCCCTTATGATCCTGAATCATTTTGCTGTTCGTCCTTTCTCGAATTGCACCCCCTATAATGTACTTCTTGGGACATCTTAAGACAAAATCGAGTTTTATCAACGCCCTAATGTGTTAGGGTAAGCAGTACGTACATCGAGGACATTTATGCACGTGTAAAATTTATAAATTATTTTGCAGTTGCAATGTTGTTCCCTTATGATCCTGAATCATTTTGCTGTTCGCCCTTTTTCAAGATACATCCACTACAATGCACTTTTTGGGACATCTTACGAAAAAATCGTGTTTTATTAACGTCAGGGTGAGCAGCACGTACATTGAGGACATTTATGCACGTGTAAAATTTATAAATTATTTTGCAGTTGCAATGTTGTTCCCTTATGATCCTGAATCATTTTGCTGTTCGCCCTTTTTCAAGATACATCCACTACAATGCACTTTTTGGGACATCTTACGAAAAAATCGTGTTTTATTAACGTCAGGGTGAGCAGCATGTACATTGAGGACATTTATGCACGTGTAAAATTTATAAATTATTTTGCAGTTGCAATGTAGCACCCCGTACAATGTACTTTTTGAAACATCTTACAAAAAATCGTGTTTAATTAACGTCAGGATAAGCAGCACGTAGATTTGGGATTTTTCATTACGAATGATCCGCCTTTAGAACAGTTTGAATTCACTTTTGCAACGGGGAAGAGTCGAGAAAAGCTAGGAATGATCGTGGATACCCGCAACCCCCGTCCGCCCTTGGGATTTTGCGTGTCTGAAGTCAGTGATCGGTGTCGGGCGTCGTTTCGCGTGTCTAGCGTCTGGAATCTCGAAATTGTAGCTCGTTTTCGGGTAATTAAAGGATTCTAGAGCGTAACACACGAGGGTTGTTAGGTAAATAAAGACGCGGACGTGGGAAAGGTCCTGTTGCGTGTACGGAATCGTACTTCGGCGTTACTTCGCCCGGTTCCACCTTGCATATTTTCGCACCCGTTGATTGCCCGAATGTGTGGCGAGCATTTAGCTCCAATTTAGCGGGCCGCGCGGCATCCTTCGAAGAACTTGTAAATCTGTTTCTGTTGTTTTTCGTGCATCTAACTACCCACCATGTCCACGAACGACCATCTGCACCTTTCAACCGCACCGCGCGGAACCCTTTTCTACTAACATTTCTCGAATGATCGTGACCAGTGGGATTGCAAGTTTTTTGTAACTTTCATCCGTGATATAACAGAATTCTAGAAATCACCAAACATGTACAGTGACTCACGATAATATTAGCACACTTTTTAAAGGACCATAGCTTTTTCATAGTGGACCTGGATTTTACCGAAGAATTAGAACAATTAATGAAAAAAATTTGGAGAAAATTGCAATTGGTCGGAATTACTACTAAAAGTTGTTCTTTACAACTTTCTTTAATTAAAAAATTATTTAATAATACATATTCTGAATCCAAATATCCCGTCAGCTATTAGGTCTAGGACAAAAACAATACTGTTCTTAAAAGCTCGGAAAATATGACCTTGAGATGACCTTGACCTACACAGACTCGTTAGCTGTTGATAAATAATGGAAAAGAATAAATAACATTGTTCAGCAAAAAGTTTAGCAGGGATGTGGAGGGGGAGGAATGTTGCGTCGGTTGCATGTCTCGGTCACTTTACCCGGTTCGAACCCGAACAATTCTGAAAAACCATTGTTCGAGGGAGGGGGGAGGGGGATGGGTGGTTCCGCGTGGTTCCCCTTATCCCAGGCACCCCATAGCCCGTATAAGGCGAGAGAGGCGATCGTCGGTGAGGCTCGTTGGCGCAATAAAAATTTGACACGATCGTCCACCGCGTCTCCTTTTCTCTCTATCTCTCATACTTTTCCTCTCTCTCAATCTTGTTCCCGTAGCCAAGAGAGTGAAGAAAAACGGTCGACACGCAGAAGAGCGTTGTGAGACAGGGAGCAAGGGCAAGGGCAAGCTGCAGGGCCGAGTTTACGACTCGCGCTACGCGAGCCAGCCGAAAGGGACGACAGCGAAACTCGTTATTATCCGACCGTACTTCTTCGTGGTCTCGCCGAGAAGAAGACGGGCCCTGGACGTCGATGGCGACGCGCCAGTCGGTGAGCTCGATCCACGGGCCACTTTCAGACCATAAAGAGACAAAGGAGCGTTCTTCTTCTTCCACCCGGCCAGTAAACTCTCATTTTCGCGAGGGAGATACTGCCCACGGAACGCGAGAGCACAGAAACTCCTACCCGATCGCTCGGAAACAGAGGACCTGAGACTATCAAAGGGTTCTTCGCTAGCAGACAATCGCAATGCGTCCGTTCAACATGAGAGACAATGGCTTGTCGAACACTGCAGATGGTATTCGGTAGTAACATAAATTCGTCCCGTTATTCCGCTCGGCAGCGGGACTTCATTGTCTTAGCCGGTTGCCGTCTTTACGGAGACAGGTGTCGCATGCTGGTACAAAGTGAGGAAATCTGGGGAGTTGTCTCGAATTGAGGGGAAAGAGATGCCCTCTCTCTGTCAGTACCGGATTGATCACGCGACATTGCGACGCAGAGATGGACCGCGTCACGTGACTGGCCGTGTCGGAAGCGTGGGGGAATAGCGTCGTAGAGTGGGGAGACGATCTTAATCTGGCGACTTTGGTATGAGTTTATCGTAATTGGTGCACCCTTACGCTTTTTGTGATTACGGAGCACTGAAAGTGACAATTTCTCATTGCTCTATGATAATAACGAAAGTGCGTTAATTGAGAAATAGAAATGAATTAAATAGAAAAATGGTGATCGATCACTTCTGAGTAACTCCTCCGAAGACAAAGGGGTTGCAGCAAGGCAAAGCTTTCGGAGCCAGCAGAAGAGGCAGCCACGATCCGCGATAGTTGCAAACATAACCGAGTACGAAACGCATCGAGTTTCGCAATCAGCTTTCCCCGATATTTATTACAGTAACCTCGAGAGCTGACCTCTGGTACCAACCCCCAGCCGCAGGAACCAACGAATCATCCTGGTGGACGTTTCTCGATCCCAATTCGATATCACCGACGCAAACCGAAAGAAGGGTTGAGGATACCGAGAGAACCAGAAGAGGAGGAAGAAGAAGAAAAGGATATATCGGTGATCGGTAATAAATTTAGAAAGAAATTGCCGGTCACCCCGGCGACCCATCGCGTCGGGAACGCTTGTTGTTTCTGGGGGTTGTCGAGAGAGGCCGAGGGATCGAAGAGGAAGCTCCGGACCCCGGCTGCAAAGCAAACAACAATAATAATTATTTGATGCGGCCCAGCATCTATCTGCGATGGGGCCGGTTCTACTCGAGTGACCTGTCAGCCGGCGTTGAATTAATGGCAGCCGAGATTTCGCGTGGAAACACAGCCGATCGACGGCACCGACGCGAGCTGATCCGAGCGCGGCGCAATGTGGAACTTATGGCAACCGGTGCGGTGAGCCGGTGCGAGGTCGTGGCTCACGATCGGTTGTGCTCGGAGCCAATGCGGAACGCTGTATCCTCGGTTCCACGTGTACAACTGACCGGAACAAATATCGCCGAAGGAGAACTTCAGTTCGCGCAGTTCGATGACGACAATGTGCACGAAGAAGTAGACTGCGGATTTTTATGCTAAATCAAAATTGTTCTTAATCATTCTAGTCAGATAAAAGTAGTACAACGCGTTTTTTAGATTTTAGATTTGAGGTAATCATTTTTATGGTGAATGTACAAAGTCCTAGCAATAAGAAGTGATGAGAAAGAGATCCTTCGTGTATCACGATTTTCGTGAAACGATCCGCGAAAATCGGAGTTCGCACGAAGGCCCTGTGGCCTGTCTACAAGTATTTTTCCATGGATCGGTCTGTGGGAGCCATAACGCGTGCTCTTACGCGGAATTCAGTGGACGGCCTCGACAACTGTGGGAATGACGGCCGTAACGATTCAAATTACTAATCACGGCGCTCGCGTGCTCACCGAGACGCCTGTTGCAAGCGTTCACGACCGAATTGTAGTGTTCACGACCGACAGAGATCCACGAGAAGGGGTGGTGCGTGCGGAATTACAGAAATTATGCTGCTACGCTTATGCCGCGACCGTTTTTATTCCGCCGCGGCAATCTGCGGAGGCTGTCGTTGCTTCCACGTAAAATGCCCCTCAAATCTCATCGAACGCTCCTCATTAGGAACAAATTTCTATTGTAATCTCTGTGGAATATAAAAATTATTTGAACTTACTGTAGATATCTATGCAGTGTAAGAATTGTTTGAATTTTTTTTTTATTTGTAAGCATTTGATCCCTTCTTGAGTTTATTTTGCTTTACATGAATAATATCAATAAATACAATAATGTGGAATACAGGAATAATACAATATAGTATTCACTAATAATACAAGTGATTATTACAGTAATGTATGTTAACGCTAAATATGTAGGTTACAATCTTGGAGAAAGGAGTGTGCAAATACAAGCTTTGATATTTGGCTTGGCTATAATTATGTCTATATTAAGGGGCAATTGGAGGCCCATACTAAGTAGGGAATTTATTAGTTTCCGTCTATGTAAATTATACAAATCGCATTGCCATATTATGTGGTCCAGGGTTTCACAACCCTGATTGCATTTGCATTGGTTATCGTTGATAATACCTACTCGCTCTAGTGAAGCAGCTAGGTTATAATGATCGGAACGCATTCTGTTAACTGTGACAACTAAGCTTCTCTCGAGTTTTAGATGGGCGAACCAGGGTACTGAGCTTTCATTAAAAAAGTTTTGAAAGTATTTTTTTCCCTTAAAGAGACCTTGATTTTTTATGACTTCAAGCGTACGATCTTTAGCTTGTTTTTAAAAAATCTCGAACAGATCAGTATAGGGGATCGCAGGAATATTTACAGTATTTTTTGACGTCGCCGATTTGGCTGCCCTGTCCGCGTTTTCATTACCTTGGATTCCAAGATGTGATGGAATCCAAAACAGTTTAATGAAGTTATTATGATCATTATTGATCAGTAAATTGTATTTTCTTTTAATTTCAAGAATGTATGGGTTAGTTTTAATGCCTACCTTGGGACTTTCCAGAGCCAGGAGCGCACTGAGAGAGTCAGAGAATATCAGAAATCTGAACTGTTGATGTTCCAGAGCAATATCAAAGGCATCATTTAAAGTTTTTGAATAAATTGTTTGAATTTATTCGAAGCAACTAGGGTAGTATATTTCGCTGTTATTCATTACAATAAAACAAAATGTATACACTCAGTTGATGTTCTGAATGAATGCAAAATCAGAAATGGACCAGTTTGGCAGCTCTAATATTATCAATATCTAACTCGATTTTCTTGGTAAACCTAAACAACTTCTACACATATGTCCAACATAGTTCTTTTCAGAAAATGAACCAACTTTCAGTACTTGTCGTACGCGATGCTTTCGTTCCTGTTCCCGAGTAGTTTCCAAAATCCCTTCGCCTCGCACTCAAAGAGCATTGGTTTATGGTGAAGAACAATGAAATTGTAGCAGTAATTTCGATGGTAGAATTTTATGGATAGACAAGCCTACAGCTGGGGAGCATCAAGCTACCTTTTGGGTTGTCTGAGGATCGCAGGAGGATGCAACGTCGTGGGCATTCAGCCCAATCCGCCGAAAACCAACGAGGGTGGCGTTTCCTCCATTCTTGCATCATCGTATCCCCGCGCATACGTAAGTGCCTCCTCAGGGCTGTTGTTCAACCACGGAACAACGCAGAAACGCGGCCGGCTTACCGGGGATTAATGTCACCGCTAAGCACGGTCCACTCGATAACAGAAAACAGCATAAGCAGCGATAATGCACCCTTTGGAGAACGGGATTCTTACCATGTCGCCTTCCGCTATTTTCAAAAGACGGCCATCGGCTGCTCAACCCTCGACTGTCGAAGCCGGATGCAGCAGACTCCATAACCTCGGAAAGTATTCTGGTTATCAGCTTTCGAAAGTTCAATCTGATTTCGCGTTTTCTTTCAGTATTCCTGAACGTGTGCAAGTATAACTCACGTAACTTTTATTGTATTTACTTGAAAAAAATAGGAGAAGTACTTCAAATACCCCCTGAAGTGTATACAAAATTTTAATGCGGATGGTTTAGCAGTTCTTCTGGAAAAATTCCTAAAAGTCGAAATACCCCTGTGCCACTAGAACCAGAGTTGGGCATTAATCGATTAAAATTTTAATCATGATTGATCGTTTAATGTGTACGATTAAAAGAAGAAATCATAAAAAAATCGACGATTGATTCAATCGATTGATGAAGCTAATCGTCAATCATTGATTAAAAGAAGAAATCGACGAAGAAATCGACGAAAAATCGACGATTGAATCAATCGATTAATGAAGTTAATCGTCAATCGTTGATTAAAAAAAGAAATCATCGAAAAAAAACATAAAAGTATGTAAACAGAGTTTGTAGTATACATATATAGATCAAATATCCACACAGTTTTGATTCCGTATTTCATTTCGAAATTTCAGCAGTTAATCATCCGATTGACAATTAATAATCGTTAATCGCAATTAACGACCAAAGTAGAAATATAATCGTTAACCACAATTAACGATTAATAAGTATTTAATCGTAATTAACCGTAATTAACAACTAAAGTAGGAGATTAATTGTTAATTTCGATTAACGATTGAAGTAGAAATTTAGTTGTCAATCGTTGATTAAATTTTTTTTAATCACCTCTGACTAAAACTGCGTGGGTGAAAATCTGGTTCATCTAAGTTTGGAACTGTTCGAGCTCACGATTGCTGAAAATATAAAATGTTTTCGTGAGAAACTGTTTAGAATGATTCTTCATTCAAGTGCACGTGGCAATAATAGAATCCTCGGAAGTCTGAACGCGTTAGGCCTTACTAGACTGCGGATATTCATGCAAAATGAAAACAATACAACAGTATTTTCAAATTCTTCAAACACACTATTTTGATCTACTCATTTTTGTCACAAATGCATAAACTCCACAGTCTAATTATTACTATAAAGACATATCAACACGTTTTGTGCAGCGCTCGGTGGTTCTAGCGTTAACGGGTGGATGTTTTGGGACGAATAGTCTCAGGAAAAGTCCTCCCATAGCGTTTCAGGCCAGTTAGGGTGAACTCTCTGCCGCTTTGCATGGTCAGAGGGGGGGTCCAGGTTCTCACGTTCGCGTGCAGCCGAGGGTAAAATAGTCGGCGGAGCGGAGAGGGCGGTTTGCAAATAAGAAACGCAAAAGCTGGGAAGCCCGGGTCCGGGGCCGAACGAGAGCGGGCGAAACCACCTTAAATACAGGTCACGCGTGTTTTGGTCTGCCGTTTTCTTTTCCCTCCTTGCGCACGTCCTTCTCGTTGCGATCCTTCTTTTTTCTCTCTCTCTTCGCTCTCCGATGCCGTGTTTACCTGCTGTCCGCGTACAAAAGTCATCGTTAGAAGGATTCCTCTCCTGGGATGGGAACGCGGCAGCGCCGTAACTTCCACTCGGCCGCAGGACTGAATCGCGTAATTATCGGCCCCGATTTTTATCGGGTCCGCGCACGTCAGATCCCCGAATCCCGGTGGAACGATTGTTTTATTCAATTCACTGCTTCATGACCGATGCAAATGCGTTCATTTGTGTGTTGTATGTTTTCGTTCATATTTTCCATCACTCGAATTCATATTTTCCGAATAATTATAAATTATTGGCTGCACGAATTAATGGTAAATTTTGACAAAAGGGGACTCACCTCCGATGACGGTCCGGCACGATTGTCGCTCGGTCTTAGTTTCGGAGATAATTGTAGAAAACTTTCGTTAAATTTAGATTGCAGGTACGTTTTATCCTCGTAGCTGTCGCTGCACGGTAATTAAAATGTACAGAAACATATACAGGATCTCAAAGAGAAGGTATAGTCCAAGTTGGTTGATAGTTAAATTGGTGGGCGGCTTCAGCTAACGCAGACGTTATATTTGAAGGACAACGCAATCGGAACTGTGTCCCGTTTTGCCAATATATTTACCAAATAAATTCCTGGTCTCCTTTTCATTTTGTTATCATTATTAATATCAGTCCATTTCGAAGAGATTGTACAATTTATACTTAACGATTTGTTAGTAATACGTTAGTTTTTTACCTGGAATTTAGTATGACTCCTGCACGGGAGGGTTGACAATTGACCAAAAATCCGCTGGAATAATCGCGTTGAAAATCGAGAAGGTAAGAAGCGCGTTCCGACCGGGGGAAGTCCTGGTAAAACAGCCGACAAACAAGAAGAATCGTCGCGGGTTCCCGTTTCGTAACAGCGTGCACCGTGTTCTTGCGTAACGATGACAGCATTATGCCGGTGTCAGCGGCAGCAACGATGATTAATCGATCGCTGGTCACAAATATCCCGGATTCCGTGACTCGACAGGGCTACCGGCGGCTACAAGAAGAGGAAGTCGATGAATAACACCTCGGCCACCGTAATATTCGGGGGACAAAGCCCCGTGGAAGCCTCCGGCCGTCCATTAATAAAAATCATACGATCGTTAGAGCGAAAATATTTACAGGGATCGGACACTGTCGGCGTTCCATCTTCTTACTTCCATGTAAATTGGAACGATTGTAGAACCCGCTAGTTAAGACTCACAGAATGCTCGAGCATAATCATGCTAGTTGGGAAATCATGCTGTTGGATAGGGCTGGACAGATGTCCGTATCAAAAATATTTTTCAAGTCGAAGTTTCAGTGTTCTCAAATTCTCTATTATTAAATGTTTATGCAGTTTTCAATTTTATTAGACATATTTCGAGAAAGTGGAAACCAATAAAATCTTATTTTCACTGCTGCCAGCCAAAATGAATAAAGGTAAATTCGGGAAAGTAAAAAAGGGAAAATAAAAATGAGAAGAACGAAAAAGACGACGCTTACGACGCGTATCTTAACAAAAATGTCTTTTCATGTCAGAGAAATCGCTTTAAATAAATTGTTACAGTACCTCTGTGCCGTCCTCCAGTTTTTTTTCGAGTAGAATATGGCCCCGACGAGAGTCGTGGATGAAACGCCGACAGGGAGATTGGAGGTTTAATCGTCGAACGGTGAGTCTCGAGTTCCTTTTTGCTGTCGAGCCCCGAAAAACGGGGCCACCTGGGAATTTCTCAAGATGAAATTGATTCGTATACGCGCGAGAAGCGTTTCGCGGCGCGCGGCGCGGCGATGTCCGTAGGTATGGCCGTTCGCTGTGGCATCATTCATCTCGCTGCTATACTATTAGTACAGTTATTTATGGTGAAAAAGTGTATAGATCGGCCGACACCTATTATGTATTGGATCCGACGGCGTCCCGCCGGTGATTTATGCCGGCCTGCAAATTGCCGCTTGTCCTTTGTGAGAGCCAGCAAAGCGACTCTGATTAAATCCGACCCGCGGCCGTGGTTTAACGATGTTTAGGACAAAATCCTCCGAAGAAAATCGACCTACTGTAGACGATCCTATCTCACCAGCCTCTTCGGGACACTCCATTGTCTTTTAATTACTTTCTTTTTTTGCTCCCATGTGAGAGGAAATGCAATTTTATTGAAATTCTAGGCTACCTTTTCGAGCGTCCCGTTTTAATCCAAGCACACTGTATACTAGAGGTGTGCGAGAACCCGAAAAGGTCGAGTCGAGACAAGAAGTTTTTTCAAGGTCAACACGAGTTCTCGAAAATTTTGAAACTCGAGATTCTCGAAAGTATCGGGATTCTTGAAATTTCAGGATTTTCAGAATTTGATTACCGTTATAATACTCTCTTTAAAACCAATCGTGGTATGAGATTTCCGATATTTGAGGCGTTTCCGGAAACAGCCCGCATTATAAAATTTATTCATTGAATCTTCTTTTTTTTATTTTATTTATTTTTATTTATTATATTATTATAATTTCGAGAATCCCGAAATTTTTGAGAACCGTCCCGACTATCGAAATCCCTACATTTTCGCACACCCCTACTGCATACGCATCCGCCAACACGCCAAATTGACTCTGCATAGCTGATCGTAAATGCGTACCTGAAATTGGTAATTTTCGTAAATAATTGCAGCGTAGAAATTGCAATAATTACGACAATATCGGAAGATCGAATTACATTCGGCACAATTGTCCGATATAAATTGACTTCTAATGAGTTGGCCAACTATTTATACGAGCCTGGTAAAGCCCTTCGAAAATAAACGTATTCACATATGTACGTTCAACCGCACGACCCGCGTTCACCTCTATTTCTATTCACTCGGTCTATCGCTTTGACCCGTTAAATAAATCCACCACGGTGAACCCGCCAAAATTCCCTGCATAGTGTGCTTCCAACGCGGTCAAACGTTCCGAGTAATTATCGAAATTACTGGGTCCGATTTTATCCCGGTGTATTACATAACGAATGTTAAACTTCGGGAACTGCAGTCATGGAGATCACGTGGAATTTAAATGTTGAAAAGATCCACTAAACATCGAGTTCAATGCGCGTTAAACTTTTGTAACTTCGGTTGCATAGACCACAAAAATATTGGGAGCGTGTACTTCAATATCAGTGTATGCTAAAGTTCAATTACTGGGATTAGGAACAAAGTTTTATTCAAATTCTATATTCACTTATATTATAAATTCAAGGTTGAATTCGGTTTCAGAAAATTTGCTTTTTGTGTACCACAATGTTCCTTGTTCAATGTTCAAGGATGTTGCATACCAATGTTCAATGTTCGAAGGTGTTCGTCTTCTACGTTTAATGGTCAAGGATCATAAATTTCAATATTCAATTACCAATGTTCAAGGATGCAAATGTTAATACTCAATTGTCAATGTTCGAGAATGTATAAGTCCAATGTTCAATGTTCAAGGACGTTGAATTTCAATATTCATGGATGTACTATTTTAATGTTTAAGGATGTTCAACTTCAATGTTCATGGATGTTGAATTTTCAATATTCATGGATGTACTATTATAATGTTTGAGGATGTTCCACTGCCATGTTTAAGGACGTCCATCGTCAATGTTCAAGTATGTTCAACTTCAAGGTTTATGAATTTCAATATTCATGGATGTACTATGTCAATGTTCAAGGATGTTCAACTTCAATGTTTATGGATGTTGAATTTTCAATATTCATGGATGTACTATTACAATGTTTGAGGATGTTCCACTGCCATGTTTAAGGACGTCCATCGTCAATGTTCAAGTATGTTCAACTTCAAGGTTCAATGTTCATGGATGTTGAATTTTCAATATTCATGGATGTACTATTATAATGTTTGAGGATGTTCCACTGCCATGTTTAAGGACGTCCAACGTCAATGTTCAAGTATGTTCAACTTCAAGGTTTATGAATTTCAATATTCATGGATGTACTATGTCAATGTTCAAGGATGTTCAACTTCAATGTTCATGGATGTTGAATTTTCAATATTCATGGATGTACTATTACAATGTTTGAGGATGTTCCACTGCCATGTATAAGGACGTCCAACGTCAATGTTCAAGTATGTTCAACTTCAAGGTTCAATGTTCAAGGATGTTGAATTTCAATATTCATGGATGTACTATTTCAATGTTTGAGGATGTTCCACTGTCATGTTTAAGGACGTCCAACGTCAATGTTCAAGTATGTTCAACTTCCAGGTTCAATGTTCAAGGATGTCCAACTTTAGTGTTCAACGTTGAAGGATATGCACGACCATGTAAGTTCGAAGTAAAACTCAAACAACAAAGTTTTAACCAAAAAGCACAAGCAGCGAACAAATCCTGCAGCTTCTCTGCGCTCTCAATAAAAGCAGAACTCCATCTCCCCCCGTTCGAAATTTCCATGAAAAGAAACAACAGCGCACGCAACTTCCACACGAAAACCCGCAGCTAAAAATCAAAGTCTTGAAGACAGCAATTACCGCGCAGCATAACGGGGCGATCCCAATCTTCAACATTGTATCTCCAGGGCCGACGCTGGAGACTTCATTAATCAATCTCGAGATACCGAGGGAACACCTCGCGTCACTTGTATAGCAAAAACCTGTGGTCCGAGGATCGTTAACAAGTCCGACCGCGAGATCTGAGAGTCCGGCGTCGGATCTCTACTTGTCGTTGTCGTCGAGGAACTTGAAGTGGAAGGTGGGATACCGTCGGAGCCGGAGCAGCTCGTGCTCGGTCTGCAGCTCGAGCAGCTCCGCGTAATTATCCTGGAGCTTCTTGATCAGATCGGCTCGCCTCATCACCATCCTGATCATGGTCTTCGTGTGCTGGCGTTGCCTCTCCTCGCCGATACGATCGCGGCGCAACTCCATGTCGCACCTCGACACGTTCAGATCGAAGATCCGTCGATCGAGTTCCTCGTTCTTGCTCCTGGTGATCGCGATTTCCTTCTGGATCGAGACCAGCCGAGTTCTCTGGTTCTCGATCATCTTCTCGCACCGGGCCGTCACTGCTTCGATGTCCACGTTCATATGCGCCAGGGTCTTGTTGTCCGGTAGACCTCTGGCTTTTCGCTTCAGGTATTGCTGCATCTCTTTCGTTACGTTAACGTCCTCGAGGAACTGCAAGTCCTCCTGCAGATCGGTCAGCTGCTTTTTCCGACAACCGTGGATCCATTCTTTTAGGAGAATACCTGGAATAGGGGTTGCCCAGTGTATCAGTCGATTCCCTAACATCCCCGAAACTCTCCACTACCAAAACTCACCTCGTTTGAAGTCCAACAGCCTTGACAGAGCCTCCAGCTTGCACTCGCCAGCCTCCTCTATCAAATGATTCACCCCCAGTATCTCATTCCTAGGGACCAGCACAACGTTCACAGTATCGTCATAGTCTCCAGTTAACTCGACCTCTACTTGTCCCATCTTCATCACGAACTGCAGTTCGATGTCCAACTCAGTTGTCGTCCTCTGCCGTCTATTCTCCCCAAGATTCTCCTTCGCTTGTTCAACGTCAGCCATGCACTTCTCGATCTTCTTGTTAAACCATTCCATCACCTTCTCGGTATCCGTAATCTCCGCTTCCTTCGATCTGATCTTCAGCTCTGACTCTATCTTGAGTCTCCTCAATTTAACTAAATGCTCCCAATGAGAATACTCCAAGGTCACCGGAAGTACATTGGGCCGGGCATCCAGGTGATCTAGGGACTTGAGGTAGTCTTTCGAATCGGAAGGAAGGTACACAGCTCTAGCCTTGCCGGCCACGTGAGCTGCTAAGTCTGCAAGCTCGGAGGAACTTAGGTGTCTTAGATGGCCTCTAGGTCGACGCTTATATTGATGTTCAAGCAGTTCAAGGTGGAACTTGTTAATCGAAGCGAACTCGCTCTTGAACCTTTTCGTTAGAGCCTTCTCGCGATTCGTCATCACCTCGTTCTGCAACGTCAGCTCTCGGTGCAGCTTTTCGAAGATTTCCAAGTTGCTGCGCAGAACGCTCTCGTATTTCTGTTTCTTGACGAGCTGCTGCTTGATGCGTTCTTCCTCGCGCAGGGACAGTATCCGACGATGGTTTCGCAGACAACCACGGATGTATCGTAGATGCATCTGGTTTATGGCTGACTCGACCTGCATCTTCAGCTGTGGGGAGATTCGATTTCGTCGATAGTGGTTCGCATAAAAAACTGAAGATGAACATGGAAGTACTTGGAATAATTACGTAGAACAATTCGTCGAGTTTCCTATTGAATCTGTCGATCCCGTCCTGCAGGAGTCCCATGACCTTGGTGTACTCCATCTCCAGCATCCGGTGGTACCTCTCCCGTTCCTCCATCAGGAACTCCACGTCCTTCTCGTATTTCTTCACCGCGGCTATGTCGTCCTCGGTGTAGTCTTCCGGTGTCTTCTCGAGCATGCAGGCGGGCTTGGGAACGTCTATCTTGATGACGTCCTCCCATCGGACCTCCAGCACGCCGTCCATCATCGTCATTAAGGCGCGTTCGCGAAAATCATCGGCCAGCAACAACAGCCTGATCCGCTCAGCCTCGGCCGCTTGCTTGTCTAGGAGTACTTGTTGCGACGGTGAAATGTACGGTCTCGCCTTCACCTCGTGATCGAACACCTTGACAACGCCTTCTGGGCTCTCCTACGCAGAGAAATGAAGATTACCGGGACCTACGATCCAACCGAAGACAATGCATCTGATGTTCGATCGCTGTGAACTTCTCCCCGCGTCTTGGAAATGAAGTATTTCGAATCGATAGACGGAGACGAGATCGTTCAAGTATCAATTCTGTGCGACGATATGATCTTATCTTAATAATTCGTAATTTATACGTTATATATTTACACTTGTATATCGGAAACACTGACCTGCCAGTGCCAAGTAGGATCGACAGGTATGTAAGACACTCTTCCCTTGAACATGGTCTGCAGCTCAGAATTGATATAACATATTCTCTCAATTCTTTCTCTGATCACATTCATCTCCCTCTCCTTCAATGCGTACACCTGCTCGAACACCGTGTTAAAGTAATTCCGAATTTTCGCACAGTCGTTCAACAGAAACTGATTGTTCAACATCACGTGATCGAATCCATAAGACTCGAACTGGGAGTAACAGGGCGACTGCTCTATAAACCGGTGTGCAATGCTTCCTACACAATAAACGAAAAACATGGTCTTTCATTATTGAAAATGCTTGAAGATTATTCTCTAAGATTGATGCATTAATATTATTCTTTCAATTAATCTTAACGTTGGCTACAGCTCTTCAAAATCCAACATAAACAAAAAATTATCCTTTTGTTTTTCAACATTGTGAAAAATCCTCACCATCCAGAGCCCTCTGCTTAGCCAGTTCCTCCTCAGAGATCCCCTTGTCCTCTTCCTCTTCCTCCAGCAACATATCCATCTTGATGTCCTCCTCGTGACGCAGCGCCATGCACTTGTGAACCGCCATTTCCAACTCCTCGCCAGAATACACCTGCCACGGATGAAAAGTCCTGTCTTCGAGGATCGTGTTCACGCTGTCCTTCGAAAACTGCGCGTACTCCAACAGTTCCTTGGTCCTCGGATCCTCGGCAACCGAAGGATAGTTCACCACCATTCTGTCACCGAAGATGGCGGTCAGAGCCTTGCCCACCACCACCTGAGGCTCCCAAAAAGTCTCCCTCAACCAATTCGACACCCTCTTCATCTCGCGAATGTTATGCTCGAGCTCTAGACGAATATCTCCGCACTCATTGCGACTGGTTTTCAATTTCCGATCTCGTCCAGTTCGGTCCAGGTCAAACGCAGACACCGGAAGTCTCTCGATCTCAGGACAGGTCTCGTTGGCATCTAACAGAGCCTTCACCTTGGCCTTCAGCACCTCGAAATCCTTCAAAATCTGCGTTTTTTCTTGCTCGCTCTCAGCCATTTCGTTTTGCAATTGGAGTTCCTCCCTCCACTCGAACCACGTCTTGCCCTCGTTCTCTTTTGAGTCGGGGAACTTGCGTGTGGAACCTGACAGCATTTCTAAGATCTCTGCACTCAAATTAGAGTAATCCGACTCGATCTTCTTTTGGTTCTTGTGGTAGAGAGTGTAGTCCACGCGATAGAGGCCAGTCTCGACCTTCGTCGAGGATGAATTATCCTGCGCTGGAGGAAGAAGGAGGAACGAGATTTATTGCATCTGAAGTGTGAAGCGACTGTTTGTTAACTCTAACTTTGTACTCCTTGCAATCCCATAGCCTTGTCTACCCCAGAAAGAAACCCTGTGGAAACTAAAAAACGAACCTGTTTCATGGCGACCAGGGAGCCATCGTACCCCAAAACAACGACCAGATCTCCAGCTCTGTTAACGATAGCCTTCACACAGCCGAAGTCCGATCTATGGTGCGACATGAAACAAGCAACGACTTTCCTCAGCGTCTTATCCCTCACATGAACCAAACCGTCAAGCGCAGTGGTAGTTAACCACTGTCTGTCAACAAACAAATTCGCCAGTTTGACATAGTGACCAGTCGATAAACCGTCCACTATGGCGATATTCTTGAAATCCTGAATCTTCTGGACCCGCAGCTGCCGGGTCAAGTATGGCGTTCCTATGAGCGCCATTGGGTTGGACGGATGATACCATAAGGTGCGATAGATTCCAGGTAGATCCAAAGTCTCTGTAGCTTCTACGATGAGATTTTTGTCTTCCGGAACGACGTACACTTTCAGATGTTGGCCTACGGATTGCTGTCTCGTCTCGACGATCAGCAACAGCACTGTCAATCTCTTCGGGCCTTCGTAGATCAACGCGTCACTGATTCTTCTATGGGGTTGCACTAAAGCTTGCACCGTGTAGGCTTTCTCTGGGCGAAGGCTGACGCAGTAGCAGTTGCCACGATGAGTCTCTGCTGCTATCAGCGACCTGTTGTTGCAGACAGTGAGACATTGGTTAGATATAATGTATTGTTAAGTATTTCAACGGTAACTCTTCATCCACAATTATCACTAAACTGTGGATCTTTATGCATTTATGGCTTCTAAAAAAATTTCAAAAAATGCTAAAATATAAAATTCCACAGAATTTAATACGATTTTTATTTACTTCAGATCTACAAAGACTACGACCACTGAAAATAAGATTTTACTTGTTCCCACTTTCTTAAAATTTGCCTACAAAAATAAAAAATTGCATAAACATTATATTGCAGTCTAATTATCACATATTTTCACATCACCTTCCACTATGGGAGAACCTGATCAGATCCAAAGCCCTTTTCTGCAGCTGCAGATGCGCGATGATCTTCGGTTCCTCGGGATCAAGGAAGCTAACAAAAATCAATCGGCCTTGCTGAGTTCCCAGAACGACCATCGGGTAATCTGGGTGCGAAGCCTGGCAAGTAATCTCGCTCTGAATCTCAGGATCCACGATGGCCACCTGAGTGCCACTGTAGCTCTCGAGCACGATCAACTCCTTCGAATTATCGGAGCCGACCACATGGTGACACCAAGGATAAACGAAGTCCAAGAATTTAAAACTGGCGCCGTAATCGATAACGTCTTTCACTGTGGGATGGTCTATGCCTTGTGACAGATCAATCTGCATCAGATACCCCTCGAACGTGTGATAGAAACACCTGTCGTCTCTGACGGGGTGAGTTACCAGGATGCATGGGTTCGTCTCTAGCTTCACGTACCACACTTTTTGCCACTTGTGTGTCTTCACGTTCTTCGAGAAGTATCGCATTTGGCAGAAGGTGGTGCGCAGCATGATGCCACCGCTGAACCAGTTGACAATTGGCACCTCGTACTCCGTGCAAATGCCGCAGCGTTGGGAGAGGATGATGCGGTGGACAACGCTGCCGTTGTAGTTGCTCAGGTAGACGTGACCTTCCAAGTCTGTGATGGCTAGGAGAGGGTCCTGGGAGGTGGGACACCAGTCTAACCACGTGACTCGATTCTTGCTTGGTAGGCGTATCTCGTGGTCTGAGAAAGAAGGGTAGGTTTTGGAATTTTGGGCTAGTCAATGTTGGGTCATATTTTTTTCTTATATGGCAGATTCATCTGGTGTGTTGAGGAAAGAGGGTGAATTTTGACAGAAAATTAATTGGTTTAGTTCTCTCTGGACTATCTGACGCTGAATCATTTTTGTGGGCATTTAAGGGCGTAGTCTCGTTTCCAGGATTACAAGGGTGCGGAATGCGCTTTCTCACTTCTCGATCATGCAAAGGTGGGGGTTTTCAACAGTCAAAAGCGCTAGATAAAAGATCAATCGAGGCCGCAGTCGCCTCCAAAGTTTCTATTTTACTACGTTTTTATTAGCTTGCTTTCTTGTCTGCCTGTCTGTCTGGTTGTTC
Organism: Lasioglossum pauxillum; assembly: GCA_933228785.1. Classification (NCBI taxonomy): domain Eukaryota; kingdom Metazoa; phylum Arthropoda; class Insecta; order Hymenoptera; family Halictidae; genus Lasioglossum; species Lasioglossum pauxillum. Next base: position 33,937,921 of record OW121705.1, on the reverse strand, counting down.
GGTACAAATTTTGCAATTGATTTTAAACTAACTTCTCGATGAGCTAGAAACTTGAAATTTTAAACATAGCTCAGAACTGGATGACAATGCAATATTTTCAAAAAAAATTTTTAAAAAGCCTATACGTTTAGGAGATATAAACTATTAAAAATTTAACTGTTACACCTCCCCGCGCGACGCTCGGTAGTACCCACTCAGTTTCCACTCTGACTGATCCCCACTCCACTGACCCGCTTCGCACCGAAGGAGCTTAGTGTGCGTTCGAGCTCCGTGCGGTGTTTACAAAGTTACTACGTATTATTATACTATAATGTTTGTTTAGCAAGCGAAAGAACAGTTACACCGAAATTCTCCGTCGAACCTTTATCTTTGACATTTTACCGCGGCGTTTGTTTTCGATAGGAGGCGGTCGCAATACCGTCTGAAAAGTACATGCCTCTGTTATAATCTCATCAAAATGTTTAAAATCGATTGAAAAATTTTACACACACAAGACTAAAAAGCTTTTAAATAGAATTTTAAAAAATAATTATTTAAATAAAAATAAATTTTTTAAAAATACCACGTTTTTAAAACGGACTAAAAAGCATAAAATAATTTTTCCTAGCTCCGTACAGATAGTCCTGAAAATTTGTGATTGTGAATTTTGAATAGCTATGAAATACTTGTAAGATTTAAAACGAAAAACGTGGGGCGCATGCAATAGACAGTTGATGCATGAATAGTTCACCTAAATTACTAACAATTTTATTGCACTGCAAATGACATGAACTGTTGTGCGAGTTTTCTCAACGGCAGCTGCTCTCTACACTCCTTACTATTATCTTGCGCCCACGTTTTTCGTTTTAAATCTTACAAGTATTTTCATAGCTATTAAAAATTCACAATCACAAATTTTCAGGACTATCTGTACGGGGTTAGGAATCTGTATGGGGTTAGGAAAAATTATTGTATACTTTTTAGTCCGTTTTAAAAACGTGGTATTTTTAAAAAATGTATTTTTATTTAAATGATTATCATGTTTACTATTTTCATAAAGCTGCGACAGCTACCTGCTGCCGAATAATGTAAATAACGCATGGTGAATGTAAAAATAGGACTTTTTAGGGCGATTACGGCCTAGACTGGTCTTTTATCTAGCCCTTTCGACTACTGAAAACATTTTGGAGGTCTGGACAGTGAACGTGTCAACAAATATTAAGGGGGATCTATACCCTCAGATTTTGGGGTATTTATCAATGTTATCAACCTCTGTGCAGAAAAAAAGTTTGGTAACATTGATAAACACGCAACTGCATAATGAACACGAGATGGAGTTGCTTGCTATTTCCATATTCTATTCAGCTCGTCGCGAATGCCGTTATACAGGACAGGTCGCACTAATATTAGTGCCACCGATGAGAATATGTACCTCGTCTGTGTCAGTTTTGCTATGATTCCACATTGACAGCAGTGCAGCAGTGAAATGTTGCACAATATCGCAGCACTGATTGACAGTCCTTCTGACTAGGCACCATCTCGTCTAAACTAACTGAAATAAAATTGGCTCTAGATTGGCTCTACATCAGAGATAACCTCTGTCTTCATGAACGTAATATGGGGAAATCTCTGCTATGTGAATGAAATCACGCGCATCGATTTTTTGTCCTTATACGAGCATATTTTGAGCTACACAATAGTTCATTTGATAGAGGAAGGTTCATCACGGCGCGCTCTGCTTATCTCATCAGTCAAAAAAGTCTCTTTGAGACAGAAAAATACATTGAAATCTGCGGTTATTTTTCTAGATTTTTTCTCTACTTTGGGTACTCATATTATTAGATATAAACATAATCTCGTTAAATCAATAGCAGAGCGCGCGGTATTTAACCTTCCTCTATAGAATGAGTCCTCACCCAGCCCAAAATCCGCTCAAATAAGGACAAAAAATCGATGCGCGTAAACCCATGTTTCGACCCAAAATCTAGTAAGATTCTAGTTCCTTTCTAGTTACAATCCGAGGGTATAGATCCCCCTTAAATATTAAATTTATTTCTTTCCTCTATATAAAAGTAAATCCAGCAGCTTACCATGAAGAGTCGCAGTCTTCCCCACAATGTCCAGCTCCCAAGTATACAATTTCCCACAGGTCTTGCCCATCTGAGCAGCAACGTTAGGTCCAACCTGAGTGATCCTCAAGATCTGTCCAACCTCGTCATGTATGAAAGTGTTCACTGTGGCAATCCTCTCTCCAGTCCTCCAAGCCCAGACGACCAAAGCAAAATTAGGGTACCATCCAACGGACACCATATGGTCCCGAGCAGTGAACGCAGTGGACAAATACTTATTCTTAGTGCCACCTACGCACTCGGAAATCAGCGTCATCGAAGGATAGGCATAAATCAGAATTTTCGGTTGGTTCACTCTCTCGGCGAAGCAGAAGATTGGCAAACTGGAATGACCCGATAGACATCTCGCACCCTCGCCCACTTCGGTATTGCAACACCATCGTATCATCTCTTTGTGCTGTACTACATGATAGAACAGAATGTGTACTCCCATGCACCATGCGATCACGTCTTTGCCCACGAAGATCATGTCTTCGACTCTGCCTCCTCGGAGCCAGTAAGGTCCCCAGCCATCTTTTTGCATTTTTGGATAGTTGCTTCTTTTAATCCGTTCGGACCTGTATTTTGACAACCTCGGGAAAAGATAACCTCGCACTTGTCGTTCAAACTTGATTTTGTGGTGGATGGAAGTTGGCAGAAACAATTGATAAAATCGATAGAGTGGTTTCGAATTTTGAATATCGTATTTAGGTCAGCAGGCTGCATGTGAAATGTCTGATTTTCAAATGCAAATTTTCCAAAGCGTTTTATCGCGGTCCGCAGGTTTATTGTTCCTACACCTAACTATACTTTTAAATAAATTTTATTCCAACGTCGACCAATGCAGTTGTCGTGCATTCTTCGAATGTTAGCGTTCTGAAAAATGCCCGAAGGGTTACGGCAGAGCAAGAGGCTGACACGAAGGTCATCAGAGGCGAAAGCGAGTGCAGTTTCCGCACGAATGAAAGCGCGATGCGAATCGTCAGGGAACGCGGTGATAAATCGCGGAACAGTACCAAAGATGGCGGTGGTATCAGCCACGATATTCAGTAGCCCCACCGACGCGCGTCGTCGGCTGGTTGCCCAATTTAAGAGGTATTCAAGGCGACACAAAGGAGGTCCGGTGGCTCATACGTCATCGTGGCAACTCTATGGTCCACTGTCGGCTTTGTCCGTGCATCGGCCGACGATAGATCCGTGACCATTTATGCCGCGTCCTCCTTTTTCGGCTTGTATTCGTCGCTCTGCCACCAGCGAGATACGCTCGCGAATGCTAATCGACGTTACCGACTCACAACAAGCTTGCATCGTGTGTGGTCCGTCGTTGCAAACCCGGGCAAGTTGTCTTTTGACCCTTGCGTGACTGGCTTGGGGTCCGTTTTGACCCCGAGTCGATGACGTTCCATTCAAAGTTTTTGTAAATGTGTCCTGTTTTGGCTCGTAACCGGTCGTCAGCATTTTTTAGAATAAATTGCTTAGGAATAAGAGATTTCTAGCGAAAAATTATTATTAATAGACTTCGGGTTGTACGCATTTGTGACAAAAATAAGTAGCTGCAGGTTAAAACAGTAAAACAATTAAAAAATTAAAGAATTGGAGCAAACGGCTAGTTCTTTTGAGATATTAGAAGAATTAAAAGAACAAAATTGATTTCAAATTTCTATTGCTCGGAGTGCCGGAGAAAAAGGCGAAGGTCACGATTTTTAACTTTTTTCTCTGTGCCTGTACAACATATTTCAATTTCATCAAAATGCATGAAGAAGTGACGTTTCGGCAGGTTTACCAAATTTAGGATATGTATTTTGTAGTAAAGGATGTGCACCTAATTTCAATATAAGTAGCTGGAACTTAAAACAGTAAAACAATTAAAAAATTAAAGAATTGGACCAAACGACTTTAGTTCTTTTGAGATATTAGAAGAATTAAAAGAACAAAATTGTTTTCAAATTTCTATTGCTCGGATTGCCGAGGATAAAACTGAAGGTCACGATTTTTAACTTTTTTCTCTGTGCCTGTACAACATATTTCAATTTCATCAAAATGCATGAGGAAGTGACGTTTCGGCAGGTTTACCAAATTTAGGATATGTATTTTGTAGTAAAGGATGTCCACTTAATTTCAAAATAGGTAGCTGGAACTTAAAACAGTAAAACAATTAAAAAATTAAAGAATTGGACTAAACGACTTTAGTTCTTTTGAGATATTAGAAGAATTAAAAGAACAAAATTGTTTTCAAATTTCTATTGCTCGGAGTGCCGAAGAAAAAAGTGAAGGTCACGATTTTTAACTTTTTTCTCTGTGTCTGTACAACATATTTCAATTTCATCAAAATGCATGAGGAAGTGACGTTCCTACAGGTTTACCAAATTTAGGATATGTATTTTGTAGTAAAGGATGTCCACTTAGTTTCGTCCCCGACTGTATGACCGACGTGGCACTCAAAGTGTTCAACGAGGTTCTACCGTGCATTGGAAATCGAGCAGGATCTTTCGCAATCATCCAATGATTTCGCGGAGGAGGATTTCAGACTCCTCCCAAAGTACCAGCCACCGCCATTGGCCGACCGCCATTAAGATTGTCCTCGGCGCGGGTCGAAATCGCGAAGGCAGGGTAGTTTCCCACGCGGGTCGCGGGTACGTCGATAGGGATCGGTCGTATGGCGTCGGGTTATGCAAATACGAGTCCCAGCGGGCGTCAATTTAATGGCGAGGCCACAGGTTCGGCCAACGGACATGAAGGACCCCGAGAGCATCAGGAAAGGACGACCGGTGCTGCGGGTTCACTCGCTTCGGTAGTGATGGACGTTCGATCGTCGATTTATGAGCCTCCACACACCACCAGTCCCGATACGTATACCCACATGTAAAGAGAGAAAGAGAGAGAGAGAGAGAGTGAGCCTCATTGTAATTACCGATCGCATTCGCCCGATCACTTCCAAGACTCTCCGATTTAATTGATTCGTGGGCTCCGTAAATTGAAAACGGAATGAAACGGCCGGCAGCTCGCTAAACAGCGTTCACTAAAATGTTTAACCTTCTGTGCTCGCGAATGGAACCCGCGACTCTCTAGCGCCACTAAAACTCGTCACAACTATAATTCAATACGATTATTATACATATTATCAATTTCTACGTTTATCGAGATGTATGTACACACAGTAATTCGATTGGGAAAAGTAGTGAAGGACCACTCTAGTTCTTGATACACATTTGGGATACTGTTCATGGAAATGAAATTTCAATTTGACTAGAATCAATAGATTAATAATTATAATTTTTAATATTAATGAATAATGATTACAATTAATTTCTTGTGTAAGTGACCTGACGCTTTTCTGATTAAAAGGAGTCCAAACACGGTACTATTTGGATCATGTCTGCTCGATTATCCATTATACAACACGATTTATTATACAAATCTGTAAAAATGGAATCCAGCAGTGAAGCTGTTTAACTGTTGTATTATTCGAGCCTTGATGTGCCACTGATTAGTTCGGTTAAGAGAGTAGATTCTGTTTGAAATCTCCAACCACGAGTCATCACTCGATGTCACAAGGGGTTAAACCGAGGCGTCGATTATTGTCGAAGTGTGCGATACGATATCGAAGTTTGAACTGTATTTACGGCCCTAGTGCAGAGTGCATCGCTGACGTTGAAGCATCCGCTTTGGTAGTCAGCCAGGTCTGGGCCAGGTCGTCGAACAGAGGGAGCAAAAGGAGGGAGAAAGAGGTTGGCAGGCATCTGCGGGCAGTATATCACGTCGCAAGGATAAGTTTTTGATCGGTCCTCGGTATACGGATGACTCCCTGCTGCTTGACCTCATCACGCCACGCTATGGGGGTCTTTATAAACCACCATCGACTGCGCGTATCCTAATCACCTTTTGTCTTAAGCCTGCCAAACTCTTCTTCCTAGTCGCTTGGCTCCCGGCGGAACGTCCGAGGGACAACACTGTGCATCTCCACAACGAATTCTCCTTGAAACGTCCAAGAGACAATAGCATGCTTCCTCATGAAGATAGACAAAGTGTCATCCAGATAGGACAACCTAACAATCACAGCTTCCCAAAACCCCTGAAGACAAAGAATCCGCGTTGGGGCAAGGTCCGAAAGAAGGTTGCTCCAATTCGGTGGTCCCACGTTCCCGGTTCTCACGGGCTTAAAAAGCGATCCGTGGCGTCCCGTGAGAGACTCCGGTAACTTTTGGTCCCGGCTCCGGCAATCCAGTTGGTTTCGTGCTCTATGGTGGTGTCGGGCTCGTAAGAAGCATCCGTGGGCCGGGTCGTGGGCCCTTTCCACGGGGACCGTTGCGTTGGTTGGCGTGATACCAATTTTCGACAACGACCACCTTGGCCGCTATCACGGGTCGTCCGGTTGTGCTCAGGTGCACAAGACTCTCTCTCCCTCTCGGGAGAGAGCAAGTGCGATTCTCCAGTTTCTCGTTCGTTTTTTCGACGGACGGCCGTGATTGCCGTGATGTCCGAGAAACGGAGAGGGAGCGAAAGATGAGAGCGAGAGAGGGAGAATGTGTGTGTTCTAAGCTGCCGGCATCCGATGATCGTGGAGGTGGTGTAGTTGGCCGTGGCCGCGCGATGTCGGCGAAGAAACGAGCCACACGAAACCGGCGCGGCGCGCACCGAAAAAAAGGAGCCGAGAGATGATCGAGGGAGCGAGGCGGTTGAGGATCAGCCTGTGGAGCGAGACCAGCCCGAGGAAGGACGAGGATGAACCCTGAGGAGGAAGGATAAAGACGGAGAAGATAGAGAGAGGGAGAAAGAGAGAGAGAGAGGGAAAGGAAAGCAGAGGATTTCGAAGAGACGGAGGGACGGGGGTGTAGCAGAGAGCAGAGGTTACTTTTAATGTCTCGCGTCACGCAGCCCAAGGCACCGTGAGCCTCGCCTCGTCCTCCTTACTAATTTGGCGCCAATTTCCAAGCAACCTCCCAAGCAAAAACTAACCGAGCCATACACACCGCTTCTATATACATACACTTGCGCGCGGCGTGCACTTCAACCGTGGGCTCTGATTAAATGCTACCCTCCTCCTCCCTTCTATCTTTTCGCTCGCGTCTTCTTCTTCTTCTTCCTCCTCCTCTTCTTCTTCTTCTTAGTCTGTGGTTCTTCGTCCTCGTCGTCGTTGCACGCTTTCTGTCTGTGTAGACGCGTTCTGTTCGGTACTCTCTCGGCTCGATCTCTTTCTCGCCTTCGTTCTCCGTTGCTGTTCAGTCACCACACCGTGTCTTGTGGCTCGTTTTTCTTTTCTGCTTTTTGTTTCTTCGAGTTCTCTTCTTTTTTTCTTTGCTCCTTTCGTCGCTCTCTCCCGCCGTTTCTCTACGTTTCGACCCGTGTTCCCACACTCCGTGGACGCGTACCGCACGAGAGAACACCGCCGGTGTGCCGGGACCATCGACACGCACGCGTGTGCTGCTGCGTGTGCACCGTGGATCATGGATCCTGACGGGATCCAGCGCGGCGACGAATCTCTTAAGGCTTCCTCTAATCTTCCGCCGGTTATCCGCGATCTGTACTGGCGGGTCGGTTCTCACTGTTCAAGCTGTCGCTCACTCAACAGCGCCGCGCGTGAACGACACCAACGCGTTTGCATTAGTATCAAAGCTTTATGCGAAATGGTAGTTGAATAGCTATGTCTTTCCTTCTTAAACAATTTTATTAAATTATAAATGTAACCAACGAAATTGTCACGACGGTGCATGAAGGACAAACATGATTTTCTCGATTGTGAGAAAGATCTTGCCAAGTTCGACACGATCGCGACAACCGTCTGCGCAATAATGAGTTTGTCGTTGATTAACAGATGTTAACCAACGTTTTCAGGAACGTGGTAATTACAGACAGATCGAGGTAAAATCGTTTAATCACGTTTGCGAAAATGGCCTCCGCGAGCCCAGGTGGAAAGGTTACCGTTCACAGGAGCGAACGTCTCAGCGTGTCGCTTTACTACGAATTACGTTAGATTCTGATATTCACTCAGCAGACTCGTTTCCAGATTAACCTTTAACTACCTGCACGTGGACGTGTAATTTGACAGCGGTTTGTCTCGCAGCCGGTCGCATCGTGACAGGGAATTCGCAGAGCGAGACAGCATCCACAAATAGCCGTCTTTCCGCTGTCACAGAGTGACGCGAGCGAAACACGTTGCCGTTGCAACGGTCCTGCAACTGCACACGGAGAACACTGTCTCTAGCTACCACTCCGGGACCGTGTTCGACAAACTGAAACGGGGATGTCCCGTCAATAAAATGTTCAACGTCACATACAGAGCAAAACATTGCGAAAATGTATTTACTTCGTGGCAGGACAATTTTGTGGTCAAGCGTAATGCATTTACGTCGTATTTACCCCTCGTCCGTCCTTCGTGTAAAATCGGCACAGCTTTCCCGAAGTAAGTTATACTGTTCTGTTATTTGTCATTTCAATTTCATCGAAATAAAAATTTCGAATAAAGTGGGTTTTTTCCAAGTGGGTTGTAAACGAAATTTTTATTAACTTCCCGATTTTAGAGGGAAGTTATTGTAATTACCCCGAAAATCGAAAATCGATTTTTTAGCAGATCTTCACGTTTCATGGTCATTGGAGTCATTTTAGACTATTTTTATCAAAATGTCGGTATGTGTGTGTGTGTGTGTGTGTGTGCGTATGGCCGTTTCTATGGTATCAAATTTTTCGTTAACGTTTTCAGAAAAAGTAACAACGCGATCGGAATGATGAATGATGCAATCGATGTGCCCCGCTGTAACTTAGAGCTGATTAGATTTTGGTCCATTTTGGTCAAGTAGTTTTTTAGTTTTTTTAGTTTTTTTCGAAAGAAGTTCATTTAACAATGCAATTTATACGAGAGAACGGAAAGTTTCCACCGAAGAAACAAACGTAATTACACAAAAAATTTTTTTTTCGATTTTTTAAAATTAGAAAAAAAATTTTTTTTTTAATCTTTTTTTGTACCTTAAGATGATGTTTCCGCTTACAATAATCGAAAATTATCCCAATGGAAGCGTGAGTTAATCATCTCGACTCCCGAGAATACATTTTCAAAGAATATCGATGAAAGTACAAAAACAATCTTTAAATTTAAATTACAATCTTTTAAATTTAAATTTAAATTACAATCTTTAAATAAACAATCAGTTCAAAACGAATTGTTAACTGAGATTAAATTGAAAATTAATATGAAATATATGATAATTAATAACATTGATGTTGAAGACGGATTGGTTAATGGAGCATGCGGAATATTAAAATTTATTACTTTTCAAGAAAATACTAAAATTCCGTCTATATTGTGGTTAGATTTTCAATTGGCCATAGTAGGAGTGAAAGTAAGAACTCGTTATCGTGATTATATGAAAAACGCAAATATAAATCAAAATTTAACACCAATAATAACAAAATATCGAATCAAGTAAATATTTCGAGTGAAGAAAAATAAGAAATCACACGTAGTCAATTTCCAATGGTTCCTGCTGAAGCGATTACGATTCATAAAAGTCAGGGACAAACATACGAGAAAGTATGTATGGATTTTAAAACATCAGAAATACGAACTTTACAAATGTTGTATGTAGCACTGAGCAGAGTTTCAAAATTGAGCGCGGTTTATATATTTCGGGACAATTTAAATTAACAGTATCGAAGAAAACCAAGATCAATACTGCAACCCCGGATAATGAGGAGTTGTATCGTTTGCGAAAAACTAATTAAGACAATTTATTTTGCAACATTAGTATACTATAACAAGGAACCAAGCGAGCAACGAGCCTGCGATGTTCGTTTAATGCGACGCCATATAGCAAACATTTTGATAAGTAGAAAACTATTGAATTTCCCTGAAAACGTATAATCTTCTTAAAACGTACACTTAATAAATAATAATAATAATATACAGCAACTAACGAATCGGGAAGTTCTTTGTGTGGCTCATGGAGAGTCACACACAAAATGAAAGACATTAATAGCTGTGGGCCCTACTAGCCATGCGTACCACTAACATTCTCGCAAGAGCAGTCCTGCCCGCGAGCTCGCGAAGCGAGCGAGCAACAACAACCCTACTTGCGAACGAACGAAGCGAGCGAGCAACAATAGCCCTCTAGTTTAAATATAATTTTCCCCAACTCAGTTTGTAGGTAAATTTGTCCGAAACTTCGTGACTTTTATTTTTAGATTTTTACTCGTCGATAGACTGCGGATCTTTGTGCAAAATAAAAATTGTCTGCATCGATTGCAAGAAATAGAAACTGAATTGAATGTTATTTCTTCCCATAATGAATTTAATAGAGGAGAAATTATATTAAAAAATTTGTCAACAATTTTGAATTTCATATACCCAATTTTGCTACAGATGCACAAAGATCCGCAGTCTACTCGTCAATTTGAATAAGAAAACATCAAAAGATAACTGGTTACCTTGTTATTTGATCGATCTTTTTTCATGAAATGAGGGACGGATTAAAAATAAATACTAAAATGTACTTCCTCGAGATGGATGATTTCTGAGATCATTTGAAGTAACTTTTTCCGGTGCGAAAATGTTCTGGAACTTGTTGTTGGTGTAAATATTCTTGCAACCAATTAAAATTGTTAAAGGAACTGTAAGGAAATTGTAAGGAACTTCCATACGGCTTCTTTCAATCAATGTAAACTGCACTAGAAACCTTTCAAAATGTGAACAATTTTTATTTTGCATAAGGATCTTCAGCCTAGCTTGTCGCGAGCAGAGAGACTGAAGTCGTTTGGTCCACTTTTGAAAATGTATTCCGATTTGAAGAGAGCGCGAACAATGACGCGTGCATCTTATGGGACGGTTAATTTATGTCTGAAATCGACGGTGAAGACGGCGACGTATAGCGATCGGGGGGCATCACTATGCCGCGAGCTGACGCCGGAGGACTATCGCGGCCCCTCTGGGACCGGTGAAAAAATTGTTGACCCTTTAGCGAGCCGGGGGCAGAGCGGATAAGCCAGGTAGATATATAAGAAGCAGATGCGTCTGTCATTAATATGAGCCGGCTGAGCTATTAATAACCAGTTAATGAGGCCTCTCGTCCCTCCCCCTCGTGTCGTATCTCCGTGCGTGCGTACGTGCGTGCGTGGCTCGTATCACAGCTCAGGTAGGGATGGAATATACGCGTGTCTCTGTGTATGTTACCTGTGTACATACCTGTGTACGCACGCACACGGAAAACCGCGTTCGCTTGTGTATAACAAGCCATATTGTGTGCGACCGGGGTGTGGGGTGCACGAATGTCGGGTCGTCAAAGGGTCCCGGTGAACCTCGTGATTTATAATCCACCATACTACGCCATACCACACCATATACTCCCCCGCCACGACGAGCACCCTCGATTAGACCCTCCCAGTCACGGGAAAATTTTCCTTTTCTCTCTGACCCGCCGGGTTCCATGGCGTCACGCGTCCTCGGTTATATGGGTTTCGAGGTTTAGTCTGCTTCCAGCTAATTTATTTATTCACACATTTTTTCGCCATTTCAATTCATTCGATCCTTCAAGGACCACGATGGACTGTCCGGTTTGCTTCTGTCTCCTCGACGTGGTGTAGGGTGGATGTGTGCAATTTAATTTGATTAAAAAATATTTTTGCGATGTTTATCGTACACCTAAACACTTAGGAATATCGTTACTATGTGTAAAAGGGGTCCCATGGAAATCACCGACACAAATTTCCCCGACACGGTTTTCACCGACAACATTTCACCGACAATGACTTTGGCCGACAACGCCTTTAACCAAAAACGATTTTGACCGACAACGACTTGAGACAACCAGTATGTATTATTATATGTATTATCATACAGTACATATTATCATATGTGATCGTCTAAAGTCGTGGATCAAATTTATAGGGTTGAAGTACGGATGTAGGCGTGTATTGTATGTATGCGTGTTGATAGGCAGCCCTATATATGATTAAATTTATAAAATAGAGAATCGCAAAGAACAGAAGAATTGTAAAATTACAATCGCCAACGAATTGTAAAAAGAAGATCAGATCGAAACGAGCGCCCGCGAGAAACACGTCTGTCAACGATTGGTTATCCGTGCGTCTTACGGTTTTTTACAAATAAATACGGCTTATTCCTTACAAATTGGTTGTCGGTCAAAATCGTTGTCGATCAAATTCGTTGTCGGTCAAAATCGTTTTCGGTTAAAGTCGGCGTCGGCGAAACTTATCGTCGGTCCGTGTCGGGAAAATTTGTGTCGGTGATTTCCATGGGAGCCGTGTGAAAGATATAAAATTTCTATGGTGCCCTCAATGGTGAATGCAACACTGCATCGTCGCGACGACTCCGAGCAACTGCAGCCAGGATAGTTTCCACGAACGGAATGGCGGATGATCGCCGTGTGTTGCTCGATGATGGTGTTCGAAGGAATCGTTTCGGCAGGGGCAGCAGCCCGATGATTCGGTTGCTCTCCGGGGCAGCTGCGTTACGTTAAGTTGCATGTCCGTGGGCTTAGATTATAGATGCGTCCTGCGGGTGATCACAGACAAAACGTTTAAATCGCTAAACGTCGAATTAGCCCCGCGCGATCTCTACCGGTCCCCGGTTCCCGGCGCCGTAAAAAATAATAGCCAGGGCCTCTAGTAGAGGCTCAGGCCGGGGTTTCTAGCTCCCGAGCTTTTGGTAGCGTCTCTCCAACAGCTGCGATTCACTAGGAGACGCTTATTTGCCCCGGTTGCTCCACGGTATTAATTCCTCCACGGGATCTCTGTAATCTTCCCTCGCCACCGTCGTCCAGGGGCCTCCTTCGAAAATCCTCGAAGCCGTCTGGACGGGACCGATTTATCGGAAGAACGCGTGTCCAGGGCCCGGACTTTCTTTTTTCCTTCCACTTTCCTTCCTTTTATCCGCTTGCCCGTTTCTCTCTTTCTTCGTTCGGCTCGTTATTCGTGCGGCAATTTGGGCCCCGGCGTTCGATCCGCGATATCGTTCACGGCTCGGTCACGGTGCAATCATTGTGATCGTGTGCCCGTTCGGGTCCAGGTACACTCTGCACCTGTGCAACGCCGACGATGTTCCTGCGAGTGTGCTCCCGAGATCGGATGGAATCAATTTCTGGGGCGGGACCCAGTTTTTGCGCGCGATCCGCAGCCCGGCTGCTAGACGCCGCACGGTTTTCGTGACAGTCGGTCGTGACAGTAGGCTACGAATCGGCTGAAGGCTGTCGCGTGAACGACGCCGGAACAGCGTCAACGTGTTTATGTGATTCAAATGTGAATGCGTATGCACCTATACGCAGCAGCATAGCATTCTCCCTTCAGGAGTTCTTAGCAATTATTTCTGGTTACTTGATAATGAAATTTGCGCCTTACACTATAATTTAGTTAATTTTAGAACGAACTAAGCCGATAGCGCTGGTTACGGTTGACTACCATGACAGTTCACGTGTCAACTAGATTTAGAAATTCAATTTTGTTACGAATAAAGTAAATGCAAGCCTGCGAAGAGGGGACCACCCCCGCGAAGGCGGGCGAAAACTCGCCGGAAAAATGGCAAAAATGGCACAGATAGTTGTGCATGCATTCTCGGTGTTCCCATCGCATTGCATCGCATCGCATCGGACGGAAAAGCTGTCGGCCGTGGTGAACGGTAATTAAATGAGAACCCCGGCGTACGAACGCAGGAACGCCCACGCCATGCATCAACCGTGACGTGGATAGGTAATGCTGCTGCAGATGGAGAAGATGGTCCTCGAAGATATAGCCCTCGGTTTCTACGTTAGTTAGGGTCAGCTATCTCGCGCGACCCATCTCCGCCTATCCAATCACACACCGCACACCGCAAGTATGGCACGCAAGCGATAATACACGGTGTCCCAATTATCCCGCGACACGGCAGGGCCCACGCTCTCCTCTCCCTCTCTCACTCTTTCCCTCTCTCTCTCTCTCTCCTTCGCTTTTCCCCTCTCTCTCTCTCCTCTCTCGCCGTGAGAGAGGATTTTCAACACGCCCCTATCGCCCCCACCGATCCACGGGAACCCGAACGATGCACCTACACGCTGGTAAATGCACCTACACGCAGGTAACTGCATGCTTACCTGCCTGGAGAATTCGTTCTTTTAACTTTTTCGGGAATTCGCGATCCTAACTTTTCACACCTTCTCCGATTCGTACTGTATATTCTAATGTTAACCCTGTATTGGAGAGTAATTACACCCATGCATGTTTTCAATGCAAAATGATGAAAAAAAACTTTTTGAATGTGTTACATTTCTAAAAGAATGAATTTACATGAAGTTACACCCCCCTATACGCAGAGCGAAGGTTAATTATAGTAATATTTATTATACAGGGTCTTCATCCTAGTGATCATATGACAAAAAAATGTTTCAAATAAAAATTATTCAGTATTTTGATAAGAATAAAGTGCAGTGACAAAAATTCTGAAAAAAATTTTTATTCTATGAAAACCGAGGTCACCTTGAGTTTTTTAAATAGCGCCATGTACTTATAACTTTATATTGTTATAACTGATGAAAAGATGAATTCAGCGACCTACTATACAAAATCGTAGGTGTTCCAGGCACCGACACGAAAACGTAGCTTCGTTCGCAGCTATTCCATTGACGAGAAAAAAGAATCGCGAAGTTTCTCCGCGGCGTTTGACCATTCGATAGCAATTGCGAGTTGCAGTCAGCGTTCCAGTGCGCGGAAAGTTAGCGTCTTCGCTCGTGGAATCCGAAAAAGAATCGGCCGGTTCTCGCACCCTCTCACTACCACCTCAATTTCATGCAATTCAACGTAATTCCCCGTTCGGGTTACTCTCAACAACATAATTCAACATAGTCGATCGCGATCGATCCCCTCGCGCGATTCCAGCCAATTTTACCGGGCGTCTAATCGTCTGAACTGGTTCGAAACCTGTCCGAGTGACACACCTCGCAAATCTTCTAAATCTTAAATAAAACACTGAAACTTACAGGGAATTAACAGGAAGAAAATTGAAAAATTGATTCGCAGCGCAAGCAGTTGAAATTCTGAGGAATTATTCGCGGCGGCCATTTGTCGGACGACGGTGTTCGCGCGAGGAATATGGTATCGGAGAAGAAATAAGTCGTCAAGGTGACAAGTGAAGCGAAGCAAACAGGTAAGTTAAGTATAGTCGCGGTGGAAAGGCGAGCATCATGCGGCAAAGGTCGACGCACAGGTGAACGGCGTGCAATTATCGAAAGACAGCGATGGAGGTTAACCACGCCCCTGTCCCCTCCGGCGACCAATCACCGCTGTCGCTGGTGTCGCCCTACAGCCGGGACACAGCACGACGACATTCCGACTCGACGGGAACGAATCCGTTCGCATGGAGATTCCCCGGCTCCGACCTATCCAGTGGTTTCCAGCCTGTTCCTCTCGAACCTCCACTCTAACATCCACTGTCTCGCTTTATTTATTACCAGACATCATCGCCGACACTGTAAATATTCATATTTACAAGGATTGATCTTTGGCACTCCGAATATTTTTTACGAAATGAGCAACATTAACTAACCCTTCCCGGTCCTGTGTTGAGCTAACTCAATTTCTGCAGCGATCATTACTTATTTTTCAAATCCATCAATAATGCTACAATTATATGGTACACAACAACAATTGTAATATTTCTCAACAGTTGTTCTACATGAACGTTCTTTCAATTTCAGACTTTTTACGAATTTTTCAAAAGAATTACCACGTTTATGGAGAACACAAATTCGAAGCAAAGTTCGCAATAAATATTTCTTTCTATGAGAAATGCTGAACAAGAATTTACAAATAACCGCAAAGCAGTGCGGTTAAAGAAGAAGCAAATTAAAATTGATTTCTGGAAAGTTCAAAACCGGAATAATCCCTTGGGTAGGGGTTGATTTGGATTACAGGTGATCGATTCCGTCCCGAGAATGGTGGAGAGCAGCCGAGCAACAATCGGAGATGCTACTCGTCGGCGAGGGTCGTCCACGAATGTACCTAGGTATCGATTCTCTCTTGCACCTCCGTCGGAGGAGGTTCCAGAAGGAGTAGGGTAGAAGGTGGGTGCTGGCCGACAGGCTTACTCGCGTCTCACGGACGACAAGAGGGTGATATATTGCCACGAACTACCCCCTGCCATCCTCTACCAACCCTTCTTCTTTAACCCGCGTGTTTCAGCGGTAGCGATGGCCTCGCTCAACAACTGACGAATTTTTGGAGACACCTGGCGGGTTTCCAGAACACCGATAACCACCCCATGCCTGTCAATAAACTGCAGATTTTTATGCAAAACGAAAGCTTTTTATATCACGTGCACACATGGTAGAACATTTTCTGTAATCTTGAATAACGTTTTGATCAAGAAATACTTTTACAGCGTACGGGTTTATTATACAAGGTGGCCCTATGGGTTCTGTGGCCAAAATGAGGTATCATTGAAAATGATTAAGCTGTATGTGACGATAAAATTAGGAAAAGCTGCGATTTCTGGGAGGAACGAATCGAGTGCCCATCACTAGCAGCACTCCTTCCTTCGCCCCGTTTTCCCGGCACTTGAAACTACCCCCTGCTCGCCCCCGTTTCCGAGCTTTATTCGAAGGAAGATCCATCTCCATAATGGCCCCACGCCCTCCTCTCTCTCTCTCTTTACCGTCTCGCACGCTCTATCCGCAGCGTATAGGTATACACACTCTGCTGGAAACTCGCGAGAGCGTGGTTGGTTCGCGGCTACGTGCCAAGATGTAGACGTTCGATTCCTTCGTCTCGATGACGAGCCTGTGACGGGGCGCTGACAAATTAGAGCTTTCCATCATTCCACATTTAGTTATAGATCTTTGTAGAAAATTCAAAATTGTCCGTATTAATTGCAACACGCAGGAACTGCATAGACATTTATTTCTTTCTCCAATCATTTTAACCGAGCTGAAACCAATACATTCTTCATACATACGGTATAAAATCCAGTCAGACACGTGATGAAGATTCCGAATAGAAAATCTTTAAAAATTCTGGAATACGCGTTAGAATCGTTATTAGCAATAAAAACCCGTTTAGAAGATTTTTGGGAAAAAATAAATATTGAACAGACCTTGCCTCCGAAGGGCTGATAGTAAACACTAAAAAATTCTATCAGATAATTGCATAAGTTCGTGCCTGATTTGAAAATAAAATTCAATGGATAAATTTTAAAGAATACAGCTTTACTAATCAATTATACATACATATAGTCACCATTCTATCTGTGAAAATCGGGCACGAAATTATGCAATCATCTAATAAAATACTAAAATTCGTTCGAAAAGGAAGGGTAGGTATTTCGTGGAGGATGCTCGAAAAGATGTCGGTTCGCAGCCCCCGGTTTCCGGTCGCGAGACAGCGATAGAAGCTCGGCGGTGTTCGCGGGGGGGGTGGTGGTTCGAGGAGAAAACCGGAAGGGGGGTTGTCCGGAAGAGGGAGGACAGGGAGAGACAGCGGAAAGGGAAGCGACGAAAGGAGGAAAAGAGGTCGGGGGAGAAGGCGTGGGTGGACGAGACGGTGGTTGTAGAAGCGTGGATCGATGTGTCGCCCTTGTGTCCAGCGGTCACGAGGCGCTTGCGCCCTGGCGAGCTACCCTGTCCTCCAGGACGTCGCCAGGCTCCCTGATTCGTCGAACCCCGGTTGACAGTCCTCTCGATTGTCACTCCGAGCACCTCCCTCCGTCTCCCTCTGTCTCTCTTCCTACTGCCACCCCTAACACCGTCAGACTGGTTCTGTTGGCTGTTTGCCGGCGTTCGTTTGCCACCGCGAACTGCCTCCTTTCCAACCACCGTCCTCCGCTGTCAACCAACTGCCAGCGACAGATTCCACACGCAGGGTCGCCGCCCTTCGTGGGTGTGTCCCCGAGCTGCTCGAGTTTTGCTCCCACGGACACCAACCTGGCGAACCTTGTTCTCTCTCGAGTGCACCCCCGCGGGGAAAGTTCCTGTGCAATTTCGCTGCAGCGTGAAATGAGGTTTTTGCGCAGATATTGGTGCGGAGGATTGAATGAGTTTCAGTTGACAGGATTCTTCGAAGTGATTTTTTGGAGACGTTGTATGAGAGTAGACTGCGAATTTTTTATGCGTTTATAACAAAAATGCTGAAAAGATTCAATGGATGTCTATAAGTAATTTTTGGAAATTGCTTGAGACAGAAAAGAGACAATTTTTACTTTGCTCGAAAATCTGCAGTCCAGTGATACCTACAATTGATTATACATTGGGTCTATTTGGACTCTGCACTCGTCGAATGGCAGACATTGCACTAAGGCTTGTATTAGAATATTTTAAATCATTTCCGCCCGGATAGGATAGTTGCAGTTCTCCCACAGTCGACTGACTGTAGAACGCAGCCTGCAATTGATACATCGCGCAGCGTGCAACGAGTTCTGGGTGAAAATCACTTAAACGGATCGGGAAGCGGTCGATGGGGCGCGTGTACCGCCTCCGGCCCACGAAAAGCCCCACAAAGCGATCGAACTTTCTAACGCATCGGATCTGCGCTTGACAACCGGATGTCAATGCAACGGTAGCAAAGGTCGCGGTGCATCGAGTTTCCGACGCCCTCGGGCGTTCGGTTTACAACCCTTCTAAGGAAAGAACTATTCGATCAAATTCAAATTGAAATATCTCTTAGATCGACGATTTTTCGACGCACACAGGTTAACACTTTTTTATAGAGAATGAAGAGCTGCATCGAATAGTGCAAGGAAAAATACATGGTTTTATTTAAAAAAAACATGAAGGTGGTCTCGAAATCTCCGAAATACTTTCAACTACAAGAAAACTGTTATTACCATCTTATAGGCCTCTTTAACCTGAAAAACTCTGGTCGATAAAGATTTTTCGTATTTTCAAAAACAGCAGAGTTGTGTTAACCCCCTGCCGTAACATTGTCTTCACAGTTACAGTGACTCAAACGTCTTTATAATAGAATAAAATTTCATTTCACCGAAAAAGAAAGGCGTAACAATTCATATTTGTTAGAATCTTCATCAATATGTACTGTACTACCTCGTAATTTACATTGGTATTCGAAAAGTTTACGAAATATCGGTCATGTCGTGATCGCGTCAAAACAAAAACCTCGAAATCTATTCGATTTCTGAGTAAACAAGCTCCGCCGATACGTGCTCCCCCCAAAAAGAGAAGAAGTAGCACACGTAGAACATCCCGTAGCCAAGCCTAGACGTTCAAATTGAGGCTGGAAGTATCTAAAAGGAAATGATCGTGTCCAGCTAAACGGCGCCGAGGCGATTAAAGCCACGATTCCGGTAGGAGCGTTTTTAAAAACCGGAAGATGGAAATCGACACGGCTCACGGAACGACAGGAACATCGGGAGTAGCAGAAGGATCTGCGGCTAGCGTGCAGATCCAAGGATGATCGCTCGGATTCCGTGCGTTTTTCCTGGGATCTAGGACGCGCGTCTTCTTACTTCGTCGATATATCTACATTTGGGATTTCACGCGAGCCCGAAGTTCTCGGGGCCCGGCGCGCTGCTGCCATGCCGGCACCACTGCCAAGTTCTCACGCTATACGCCTCTCGCCATCTCTCCGCGGGGCCTTTTTTCTTCCTCTCGGGGGCCTTATTTTCTTCTCGGGTGCCCGTGCTCGGGGACTGGCTCGAGCCTCGGGAACACGAACCTTCGGGGGCGCGCCTCCTATTATGCGTAACCGATCCGCGGCGCCCGAGAAACGATCGAGTTTCTGGGTGTTCCCCTCCCGGAGATGTGTAACGAGTCCTCCCGATCCAATGGCAGGCCTCCGATCCATCGATCTTGATACCTCCACCAGTTGTCGTTCCGTATAGAACATTATCCGCAATACCGTGTTGCGATTCGTAGAGCAGACGAAGTCTACATTTAAGTAGTTCCTCTTAAAGAGTTACGTGATTCGCCTGTATCGAATTACACTGCCCAACAGCCAAAAAGTATTTCGATTCCCACTATACAATTCTTGTAGAGTTTTTTGCGCTGATTCCAAATCTGTCCTTAATTTTCTCCTAGACGTACAGTTTTTGAGAAAATTGAGTTAAAAGAAAAGACATATTTTTCAACTTTGAACAAATATTGTGATGTTATTATAAAAGATATTGAATTGTTCTCTACAGCAAAAGATCCCGTAGACTTTCCCGAATACAGTGATATCTAATATTAATACATTATGATTGTTTAAACATGTTTAAATATGTTCGCCGCGCCATATCACATGGAATTTCCGTTCTAGTGGTGAGTGCCATTGGCGGTAACTCATGTCGGGCGAAGATATTTTGGTTTCTGGTTTGAAAAAAACGTCGACCATGCAATCTTGACAGGGTGGTTTCTCAAGATAAAAGTCTGCTCTTTCGCGTGGTGTACTTCGATTTTCTGCTAGAGCCTTATTCTTTTAGATAAATTCAAAAGTATCCGCAAAAATTGGTGCGAAACTGGTGTCTCTCCGTCTTTAATGATTGTTTAAACATGTTTAAACAATTATAATGTATTAATATTGGATATCACTGTATTCGGGAAAGTCTACGGAATCTTTTGCTGTAAAGAACAATTCAATATCTTTTATAATAACATCACAATATTTGTTCAAAGTTGAAAAATATATCTTTTTTTTAACTCAATTTTCTCAAAAACTGTACGTCTAGGAGAAAAATTAAGGACAGATTTGGAATCAGCGCGACAAACTCTATAAGAATTGTATAGTGGGAATCGAAATACAAAAAAGAAGTTGGAATTTGTTGGACAGTGTCATTTTTCTATCAGGTCTTTATCAACAGATTCGTAACGATTTTCTGATTGAAACGATACCAGACCACGGTGCGATTCGGACCGTAATTACTCGGTAAATCCGCGATAGAGCGGAACCTCTGTTATCCGAACACTGCAGATCCACCGATCTCGATACTTCTACCAGTTGTCATTCCATACGGGACATGTTCTTCGACATTGTGTCGCAATTTGTAGAGCAGACTCCGTCCGGATAGTACCACTGAAAATGTTACGGAATTTATCCATTTCCAATTATTCTTTTTGTGGAACCTATATTAACAGATATCTCCTCGATTAACCAAATCAAATTGTATGTACGACTTTGTATGCAGTGTGTCGATGTTCAATTGTATTAGGTGTACAGATAAGTTCTTTCCCCTTTTTCCCAAATTCAAGATTGTATTACATGATATGTAATAAATGAAATGTAATAAAATCTTGTCTGGTGACTCCCAATCTTTCTGCCAATTCTTCTTGCGTCTGGGTCGGATCTTCTTTGAGCAATCCCTCTAACTCACCATCATCGAACTTTCTCGATGCACCTGAACGATCGTCGTCTTCCAAATTGAAATGCCCTGCTTTAAATCTTTGGTACAGACCACTTTTTGCATGTTCTGCAAGATTCAACGTTCTCATCCAGTGCCGCACAAACGATTTCAGTAGTTTCAACAGCTGATTTCCTAAGCTGGAATGCAAAGAGTAAGAAGTGACGCAAATGATGCTTCTTCTTGCACGCCATATTGCTTGACATTGTCGCATAGGACTGGAAACTCTTATAGCGCTCATCACGATTCTTCTTAAATAAAACTAGAAGAACGCTCATTCAGATGGCACCAAAATCGGGAAGTAATTCGAATTCAGTCAGAAGTTATGTTCATAGAAAAAAGGGGAAGGAACTTATTTGCACACCCAATATTTTAACACACGAACTGGAGGACAACGGATGGACAAAATCGCCAGTTTAGAAGAAAAATAGATCTGAAATAAAGGACAGCGCTCTTAAATAAAGAACATACGATCACCGTACCCATCGGTCATGCTCTGTACGTCCATGATCTAGGTCCCTCTAACGAAGTAAAATAGTACGTGCAACGAATTTGTAAAAAATCAACTTACCTACCCGAAGAAGACGCCGAAGAAAAATTGATTTCATGAAAGTTCATAACGCAGGCACCCCTAACTCTGAGAGTTCGATGTTGCTGTGGTCAAGGGTAGGACGGCGGGGTAAAAAGTGCCGAACCGGAGTGTCGGAGATAGTGGAGAGAAAGGCGACGGTAAGGAGGGAAAGAGTGAAAGAGAGGGAGGACGTATCGGAGGGCAGGCTGGCCTCGGCCAGGAGCGGAGAGGGATAGTTAATTGAATACTCGTGGAGCGAGGATTGATGCCCTGTGTCAGTAGCCGTGTACAGAGGCATCGGCGTAATAGACGTATTACGGGGGCCTTTACGGGCAATTATGCTAAGGCCGAAAGGCTCTCTTCTCTGGCACGTTCTACGTTCTGCTCTAGGCACCGCTACAGCGGCCGATAGTCCTCGCCTCCTAGCCGTCACGTACGGATAAATGCACGCCGTTGCGTAAGCCTGGTCGCAGGCCCGATACGGACCGCGATCACGATCCACGGTTAGGTGCTCGGTTGATGCTGGTATCTCTACTCTCTACCTATAGCAGTCGGCACGAAAGACGCTAACCCAGCTCTTCCCTGATTGCAAGGATCGAGACGATCCTTGTCCCGCCTCGGAGAACTTTCCCCCGCGGTTCCACGCGTAATCATAAGGATCCGAGAGCAACCGAGCAAGGCGTAACACGCGCTTATGGAGGTTCCTTGCGTTCCTTGAATACGAGATCGACGGGAACTACGCCGAGGTTGGAAACTGACCGTTCCGGGGGAACAAGGCTGCGAATTTTTGTTGCGTCCAATTTCGAAGCGAAAAGATCAAATTTGATTGCCGTGTGGCTCTAGATAATGTTTCACGTAAGAATGGCTACTTTTTAAACGATGAGTATTCTAGTCTCTTCCGCCGGCTCGCCTATTACAAGTTATAGAGATCGAGGATCGCAGAATGCACGATTTTGGACAGATGTTAGGCCTTCGGGAAGGTCTCAGTTAAATATAGATTCCCGTGAAACGTATGCAGATTGCGAATCTTCCTCCGAATCTGTTTGGAAGGAGCTAGACGAGTTCGCAGCCTCGGGAAACATTCTGCAGCCTCCCTTTCCTGGATACTTGCGACTGCTCGAAGTCCAGCAAAGTTTCACCCCTTCGAATTAAGGGCAGTTTTCTATTCTAGTAAAGGAACGATGCCAAAAATCATGTACTACGATTCGGAAAAAGTTACTGAGATGTCTAACGGATTATCGTGAGTGTCTTCGAGGAAATTGACCACTGTGCAGCATTTTCTAGTATCTCTGTCGTACGCTGAAGGGCTGACAGGATCCCGAAGTCGGCGTTTTCCGCGCGGTACACCGGACTCTCATTGAAATTTCGCCGAAGGATAAAAAATTCCGGAAATCCATGGTATACGGGGGCGCGTGTATACACACCTGCCGCCCCGTGCCGAGTTTTCCGTGGCTTGGCCAAGAGGGGCCGGCGAACAGATTAAGCTTTAGGAAGGAGATTTATGGGCGAGCGTGTAACGAGCAACTTTTTCATACGATGCGCACGCCAGGGTTAGCCTGCGGGGGTGGGATTAGCATAAGATCCAGCAGCTGCAGACCACGCTTCTCATCCCTTGCACCGAGGACGCCGCCCTCTTTACCGAACGACATCGTGGCCACCCCCGTAACCCACCCTCGTCATCGCTGGATCATCAAAATTCTTTTTTCCGAAATGTGAAATCTGCCCAAAACAGGGGACAACCCGTGCTGAGTCAGACTCGTTCAGAACTAACAAAATCTACGAATTCTAGTCTGAATAATTGTGGGAGAACTGTTGGGAAAATAGTTCGAATTCGAAACAATTGGGTATCATTGTCGACTGAGGATTCACAACAGTGCGCACAGGCACAAATGCGTTATCGAAAGAAAAGAATTTATCAGCGTACAATTTTGAAACATCCGCAGTCTCTAGTGAAAACTGTGAGTGCATACGTGTGGAGATATGATCGAGGCGCGTCAGCTCGCGGCCAATGAGGACCTCGGATCTGGGGACCGGCTGGGGCCCGGCGAGGTCGTGTCTCCTGATATTAATGAGAGGACAGAGAGAAAGAGAGAGAAGCTAGAAAGAGATAAAGAGAGGCATCCTCCCCGGATCTCGGCGGCGGACTCACGGATCCTGGCTCCTCGCGAGAGGTTACCGAGAGTTGGCTCGGCCCTCCTTTACCTCCCTGTCGGATCCGAGACGAGAAGCATCGACGGGGACGGAAGGACGGCGAGGGGCTCTGGGAGGCTGAAGAGGAGGAGGAGGATGAAGAGGAGGAGGATGAGGAGGGAGGATCTCCACCCTGATGGAGGGAGGACGTCGTCGGGTCACGAGAAGCCGAGGGAAGGACAGGAACGGTGGCGGTGGCGGAGGGACGGAGAGGATCGTCCCTCGAAGAGAAAGAGAGAAACGGACACCGATCTACTCTGAGACCGTTTCGAGGCGCAGGAGGGAGGACCAGAGAGGACCAGGAGGAAACGGAGGTCGAGAGACTGGGAGGGGGTGGTCGAGAAGAGAGAGAGAGGGACCATCGAGAGAGCCGGAGAGAGACCTGGAGCCCACGTAGGAGACGTTCAATACTGTAGCAACGACGCCGAGCCAACGCCATTGGCTACCATTTTCTCTCTATACCTTCTAGGCATACACCTTGTACTCTATTCCGGTCTACTCCACTTTATTCCTGCTGCTGCCGCTGCTGCTGGTACTCTCCCCTTCGCTGTTTCACTCCACCGTCTCTCTGTTTCATTCTCCGTCTCTCTTTCTTTCTCTCTCTCTCTTTTCTCTCGTGTAGCTCTCTTCGCCCTTCTGTCTCTATCCTCAGCCACTCCGACGGCTTGCTCGAGCCATCGAGATCGCGGACCGGGAGCACCCGGACAAACGCGAGGGATTCTCGCGTTTCCTCTCTTTCTCTGGCTCTGCCTCTTGCCCGTTGCATGACGATCTAATGGAATCCGTGTCTTATTGTTCCTCTCTAGGGCAATTCCAGGTAGGTTCGCTCCCGAGACAAAGTGCTCGACCATGTGAACGAAGCACCCGTGGAAAATTGTTCCGCGGATATCGCTGGGACGTTTGATCGGAGGTGCTACGATGGGATCGAGCACCGGCCAGCTGTCGTTTGCCTGGAAACTTGCCGTTTTGTAGATGTGTAAAACTGATTAAGCATAATTCATTCGTAGTCTTTACGAACCGAGCTTCTCCTACAATTGCCGTTTTATTAATAATTACAGTTAAAAACCGTTCACGACAAAATTGGCAACTGCAATTAATATAATTCAATAAAGACGTTTGTTAAACACCAATTTTTATGAAAATATTTTCGTTGCAACTCAAGAGAGAAGTTTACGAAAGAAATGTCCATGAAAATATTTTACAAATTTATTTCATTATGACTCTAATTTTTAATATAACTCAATAAAGAAGTACACGGACCAGAAATGTTCACGTCTGAAATAAAAATTCAGAGACAAGTGGTATTGACCTGACCGGCAACACCCCGGCGTTAAATCGTGCGAATAGGTCGCTATTTTTCAGCAAAAGGTGGAGATTCGCGGGACCAGTTTGTTCTGAGCGAGGTCGAGCAACCACCTCGGGGGTTGAAACTTAATTTCTGCGTTTCGGAGCCGCGTGGCGCCAGATCCCGTAACGTGATTCGATAATTGCCGTAATCTGGCAGCGAGCCTTTCCTTATTCCGGCCATATGCCGTCCAGCCCGAAGCTACGGGCTCTGAACTACCGACTGTAAAACTTCCTACTGGACGCGTTTCGCCTTCTTTTTCTTTTCTGCCCTCCGTTCCCGGAGATTCGAAGCTCTGGAAACAGTCGACCACTCGGTGCCGCGGGATTCGTCAGCGGATTTCGGTCCGTTCCTTCCTTTTTCACCTCTCCTCCTCCTCTTCTTCTTCTCGTCCCTCCTCGTCTTCATCGTCTTTGCCGTAATCTGTCTATTCGTTGACGAATACTCCGACATCGGCGTTTTCCCACTCGTTCCGATTTGCTTCTGTCTTCAGAATATGAAGTGTCCAATTATTCACAGTTAACGTTATACTTATGGATCAAAGTGATGAATTACAAATTTTTTTTATTGCCTTGCGATACAAATTTAATTTTTCGGTCGTTCCTCATCCATTCTTGTGGTCATCATTCCCATCGATGAATTTTGACCAAAATTCACGTGTTTCTTCACATGCTAGATTGTAATTTAGTATCATGACATTTGAATACTTTATAATTAGGTTTCATGGTTTCTCAGATACGAGATAAGGTGGTCGTAACGCAGCGTTCGAGTAAGATGCGCTTCCGACTGACCACTGATAAATAATCGGGTGCTGAACAGAAGTTTCTCTATAGCCATTTTGTTGAACTCCGTTGTATGGCTCGTCGGAATGCAATTCCGTGTTCCGCGATGCATTAGCCAAAGCTCGAATGTTACGGCGCCGACGAAACTTTTTGGCCGGCGGAATCCTCCGGATAATTCACATTACCGAAACACACGGATTATTCCTTTTACGGTCGACGGGAACTCGGAAAAATCCACGGGGGTATAAATAAAAATGCTCGAGTTGTCTTTGAACTGAGATGGAACTGAAAAAAAACTAATTGCGAGCGAACCCCTGCGAAATCGCGGATGAATCTGTGGGAAAGAATTCGACAAGAGGAATTGAAAATGAATAAGTTGCGTGAATTTTGTCACATCAAAATGTTTACAATGTGCTCCATTTGTGGACGAGACAAGTGTTGAATAGACATTTGCCAAATCGATTAGCTCCACAAAATATAAAATAGAGAAAAGAATTGATGAAATAGTGTATATTGTATATAAAAAACTGAAAAAGTTTTAGAAATGTGAAGGACTGTATAAAGATACACTCATTGTTAATTAATTACGTTACTGAATGTCAGTTTCAATTAATTATGTACTCAGAATGAATTTGCTAGAACCAGTCATCGGTGATCGTCATTAATTAACCCTTCTACCCAGCTTCTGCTAGCTAATTTCACAGAAAATTGTTTAATTAACTACAATTAACCTGAACAACGTATCTTTAAAAATTAGTTGTTAAAAATATACTTCTTCTGAGGGTTATAAAAATACGTCTAAAAAATCAGCACGATTGTAAAACAAAACCACGTTTCTCTAAATGCTACATACAGGAAAAATAAACATAGTAGGCTTAAGTCATTTTAATTAAATAGTTCACTTATGAATGATTTCAACAATATTTTAACAAGCTCAGCTGCTACGAACTAATGAAAACCAGTGGAACAGGAGTGGACACAGAGACTGTATAGATATTCTGAGATTTATTCTGTAATTGGTGTTATAAAAATGTAATTATTTTCAGTTGTCAACGCAACAGGCACTTAAACTTGCTCCTCCCGTTTCCCCGCGAGAGATTCTTTTTCGCCAACGAACAGGCCTAAGTCTACCTTTCGACTTCTAATTACACAGACGTCTAATTGACACTCGTAAAGCTTTTGCTCTCAACAGTAAACTAAGTAGATTTCGGAACAACAGCGCTTCTAAATGTATTTACTATTAATTTATTCCGAACGATAGAAAGCAGAGTATTTACGATTCTCAAACGACTACTTCTCGGTCAACAACTCTCGAGCACCAACATTCTTTTCAACTTCAACTGGAATGTCATCGATCTGCCATTTAGAACAACTCGACATTAGAAGCTCGCAAAACGACCAGAATTCGAAAACATCCGATGAAGCGTTTAACGCTTTCAATCTAAAATACTGTAGAGGTTCGTCGACTTGTTCTAAACGCAGATTCAGACGTCGTTGCTCGACACAATTAGCTGAGTACAGAATCAAGCAACCTTATTCTCAGCGGTCCACGTTCAATGAACTGTCAAACAGCAATTGAAACGCTCGACGATATGGTAAAATATACATGCGTGACCACTGTTAACTCTAATAAATATCAGGTGTGTATCGGGTCCTATAGTACGGGCTACAAAAATAGAATAAACGTAGGAATAAAAATAGTATCCTACGCGACAGTACAAATTTTCTCAACTCTCCATCATCTCAAACATTTTCGGTCCACATAAAGTCATAGAAAAACGGCACGAATCATTTGGGGAAGACATATCGACATATCTGACAAGAAATATCGAAACAACCACACCTTCACGACAGTAACAGTAACATAACAATAGTATCGTATATGGACCACAAACAAGACTTTGTACACATTTCTATCTGTATTTAAATAAACGACCACGAAGAATTTGAATTCGTCTTAGTACTACTTGTTTATCACAAATCGTGTTTCCATATTTTTTTCCCCTGCTACAAAATTTTTTACAATTCGATCCTCTGTCTCCTCAATCGATCACGATCTCTTCTGAGCTGGCTGCAACTTTTCTCGGGGTGGACTTTCTCTTCTTTCCTTGTCCTTTCGCCAGCGGAGCAGCCTTATCTTTATCTTTATCTGTCGCGTGCTTTTTCTTGCTGCTGATCTGTGCAGAGGATCTCTTCAGAGGACTTTTGTTAGCAGTTTTAGGAAACTGTTCGCCTCTAGCAACGGAGATCAAAGTCGCCCTCTTCTTGACAGGATTGCTTTGAGAGGCTGAGACAGGCGACAGCTGTTTCTTCATCTCCTCTTGCGTGATCCTTTTGGTGAACTGTGTAATCAATGGCACGTTGCTCTTCTCCTTGTCCTTTTCATGGTCCTCCTTCTTGGGTTCCGAACGACTGCGTTTCGACGTGACGGCGACAGTGTAGGACCACCGGTTGGGTAACTCCAGGTCCTCTTCAAGGTACTGTTTCCGGATGTCTTCGGAAACATACCAACAAGCTTTCTGGTGCATAGGACCCTCGTCGGGGCACACCATATACTTGGCAATCTCACGGATCTTGATCATCAGACTGCCTTTCGTTATCACATTCTCGGACGGCTCGTACTTCTTGTCCCAGAACGCGAGGAACTCCCTCGTCAGGAACTTTCTGCTGTGGGTGTTGCCATGCACCAGGCGAATCAGCTCGGGCATCGCTTTCGACAGGATCAGCGATTTCTTCGAGGATTTGCCGGATTCGGTGCCCGTGTCGGTCTCCACTGACCTCGGCAAGGAAACTGGGTTTTGACGCACCCAAGCCTCGCGAGCTGTGAGGAAGTCCCTCGTCCTTGGCGGCACTGGAATCAGAAGGTCGCGAGCTTCTTGGTTATATCTGGCTTGCGGTGGGTTTGCCTCCGCAACGTCGCGGAAGAGTAGACATGCGGTGAGAGGATAGTGACAGGATATTGTTGATTTGTTAGTGTAGTTATTTAGGATCTTCTAGCAAGCATGAGAGACGTGAAGGAGGGAGCACTGTATTTTGTCTTTGCTCTCACTATATGATAACGTAGTGTTGAATTAGGAATCATGAATTGAGATGAAAATAGGACATTAACAAGAGAGATCTCTTTCTTTCCTTCAATCTCAGAGCACTAATTGTGCCCATAATTCTGAAAGTAAATGAATTCCATTTAATGTTGAAATAACAAGCAATATCTAACGGTTCATTTTTGACAATATCGTAAAAATTACATTGAATTAATTTAGTTTAAAATAATGCGATGTAAAATAATTGATAAACTGATTTTCTTTTTATTTTCACTTCGACCATTTTCATAATTATGGGCACAATTAAGCACTCAACTTGTTCTATGGTAGATGTGTGGAGAAATGGTGATGAGCACAAAGTTATATATGAACACTCACCGTTTTCGAGGAATAAGTTTTCCATCCCTCTCCAAATGCAACCAATAATTTTCGGCTTCAGTTTCGACGTCTTTGTATTCCTCTCCGATTCGAATTGTTCGCCCAGCAATTTCAGCTTGAACTTCTGTGTTTCCGGTGTCTGGTCATAGACAAAAATCAATCGAATGTTGACAATGAACATTAGCAAATTAAGATGAATTTTTTAATAGAAGTAAAAACACGTTCGATGTGCAATTATGTTTGTGACGCATATTGAAAGAAAGTGTTCCAATACTTTTGGACGGCAGTGTACACAGATTATCTTCCAAAGAAATGTTTTATGCACTTACCATGTCCTCATTATCTTCTTCGTCAGCCCGAACTTCCTCATCGGACAAATATCTATATTATTACAGAAAAAAACAGCAACATTGGTTACATGCGAATAACAATTTTTATGAACAAATGCTATTATAATACAAAGCAAACAAGTTGAATAGTTAAGGTGCTAAAATAAAGTGAACAATGTGATAATATTAGGATAGGCAAGACTCACCCATGAGGAACCATAAACTCGTTGTCCACATCATATTCATTGTCGTCCGGATTTTCTTCGTCTTTTTCTTCATCAGAACCATGCAGGGACTCACCTGGCTCTTCTTCTTCCCATTCGTCGTCCGAATCTACCTCGTAGTTGAACCATTTCTGCAAAAATAATAAATAAATATTGATTTTCCATCCTTAGCTCATTTTTAAAAATCTTTTACTCCAATTTTATTTCTAATTACAACATGTAAATATATTTTGTGCTATCTTTGTCCTTCTGACGTTTTTACTGTTCAGTGTTAAATTACTGTTAAATTTATTAAATTAAAAGACAGTGATAAATTATGTCATCTTATTCATGAAAGTCGACAAAACAATTTCACAAAGTAGAAAAATGCACCAAACTCAAAAATTCCGAGCATTTTCCTCGAAAAATTAATTTGCTCCTGAATATCTATTTAAAAAGAAAATCATAAATACAGAAATCCAAAGCTCGAGTTAGAATTCGAAGAGATGAACGTCTGAGAATTTGATGGGTCAGTTAGGGTACTTTTGAGCGGTACTGTAGCAAGTTCGGCGGTTCGTGTGGGGAGGACAGTCCGTTCGGCCGCGTTATCATCCGTTTTCCACACACTCTATTTTAGTTACGATCACGGCCACTGGATTCCACTGGAGTCTGGCATGATTAGGCAGGACGTCGGTATCAAACGCGACTTCCTTGACGGGTGATAATCGTGGTCTCTTCTGTTAGTCACGGAGCAATACGGGCAAAATGTAGATGCTCTCTCCGCGAGCCGATCCGGATTCGAACAACGCGAAAATCGCTTCTTCCGTCGCAGCTAGGGACCCGCTCGAAAAAAACCAAAAGCGCGGTCAAATGAAATTCGAACGTGAAGTGTATCAAACTTGAGCTTCTACAGTGTTTCAGGCTGTGATCATTTGATAAATTTCTGAGAGAGATCGGGCTAGATTCGAGTTAGATAAATCATCACTGGAACTGTGTCTTAGGGGATGGAAATTAAAACATCGAGGTACATAGAACGAGCTGTGCAAATCAACACAAAAATAATATTGCCAAGCTTTGTACACAGTGAATTCAAGTAAAATTCGAACTCTACAAAATCGAATGGATCTCTGTGCCCTCGAGGTTGGAACCAAAACATTTGGGATCAATTATCCAGATCAAAGCTAACAAAAATCATTGTAAGCTCTGGTGGACAGAAAGAGTCTTCGAGTACCCCACCTAGTGGCCTAACTGCAGGATTATCGTGTTCTCTCTTCGGAAATCGAAAAATCGAGGCGCGGAGGTCGCCCGTTCGATAAATGCAACTTGGTAGCTTGTGTTTGTAGCTATTTTAACCGATCTATTTAAAGCGATATCGCGGCTAGACTCGAAATTGCAAAACGATAAACGGAACGGATCGAGGGGCCGTGATTTTGAACCGAGAAGGAGGATCGCGAGATTTTGACTCGCGTAAGAAATTAGGGTTCGCTAAGGAGAGAGCCTTGTCTGAGGAAACTCGATAAATCGTCGGGGTTTTCTCTTTTGTGGCGGACGCCGGCCGATTCTTTTGTTCGATAAATCAACGTCGATTTCATCCCCACGCGGGCATCAATTACGAGACGCGACCGAGACATTAATTTATTATTGGCGCGTCCGCGTTGAGACGCCACGCGGAAAACCGGACGCGCCGTTACGGAGGGAAGCGCCGGAGCACTGGCTAGGGACCAGTTGAGCAGCTTTTGGCAGCGACGAAGAGGTAGGTAAAGGTAATGAACTAAATTGCGGGTTTCTACGGAAAATAAAAATTAACAGTAACACTCGTTCCTTCCTCTAACAATGCTAATAAGTCGATGATAACTACGCATCGCTGTGCACGATAAAAATTGTCTGCATGTGTTGCGATGAGCAGGAGCCAAATAAAATGTTTATTCTTGCTTCAATAAATAGTGCCTCGATGTTCTCAAATTCACAAAGATGAAACAGATATTTATTCATAAGAAATTATGTTATTGAATATGTATAAATATCTAATCCGAAAATCAATTCTATAAAGGTTTTTAAATAGCAACGTGAAAGTTTTGATTTTTGTTCATCGTCGACGCACTGTTTCCCATTAATCGGTCGATCAAACGATCCCGCCGCGATACGCCGGGGTGCGTGGAAACGCGTGCAACGTCTGGAAAGATGCACCGGGGACCGTCGTCGGGGGAAGCGCAGTTATCGGTTTTGTAACGCGACGCGTAAACCACACGTCGAAAACGATGGTGGTGCCTGGCGAGGAACCCGGCGTATACATTATTTACAACGTGTTGTCACCCGCCGGGCCATCTGTAATGGCTGTTTTATGCCCCATTAAGATTATGCTCGGTGCTCCTCCTCGTGCACACCGTTAGTTGAGAGATCCACGGGATCTCCCCATGCGCCACCATTGATTTATTCCCGAATCGGTTACGCGTTTTATGGCCGCTCTATACGCTCCTGCCACCGGCTCGCCGCGATTAACAAACGCTTAACACACCTCCGAGGAAAAAACTGTGGGGATCACTCTTTCAGTTAGGTTTGCTGCTCGGTCGAATCCACGGCCACTTCTGGATACTACTTCAAAACTGATGTCTCTCATAGTTATCTCTAATTGCAAGATTTGGTGAACAGGCCTATTTTTATAAACGATTTGGAAGTAGAGTGCGGATTTTATGCATGTATGGTGAACAGATGGAATTTGAAGGAGTAGAAACCTTAGAAGAATTTTAAAACACTGTAACGCGAACGTTGTCTCGTAGTTACAACTATCTAAATCACGTGCGTCAACGATAAATTTTTGACTCGGCGAACGTCAAACCGAGCATCGCGAATCGTTTTCCTCGAAATTCAGCGATAGGACGTTTATCTAATAATGACGCGATTGAAGACAGCTCTCGCCGGTTGAAACCGTTCCCCGGACCGTTTAATCGAAATCGAAAAAATTCATTTTTTCTCGACGATGATTGCTCTATCTACCCTTCCCGGAGATTTATGAATCGCGGGATCGTTGCGTCACTTACTCGCGCCGATAAAGAGAGCTCGCGATTCAATTTGCGAACAGCGATACCGGCTCTGCCATTAATTAAACAGCTTTAACAATCTCGTTGTCCGTGGAGCGGACCTTTAATCAATCTTCTACGAGAACGGGAAGAGGTCCAGCAACCGGTGACGACGACTATAGCTAAATGATCGAGAAATAATTTTAAGAAAGTTGAACTCTTCCGAATCTTATGGAATTTTTATTGTTTTTTAAATATGGGATTTTTCGTTGAAAAATCGAGAAAAATTTCTGAATATATTGTGAAATGATTGATAAATAATTTGCTCGAGCTTTTGGAAGAAAGATAAATTTTTCCGAATTTTATGGTATTTTTATTATTTTTTAAATATGGGATTTCCCATTGAAAAATCGAGAAAAATTTCTGAATATATTGTGAAATGATTGATAAATAATTTGCTCGAGCTTTTGGAAGAAAGATAGATTCTTCCGAATTTTATGGTATTTTTATTATTTTTTAAATATGGGATTTTTCGTTGAAAAATCGAGAAAAATTTCTGAACATATTGTAAAATGATTGATAAATAATTTGAACGAGCTTTTGGAAGAAAGATAGATTCTTCCGAATTTTGTGGTATTTTTATTATTTTTTAAATATGGAACTTCCGCTTGAAAAATTAAGGAAAATTGCCGAATATGTATTTTAGCAACTGTAATGCGACAAATGTTTCGCAGAATTTTTGGATGCAAATAGATAGGGGGAGTATTTATGTAAAATTACACTTTCAAGGGTTGCAACCCTCTAAAATGAAAAAAGTAAACGTAGCACAAGCAATTTCTTTTCGTTGACAGCTATAGAGGATTAATTATTATAAAATGAATAAGAATTGTTTGATTAATAAAAAAGCTATAAACGAATCAAGGAGAGGGGATGAAGTTTCACTACGAATGCTCTGCTCTCGCATGTCATTAAGACTATAATCAGCTCAAATCCGGCTCATGTTAAACGGAGCTAATGGATATGAAGAACAGATTATGGATTATGAAAAACAGACCATGCACGTCGACATCGATCTATCGTTTTCTTTTATCTGTCAGATTGACTGCGAGAGGTCTATCTTCGTTTGCATTAAAAAGTTCATTCTTCTCACTCTCACCAAGATCATACGCGCAGAAAGTATCAGAATTAAAATAAAAAAGAAGCGAAATGATTGTTTAAAACATCCTCCGCCACGTTATGTTATTTATCATAATTTTATAATAAATATTATCAGACATCTCTGTCTGTACAAACACTGAAGTGGAAAATTTATTTTTAATTATTTCCTCATGAAACTTACGTTCTTTCGAGCACGATAAAATTTGAACCGTATTTGCTCGTTTAATACACGATTTAGTAGAACCTCGATTATCCGAACCGATATCTAAATTTTTTTCAACACGTTTTACAGTACAAATCAGAAACGTATTCAATCTAACACTGTGTCGCATTTGATCTACTCGTTTTCTTCATAAATGCATAAAACCAGCAGTCTATAAACGACATGTCGGTCGATTTGGATTTGTTGCGATTACACACATAACTCCCCAAAAATTTGGATTTGTTGGAATTCCACACACATCTCCACAGATGAACAAATCATTCGAACTGATTTCCTAGTTGATCCACGATCGAAGAATGAGGTCGTCGCGATTCTCGCGTGTTCTCGACCGTTGAAACGAACGCGAAGCATCGCGGTATCTAAGGTCAGCTTCCCTCGACACGGATAAACGTACTATGA
The DNA here is from genome assembly GCA_933228785.1 of Lasioglossum pauxillum. NCBI lineage: Eukaryota > Metazoa > Arthropoda > Insecta > Hymenoptera > Halictidae > Lasioglossum > Lasioglossum pauxillum. The sequence continues at coordinate 33,902,904 of OW121705.1, read as the reverse complement.
CAGTTTCGGCTGTCAGTGGCACTGACTTCGAGCACTATTTATCTGCTCCTTCTTGTCGCTGTAGGTCAAAGCCATTGCATTCTGCGGACGTTTCATTGATACATTCTCGAGGAATCTGCACTCTGTGCAAAATACATCGATGCATCACATACGAGAACAATCACAGGTGAAAATATTCCAAGAATTTGAAAACGCTATTGTATTATTTTGGACTTACTAAAATGCTTGAGGAAACCGATGAACGTAGCTCCTGTATTTTGCAGAAGAATCTGCAGTCTACAAATTACATGTGTGCCATTGTGTACTATACTATAATCTCCAATTTGAAAAATTTAGGTAAATGACAAGATCTACAAATAAAACAGCGCGAATTTGGGGGGCATCACTGTACTATATTTTCCAATTTGAAAAATTTAGGTAACTGACAAGATCCAGAAACGAGATAAAAATCTGCTCGCGAGAAAGCAAGATCGTCCGAATGGGTTGCAAAAGTTTGCAACAGCTCCGGTAAAAAAAGCCGCAGTAAGAGCACGATAAGCGCTCGAGTGGCCACGTGCTGCCGGTAATTGCGTTATGGCAACGAACGGGAGGACCGTTTCGGTTCGCGAATTCAGTCGCGTCACTGTCTCGCAGAAATCTCGCGAGAGAGAACGATTATCGGGGGTGGCTGGTATCGTAAATAAGCGAGCGAAATCGTCACAGCAATTAGCCAGGAAGCCGATTCGCTGGCGGGTCTGACGGTGTTCTGGGATCGGCGATCCCATGGGACGAACGACGGTGACGGCGCCGGATGGCACAGCCTCGATTATCTCCCGAACCGTGTGTCGTTGCTTGTCACCACGGATCGTAACGCGTCTTCTGGCCCAGAACAGTCTCCGACAGTCCCTCGAACACGAAACTACCCGGTCCCGCAACAGGGTTGAGCGCAGACGCTCCTCCGAGTGTTCGAAAGCCTTTAGCTGGGTTGCCAGGGGACAGTGAGTGATCGACGATCAAGTCTATTGTCGCAGACTACTCGTTGAAGACTATTCGCTGAAGTCTATCATAAGTGTGAGTTGATGAGCTTGATGATCTTTTTGCGAGATCAGAATTGGTTGAACTAGCTGCAAGAGACGAGAGCTACCCTTGTTGCTACATTACGTTTTCTTTTGGAATTTCTTGTGTTTGTAAAAGTATTGCAAAACTGCTTTGTGTATCCACACTCCTGACACTATTGCATAGATTTATAGTTTCGAAATAAGCATTTGTGCAGAATGAAGATTGCAGAGGTAACCAATCTATAATACTAGAAATCTAGTGGATTGTTGGCTCTCAGAATAGGAGAATATCGTAGATGATCAGAACAGAGGAAAAGTGAATGCAGAGAAAATAAACTGGAGGAGACGGAGAAGAAACAGAGGAAACAAGCAATAGACAATAGTACAAATCTATCAGACTATATACTTCGACCATCGTGAAGCATAAGGGAGGAGGAAATTGAGGAACATCTAGTAGTACAAGCCAAGTTTGTATCGCAGTGGTGTTCTACAAGAATCGATCGTCTTCAGGGTCTGAAGAGGTTGTAGCATTTAGAAACACGATAGTTAGTTGATAGAATGGTCATTTCCATTTGCCACTTCTGGGAAATTGAACTAACAACTTGTAGACTGACAGTGGAAGCCTAATTTCACTCGGTGATCTAAGTTCATTTTTATAAATTGAGAAGATTGAGAAGATCGCCTCTGTGTAACTTCTGCATCAATTAACGACTGAAAGAGAAGCAGAAATTGTTTACTATTGTATAACGGCAACAGCCTTGTATCAATGGCAACATCGTGTTTATAAATTGAATACAATTTATATTCTTGGTCCTCGTTTTTAAGAAGACTGTTTCAAGAAGAATCTAACTTGTGTCCTCCATCTTTAAATGAAAATAGCTCTCGGCAAGAATTTTTAGTGTTTTAGTTGATGACCGAAGGAAAAGCAGAGATTGTTTAATATTGTATAATAGCAGCGAGAAACTTGTAACAGTGGCAATCAGAAGTGATAGTGGTGGGACAGTGACTAATGGTGGAATAATTGCAAGTGAAAAATTAATAAAGCTCTGCAAGAACGAATCGACGTCTCTGCCAGAATCCACCGGAAGTCATCGTAGATGATCGAAGACGTTGCGATGTTCGACGTGAGTTTATACTGATCGACGATTTTGCTAATGAGTAAAATTAGACGCATAGAAACAGTCTTGTAACTTCTTTGATTTGACTTCAAGAATTTTTCTAAATTGGCAAAATTTTTCCATTGAAACCTCGAAGCACAATCGAAATTAGTATGATCCAAGGCTTCCGGGTGGAAGCTGCGTCCAATAATATCATGCCGGCGCTTCTATACTGATATCAAATATCAGTGTCTCGTCCGATGTTGATGAAGCTGCTTGCGACACGCTGACAATTTAATTGGATTGTTCGAATTTGTTCTTTTTACGAAGTGTTAATTAATAATCCGCTATCACCTGGGTCTCGGCCAATTGAAATTACACATATTGCTATTGTATCAATTATCTGGCTAACTTAACCGACTTCTTAGTCAGTTAACCAGTTTAGTTCCATTACTTCGCGAAAACATTTCGCGTCACGTAGCCGAACAGGCGCAACGAAGAGCGCAAAAATTTCACCGTCTTTCTTTCGCAGATAACTCGAAATAGAATTGAATTTTAATCACGAACCGGCCACCGATTAATTCACAACAAAATTCACAAATCTTCGCCGTGACTTACATTAACTTTTCAAAGTTCCTCTTTTGTGTGAAAGATAACATTTTAATAAAACGCATCAAATTAAGTCGTCTTTCTTTAGTTGAAAAGATGCTTCTCTGAAGAAGAAGACACACTCACCGGAAAAAACTCCCTTAAGTGGAAAAATTGAGCATTGATCAAACGCTTTGTCAGTGAAGTGTCGGAAGGATCATTGTTCAAGCTCATTATTCAGTAGACTGCGGATTTTTATACAAAATAGAAGCTACGTAGACATTTATTTCTGTCCTTAATCATCATAATTAGATGAAAATAACATTTTTTAATTCTGTATTCTCTAGTTTAAACACATCAAATCCGCAGTCTATTAATCAGGCTCATGATTCAAGCTTATTGTTGTTAAATTGTTTGCTTGTAGATGACAGACGAGCTGTTGTTCTCCGCTCTGGGCCTGAGCATAGACACAGGCGTCGAGCAACAATTGTTCTCCACGGACGCTGGCACCTTGGAGTGCGACTTCGAGGTGTCATCCTGCAGAACAACGCCACACAGTGACGACTCCGAGGCTGTTGACAGCCGTGTCAACAACGCTGTCAACCCCTCCGACTGTTACACGGAGCTTAACTGTCCGACGAAGCTATTGTGGAACGAGTGGGCCAACCAGACCTCTGCCTCTTCAGGTATTCCCTTTCACAATCGAAAAAATCTATGATTTCGAACTTGAATCATAAAAAGTTCAATTCAATGATCTCAGAGCTAAATCAGAAGGAGTTCTATTAAGATTTAAAACCTAAATTACAACGAAATCAATTAAAAGATTCCAGACCAGAATCATAAGAAGTTCAACTGAAAGATTTCAAACCTAAATTATAAGGAGGTTCATTTAAAGATTTCAGACCTAAATTACTACAAGTTCAATCAAAAAGTTTGAAACATGCTGTAGCGTTGTTTGATGTGTGCAGGATGTCTGAGCGAGCTGAGCGAGTTAGACTCAGAATTGGAATGGTGCCTAGATAAAAGTTGGAACTCGGGACTTCCGGAGAGGACACCATTGTGCACCGAGGGGTGCGAGGGTTTCCTACACTTGCCTCTGCCAAACCCTGAACAAACGTTTCAACGCGAAGAACCACTATGGGTGCTTGGAATCGATTTGAGAGCACTCGAGGATACTTTAGAAACGAGCGGAGTAGGTAAGTTTCGAGCAGCGCTGCATTAACCAGGATCACCAAAGACAGTTCATTTGACAACGTTGCCTTCAGAGGAGACAGACCATCGATTCACCTTTATTCATTTTCTAGAAGGAAAAGAAGATTTATATGTTTGGCAACAATTCTAAATAAAATTTGTAATCAATGACTGCTATTTACAAGCACATGTAAATAGGACATCTAACATAATTTACAATATAATGGAACAACTTCGATTTACAAGCAACTTGGGTGTGCTCCAATGATTACAGATTACAACAACAATCAACTAGAGGAGAACCTTATCTCATCAGCAGCTGCAGCAGCACTAGCAACTCACGACTATACTAATCGCACTCTGGCGAATGCGGCCGAAGACCGATGCTTCCCTTGCACTTATCAAGGATGCGTGAAGGTACGTCAGATCAGGGGCTAATGGACTTTCTCGAACCCAAAACTGCCCAAGAACAAATACAGTTAAAATACGGTTTAAATTAATGAAACGTCTGCTAGATCCTGTATCTGGCAATTAATGCAGACAATTTCAATCATATGCATATCATCCAACGTGCTGACCTATGTTAAAAATCTCGTACATTATTTCTGTAATCCGACGAATTAAATCTAATTCTATTTAAATTTCATAATTCAATCAATTCGCATGGTCGTGGTCGCGTTTATGCATATCAGGCCGCGTCGAAGACACAATACCATGCCACATAAGAACCGCGCTGAGTTTAGAATTTTTCTGTCTCATTCGTTAGGACGTCTTCAAGCTGTGCTAACGATCACTCGATGCCGTTTGTCCTCACCCATTTTCACCCAGTGGCCCACGACACTATAAATTATTGAATTGTAACGACCGTCTCACACTCATGAACAAGTACAACCTCTTCCAATCATCTTTTCTACCTCCAACACCCATAGCTAGAGTTTACAACAATCGATAATGTCAGTATATTTTTTATAAATATGTTACTATTCTCTATTCCGTATTGCAGGTCTACGCAAAGGCGTCGCACCTGAAGGCCCACCTCCGTCGTCACACAGGTGAGAAACCATTCGCCTGCACGTGGGCCGGTTGTGGATGGCGTTTCAGTCGATCAGACGAATTGGCCAGGCATAGAAGGTCCCATTCAGGGGTGAAACCGTACCCCTGTGAGATGTGCTCGAAACGATTCGCTCGAAGCGATCACCTGGCCAAACACCGCAAGGTGCACAGAAAAAACGCCTATCCACTGTTCCACGGGGGCAGAGGACTACGCGGAGGGAAGATGAACGTTCTACCAACGGAAAGCTAGCCAACCCCCTTTGGAGCACGCGCTGTTGAAGTGGAGACGTTCCGAGAACCTGTGGCTTCTATACGCGATGTACTTAACTGAGAATTGTTAATGACCTCTTAGCTCAATGACACAAGAACATAACGCACGAAGATATTATTTTTCTTATAAATCATATACTGTGGATTTTTCTGCGTTTGTGGCTGCAATAAAAAACTTTCGAATAAGAATCCTACAAGAGATGATCGAACTACGTTACTTCAGATGACTTGTTCTTTTCTTAATTGTAATTGTTGCTACTGTAAACAAATTTGTTGAGAAATCCTTAGCACTTAATCAGCAATTTTTTAAGATCAATGTGTTAAAATCGCTAAGGGATTAGACAAATGTTTTCCCAATTTATTAAAATTGCGAGGGGATGAAACGAATTTTTCCTGAATTTATAAAAACCATTAGGAGATGAAATAAATTATTCCACAATTTATTAAACTCGCTGAGGGATGAGGTCAATTTTGATTCAACACCTGTTTCTTGCATTGATTCAGACAATTTTTAATGTGCATAAAAATCCACAGTCTTGTGATTATTTTGAGCTACTACCCCTAGACGAAAATGGTCGAATGAAAATGAAAATAAGTGCGGTGATTCTCAAATGTTCTCGCAGAAAAAAGTCCTTTAGACTTATATCAATTCTAAGATTTATAATAAATCGTAAAAATTTGAATTAAAATTAATTATTTTACGAAACAGTGGAAGAAACAAATAAAAAGATTATTTTCTAATGCTATCGCTAAGATGGCTCAAGCTATTGCACGAAGTCTCGTGAACAAGTCTTAAGAAGCGACAATAAATAATGTTGAAACTGTCTCGGCTCATTCATTTATTCCCTTATTTATTGACACACATTGACTCACCTCGTCTTTCGAAAATGGTTTCCTGGGATTGATCTTCTGGCTTCGCTTTCTCCACGTTCCCCAATATGGCGGACGCCGATTCTCCGAAAATTGAAGCAGTTTGGTTCTCTGCTTCTCTATAACGATGTCTTGATTCACAATATTCGAATTGTCCTCGTTATCATCATCTGCGAGGAAAGATACACGATTCAAGACATACTGCTAAATGAAAATCTATTTAAAAGATGTGTAATCCCTTAAAAAATCTAACCTATCAAAATAACGTCGTCTTTGGCTTCCAACGGCCATGTTGTCGACGACTTTCGTGGAACGATTCTCTTTGTTTTAAGATCATAAAGATACAACGGTGACTTGGTACATTCCTTGCATTTTTCATATAGAGCTTTTTTCTCTACTTCGGTCAAGAATCTCCTACAGATGGGAGCCAGTTTCATGTCTGCCTTGACCTCGAAAGGCATGAAATTCTGGACCTTGTTGGTACTCTCTTCCTCGACGGTCTTTTCTTGCTTCTTGGCGACAAAGAAGCTGGTAAACTTTGAGGCTGCCTTCTGCTTCTTGCGCTCCACTTCCAGTTCCTCTTCTTCTTTCTTTCGCTTTTCTTCCTCCTTTTTTCGACGCTCCTCTTCCTTCGCTTGTTTCTCCTTCTGCTTCTGTCTGTAAAAATAAATCGATGTTAGTTACGAGAACCTTAAGGGAGGATTCCCGTGTAACTGGTTAAAAAAATCGATTTCTTTTTATTGTATTTTTTAAATGAAATTCATTATGGTTGTACTGACAAAGAGGATAAAAACAATTGCATGCAACTTGATATAATAGTGATAAAATAAGAATACAAAATTTTTTCTAGTTTTTGGATCTTCGTACCGATACAATAATAATCCTCTACAACTAACAGATTACGAAAAAAAACTGTTAAAATATTAGTAGACTTTATTTTACACGAGAATCCCCCCTTAAAAGGACTAGGTCTGCGTACTCAAGTTCTTGCTGCTTTTTCATTTCCTTCATTATCTTCTGCATCAGCTTCTGCTCCTTCTCTTTTCGCCGAATTTCCCGTTCTTCTTCCTGCTTTTTCTCCTTCTCCTAACACATAAAGAAAAAATATTGCTTAATCAGAAGAAATCAGCAGATAATGCTTGTACCCAGAACTATATTACTTACCATTTTCAATTTCTCCCTTTCTTCTTTTTTCTTGGCACTCAACAATTTCCTTTCCTGTTGCTTAGGCGTTAATTTCCTCTGCTTCTGCTTACTGGACTTTGGAGTCGTAACATCACTGGAACTAATACTTTTTCTACTCGTTTCTTCTGCATTTTCTCCAGACTCTGCTGGATCCTCTTTGTCCTCGTTATCCGAGGACGAGATTGTTACATAGGACTCATCGTTCACATTCTCTGCGTCTGTGTCCTCTGTGACTTTTAGACACTCTTCCTCAGCATTTCGGTCATCATTGGTTGAGTCTTCTAACGTTTTACTATCCGCCGATTTGCTCGGGCTCTTCTTTACAATTTTAATTGCCTTGGGACTCTTGCATTCCTCGGGGGGTGATGATAATTTTCTCTTTTTGCTCTGTATAATATTCTGAGTGCCTGCAGGACTTCGTTGAAAAGGTAATTGTGCTAAAACAATATGTTTGTCCAAGTATTAATTAATCAAGAATTATAAAATACACTTAGACGACAATTTCTTATTTATTTTTTTAATGAAATATTAAATGTATTCACCTTGTTTCATCTTCTTTTTCTTTTTCTCATCTGTACAACAGTCATTTTCTGCATCAACATTCACCATTTTCATTTCAGATGCGTCTGTGAATACTATACATACAAAATGCAATTATTAACACATTAATTAGTACACCATAAAAATATTACAAAATAGATTTTTGTCATAGTTATTGCTATTACAATTATCTTTTTACAATTTCACCAGGTCTAATTTGGTAAGCTCAATGCATTGGTATAAAACCCGAATTGGAAAAAGTTATGGCATAACAATTATATTTCCTTTAGACGATTTGGGTTACAAATAACCATTATGTATTGTTACATTTGTTTTTAGTCATTAATAACTCTTATCGATGACACAAATTGCTTTTTTGGTCATTAATAACCACTATCGGTGACAGAATCGTAGCGATGACAAAAATTGTTTTCAGTAAAAAATAACATATTTAGTAAAAAATAAAAAATAATATGTTGTTAACCAACATTTTATATTCGTTACCTAATATCTCTTAATTGTAAGCTTGTTGATTACCAATAAGTAGTATCGTCAGCGAATGTGTTTTCTTGATACGTTAAGATTGATTTTCTTGGTATGGTAAGATTATTTAAATATAAATGAATAAAAAATATAAATAGATGAAAATAAAATACATCATTATAGAAAGGAGAAAATTAGTAAGTAATCAGGTAACCTACTGAATGCGTATTGACGCTCGGAATCGCATATTCATAGAAGTAAATAGAGGAAATATCAAAGGCTACTGTTTACATTTTTTAGACATCGATAATGGTCATACTTTGATGAAAACAATTTTTGTCGTCGATGATGGTCATTCGTAAGTACATAGAAATGACTTCCGTTATCGATAACGGTTATTACTGACCAAAAAAAGAAATTATCGTATAACGATTCTTTATGACCAACAAGAATTTTCGTCATTCATAATGGTTATTTAACATAATTATTTAACATAAACAATGTCTATCATCGATAATGATTATCTGTAACTAGAACACATACAATTTAGTATTATCGAAAAACAAAAATTGTTCGAATAATTTTTCACTGAAATTCGATGACTTTACTGTCTTCGCTGTAATGAAATATATAAACTTTTGATAATTGATCTTTTTTGATTAAATTTTTTGAATAACTGTGTTATTTATAGTCTCTGTTCTTACCCGAACAATTCCAGATATTAACTGTTTTTTTATAACATTACTGAAGCCGATAACATAAAAGCGAAATCTGTCAATGGCACATTCTTCTAACCTAGATAATAATTTATTCTACTATTTACAGAATCCCAAGAACTAACACTAATCATCCACGTAACGCAAACAGACAACAAAAATACTCGACTATGTACAGCTATGGAATTATTATAATTTAACAGACTATTTGCACAAAAATAAAATGTTCAGAAAGCATTATTGCCGGTATCACACTTATAACAAAATACGCGGGAGAATGAGAATAGATTATGGAAGGGAAACCGATTTACGCTTGCTGCATAGTTCCATGAACTGTAGTTTCACTAGATTGGCAATTGCAGGAAATCTAATCTATCACACTGAGCAGTGATTGGTCACTATGGTTACAGAAGAAATATACAATAATTTTGCAAAAATAAATTGTAAATTATTTTTAAAATTGACTAATAGTTCACCCACCTTCGCTAAGAACAATTATGAAGTGACAATAACAAATTAAGTATACAAAATTAATTTTATATATATACCAGAGACTTTGCCTATACCTGTGCCGGTCTACAGGGTGTCTCAAAATTCATGAACTTCACGGAAATGGGAGGTTCCTGAGACCATTTGAAGCGATATTTTCCTTTGCAAAAAAGGCTCTGATTGGTCCGTGTTTTTCGTTAATAACTCCTAAACAAAGTCGCGGATAACATTTATGCACAGGAAAATATCGCTTCAAATGGTCTCAGGAACCTCTCATTTCCTGGAAGTTCAGGAATTGTGGGACACCCTGTATAAGCATATATAGCAAAGAGGATAAGAGAGTGCTCACGTCCGGGTTTTCGTTGCCACCAGTTTAGTGCTGCCCCCTCTCAAAACCTTAGCCTGGATCAGCTCCTATGCGTACAGTAGAGCGGACGCTTAGCCTGGATCAGATCCTATGCGTGCGGTGATCTGAAATATCAATCGCTAAAAGTTCTACCACCGACGAGATACTCGTCCAGTAGAAGAAGAATAATGTACTATAGAATGCTCACATTACCCAATCTGTAATTGTCTTATAACACTATCACCGACGAGATCCTATCTCGTCTCTTTATCTAAATACAACCAGACGATATATGACATTGTTCACGCCCGGGGCGAATCAGCTTGAATAATACATACATTTTGTTATAAAGGGAGATGAAATAGCAAGATGTTATGGAAGACAATAGGTATAGGATAGAATTTATTGAAAATCAACATATTTATTAAATGTGCAGCTATTAGCTCGATATTATCCTTTATTTATAAGATACTAGAAGATCTTACAAATAGAGGATAATATCGATTGCCCAGGTCTCACCACGAGGAGGTTGCTACACAAGAGACCCGAAAGAGAGTCAGAACGAATGCAATATTCCTTCTGGCTCCCTTTCTAACAACGACGGACTTATACTAAATTACGCAGATATGTCGAGTAATTATTGCGGAGCAAAAGGTGTGAATCGGAGAAGAAGTCTCCGATCCACGGTGGATCAAAGGCGAATCAGGCAGAAGGCTCTGATTCTTTCAAAGTGAGAAACAAGAGCGAACCGGAGCAAAAGGCTCCGGTTCGAAGGAGGCGCGTACAATGCTTGCAGCCCAGCTCCGGTCAGAGCCGATACCCGACGTGTCCTCACCAAGAGAGATGGATCATGAGAAGTGTTCAAACGTATTACCATTTCTTTGCCAACTACCTGCCACCAGGCAACGCAATGCGTTGAGGTGAACCCGGGTAGGATGACGAACAGAGCGAACTCTGCCAACTACCTGCCACCAGGCAACGCAAAGCGTTGAGGTGAACGGGTAGAATGACAGAGAGAATGGCAACACGAGTGGGCAGATCTCAATGAACCACCTCTCTCAATGATTCGACGCCGAATACCGGCTCCATCCGGTCAGGTACATGCAAGCAAGGTCCAACAGAGCAGAAGGCTGTGTCGGAAACGAGAAAACGAGCAAAGTGAAGTTACGGCAATAATTACTCGACATATTTAACACGACGACATACAATCTTAATAACTAACGCACGCAAGCCGAGCAATTATTGTGGACCAAAAGACTAAATCGCAAAGGGGGAAGAATCAAAGCAGAAGGCTTTGATTCGCAAAGCAGAAACTTGAACCAGAGCAGATGGCTCTGGTTCGGGGGTGACGCTGAGACAATAATTGCTCGGCAAATAAAACTAACTTAAGAATATGCCGCAGTCTTCTTGATTTGTCCTCTTCTTGGTGTGTCATCTTCTTCGTGTGTCCTCTTCTTGGTATGTCCTCTTCATAGTATGTCCTCTTCTTGGTGTGTCCTCTTCTTGGTGTATTCTAACTAAAACAGACTGATAATAATTAGACATAACAATATATTACCCCGCACACGAGTGCAAGCCTAAGACCCGCTCACAAGAGCAAACCTAAGACCAGTTTTCGAGAACAAACAAACCCCGCACACGAGTGCGACACTAACCAGCTCACGAGAGCCCAATTAACCCCGCACACGAGTGCGAATGAAACCAGCTCACGAGAGCCCAACTAACCCCGCACACGTGTGCGAATGAAACCAGCTCACGAGAGCCTACCTAACACCAGCTCACGAGAGCCAAACTAACCCCGCACACGGGTGCGGCCTATAGGCGATTCGGGTAGCCCCGGGGACGCAACACCCCGCACTCACTCACGGCCCCATCCGTGAGTGAGCCCCTGGGGGACCTCCGATCGAAGGAATACCAATTTCAGACAACATGTGAAAATCTTTAGAATAGGCACTTGTGAAAGTTCCGCAGCGAACAATTTTAAATTCAGAAATAAAAATCGTCGAGATCACTGATTGAATAAGTTCTTCGAAATAATGAACTCAAGATGGGCCAAGGGTAAACGAAGAAAGCATTGATGTATCCTGGGCCGACAGCAAACTACCTGAAAGTAAATTCATATACAATTTAATGAAATATGTTCTTATATCTCGCAAGTCTTAAATTCTACTACACAATGTTACGAAAATTGTAAATGTGCAATGTGCAGCTATTAGCTCGATATTATCCTTTATTCATAAGAGTTTCACTAGAAGTTCTTACAAATAGAGGATAATACCGATTGCCCAGGTCTCACCACGAGGAGGTTGCTGCACAAGAGACCCGAAAGAGAGTCAGAACGAATGCAATATTCCTTCTGGCTCCCTTTCTAACAACGGCGGACTTAAACTAAATTACGCAGATATGTAGAGTAATTATTGCGGAGCATAAAGGTGTGAATCGGAGAAGTCTCCGATCCACGGGGGATCAAAGGCGAATCAGGCAGAAGGCTCTGATTCTTTCAAAAGAGAGAAACTAAAACGAACCAGAGCAGAAGGCTCTGGTTCGAAGGGGACGCGGCGCGTACAATGCTGGCAGCACTTCTCGGTCAGAGCCAGTGCCCAACGTGTCCTCACCAAGAGAAATGGACAGTGAGAAGTGTTCAAACGTAATACCATTCCTCTGCCAACTATCTGGCCACCAGGAACGCAATGCGATGAGGTGAACCCGGGTAGGATTACAAACAGAGAGAACTCTGCCAACTACCTGCCACCAGGCATCGCGAAGCGTTGAGGTGAACCCGGTAGGATGACAGAGAGAATGGCAATACGAGTGAACAGGTCTCAATGAGCCGCCTCCCTCAATGTATCGACGCCGCATACCGACTCCAACCGGTCTGGTACATACAAGCAAGGTCCGACACAGCAGAAGGCTGTATCGGAATCAAGAAAACGAGCGAAGTGAAGTTAAGACAATAATTACTCGACATTTACAACGACGGTATAAAATCTTAATTACTAACGCACGCGGCCTATAGGCGATTCAGGCACCCCGGGGACGCGACTCCCCGTACTCACTCATGGCAACATCCATGAGTGAGCCCCTGGGGTACCTCACTCGGCAAATAAAACTAACTTATTGATATATCCTCTTCTTGATTTGCCTTCCTCTGGGGGTGTCCTCTTCTTGGTGTGTCCTCTTCCTAGTTTGTCCTCTTCATAGTATGGCCTCTTCTTGGTGTTTCCTCTTCTTGGTGTGTCTTCTTCCTAGTTTGTCCTCTTCATAGTATGTCCTCTTCTTGGTGTGTCCTCTTCTTAGTGTATTCTAACTAAAACAGACTAATAATAATTAGACATATCATCATACATTACAATACATTACCCCGCACACGAGTGCAAGCATAAGACCCGCTCTCAAGAGCAAACCTAAGACCAGTTCTCGAGAACCGAACGAACCCCGCACACGAGTGCGAATCTAACCAGACACGAGAGCCCAACTAACCCCGCACACGAGTGCGAATAAAACCAGCTCACGAGAGCCAACCTAACACCAGCTCACGAGAGCCAAACTAACCCCGCACACGGGTGCGAATAAAACCAGCTCACGAGAGCCAACCTAACACCAGCTCACGAGAGCCAACCTAACACCAGCTCACGAGAGCCAACCTAACACCAGCTCACGAGAGCCAAACTAACCCCGCACACGGGTGCGGCCTATAGGCGATTCGGGTAGCCCCGGGGACGCGACACCCCGTACTCACTCACAGCTCTATCCGTGAGTGAGCCCCTGGGGGACCTCCGATCGGATGAATACCAATTTCAGACAACATGTGAAAATCTTTAGAATAGGCACTTGTGAAAATTTCGCAGCGAACAATTCAAAATTCAGAAATAAAAATTGCCGAGACCACAGACTGAATAAATAATTCGAAATAACGCACTGAAGATGGGCCAAGGGTAAACGGAGAAAGCACTGTTGTACCCTCGGCCGACAGCAAGCTACCTGAAACTAAATTCATATACAATTTAATGAAATAATGTTTTTATATCTCGCAATTCTTATATTCTACTACACAATCTTATCGAAACTTATAAATGTGCAATGTGCAGCTATTAGCTCGATATTATCCTTTATTCATAAGACACTATAAGTTCTTACAAATAGAGGATAATACCGATTGCCCAGGTCTCACCACGAGGAGGTTGCTGTGCAAGAGACCCGAAAGAGAGTCGGAACGAATGCAATATTCCTTCTGGCTCCCTTTCTGACAACGACGGACTTATACTAAATAACGCAGATATTTGTCGAGAAATTATTGCGGGGCAAAAGCTGTGAATCGGAGAAGAAGTCTCCGATCCACGGGGGACCAAAGGCGAATCAGGCAGAAGGCTCTGATTCTTTCAAAGAGACAAACTAAAGCAAACGCAGGGCAGAAGGCCCTGGTGCGAGGGTGACGCGCGAATGGCCAAGAGGAACTCAAGCTGCAATACCCATTTCTCCCAACCACTTGCCGCCATAGACGGACATGAGTGGAATAAATTTACAGTGGAGAGGTTTTACATGAGCGAGCCACATCTCTTAAAGCCTCCCCCCATTAATATTATCTACCGCGAACTGCCGTACCAACCGGTATGGTACAAACTACATACGAGCAAGGTCCGACACAGCAGAAGGCTGTGTCCGAATCAAGAAAACGAGCAAAGTGAAGTTACGGCAATAATTACTCGACATATTTACAACGATGGTATACAATCTTAATATATAGACCAAACATAACTAACTTAAACATACACTGTAGTCTTCTTCCTCTTCGTTCGTGTGCCTCTTCATTCGGTGTGTCACTGCGTTGGCAGCCAGCTGTTGTAATCTAGCTGAAACAGACTAATCGTATTTAGAAACAATGCAGTTGAATACAGAATTAAATCACGCACACGAGTGCGAATGTAACCAGCTCACGACAGCAAATATAAACCCGCACGTATGCGCAAACCTAACCATGCACATGAGTGCGAATACAACCTGTCCACAAGACCAATTATAATTTATAATCATGTTCACAAGTGAACAACTTCACAAGAACAATTGTAATCCTGCACATGAGTGCGAATACAACCAGAGAACCAGCTCAAGAGAGCAATTGTAACCTCGCACAGACGTGCGAATACAACCGGCGAACCAGCTCGTAAGAATAATTATAACTCCGCACACGAGTGCGAAAACAACCAGCGAAGCAGAGCACAAGAGCAATTATAACCCCGCACACGAGTGGAGCGCTCAAAATATAAATTTGATGAAGAATAAAATTGATAAATTTGAAGAAGACTCAATACCGAAAGTCTGGAAAATTTCAATTAGTATGAAGGATATGGTATTCTTTGAATTAACAGTTGAAGGACAGGTTTGTTGAAACCGAGCCATGGAAGTTGAAACAGATAAAGGAAACTTTGAAAAATATTAGTAACCAAACTTACCGTTGATCGTTGTATGAACAGTTGAAGGTAGGCCACGGTAGCTGTGGATGACCTCTTGTCCACCTCTGGTCAACCTCTGGTCTACCTCTGGTAGGCCCCTGGTCCTCCTGGTCTTCCTGGTCCCGGAGCTCGACCGCTCACGCCGCCCTCACCCGCCCGACTGACTGATTGACGGAGCTCTCCCGCCGAGCGCGGGCGTGCGCCCCACGCTCGACGCCCAACGGTCCTCACCCCAACCGAATATCGATCGATGTCGATCGCCGTTAGAATTATTGATAAATTTATTATTTCCAGCTGGTTAATGTTTATAACAATTCTATTTTACAGCGATGTCCACAAGCAATCCCTTGGCTATCTGACCACCTAATTTTTTAGTAAATGTGGCTGATAGTATTCGAGATACGGAATAACTTCTAAACCATAAACATTTGCACGCATTAATTTATCCAATACAATTCACAGATAAATTTATTATTTCTGGCTGTTTAATGTTTATAACAATTCCTTTTGCTAATGATGTTAACGAGCACTTCCTTGACTACCTTGCCATCCAATTTTTTCGTAAAAATAGACAATAAAACTCGAGAAACAGAATAACTTTTAAACCATGAACATTCGCACGCATTAATTTATCCAATACAATTCACAGATAAATTTATTATCTATGGCTGTTTAATGTTTATAACAATTCCTTTTGATAATGATGTTAACGAGCACTCCCTTGACTATCCTGCCATCCAATTTTTTCGTAAAAATAGAAAATAAAAATCGAGAAACAGAATAACTTTTAAACCATGAACATTCGCACGCATTAATTTATTCAATACAATTCACAGATAAATTTTATTATTTCTGGCTGTTTAATGTTTATAACAATTCCTTTTGCTAATGATGTTAACGAGCACTCCCTTGAGCACCTTGCCATCTAATGTTTTCGTAAAAATAGACAATAAAACTCGAGAAACAGAATAACTTTTAAACATTGAACATTCGCACGCATTAAATTATTCAACATAATACTATGATACATTTATTAATTATAGCTAATTAACGTTAATAATCATTCCTTTTGCCAACGATGTGGACGAGCACTCCCTTGACCACTTTGCCATCTAATTTTTTACAGTGTTCGGTATTGGTCTGAACGGGAGCATTTAAACGAAGGTGGTTCGACCGTTGCGTTGGTGCCGTCTCGTTATTGTTTTCGTGTCTCGAGCGCGCGATCGCGAAACCGCTGTGTTGTCCTCGTAAAAGTCATCGTACAATAAAGAATATATGTTTAACTGCAAAATTCGAAATGTTGCAAACAGCCAAATATTAATACGTATTTTAAAATAAAATAAAATGATTGTATCGTTAATTAAATCATATGTGCATTATATAGCAAGAGATTTTTATGAAAATTTTCAGGAACATTACAAAACACCCATTAAAACATCATGTAAAATTGCGTATTTTTGGTATTTTCCACGTTACAGTCACAATTCTTGAAAAGTAAACGAAACGAGTCGAGTCAATACATGATTAATTCAACCTGAATATTTCATCTCTGTTTAAGTATAATGCTCCCTGTTTCTATAATGATTTTAAAACTGAATAAATGTTTTTTCGATTTATATATAAATAAACTGTTATTTATTGATAGCAAACAAAGTAATAATTGTTATTGAAAATTGAATTACCTATTAAACGCTATTTTTATCTTGAAATTTATTCATATAAAGTGCGTTAATTGTTGGTTTGTTTAAACCTTCTGCTATAAAATACAATATAACTGTAATAAATCTAAGGATTTTTACATCTTTCAATGCCTGTCGTTTTTTCCCGCATCAACCGATTTCGATGAAGCATTCATAGTGCATATAATTCATATACAGATCCACAAAACGCACATTTTAAATTTTTATTACGGACTCTAATCAAAAAGTTTTATAAAATGTCTTTTTTACTTTCTCATGTAATTCTTATCAATAGCAATTTTACATGATGTTTTAACGGGTGTTTTGTAATATTCCAGAAAAGTTTCATAAATATCGCCCGCTATATATAATGCACATATGATGTAATTAACGATACATTCATTTTATTTTATTTTAAAATACGTATTAATATTTGGCTGTTTGCAACATTTCGAATTTTGCAGTTAAACATATATTCTTTATTGTACGATGACTTTTACGAGGACAACACAGCGGTTTCGCGATCGCGCGCTCGAGACACGAAAACAATAACGAGACGGCACCAACGCAACGGTCGAACCACCTTCGTTTGAATGCTCCCGTTTAGGCCAATACCGAACACTGTAAAAAATTAGATGACCATGTGGTCAAGGGAGTGCTTTTCCACATCGTTGGCAAAAGGATTGATTATAAACATTAATTAGCTAGAATTAATAAATGTATCACAGTATTATGTTGAATAAATTAATGCGTGCGAATGTTCATGGTTTAAAAGTTATTCTGTTTCTCGATTTTTATTGTCTATTTTTACGAAAAAATTGGATGGCAGGATAGTCAAGGGAGTGCTCGTTAACATCATTATCAAAAGGAATTGTTATAAACATTAAACAGCCATAGATAATAAATTTATCTGTGAATTGTATTGGATAAATTAATGCGTGCGAATGTTCATGGTTTAAAAGTTATTCTGTTTCTCGAGTTTTATTGTCTATTTTTACGAAAAAATTGGATGGCAAGGTAGTCAACGAAGTGCTCGTTAACATCATTAGCAAAAGGAATTGTTATAAACATTAAACAGCCAGAAATAATAAATTTATCTGTGAATTGTATTGGATAAATTAATGCGTGCAAATGTTTATGGTTTAAAAGTTATTCCGTATGTCGAATACTATTAGCCACTTTTACTAAAAAATTAGGTGGTCAGATAGCCAAGGGATTGCTTGTGGACATCGCTGTAAAATAGAATTGTTATAAACATTCACGAGCTGGAAATAATAAATTTATCAATAATTGTAACGGCGATCGACATCGATCGATATTCGGTTGGGGTGAGGACCGTTGAGCGTCGAGCGTGGGGCGCACGCCCGCGCTCGGTCAGAGAGCTCCGTCAATCACTCAGTCGGGCGGGGGAGGGCGGCGTGAGCGGTCGAGTTCAGTCGGGCTCCGGGACCAGGAGGACCAGAAGGACCGGGGACTTACCAGAGGTGGACCAGTGGTGGACCAGAGGTCATCTACAGCCACCCTGACCTACCTTCAACAATCCTATTTTGAACTTCAACTGTTCCTTCAACGAACACCGGTAAATTTGATTACTAATATTCTTCAATGCTTCCTTTGCCTAGCTTTGGCCCAGTTTCAACAAACCTGTCCTCCAACCGTTCATTCTACGAATACCATCAACTGTTTTCTCTAATTTTGCCAATTGAAATTTTCATCGAGACTTTCGGAATTGAGTCTTCTTCAAATTTATAATTGAATTATTCATCAAATTTATATTTTAATCGCCCCACTCGTGTGCGGGGTTATAATTGCTCTTGTGAGCAGGCATCGCTGGTTGTTTTCGCACTCGTGTGCGGAGTTACAATTATTCTTACAAGCTGGTTCGCTGGTTGTATTCGCAATTCTGTGCGGGGTTACAATTGCTCTCATGAGTTGATTCGCTGGTTGTATTTGCGCTTCTGTGCGGGGTTACAATTGTTCTTGTGAACTGGATCGCTGGTTGTATTCGCACTCATGTGCATGGTTAGGTTTTCGCTTACGTGCGGGATAGTATTTGCTCTCGTGAGCTGGTTTCTGGTTGTATTCGCACTCCTGTGCAGGATTATAATTGGTCTTGTGACCTGATTGTGTTCACACTCATGTACAAGATTATTAATTATAATTGCTCTTGTGAACAGGTTGTGTCCACACTCATGTGCTTACGTTCGGATTATATTTGCTCTATTCGCATTCGTGTTATTTCTGAATTTTCAATTATTGGCGTCGGAACTTTGACAACACCATTTTCTAAAAGTTATCAAGTCTTGTTTGAAATTGGTATTCCTCCGATCGGAGGTCCCCCAGGGGCTCACTCACGGATACAGCTGTGAGCGAGTACGGGGTGTCGCGTCCCCGGGGCTACCCGAGTCGCCTATAGGCCGCACCCGTGTGCGGGGTTAGTTTGGCTCTCGTGAGCTGGTGTTAGGTTGGCTCTCGTGAGCTGGTTTTATTCGCACTCGTGTGCGGGGTTAGTTGGGCTCTCGTGAGCTGGTTAGATTCGCACTCGTGTGCGGGGTTCGTTCGGTTCTCGAGAACTGGTCTTAGGTTTGCTCTTGAGAGCGGGTCTTATGCTTGCACTCGTGTGCGGGGTAATGTATTGTAATGTATGATGATATGTCTAATTATTATTAGTCTGTTTTAGTTAAAATACACTAAGAAGAGGACACACCAAGAAGAGGACACACCAAGAACAGGACAAACGAGGAGGAAGACACACCAAGAAGAGGACATACTATGAAGAGGACAAACTAGGAAGAGGACACACCAAGAAGAGGACACAGCGAGAGGAAGGCAAATCGAGAAGAGGATATATCAATAAGTTAGTTTTATTTGCCGAGTGAGGTACCCCAGGGGCTCACTCATGGATGTTGCCATGAGTGAGTACGGGGAGTCGCGTCCCCGGGGTGCCTGAATCGCCTATAGGCCGCGTGCGTTAGTAATTAAGATTTTATACCGTCGTTGTAAATGTCGAGTAATTATTGTCTTAACTTCACTTCGCTCGTATTCTTGATTCCGATACAGCCTTCTGCTGTGTCGGACCTTGCTTGTATGTACCAGACCGGCTGGAGTCGGTATTCGGCGTCGATACATTGAGAGAGGTGGTTCATTGAGACCTGTTCACTCGTATTGCCATTCTTTCTGTCATCCTACCGGGTTCACCTCAACGCTTCGCGATGCCTGGTGGCAGGTAGTTGGCAGAGTTCTCTCTGTTTGTAATCCTACCCGGGTTCACCTCATCGCATTGCGTTCCTGGTGGCCAGGTAGTTGGCAGAGGAATGGTATTACGTTTGAACACTTCTCACTGTCCATTTCTCTTGGTGAGGACACGTTGGGTACTGGCTCTGACCGAGAAGTGCTGCCAGCATTGTACGCGCCGCGTCCCCTTCGAACCAGAGCCTTCTGCTCTGGTTCGTTTTAGTTTCTCTCTTTTGAAAGAATCAGAGCCTTCTGCCTGATGCGCCTTTGATCCCCCGTGGATCGGAGACTTCTTCTCCGATCTTCTTCTTCTTCTTTTGCTCCGCAATAATTGCTCGACTTGCGTGCGTAATTTAGTATAAGTCCGCCGTTGTTAGAAAGGGAGCCAGAAGGAATATTGCATTCGTTCTGACTCTCTTTCCCCAGATAGCCAAGCGATCCTCGCGCACAGATCGAGCCTGGCGTGTCGGGGTCAGGTAGACGGGCCGAACGTCGCTTGAATGGGCAAAAGGCACACGATGGCTATAATCTGAGGAGGGCATTTATGACCGTGAGGGCTCGTAACGTTCCCTCGGCGCAAACCCGGCACAAGCTTCCCCTCGGCCCGTCGGTCCTGATTTCTGCCAAATTTTAAGTAGGTCCGAGTGGCGAATGTCGTAAAATTTGGCAGAAATCAGGACCGACGGGCCGAGAGCAGCTTGTGCCGAGGGAACGTTACGAGCCCACGCGGTCATAACTGCCCTGGCCAGAATCGAGCATTTTGGCTATCTGGGTCGAGTCTCTTGTGCAGCAACCTCCTCGTGGTGAGACCTGGGCAATCGGTATTATCCTCTATTTGTAAGAACTTCTAGTGAAATTCTTATGAATAAAGGATAATATCGAGCTAATAGCTGCACATTTAATAAATATGTTGATTTTCAGTAAATTCTATTCCTATACCTACTGTCTTCCATTACATTTTGCAATTTCACCTTCCTTCAGAACAAAATGTATGCATTATTCAAGCTGATTCGCCCCGGTCGTGAACAATGTTATATATCGTCTGGTTCTATTGAGATAAAGAGACGAGATGGTGTCTCGTCGGTGATAGTATTATAAGGCAATCAATATGTGAGCATTCTATACTATATCATTCTTCTTCTACTTGGCGAGTATCTCGTCGGTGGTAGAACTTTTAGCGATTGGTATTTCAGATCACTGTAAGCTCCACGTTATCCCCGCGCCTGTCGCGCCCGGTTACCCGTCCCGCTGAATATACAGGGGCTGGCAGCACCGACGAGGTACTATTAAAGACTGCCAGCCCCTGTGTTAAACAGCGAGACGGGTAAGTGGGCGCGATGGGCGCGGGGATAACGTAGAGCTTACAGTGATCTGATATACCACATAGCCAAAAGTTCCACCACCGACGAGATATTCGTCAAGTTGAAGAAGAATGATATAGTAGAATGCTGGCATTACCCATTCTGTAATTGCCTTATAATACTATATATAATTCTCTTATTGCATTCTTATTTCCTTATTATTACCATTGTAATAATTACTTACTAATTATTACAATTAATAATTAATTACTACGTAATATTCTACAAATTTATCGAAATTCAAAAGTAATTTGAACGTTATTGCGTTATATATAAAATAATGATTCATAAAAAATATTCTATTATGTTATGTAATGACAAAACCCAATAGTTCTTATTAAGATCCTTAGTAGGAAACAGAAAATTAATTTTTTTACTTATTTATCCCATACTTGTAATGCTCGACAGAATTGACTGCAATTATTATATAGTAGAGGTAGTAACAATAAGATAAAAGTATTAACTAATTAACTAATTTTCGACGGCTCCTATCCATACAATGTTATTTAGAGGCAGTATTTCGTACGAAGACATCTAACAAAATAATTCTATTTCACTCTATACGAAAATTTCTTGCAACATGACGCTATTTAAAAAGTGCGTGTAACATGATTTTATTAACTTCCCGATTTTATAGGGAAGTTATTGTAATTACCCCGAAAATCGAAAATCGATTTTTTAGCAGATCTTCACGTTTCATGGTCATTGCAGTCATCTTAGACTATTTTCAGCAAAATGTTCGTATGTGTGTGTGTGTGCGTATAGCCGTTTCTATGTAATCAAATTTTTCGTTAACGTTTTCAGAAAAAGTAACAACGCGATCAGGATGATGAATGATGCAATCGATGTGCCCCGCTGTAACTTAGAGCTGATTAGATTTTGGTCCATTTTGGTCAAGTAGTTTTTTAGTTTTTTTAGTTTTTTTCGAAAAGAGTTGATTCTACAATGCAATTTATAAGGGAGGACGAAAATTTTCCACCAAAGAACCAAACGCAATTACATAAAAAAAATTTTTTTCTTAATTTTTTTTTAGATTAAAAAAAATTTTTTTCTTAATTTTTTTTTAGATTAAAAAAAATTTTTTTTTTAGATTTAAAAAAAAATTTTTTTTTAACTGATGCTAATGTTACCGCTTGGAATAATCGAAAGGTTATTCCAATGCAACAGTGAATTTATCATCTCTACTCCCAAGAATACATTTTGGGAGAATATCGATGAAAGTACAAAAAAAAAACGATGTTAGCGATGTTGGCGAAGGAGTAACGAATCGGGAAGTTCTTTGTGTGACTCTTGGAGAGTCACACAGCAAATAAAAAACATTAATATCAGTAGGCCCTATTAGCCATGCGTATCACTAACCCTCTTGCAATAGCAGTCCTACCCGCGAGCTCGCGAAGCGAGCGAGCAAAAACAACCCTACTCGCGAGCGAGCGAAGCGAGCGAGCAACAATAGCCCTCTAGTTTCATTCTGAACTGAACACCACTTCCTGAAATATGAATCGCTTATACATTGTATACATTGTGCGACGAGGCGAAGAGCTAGCAGTTGAAGTCGGAAGTCGAAATCTTAAAAGAAGGACCAAAGGAATTCACCAAATATGTTAAGAAAAATCCTATAAAAAAATAATGATAAATAATTAAGTTTTGTTATTTGATTAGAAGTCTCACACTGTTATACCCGACCCAACCCGTATCAGGTTGCAATGTTTCGCTCTATTCCACGGCGACCGAAGCCCTCGAGCTTCGCTTGCCTTTTCTCCTTTCGTCATCACAGAATAGTGTTTCCTGAAAATTGATGTCTCTGGCCAGACTCAAGGTTTCGACATTTATAGGAAGCTTGCTATAATCGTATTTTATTTGTCAAAATTTAGTTTTCTATTTAAAATATTTTGTTGTTAAAACTCATTAATATATTATTATCATTAATATATTTGAAATATTGGAATATTACAATTTGGAATAAAGGGCCTAGCCGGATGAGGTAGTCCTTCGAATCATTTAAACAGCCGTTGCGCCATTCAATTTTTGGTCAATTTTTCCCATTTAATTGCATATAATTGAAATGATATTTGAGATTTCTTCCGGATTTTTTGGTTCAAAATGTTATTTACACAAAGTGAAAATACGCAAAAATTCGACAAATGCAGGTTTTTTTAGAGAAATTCAAAAATAGCATTGATCATATTTTTAGACTAGCAACATACCAGAACTTTTTTTTACGACAGCGCGTAAACGACAAAGAGGGACTGAGGTACGAGGCAGCTGGCTCAGTTCAAAAGGCTGAGTACCGATTACGTCAATGCACATAGAAAAGTTTTTTATTTTTCATTCTTCTTTTACGGTATTACCAACGTATTTGTGAGATTCTTCTAACTAAAATGAGTCTAAATACGTCATAATTTGAGCCACATTTATTTATTTAAAGCGTGATCATAACTCGCAATGATATAGGTTATTATAATAGGTCATTTAATATAATAGGTCATTTAATATAATATATTTATAATTATAAATATTAGGGATGTGTGGGCCGCTCGATGTTCGGGTTCGGGTCGGGTCGCAGAAAGTCAGGCGGGGCGGCCCGTTAATTCGACTTCGAATTCGTCGGGCGGGTTCGAAAAGAATCGAAGTTCGAGCGAACGAGTTATTGCGATATCCGAGTATCAAATACTCTGCGTTCTTATGACATAGATAATGGTAATAATGGTTTTCTTTCTTAACTTATAACGAGATTTTTAATATATGTACTAGGTTTTTTTTATAACTACACTAGGTATATTCGGTAAACGTGTGCCTGCTCTTTATTTGTATTAAAGCTTGAAATAATACACGTTTCACGTGAAAAACTTACGAATGAACTCAAATATGTATGAATAATATCTTTAAAATATCTTTACTGAGTTATAATACACCTAGAAGGTATAACAATATGGTAAAGTATGGCAATAATTAAAAACGAAATATAAAAATAAACATTATATGTATTATATTTCGTGTTTATATTTTATTCTGTATTATCTATAGGCTTTATATAATTTTTTGTTTTATATGATTTTATTTTAAGTTAATTTATATTTCATTTTATATTGTATATTATATATTATCTTTTAAGAATTTGTGTAGGGTTAATGATAGTTAAGTAAGTAGGTTACTTAACAGTTAATAAAAACATCACCCACTAAAAAGTTATCATAACTTATTACATACCATGTTGTAAATATTTTCTTATAATTTTTTCACGTGAAACGTGCATTATTTCAAATTTTAATACAAATGAAGATCATGCACATTTGTGCCGAATATACCTATAATGTAGTTATTAAAAAATCCAAGTACATACATACATTAAAAATCACATTATAAGTTATGAAAGAAATACGTACCATTATTATCATTATCTATTTCATAAGAATGCAGAGTTGATTTTCGGGTATCGTGATAACACGCTCGCGCGATCTTGTTCTATTCTTTTAGAAGCCGCCCGACAAAGGTGAGTCATGGGCCGCCGGATGTGTCTGATGTATCGCGTATCCGACTCGAGTCCGCTTGAGCTCGCTTGACGCCTCGACTGTCTGTCCTGTCAGTGCTCCGACTTGACGATTCGTACGCCTGAAACATGACTGTTTCGCCTGATATTTTCTAGTGCAACCTGGCTGTATTATTATTATTATCCGATTTATGCCGTGTTTGAGCTTATTTTGATTGGGAAAACATTTTCAATCGATAGGTGATGATATCATTATGATAACGTTCATAATGAGTAATATTGGTTTTAGTTAGTAAATGCCAATACGCTGTGCGTTACAATGTTGCTTCTGATGCTGAATCACGACCGTATCGACTCCGAGAAAAATAAAGGGCTTACTGACTCTGAGGAAAATTAAAAATGTAATAACTCTCAGTTAATAAGCAGTCTTCAATGCCTCTTAAAAATTCAATTAATCGTGTAGGGATTGATCAGGTGTTTCTCTCTATATTAAAACATATTTAAAAATCCTTTGACAAATTCTATTTTGTGGCGTCAGGATGTACTGCTTTCGATATTCCATCACAGTTTGTATAGTATATATTATTTCTCCTCTTTGTTTCTAGTTAAGATTTAATTATGATCCTCCATTAGTTTAACGCCCCGTTCAGCGGTATCATTGACCACATTCAGTCCATGTTTCAGTCAGACTGCTTATTATTCATAATAACTTCTTTTTCCGATATTAGAACTGTTTTTTTGTAGATTGGAGCGTATTAATGAATTTATTTAAGGGAGTAGAGAGACTTCCGGGATTGCACGGGGTTTTCCACTAGTCAAAAACGCTAGATAAAAGATCGATCTAGGGCACTATCTGCCTCAAAAGTCGTATTTTTTCGTTTACGAGGCGTAATTTGCATTATTCAGCAGCATGTCGCTATAAAAATAGCTACATGCGCAAAGAAAAAACAATTTTTCAAAGTTATTATTTAAAGTTTTTAAGGTCACGGATGTTTTTTCTGTCAACAACTGTTTATACTGTATATGGACTGTTAAACAGAAAAAAGACAAATTCAACGATATATCATAACGTCTATTTATGACAAGATTTAAAAAATTCAAAATTTTCAAATTTGCTGCGCCTCATTTTCCCATGATCCAAACGGCCCCAAAATTTTTCCAGAACACTTTCTCAACATTTGTTACAATTCTGGTTTACGGGACCAAAAAAATTTCATCGTCGAAAAATAAGATCAACCCTAATATTATATATACGTAAATTACGAGAAGCAGTAAAGAGTGCTTAACGTCGAAGACGAAAATCCGGGTAACTAACACTTAATATGTACTACATTCCACGTTATTAGAATAATTGTAGATTAATTATGATGAATATCAACATTTGTTATTTACACCTATAAACGCCACTGTCTCGGAAGGAAATGGACATTTGAGAGAAGCAATGAAATTAGAACATCATTGCGAAAAAAGATGAGTTTGCAATAACCTCATTATTCTATGAAATTCTATTATAATTATAATTATGACTGTATTTTTTTATTATAGGAAGACAGAAGATCAAATAAACTTGTGTATGCTAGTAAAATCAATTTATATATATTATCCAATTTATTCTATTATTTGTTTAACAACTAATAAATCTATAAATTGTTTCATAAACTAAAAAATACTTTCTGCATTTTCGTATTCTCCAATCAGTCCAAATAAATACCATCAACCGGTTCTCATATAACAATTTTTATTAATGCAATTATGACAGTAACAAAACGTTTCTATTTAAAATGAATACATATTTTGAACATAGTTTTTACATTTTTAATTTTTTGCAAGGTTAAAAATGTAATTAAAAAAGTAATGAGAAATAAAAATAAAAATCGCTGCACAGGGATTCGAAGGCTAGCTCCAGATTGCGATTCATACGCTCGACGGCTCGACAGCCGAATTTCAGTTTCGTTTCTGTAGAGCAATACAACACGGCAAGTGCTAAAAATAGATTGTGGCTGGCGCAAGCGCACAAGCAGCGCACACGGATATAGTAGAGGTACGCTCGTGTGTGTAGCGCGCGGGCGCGGTGGGAAAGGAACGTTCTGTTTCTCACTCCAGGCACAATATATCCTAGAGGGCGTAAGAGAACACCGAAAAATTCGAGGCACACCAACTCCCATAAGGCTGGCAGTCTTTAATAGTATCTCGTCGGTGCTGGCAGTCTTTAATAGTATCTCGTCGGTGGTTCTGTTTCCTACTAACGATGGTGTAGGTTCTGTTCCATGCTAAAGATGATGTAGGAGCTGTTCCAGGCTAAACATGACGTGGAGGCAAAACCGGCACGGCCAAACTCCGGGCGTGAGCACTCTCATTTCCTCTCTGCTAGCAGTATCTGGTCGGTGACCGAAATATTCGATTCGGATGTCACGAACTCCCATAAGGCTGGCACATAGTCTATTGTAAGAGTTTAAGATTTTTCTTATGCCCTCTAGGATATATTGTGGCTGGAATAAGAAACAGAAATCTACCGACGTGATCTCGTCGGTGCAGAAGGTCACTGAAGAGATTCTCGTCGGTCAGAAGGCAAATCATCACGGAATAATATTGATTATCATGAATTGTTACATTTTGCACCGATAGTATGTTTTGGTGTTGGTTTTTAAGTTGTAAAATATTAAAAGCAAAATTAATATCAAGGACAAAAAATTCCTAAAAATATTGTACACATAAGAAAGTATTTTTCAATTTGTAATTTCAAAATATTTTATAAACGAGAATTATTACTTTTCACATTTTTATACGTAAATGTTCCAAGAATCGATCTGTGGGAACAGAAATATGTTTAAAAAAAAAACAGAGTAAGATTAACAGTTAGAGCAAGAGTAAAAAAATTAGATGACAGAATAAGGTAGTCAAGGGATTGCTCGTTGACATCGTTGACAAAAGGAATTATTATAAATATTAAACAGCTGGATGAATAAATTTATCATAGTATTATGTTCAATAAATTAATGCGTGCGAATGTTCATGATTTAAAAGTTATTCTGTATCTCAAGTTCTATTGCCTATTGTTACTAAAAAATTAGATGGGAAGGTGGTCAAGGGAGTGCTCGTTGACATCGTTGGCGGAAGGAATTGTCATAAACATTAAACAGCTAGAGATAATAAATTTATCAGTAATTGTCACTGTCACTGCGATGTCACATTCGATGAAGTGGGGAGAGTCGCGCCTCGTTGCGCGCAGCCCGCCTCACCTGACCTCGGCGGACTGACCTCAGTCAGTCAGTCAGGAGCGGTCGCACTCTGGGACCAGGAGGACCTGGAACTAACCAGAGGTGGACCAGGGGTCGTCTAGAGCTACCCTGGCTTACTCTAGGCCTACTATTTGTAAGAACTTCAAGTATCTCATGAATAGAGGATAATATCGAGCTAATAGCTGCACATTTACAATTTTCGATAACATTGTAAAATACAATTTAAGACTTGCTAGTTGTAAGAACAAATGTGTTCAACGATTGTCAATAAAGATCTCGTAAATTATTATTTTAAACCATTCTCCTGAGAAGTTCGTAGATTTTATCTTCCCGATTTTCAACATCTACCGCCTTCAACATAGTGCTCCAACATAGTAGTCTTCTTACGCCATCCTCCATTTGATGTGTTGAGCTTGAAGGTCCACAAGAAATTGCTTGCATTCAAATATTGTAAATTAATATCCATAATTATTTCAAACTCATTCTCTTCCATAAAATTTTGCAATATCACCTTCCAACAGGAAAAAAGATATTATTGAAGCTGGTTCATTTGATTTTCTAATGCAGTAAACTATGGGTTCTAGTCCATGCTCGCGAGGAATAAGTTGAATTCTGGTCCATTTAATATATACGATTCTGCGTATTTTAAATCTTCTGGGTGCATCTCCGTGAGATT
Source organism: Lasioglossum pauxillum (assembly GCA_933228785.1). Taxonomy (NCBI): domain Eukaryota; kingdom Metazoa; phylum Arthropoda; class Insecta; order Hymenoptera; family Halictidae; genus Lasioglossum; species Lasioglossum pauxillum. Next base: position 33,873,913 of record OW121705.1, on the reverse strand, counting down.
TAAATTCGAATTTAAATCCAGACAGTCTCGTACCGACTAGCGCGCGCACCTTTAAATAACGGTTACAAACCAGCTGTCCCCCATTTTCGTTCGGATCTCGAAAGTACAATAGGGGTTCTACAGGACCCTTTGATGCCTTTATGCGATGTCCAACTGCAGACGTTCTAGCACATATGCGGCGAATCGAGACAAAGCGATTCAAACACCGGTCGTTACCGAATTTAGAGTCTAGGGATTCTCAATAATTGACCAGTAACCGTGTCCACGACAATAACGCACTCGGAATTCGAAAAACCACCTAAATCGTTCCAGTAATCTGTCGGACATTCTTCAGCGTTGTCATTATCATTGTTTTCTAATTTTTTTCTATGACGACATAAAGTTACAAATTGGGAGTTAATAATACGCTGACCATTACGTTCGTTTCATTCAATAGGATTTTCTTACAAGGGATGATCTCGAGTCAGGAAATTCAAAAAAATTATGAAACTTGGGGGGTATGTAGTGCAGATATAGATACGTATTATCCGATTTTAATTGCTGCCCAAATTCACTTTAACACTAAACCTACGAAACTCCAAAAATGACATCATATAATTTATATAGATTTTCTGTGATTTTTATTATAATATGTGTAAGTAAATGCACCATTGTAATTTCAATAATTGGAGAATAAAAAATCAAAAATCGGTCATGCGACCGGCGGTGGTAGGTTTAGTGTTAAAAATGTATAAATAAATGCACGGGGATTCATAGTCTAGTTATCAGTGCTCCGGAATGGTCGGCGTTTTCGACACGAGAGACGTCAGAAAATCACGCCAATGCTATTTTTAAGGGCCAGGTGTGACTCCGGCTCCCTATCGGGGCCCATGTGCGCGTATATGCATTTCCACCACCATAGCACCACCGTAGGATCCAGGGGCACGCGCCACTCCAACCATCTGCGTGAAATGCCTCCAGCGATGAGTGTCCCCGCATATACACGCGTGTGCGTGGCTCTGAATCATTCACCTAACCGTGCTCTTTCACGACTCTAATCGACGATACGATTCGATCGGCGAACGCATAACACCATTGTAACGTACTCTCTGCCACTCGCTTCTCTCCGCCTCGTCCCTCTCCCCCGCAGAACCATTGTACGATTCTGAATCAGTGTCACATGCTCAACGCATTCTGCATTTTGAGTTTGGTAGAAAAGGCCTTTTTGAAAAGTTCATCTTGAGTTAGATGTTCGATGGGACTGTCTTTTAGACTTGTCTTGTACCGTTAGGTGCATTACGTGCCTGAGGACTATTATTATAAATAGACAGCGGATCTTTATACAAAATAAAAATGTTCTGAATTACAATAGACTGGAATAAAATAGAAATTGATTTTCTTCCTTAATATGTTTAATAAAATAATATAACAGTGTTTTTAAACTATTCTAATGTTCTCCACTGTTCTAAATTACGCCTACTCATTTTTCTCATAAATGTCTATTAACAGACTGTGGATGTTCATGCAATTTTCAATTTTCGAAATTTGATGAAACTGGAATCAAATAAAATTTTATTTACCATCCACGTGAAAACTGGAAGTTTTCATATGTGAATTGTGGGACTGCTGTTGCGACTATCTCGAATCTTTTCTGTTGAAGAACAGACTATAATTGCGTCGGATTAAAGGCATTGTCCCACGACGCAGGAACGATCGTAAAAAGGTGCACGATAATTTGTGCTCGTAGACGCGCATTATTATACGGGTGCTGCATATGCAAATCGATGATCGCAGACGCTTCTTTTCGTTCGACACAGTTGTATAATCACGCTTTCCATCAGTCGTCATCCACGCAGCCCGCGAGATTTCCATAATCGCTCTTCTACGATTGCTTTTCGGGCAGTCTGGTATTACGGGCAGATAATGCATTCGCGCGACCAATTGCTACTTTCTAGGCCTCCTACATTTGGAGAATGCTTCTTACGATCCATTATCCGTTACTAAGAAAATTCCGATGTGTGGAGTCACCGGTCGACGAAACGGTCTTCAATGGTGAGCTGTAGCGACTTGTTGAAGATTTCTATCTGTAAATGACATTCCTGTCGAGTACTCTATCATCCTTTGTACTATTAGATTGCTACCGACTCTTGTCGAAATCAAAAATCAAGGTTCCAGGCATAGAGAATTGGTGCGACAGAAAATTACGATACATAGCATAATACACTCTCGAGTTAGTTATCACTTTATTTACTGGTAGCCTATAGTAGGCTTTTCTTCTTTTGCACAATAATGCCGATGGAAATTATTGGATTTTGTTATTGAGGGTGAGTTGTTGGTTTACGATTAAAGTTGCTGTTGCTATTGAAGAATTCTTTTAAAGAATCCTTAGCCATGGACCATAGACTGCCAACAATTATTAAGTTTAAAATTATTGGTAGAATCACGATACTTTTTTCAGTGATCGTTAATTAAGCAAAATGAAAATATCTTGTCCATGTACCTTCTGTTTCGTGCAATTAATGAGCTGTCTAAAGTAATTGTAATTTTAAACAACAAAAAGATACGGAAGTAAAGCGAAGGTGTCGTCAAATATCTCCCAAACAGATAAGTTCCGTTTAACAATTACTGCAAACGAAAAGATGGTTTAATTCTGCCAATAATTTTAAGATGGTGGACTACTGGATCAATTACCCTAATGTGTTGAGAAGATCGATCAGACGAATTCACGCTAGCACGCATTCCGTAGCCTGCAAGAAGCAGAACGCAGCTACAGTTACGCTTTGGCGGTTACACACGGGTCACACATGCCGGGATTACACGGAGGGTACGCGTACCCCATAGGTGAGCACCCCATAGACGTGACAAAAGAGAAGGGGAGGAGCTCTGTTTTCATGCGAGTTGGCTTGGGAGCCCGAGGGGCGGAGAGGCAGCGCGACTTTACGGGAGGAAGTCGGAGTCGGAAGCAACGAGATTCGAGTCAGTCGCTTGCTGTGCCCCAACACGTTTGGATCGATCGATCCCTACTTCTTCATCGATCCGTCACTCGGCCTCGATCGCGTGCGTCAACTTCAATTACAACTGCAAAAGCCGGTGCGGCGAGTCAACGTTACGTCACACGAATGTTCATTCATTGTTTCTACTGGTTTCAATTGTCTTAGTGTCGTTTGCACCAATAATTCTTCAAGGAGGAAGATCTCTCTACAGTGTGTTCACGAAAATTGTTTAAAAAAGAAGCGTGTTCCTATTATTTTTACTACAAATTCATCGAAGAGTAGGATCTTTCTACTGATTTGAACAAAATTCGTTTGAAGAGGATCGTCCCTCTCATCATCAAATCTAATCGGGAGTTCGTTGGAGTGCCAGTTAGTGCGAGGATGCTTCCTGCGTTGACGCGATAGGCGATCGTATCTTCACGGGGGTTGCGATGGACACCATAAGGTCCTCCGGGCACGCGACCTGTGGGAGGGTCGTTCTGCTCCGCTGAATCGTGAAACCACCCTAGTGTGCATCAAGCTATACCGGGGGTTCTTCCTTGTTGTTGCCACCAACGGTGCAACGGCCGAAGAAACTTCGAAATCGTCTTCGTCCCGCGAAGAGTTCAAACTTCTTGGGAGAGTTCTTCCAACTGTATCGCGGAGGAACTAATAGTTAGAAAGAAGCGGCTTGATTGTGTGTTCGACGAACTAGAGTGAATTTTCTGATTGTAAATCGGATACCATGAGTGCGTTCAAGAGACGCCAGAGCAAAGTGTTCTGGAACCACATGGAGGCGCAGGATCTGGGACGACGGAGTCCTTTCGGTGCAAGGAGCAATCTCGCTGGGATGAGGATTTCTGAGGAAGTGGAGCCGGAAGAATGTTCGTCGAGCATCAACGAGAGTAACACTGCCGAGAACATTACAGCGATTCATGTCTGTCCCGGCGAGAACAGGCAGGATTTATATTCCGTGGCGTCCATTTGCGATGGGGACATCATGACTCAAACGTAAGTACAGTTGAACGCTTTTGATCCTTTACTAGATTATTATAACTAGACAGCGGATCTTTGTACAAAATAAATATTTTCTACACTAATCGCAACATTATTTTCTTTCTTAATATGTTCAACCCTTAGCACTCGAATTGTGACTCTGAGGCGCTACTAAAAATTGCTGTAGCATTATTAAAAATATTGTTCACATTATTAAATATATCTAATGTAAAGGTGTCTAATCAATTACTAAATATTTAGGTATTGTACAAGGTATTATACCAATTTCATATCCATAAAATTTCAAAAATCATAGAGAATGGAAATATTCTAGGTCGGAAGAAATAACGAGTGCAAAGGGTTCTAATGTTCCTACTGTTTTAAATTACAACTACTCATTTTTGTCATAAATGCATAAAATCCGCTCTCTACTTATACCGTATTTCTCCTGTGAAACAAGATTATTAAGAATTAAGTGCGTTGACTAATTAATAATAATTTGTTTGGTACAGTTCAAGGATAATTCTTCGCAGGACAATGGACTTAATCTGATATTAATATTTAATAACTCTTATATTCTTGGACTCTATAATAAGTCTTAATTAATTATCGCAGCGCAACGATGGACATAAGGGACGACGACAAAGATGACGAGGACAACATGGCTCTGGCAAACAGATCCTGCAGTCCCATGAGCCACGACCTCAGGAGCCTAGACTCAGGATTCTCAGACTCCGAGAGGTCGCACTGTTCCGAACACTATGAAAACGAGACTCCGAGGCGACGAAGGAGGCGAAGGCTCAAGGATCGACGAATGGGTACGCATTCGAGGAACGGTTCCGTTCGCCTGGACAAATCTCTTCCGAATCCCATGTTCACGTCCACTCCGAAGGTCTCCAGAATTTTGTCTCGGATAACGGCGCAGCCCGATGCACGTCCTGGCCAAAGTGTGTCAACAATGCACAGGTAATTTTAATCTGAAACACTTAATTGAAAGATAATAAAGTGGGCTAATGTGCCGGATCAGATATCGGTCTGTAGACTGATCCGAAACATGTCAGTGAATCACGAAGAAGTGGGCGGATGAAATATAGAACAGTAATACACTAGAAAAATTCAGCAACATTATAATATTGTTAAATGATTAAGAGACGGCAAAAATTAAACCGTTGCCGTATTTTAACGATTCAGGCTCGTGATGAAGATTTTAACAAAGTTTAACAAATATGAATGTTACGCGTTTCTTTTTCGATGAAATAAAATAAATGTCTTCATACAAAAAATATAAATTTTCTTCTACGATATTTTCGGGGATAAAGACGTTTTAATCGCCGAAAATAAAATTGTAAAGAAAATGTTACGGCAAGAGGTTAATAAAATTGTTTTTTAATCGACCTGCCCTGTTTCAAGCTTTGACGCTAGGTAAGATCAAAATGGTCGTTGCGAAGGGCCATTATCTTTGAAACTAAGCCGCACCTTGTACTGGGCGATAAGGTGCGACGAATGTATGTTTTAAGAATATGAATCGTCACGATAATGTGGCCATGCTGAGCCAGGCGATAGGAATGCAACACGTAAGACACTTCCGACGTGTTGTTCCCTCCTGCGCGGCGCGGCGTTTCGTAAACTTGTACCCCTAGAAGACTGCAAACGTGGACACGCGAACGCGTGCACATAACCGAATTGCCAATCACCAGGTGCAACGGAATTAGCTGAGCCGATCGTTCGGAATACCAAGCGATTCGATTGCCCGCATTGTAACGCTAACTAATTACAGTTATAGCTTCTGCCTCTTCAACTCGTTGAACTACGGTTCACTTGATACTTATCAAAAAGACACTTGGAAATAGTCACAACAGCTGCCCACTTCACTCCAGTCTTGTATGTGTTGTTTATGATTGAACTGTGGCTCTATACAAAATAAAAATTTTCTAACAATGTATTGCAAGTCTGAAGTGATAATTAAAATTCATTTATAATTTTTATTATAAACTTATTTGACACTTTTTACCTGTAAATTTAACGAAACAATAATTTCGTGTAATTAGATCTCGCAAACATTTTTTCGTAGTAGTGTTACAAGAACTGTAAAAACGTTACTATCTAAAGAAATGAAAATTAGCATCGATATTGCAATACGTAAAACGCAATGAATTATTTGACAGCAGTAGATCAGCTTTGTCAGACATTTTTACAAAACGATGCAGTATATCATGCTTATCGAATGGAACAATAAATTTGCAGAGCGGCATAGTTCGTTTCCGCATGCTTTTTTCGGAGCAGCTGAAAAGGAACGTGCACGTCGATCGCTCGGTTAACATTCAAGGAAGTGAATGAAGTAATCGTTATGTGCGACGTGTTCGGTGATCGTAGATCCGATACTCGCTATAGAGCCTAAGCACAGAAACTTTGGAACGGGATTGGAACGTGCGGGAAAACTCCCGGGCATGTCGTCAATTAACATCGATTAGTACGTGCGTCCATCGATCCAAGGATCCACGCGGCTCAAATTAGTCTGCTCCTCAAAAGCAGCGCAGTACTCTAGATTCTAGAATGACGTTGCCAATTATGTATTACGGAGACGAATGATTTGCATACTTGTCTTTGATGGATCTGCTTACGATGCATTTCCGCTTAGGTATCGCAGAAATCGGTTACGTTCGAGCGCCATATCCTCATTGAAATGCGAATCTCATTCTCGAGACAAGAAACACAGTCGTTTTTATATCGAACGAGAGATGAACTATACGTTTTCTTGTGGCGATATTATGTGTCTTATATTCAGCGATAAATCCATATTGTTTTATGTGTGAGCTTCAATTTTTATCGCTGGGGAAATTAATTGTTTTTCAAGTTATCTATGGAAGTAACGAACAATCAAAGTGACTCGCTTGTAATAATTTAAAAACTTTAACTAATGATGTTTAGGTTATTAATTTTCACCCCCATCCGTCCCTCATTTCACAAACTGAATCTGTCCCTCGGAGTCAAATTGACACAGAGGTAAAAGATCGATGAAATAACAAGGTAAACAGTTATTTTTCGATGTTTTTTTTTTTATTAAAATTGATGAGTTAATATTTATTTAGCATCTTAGCAACTTTAAAATAAAAATTACGAAGTTTCAGGAAACTTTACCTACAAGAAACAGAACAGTATAACTTATTTCAGGAAAATTGTGTCAAATTGATACGAGGACGAATTGAGAACATGTTGGTGTAACAATGGTTACAGCAATTTCTTCGATGCTTCAACAATCTCGAAAATACAATTTCTTCTTCTTACCACTTGAAATAAAATGATCGAGAGTCTCTTATGTACAAGTAGAATCATTCGAAAGCCTATTAATAGTCTTTCACGGGGTATGATGTGCATAGAAAGATAAGAAGATGCAGCACATACAAAGGAACAATTGATTCCCTTTCTTCTCGAGCATTAATTCGTAGAGAAGGGCGAAGATCGTCCCTCGGACAAACGAAAGCCAATCAGAAGACACAAAGGAACATCGGCGAGACTTATTACCGTCATGAATGCGACGCGTTTTCGTTCCGTCAATAGAAAACAATTTTCCTCTTCTATACCGTGTCCGTTTCGAACTGGATCCGCTCGATCTTCATTGAATAGATCCTCCCACGATCGACAAGGCCGCGTGGCACGCGTTTATTCCACTCGATACCGCGGCGTAACAAGTACATTAGTGTTTCAGATGAAGTTTATAATTTCTGAACTAATACATGACTTTTTAAGTGTATTTACTGCGTCAATTGTTTGCTTATTTGCAACTGAAACGGAGCATGAATCAATATTTTTCCCGATGATTCAAAACATGATTCATATCTAATTGCATATCGTTTAGTGTTAGACTCTGAACGTTTCAATACTGACTTCGATATTTTTTTACTACAGACAATCCTTCTTCAAACATCATTCAAGATAACAAATAGGGAAATTCGCTAAAAATGAAGACATTTCCTATAGAAATCCCCAGATATAACAGACTAGGATCAAGCATTAAACAAATGGCACGGTCTAAAAAAGTGCTCAGAAAATTGGGATAAATTACAAACGTTATTTAAGATAACAAATAGGGAAATTCGCTAAAAATGAAGACCTTTCCTATTGAAATTCCCAGATATAACAGACTAGGGTCAAGCATTAAACAAATGGCACTGTCTAAAAGAGTGCTCCAAAAATTGGGATAAATTACAAACGTTATTTAAGATAACAAATAGGGAAATTCGCTAAAAATAAAGACCTTTCCTATTGAAATCCCCAGATATAACAGACTAGGGTCAAGCATTAAACAAATTGCACTGTCTAAAAGAGTGCTCCAAAAATTGGGATAAATTACAAACATTATTTAAGATAACAAATAGGGAAATTCGCTAAAAATAAAGACCTTTCCTATTAAAATCCCCAGATATAACAGACTAGGGTCAAGCATTAAACAAATGGCACTGTCTAAAAGAGTGCTCCAAAAATTGGGATAAATTACAAACGTTATATAAGATAACAAATAGGGAAATTCGCTAAAAATGAAGACCTTTCCTATTGAAATTCCCAGATATAACAGACTAGGATCAAGCATTAAACAAATGGCACTGTCTAAAAGAGTGCTCCAAAAATTGGGATAAATTACAAACGTCATCGAAGATAAATAGGAAAGTTCAGTGAAAATGTAGACCTACATCCTGTTGTTAATATTTGAAGACAGAACACGGGCTAGGAAAATTTTCATTTTTGATTTCGATCCATCGTCAGACTGTGTCACCGTGTAGATCGAGTCGCGTACGTGATTCAATGCAACGTGCCACACGGGGAATACGTAAATGAAAGAACGACGAAGGTTTGAGTCAACCTGAGGTCCCAAGCGACAGCGAACCCGGCAAGAATTCAGGTGCTACCGTGGATCGTTGCGCAGGTGGTCGTGTGTACCAGCGCCTAGCTCGTTCTAAAGAAATGGGATTCGATTAGTCACCGGTGTCCGTGAAGAACGCGGTTTCTGGTTCCGGAGGTGACCGATCGTTAGTCATCGTGTTCGCATGGTGCCTATATCGCGAGTTTTGCCCGCGGTTTCCACCATTGTTCGGGAAAAGGGAACACCTGGTTATGCGGATCGCAATTGGACAGTGGTTGGGCCTTAACTATGCCCTGGCGACAGTAGTCGAGGCCTCTGTCTCGTTATGGCGCGACTCAGGTACCGTAGATCCCTCTAATCACGTTGCCTGCACTTTCTCGGTCATTAAGGAACGATTAGAAAGAGATTATCGGTGTCTCGTGTCCTTGGGACTCCTCGACAGTCGTGTGGATCCTCTAGATTTTATTCATTCGTTAGTCAGAAACCAGTAAAGAATTCATATGTGCCCGTAACTGTGAAAGTGGTCTAAGACTTAGAGTCTAGATGATTTTTTAAGTAGATCAAAATATGATTGGAGAATGTATAATTCAAGTTCATCGAATAGTTCTAAAAGTAACCAGTTCCCAGTACATTTAAGTACATAAATGCGTCGAATCAAACTGAACCACTGATAAATCGAGTTTAATCGTCGGTCGTCGATGTCGCAATTGAATTTCCCGAGCAAGTGGAGCAAATACTGATACGTCATGAAAAAATCGCATATCCGCTACGTTCAAGAAATTGTTTGCCTTTCTTAAGTGGATTTACCTGACGCAATAATGTTTGTCAATGTGGCGAAAATCCGAAACAGTTAAACTCCTGTCTGAAATACTTGTAATGGTAATCCTTTCAATGCATGAAACATCGTTTTACTAACGCTGGCATCTAACGCTGGTATTTCTCGTAAAAAACATGTTGAGATTAGTTGATTTAAATGGTAAAACAAATAATTAAATACGAGAATATGAAACAAATCATTTTATAAAGTATGGGTCAATCTTTTATAAAGTATGGATGTAATGTAAAGTATGGATCTAAGTCACATTTTTTAAAATCTTGTAAAATTTATTAAACCAACATTCGTCACAACTCACCAAAACCATTTGCTTTCAGAGTGGAGGAGGACCACGTAGATGCATCAGGAATCGCCTCGTCTGTTTCCGTCGAAGACGAGTGTTTGGGCGATTTCCTGTACACAACGGAGCCACCTGAGGATGCAGTGGTTCCAAGGACATCGTCGATAGCAACCAGCTGTGAATCAGAGACATCCTCTAAATATTTCCTACAATCCAGAAGCTACAAGCAATCCTCTTCCGTGAGAATGTGGCTCGGCGATCTCGCGATCGACACCGAAAACGAGTGCACGAACACTCTCCAGAGCAAGGCGCTACCTCGAAGAAAGGCTCATCAGTTTCTGTCGGAGAAGGACGAGATGAAGGACCTGAGGACACTTGCTTCTTTGGCCACTGCTGCTGCGAATAAATTGCTCGTCAGGTCCGATCAGTTCGATCGCCATTATCAGTTTATATTCGAGTATGTACCTTAGATTGCTGAATAGTTTAAGACTTTCATTGGAAGCTTGAGAAAGAAAGTAATACAAAGAACCTCTATTTTTTAGCAAAGTGGCACATCTAGAGGGTGGCAGATCCGAGAAGGACTTTCTACGAGCCATCGAGGACGATGCCTTCTCTGTCCTCTCAGAGTTAGGTGCACCTCCACCCCGTAGAATTAAGCAGAACAGTTTGAAGGAAATTCTGGCGCAGCTTGAAGGTCTGAAGAACTACACCGACAGCGCTGTAGATACGCGATTAGACTTCTACATCGAGGTGCGTGGCGATCTTTCCTTCAAACAATGATATTTCTTCTAATTTTGATCATATAAATGATAAATCAATGTGTCTTTGCAGAGGATAGTTAGAGGGCTGGAAGAGGCACCAAAGGACGACACAACGGTAGCCAGAGGCGCCCTAGCAGCGTTAACAGCGTTGGGATTGACAGGGCCGCGAGCAGGAAGCAGTATCACCAGGTGTTCAGGCATCAGAGCTCTCCTGACATCTTTAATCACAGCTGCGAAGACGTCTAGCGACTTCGTGCCAGCTTCATTGCGTGCTTTAGCAAGTGTCTGTAGCTCTGCTGTTGCAATTAGCCAATTCGCTAAGGACGGTGGTCCAGAAATAGTGACAGACCTCTTAGCTGCTAAAGATTCGACTGAGAAGGAGAAAATGGAGGCCACGGCGCTGGTTGTTCAGATAACAGCCCCGTGGGTGAACGCTCTGGGTCTACCAGACCTGGAGCCTTTCGCAAGGACTCTGATACCCTCTTTAAATCGTGTAGTCGAGAATACCAGTTGTAGTCAGACGCTGTTGCTCGGGGCAGCTGCGTTCAATCATCTGTCCAAGTCTAAAATCTGTGCAGCTGTGATACTGAAGCACGATACGGTGAAGAAGTTGCTGAAAAGCGTGAAGAAGTCAGCGGGTACCAATGTCTGGCTGATGGAGCAGGTCGCAGCTCTCATTAGCGAGTTGGCGCGCATCCCCGAAGCCAGAGCACATTTGGCAGAGGCCCGAGCGTCCATCGCTCTGGTCTCTTTCCTCAGAATGAGACCCCCAGGACTAGAAGACGCTTATAGGCGTTTAGAAATTACAGCAGCTGCAGCTTTGACCAGGCTGTGCGTGAATCCAGAGATTGCTAGGCAGGTCGTTACTATTGGCGGAGCTGATTGTCTTCCTTCTTGCAAAGCTGATGATCTGCTAGCTGAAGACGAAGAGCAGGTCGAAGCTGGGCTGCTCAGGTACACCAAGTCACTGCGGAGAGCGTGCAAAAGGGCTGCGAAGCAAATTGACATCGCGAAAGCTAGCGACCATAGTGAACTCAGTTAGGATTCATGCTTTATTATAGGTCGCTGGATTCGTCTTTACATAACGTACTACGCGATGGTAACTACTTGCCATGATCAAAAATATGCGAACGAAGTTTCCACATATCGAATGTTCACTGTACGTAAATGAACGAATGCAAGATATTTTCTAATATTTTGTAGAAAGGAAACGATGTAATGTTTATAAGTATGGTTATCCATTGGAAGGTTATATATTTATTAAAAAATTTATTTTTTATTCTATGTACATAAATACATTGTATAGTAGTGTAGAATACTGTATTAGGAAAATAGAGTTTATTACACTACACAGGTACAATATTTTGTGGAAAGAGTTTGTAAATAAAAGTACCTTACATCATAAAATTGTCATAAAATCATATGTCGATGAATGCATTAAAATGATCACACAGTCACGCCGATTCTTTTTGTATATGACTTCAACATGATTCTCTACGTTACTGCGTTGTTTAATTGACTTCTATGAAATATGTCAACCGTCGTTTCTAAGCACGGTCTCAGTTCAAGATCGGAAAATCCTAACACGAACTTTCCTTCTGGTTTTTTGAAATAGTCCAAGCCGCGACCTATTTTGATTACCCAACCGTTGCTGAGTCTGGAACAAAATGAACATTGTTGTAGAGTGCACTTCAGCAAATAAATGTACGAAGACAGAAGATGTACATACATTATTTGTCTGTCATGTAAAGTACCAGAGAATTTAATTTCGAAGACGATAAGATAAGAAGATAAACTTGTCTTCAGTTCTTCTAATCTTGCTATCTGATTTGTCTTGTCTTCTGCATCGTGTGTAGTCACTAAACATATTTTAGATAATGCGTGGCATTTCCTCACAGCCAATTCACAGAATCTCACCAAATTTTGACACTGAAAACAATCTGTCATTAGTCAAATTAGTATATGCGTTAACCCTTTGACTATGGGCAGAGGAAAACACGATTAGGTTTCAAAGAACAAATATTGTGGTTGGCAAACCATTTTTCAAGGAAGCATTTTTCTACCATCTTTAAACTTTGAAGCTCACTGCAACGTCGATCGATTTTCATGAAATTTTCAGAATATGTTTAATTGATACAGATCTATGGAACGAATTTTCTAAATTTTCCATATAAACCCACATAAAAAAGTTTAGAAGTACAACTTTTAGTATTTTCTCTGCAATTCCGATAACTTGCAATTTTCTTCAAAAATTTTGGTCATGTTGTATAGCAAACCAGTTGTTCTAACTTTCCAAAAATTTTAAATCTAATGATTCAATATTTAAAAAGTTGTCATCTTTTTAAGGATGTCCGAATATTAGAGGAAGTCACTGTACCTGCACCATCCAAATGTTAAAGTGCTCGTCTTTACTTTTATTGCAGCTGTAATCTAAGTTCAGTTATTTGGTCAATTATAACAACAGTCCTGCGAATATTGTCCCAAATGACTTTTCACTTAGAGTCAAAGGGTTAACCAAAGAAGATGAAATACGTATAAAATGATACCTGGTGAAATGCTCTTATATACGGATCTTCTATATGAATGTACGTAACGGTTGCATCTAAAAACCTGCCAAATACGGTACCATAACCATGGCCAGTACTGCCACTTTCGATTTTAGTTAACTCTCTATAAGTTCCAGCTGCTTTCTTCTGGTCAACCAAACACTTTAGTTTCTCTGCTCTACTTAAATATTCCCCTGCCTTGGCACCAAAATGTTTCTTGTTAGCCGGGTCCTTTGTCTCTGTATCGTTTCATTACTAATTCTTCAATTAATCCGTATACTTGTGACAAAGAAGCGATATAAAAGGGTAAAGCAAAAAGAGATACACTATCAGCAAAGCATTAACAGAGAAATGGTACGAACATAGATTAGTATTGGGTTGGAGAAAAACTTCGTAGCATTTTCAAATTAAGAATCAAAGATAAAATTAAGGTATTTATTCATATTTTTATTCAATAACACGAGAAGTTACCTCGAAAATGGCAAAAAGATAATAGAACAGAATGGAAAATATGTTATTGAATAAATCTATTGTATGGATCTAATATTATGCATGGAACTTTCTTTCCAACCCAATACTTTCAAATTTTATTACCAATTGAATTGGAATATAGTCAAAGAACATACCTTTCATAGTATCGAGTAAAATTTGTACACCTTCCTGATAAAGTACTAGAGCCATTGTATACTGTTCACTTCTGTCCATTTCTACCGCTCGCTTCAATATTGAAGCAGCTGCGCTCTCCATTGTTTATACTTTGTGAATTATGTAATAGTACACGATTTGTGTAAAATAAAATCACTGTTTACCACGGATACCTTCTATAAATCATGTATAAGTTGACAGAGACAGGACAAGAATCAAAATAAGTAGCACTGTAGCACATCATTGAGTACTTAGACCACAGACTTCAAATCTATAGACATCTCATGCAATGCAGCTTTCTGTTTGTAAATTATCTCTTATGTTTACTACATACACTACCGTCCATAAGTATTTGACCACCTTCAGTTTATCGGAAATATACAAAACATATTTAAAATAAATTTCCTTATATTATTATAATGCTTCTATGTCAATCATATACATCAATATACATTTATATTCATTCTATATACTTCAAAGTAATGACATAAACTTTTAGATTCGATTCCGCCAAGTGGTCAAATACTTATGAACGGTAGTGTACCCACATGTATATGTATATATGTATGTACATGTATGTACATGTATATGCATATTACTTGAAGTCGAAGTTACCTACTTGCAGACGCATGCGCACTCGAAATTACGATTACCAAACAAGACTTTCGACTTTCGTCTTTGTAAGAATGGTGTTCGTGGAATAACAACAGCGTAACGAATCTGAACGAATCCTTGTTGCAGTAAATACAATAAACATGACAGAAAATAGCAATATTATAGAGACTAAGCAGTACATCAATTACAATAGTATTTTATTGATCCAATTCGTGTGACGAGAAAGTAAATATTTCTTTGCATTTTTCAGAAATATCTGCAGTAAAAGGACAGACTACATCGACTGGGAGGAATATTTTATGGCGGTAGCATTTCTAGCTGCGAAACGGAGTAAAGATCCATCCACTCAAGTCGGTGCGTGTATAATTAACGACGAAAAGAAAATTGTGGGTGTTGGATACAATGGTATGCCAATCGGATGTAATGACGACGATTTTCCTTGGACCAGGAACTCTTCAGACCGTTTAGAGACTAAGTATCCTTATGGTAAGATCAATAGCAAGGGAAGGACAATTCTTTTCTTTTCAAATTTGATGGGATTCCAGCTAGAAAATTATACTTGAATTACGAAATTATGTTTATTAACCCTTTGCACTCCGAATTATTTTTCAATTTTCTTGCCAACAACTCATCCCTACTATTTTAATTATTTGAAATTTACTGCAAAGGACAGTTCCTTGACTGCTACTTATTTTAAACAATTTTGTTTACTAATTATATTAAATATAACTCTCAGTTTTTAACTAAAAAATAAAACAAATAAATAAAGGAAGAACCAAATGCATATAAAAACCTGCTTTATTCATATTTTCCTTTTGTTGATGTCGAGTCACACTCGACAAAGGAGAGCAAAGGGTTAACATATTCTTACTCTAATAAATAGACAGCAGATTTTTATGCAAAATAAAAATTTTCTACCCAAATTGCAACAAACTGCAGTGAAATAGAAATTTTTTTTCTTAATATGTATTTTTAAATTCTTCTAATATTTTTACTGTCTTAAATTGTACCTATTAATTTTTGTTATAAATGCATAAAATCAGCTGTCTACTAATAACGTATTGTTTATAGTATGTCATGCAGAACTTAACGCTATTTTGAACAAAAACTCCAGCAGTGTTAAAAATTGTACCATTTATGTTGCTTTGTTTCCTTGCAACGAGTGCGCTAAAGTAATTATACAGTCTGGGATCAAAACGGTTGTATATATGTCGGATAAGCATGCTAAAAAAGAAGGGACGATAGCTGCTAAAAGAATGTTTAATGCGACAGGTGTTGAGTATAGGTACATCAATCTTGCCAATTATTTCTGTTTATTTATATCGTGTGTTAGAGACAAGATTAAAGAGACAAAATTAGTAAAATCTTAAGCTCCTGAAATTTATGATTTTTTTTACCAGGAAATACACTCCAAAGAACAATAAAATAGTAATTGATTTTGAAGAAATTAATTGGAATGATATGACTCAGTTACCTCCCACTCCGGTGAAAAGTGATGAAACACCTCAGTTATTGTCCACTCCAGTAACAAGCAATGAGTGAAGACATCCTTAATACTTGTGTAGCCAACTGGGTAAAATTTCTCCAAATATCCATTCTTTGCTCGCTAATATATCAATTTATAGTCTTGAAATGAGAATTTGTGCAAATACGTTAAATACAAAAGGTTTTAAATAATCTACAGATTTTAGTTGGCTACATAAGAGTTAATGAATAAAATATAGGTAAATGGAGATTCCAAAGATCATGTTAAAAATATTTTTGATATCTGAACCCCATAACCATGTGCTGATTTAAAGTCACGACCAGTATTACTAATTTAGTAATGATACTATGACCCGTAGAGCTATTAATTGACTGTATCTTGCGACACTGCTGGATGCTGGCACGTTCAAAGTGCTGAAATTTATTAATTCGTGTAAGAAATCCTGTTGGGTTTAGGTGTACAGAGAAATAAAGAATACTTTGTTTTATCCAGTTTTTTTTCACCTTTTAACATTAACCACATGAGGTTTATAGAAAATAAATAAAACAATGTACAGAAGGCGAGAGAATTTTAGCAATAATACAAAGATACTATATGGTACTTTTAAGATAATATTGTCTGCAACTGTGTTGCAAATCATTTCCTGTACAAGTGTAAACACTGATACGATAAAGTATGGCATGATGGAAGTACGTAACAAGTATTCATCATTAATTCACCTTTTATCCATGAAACGACGGAGGGAAGGATGACCAGTGATACGTGATATAATATTCTTCATGTGTTGACCCGTTATTAATATAACAACAAAGAGAAATTGAACATATTTTTATATATATTTATATATATTGAATTCATCATATAGAAAAATATATAATGCAATGAAGGCGCGTGTGCAATCTTAACTATACAGATACCAACACTTACACAATAGTACGACCATAAGTTTCCTTCAAGATGTTTCAAACAGGTTGAAATTTCTGAATTATCGTGCAGCAAGAACTAACAAATCGTTTTGATACGTGCGTACGAAACTATACGATAACTGCCTATTGCGAATGGCAGTGACGCTCTAAGACAATGATTAAAAATAAGAAATAATTGGAACTCGTGCTCGGTAAACGTTAAGCAAGTCTCTTTAGAATAACATATGACCTTAGTCGTTAATCGTATACGTTACAGAACTATCATACGAAAGCTATATGATGAATTCATTTGCATGAGGAGATGGAAGAGGATGCGGGCCGAGGTACCCTTAATCTGTCTCGATCCTTGGATCAATCCAAAAACCAAGGACTCGAAAAGGCGAATCTGAACTGAACCCTTCAAAGATACCATCCTTTTTCATGTTAGCGTTGTTTATTTTCTCAAAGATCTTCTCGATAACCGTTATCAGCGAGATAGAAACCCCCTATATTGCGAATAACAACCCCCGGTAAAGATTCGAGCGACTAATGCACCCCTGTCGAAAGGCGGCTTTGCTAGTGGCGAAGCGTACTTGTAGAAAACGTATCAAATGAAAAACAATGTTAAAAATTCGTCAACGCTTCGGTAGATGCATGGTGAACACGGCGTGATACGAACAAGGTTTAATATCTTATGCTTATGACAAGGATCAATGAATACGCGTACATCATCCCACAGGCCGACAGGATACTATGAACCAACAGCGAAATGACTAATTGCACCGTCCAACAAGTTCTGTTAACTTTTCGTTCACATTCCAGCACAGCAACATACGATTCTTGTAAATTTTCATGCGCTGAATAAAAATTTGTAAACCGTTCTTAAATTTCTCAAGAACCATGTTCGATACAGAAGAATGGTTTCCTGATTTCTATTCAGAACTTGATCTACAAGAATCGCATATTGTTTAATGGATTGCGAAACGGGTGAACAGTGTAGAAACTATAGTAAGTCATCTATGGTATCGTTTACGATAAGATATTACTAGCGTAGCCCTGAGAAACATTCCATGCATTTACAGAAGGTATTCGGTCCGACAATCGTTTTGCACTGGTCGTAGATTTCGCAGAAGTATTAATCCATCGTTTCAACTTGTGGAGGATTTGAATTTCCCGTGCGTCGAGCGCGATTCAAACACCGTTGAATATACATTACCATGGATGCCACTCGATGCAAATGCCTTATTTTTTTTTATGATTACCATCGCGAGTCCGCTTCGAGCGATAATTTTCTCTCATCGTTTTCTGTGTTTGTAAAACATCCGCGTTCGGATTGAATCGATCGCAGAGAAATGATACATTCTATGACTTAAATAAGACAGGAGATGTGTACATATATATGATTGTATATATATTTATATGTATTGTTAAAGGTAGTAGCTGAAAGTATGTACAAATATTATTACTAATTTGTAGTTATCTGCATCTTACTGAATTTTCTTCGTTCGCTCGAGAGGAAATTCACGCAGCTAATAAATATTTTTGCGGTTCCGGTAATATTTCGAAAAAAAAGGAAAGAGAGACGAAACAGAATGAAACAAAACTAAATGAGGTAATCATAAGATCGGTTCTCGGCTTGTGTTGCCGGTAGACTTCCAACGTTATCATTTTATTTAAAATCTCTGTTAATCCGTTCGCGTACAGATGCACGACACAGTTCTTCATCATCTTCCTATGCTTCTTCTTTTTCTTCCCGTTGTATCTGTTCTTTTCTCTCATTTGTTTTCCCATCGTTCTGCTATATTCGATACTTATTGTTTCTCGATTTATGATATACTTTGGTAAATTGCGTACACAATACGCAGCTTATTGTTCTTATAGTAACTTTCACAGACTTTCGCGAAATGGACACTACTCCCGTTTATTGACTGTTCTCGATGGAATTAATCAGGGCTCCAATCAGAACGTAGATCATTACCCTGGGTTTCAAACACAGGAATAAAATATATGTGTGTGTGTGTAGGTATGTTGCTGTGTGTCTATTGTGTTCTCGTTATATGTCCCTCGTTTGCTGCAATTAGGTGACTGACCTCAAAAATCAACACTGTGAGGAAAACTATTTCTTTGTTCTGAATTGTAATTTTGTAACAACGTCATGTTAAAATGCAAAGATTATCCGATAATAAGGCATTGTGAATTTGTATAGAATTATAATAATATCCTTGTGAAGCATTATAAATACTGACTTACCTATAAAACATCCCTTATTTCGATTTATCATACTGTTGATAAGAAATTCGCTATTTAATCAAGAATTATTTAGTAAACGAGAGCCAAGTCTATTATTTCAACAATAAAGTTACGAGTTTAGGTAGTGCATTATTAATAGATTGTTAATATTTATGCATTTATGGTATTTACAAAATTGTTAAATACACGAAAACCTTCCGATTGACAGACATTAACGATATTTCTACTTAATTTTTATTATAACGAAGTATTTAGGCAGTGAAGGAAATTTGTTTCTCAATCCGGTTTTTATAAAATTATTTACGAAAATGGAAGGTTGTCGAAAAATCCGCAGAAATGTACGTAATCATTGATAGAATGTAAAGAACATAATTAAATGTAAAATATAATCAGTCCCAACAAAGTCTTTACTTCAGCCTTAGCTCATCAAAGCAAGTACAATAGAAAATAATCTTTCGTTTGAATGCAATCCCTTGAAAATCGAGAAAATAGTCTTTTACCAAAAGATGTGGTAAACACGTTGTTATTGCAGCAAACGTGCGAGACCGTTGTGTGTCCGTTCCCCTCAGAAAAGTTTCAAACAGCCTTGCGAATGAAGTGAACTAGAAGTTAGTATGCGACTTGGAACAGAGTCTATTCGAATGTAGCGACGAACATACGTGTGGTACAATAGAATACAATCGGATGCTCGATGATCGTCCCCGTTTCCAGACTCTACACAGTAGAGTGTAATCTGTAGACATCGCTGAAAATAGTACACCTTAACATCGAGTAGAAATATCTCCTAGAGCGCGCGCGCGTATGAATGTATACAAGTCTTTATATTTTGTACCAATGTGTTAGTTTCCGCACGTGACATTCTCTATTTTACACACTGCACCCTCTCCCCTGTTCTTTATCCAGAGCCACCCCATTGAACGCACTTTTAAATGTGCAATCAACCGATCGATCGATCAGGATGATCCTGTTCTAGTCGCCTGTGTCTGTTCCGCCGAGCATCCGCCAAAAGAAGGAGGTCTCCTCTTCGCTTTGAACGTGTCACACAATGTCTGCGCCGATCCACCCCCCTTCCCCCATGTTTTACATCATTGGTTTTTTTCTTTTTTTTTACGTTCGTTAATCCGTCTCCCGGTTATCCGATCCGTTAATTAATATTTAGCTACTAGCCATCCCCCTCTCTCGCTCCCCCCGTTCGTTCACCTAAAATTTGGGACCGCGGTCGGTGGCCGCGTGTGGTACACATCGTGTTTGTATAATTTATTAAGATTGTTTATCCCAGCACTGTCCTAGCACTGTGTTTTCACACTACATGAAACCCCTCCAGGAACAGTTCCGTGTATAATACATATGTGACTATCTCGTAAATCGATATCCGCCAATTTGTTCGCGATACTTCTCTCTTCGTTCACACTATGTTTTCTCTCTCCCTCTCTTATTCATCAGCTCTTCGGTTTTTCAGCAAGTTCTTCATCGTGTCAGCCTCGTTTTTCGCATCTTCACCGGTGATTTTTGTGTATTACCAAGCCGTAGTGGTCAGAGACGCTTCACGTACACACCATCCTCCTCCTCCTCATCTTCTTCTTCCTCAGACTGCTCTCCATCTTTCTCTCTCTCCTCCCTCTTCCGTTGCCTTATACTACGGACTAATTCAGCGACGCTGACGCGCGCGTGCCTGGATCAGTTCTTGATCGAGTTTTCTTTATCCTGGTTGGCGGTCGCCTTGGTCTCCGGCGGTCGGAACGCGGTCGCATAAGGGAAACGTTTATGGCATTTGGTTGTGTACTCGGCTATCGTGTTCTCGCAATGGCCGAAGCGCCCGTTACGCAGCGAATACAACACCTGCGTACAGTTAGGCAGTGTCACGCCCTCAAGGTTATCCATATTCGTCACCAAGCTTAGAGCTTTGGATTGCGCGGACGGGTCCAGAACGCACATCATCTTCGCGCCCTGCAGAAGATGCGGGAGCGAGTTCTGGTTCCTCTTCAGAAACTCCGCGTTCAATTGAGCGGCCGTCGAGCTACCGTAGATCCCAGCTGTCTGGTGCTTCACTACCTCGGCCACTGCACCCTCCAATGGTGTACGGTTCGTGTGCAGGATGAACTCCACCAGACACATGTGCAGATCCGGATTGTTCGGCTCCAGATCGTATGCGCGTTTTATCGACTTCAGCATCAGCAACGTGCGACCTGGAAACACATTTCGATTAGCCACCGGTCACCGTTTCTTGTCTCAGCTGTTATTAAGATGTCGACGGGGACAAGCTCTGGAGAATGTAGTTGTCGCTACTGGACAACTGCTCTTAACCCCTTGCCGTATAGTTACGAGTCAGACTCGTGACGATCACTTGAAATGTAATCTGCTAAATATGAATGTTATGTCTCTATTTTGAGACGAAATAAAATTCAATTATTTTGTAATCAATGTTTCAGCGTTAAAGTAAATATAGGTATACGATAGATCAGCGATTTCCAACCTTTAGGATACTACGACTCCCCGAAAAAAATTTTTCCGCGCCTCCCTACTTTTTAGATTTTTAATAGATATAATAATATAGACACGTTTTATCAACTATTAAGTTTTATTTACTTGTAGATACTATGGCATGAAAATTAATTTTTTACTAAAAAATTTTCTGTTCTCACCAGTGAAATTATTAAAGACAAAGAAGTTGTGATTATTGTAACCACGAAGAAGATTGTACGGCAAGGGGTAACTCTCGGCCTCGAAATTAACAGCTACAGTCCGTCTTATAATTGATGGCATACATGTTAAATTGGAGTAACTTTTTCTCTAAATAGATACCGTATTTAATCGTTCAGGACTCATCGTTTAGATCAATTTTAATGGAACTTCCAGCATGTATACAACTTGCATGGATCTACGAAACGCAATTCTTTCTATGACTGTAATAATTGCATACCTTTGCGAATGTAGATTTCGAACGCCATTAGATGCGTCTCTATTCTGTCCGCAGCCAAATCTTGAAGAGGTTGCAGAAACTTGATCGCCTGCTCCAGTGGATCCTCGACCTAGAATTAATCGTTAAATGGAATTTCGACTTTCCACTCGACGCAATATGCAGTATAATAGTAACATGCAGTAGTTTACACACCCTTTCCAATTTTTCCGGTATAAGTTCGTCCAGCGTGGGTTGCTCCAGATCGGGATCGGTTTGCTGCCGCGATTTATTGTGTTGCTCCCTCTTCTCTTGAGCCTGAGCAGCTTGTTGTCGCTCCAGCTCAGCCTTTCTACGTTGTTTCCTCTGTTTGTTTCTCAATTTCTTCAACTCTGATGGTGTCAAGTTTTCTGTAACAGACAAAAATGCTTTGTTAGTCCTTGTTGAAATTCAGACTTGATCGAATAAGAAACAAATGGAGGGAGTTGTTCTTTTATTTCTGATTGACACAGCATGAGAAGGAAACAGGTTTCTCGTGAACATTATTAACATCATCCTCCACGTTGTGATTCAGACATCATTTTATCAAACAGGAAAAATAAAAGAGGAGCAAATGAAAAGGCTCTTTCTCGAAGCTCGGGCTTCGCCATACCGGAGAGGAGACAAAACAACAAAATGAAGAGGATTTTCGTTAACAACGTTGCAAAGTTGTTCGCAAACTGCCCGTCTCGAGTGACAGCCTCAACTTAGCCGAAGGGAGAAGTCCGAGGAAGGAGGTAGAGAAGGGAACAATCGCTAATTCATCGAATTACGCGAATTGCTCGTAATGACTGAAATTTTCCGTTGTCCTGAAATTCCAGCCAGCGCAATATCATTCTAATTGCGGCCACGGTAAATATGAGAACGGTTGTACGAGTTGTCCCCGTGGCTCGTTTCGACATACACAGAGAGACTTTTACCGGGCGGTCTGCGCCGACCAAGGTCAAACAAATGCACCACCCCGGCGCATAGTGCCGCGCCACCGTGTCGTGCTATAAAAGCAATTCCGCCGGGTTTCGCAAAGCCTTTTCTAACTTTTCCTCGCCTCTGGCCGCGGCCAGACCTACTACAGTTTTGCTCGGGGTCTGGCATGCGTGCACGTGTCACGCGTGCACCTCGGTCACGTGCAGCAGACCGCCTTTACTCGTGAGACACCGACTCGAGCAAAAAATTCGCGAACCTGCTCTCGCGAACGATCGCAATCGTTCGAATGACGCGAAAAAGTTCGATCTCCCTGCCGTAGACCGTTTATATGACAATGCATCTCGTTCGAATTCGCGCGCTTTCATTGTTCTAGGATTTCACGCGAAGTTTATGCCTTTCGCGCAACGTTCGCCTGCTTCATTCATAGATCGGCGTTAGTATTGGGTTGGAACGAAACTTTTAAATTAATATTCAAAGATAAAATTAATTTTCTCTTCGAAGGAAAATGACGGGTAAATGTTTTGGTATACTTTTCTGGCAAATGGGTCCGAATAGAGGCTCCAGAGCTTATTGCGCTAATTCCCCGGGCACTTAGCCTGTTCAGTGAGCATCAACGTTTTAATTACCGTTCTATTAATGCAGTTTTATAACACACATGAAAATCCCGGGGCACGCTTTCCAATTATGTAAGAATCGGTCGATGCGCTATTAGAACGCGGTAGAGTCTGGGCTCCATGCTCCGTGAATTCGTGAATGGCGTTGAAATCACTATAAGGGGATTCCATTCCTCGGACGATTTCTTTTTTCGCCGGGCTTGATTTTTCGCATTCATGAAACCTCGCGACGTGCGTTTTCGCCGAGTGCTTCTCCCGTGTACACTGAACGAGTGAATTCAATTAAAAATAATTTTAAAGAGCTTCCTTCACAGTTCAATCATGAATGCACATCTTAAGAGCATTCTTTATGTACAGGATGGTTCTGGGAACTGGGACAAGTCGCTGCTCTTTTTTAAGTAAAAATAGAAAAAAATGTTTAGAGCAAAAAATGGATTGCATTAAAGAATAAAGTGCAATTGTATCTGGAGGGTGCATCGGTGCATCCACATAAAAAATAAGGTCATAGGCAGTTAGGACGTATTATGCCATATGATCTTTTTCTATTTTTACTTAAAAAGAGCAGTGACTTGTCCCAGTTTCCAGAATCGGCCTGTACACATATCAATCATTGCGTGCATTTTTCATCCGACAATGTTTCATGTGTCTCGCCGTCGAAAAGGCAATCAAGCGAAGTATTAAGCAATGAAAGGGTTTAGCATTCCATCTGATCAACGTAGGGAACCACCAAAGTCAACGCGATTAGAGGAAGCCGACCGAGAAATATCGATTTCCCACACAATGGGGCTCGATAAACTCTGACCAAGCGCGGACAGGCATCGTGTAGCACGTCTCCGGATCACTCACTGCCATTATTCTCCCATAGGAAAAGTCGACGTCAGGCGTGCTAGCACGAGCGTACCCTGGGAGCTGATTTCAGCGACGGAAGGGCCGGCGTTGATCCGATGAATTCAGCTCGTTAGGGTTTTCCCATCGAGCACGGGCGGTTTTAATTGGCCTCTAAACATTGTCGCCAATTAGGGGCCGGTATGCGACTCCGTCGGCGTCGGATTTTTCATCCTTGACAAAGGGGGACCTTGCCTGTATTACGAGCAAGCTGCGGAATGTGGAGCAACAGGCGGCGACGCCGGCACGCAACGTTTATGCAAATCGCGGAACCCCTTCCGATTGATTATTATGCTTGACCCGCCACTTCCATGGAAAGCCGCGTTTCCATGGAAAATCGATTACCTCCGAGCAACTTCTTCCGATCACCCGCGGAAATTCGACGCTAGGCGCCGAATATTGCGAAACGATTACCAGAACGATCCTCCGCGCCGCTTCCTGCAGCGCATCGCTGCATTCCGATGCACTTCGATCGATGATTTCTATTCTGTGCCCCGGCAATTTCGCGCGATTCTGGTCACCAGTGAAAACGTGGACGACGTGCTCGATTTTCTGGCTGCAATAATAATTATCTATTGTCGGACGTTCTCGACTTTGAACATATTTTCTGCTCCAGTCGAGAGAGTTGTACCAATGATTCGTGTGAGGAATGACTGTGTAGACCCTCACAGATACAACAATATTTTTTTCGAACATTAGAATCACGCGAACTGACGATTTTTTGTTTAGCTTTTTTGAAATTACACCGGGCGCCTTCGGCAGACGAGTTTGCTTCGAGAGAATTGGCTATTTTTCAAACAGCTGGTTGCGCGTTAATGCGTGTCGTTATGTTTGCGAGACGCAGAGGACACCCACTCGAACGTCTACACGCATTGAGTCACTCGTGCGATGTGGGTGAACGACGATCGGTGTCTTTTGAAAGCGAATTCTCAGGGATACGTTTTCTGTTGCTTGCTTTTTGGTCGGTGTTGCTCTTAAATTATAAAAGCAGAGGCTTTTTTACCAAGATACGACGTTGTCGCAGAATAATGAATGGTGATAATGAATGTAATTTCAAAATGAAACCGCAAAGAATTCGTTCTTGTACAAAATAGTATAAAACGTCTTTTCGAATGCACCGTGCAGTCTCTGATGCATCGAAATGGCAATGTTTATTCAACAACAAGCTGCACCCAGCTCACTTTTCGCTCGTCCTCTCGTTTAGGCAGCATTAGGACGGCCTCGTCTCGTCACCGCGTTAAAAATACAACGGTCGAGGCTGCGCTTTGCATAAAGTGCCACCGTTTAGCCGGTAAGCACACCGAGAATCCAGATTCACCAGGTGAAATAATTGCGGTTAGGTAAGAAACCCGAGTGGTGTAAATTACGGGGGCGGCAAGGTCGGTGGACACAGAACGACCGTGATTTTTATGATACTGAAGCGACGACAAGCGACAATTGTTGTTCCGAAACATTCCCAAGACACACGGCAACTTAGAGACGCAGTTACAAATCGATTTATAATCATTCAAGAAAGTAGAGATCTATAGCAATTTTGCTGTTTGACGAAAGCGTAGAAAAGTGTTAAAGACAAAGTGAAAGTGAAACAGATAAAAAGATAGCAGCTATGTTAATGTTAATACAATATTAAGGAAAGAGTGAAATTTCTATTTGTACCATTTTTCTAGAATTGGTGCACATAATTTCAAAAGATCAACCATCTTTTTCCATTGCGTCGCATTCTGTACGAGGATAAAAAGTGCAGTAGAAAGCACAAGTAAAAACTCGACCGTTCTCTTAAAAAATTATGATAAAGGTTTTTCATTATCAAACTAATTTTATTTATATTATATTACCGACTTAAAGCGTGCAAAATAAAAAATGTTTGCATTGCAAGACACAGGAGCAAAATAAATAATTTGTTCTTCTTTTAATTATCTAATTAGGCTGAAACTAATTCACCGATGTCCTTAAATCTTTTTAATATGTCCACCGCTTTAAATTGTGCGTACCTATTTTTATAAAATCCGCAATAATGATAACGATCGAAAGCCTACACAGCCACGTCGATCATGCGAACGTATCCTTTTTCTAGACGCCGTCGGATGTCATGGGAACGTGAATCATTCGTCCGACAGTTCTGATTCCGGGATCGGAAATCGATTTAGCAATTCCACGCCCCGGGAACAGGCTCGCTCGAAACAATAAATATCGTTACTATAATTACCGGAGTAATACCGGTGCACCGGGTTACGGAAACGTCGTAACGGGAATCAAGGTAATAAATAATTAGTGCCAGCAGTGGGAAGACGTGTCCATTCATCTTTCCGCGGATCATGTGACGTAACGTCGTCGTTTTCCTTCGACAGCCATGAGAATAAGAAAAGACCGACAAAAAGTCACCGATCGAATGGCACTAACAGTTAGAAAAGTTATGTCACGTTCGAGTGTGTCGATCGTCGGGATAGGACGTTTTTCTTGATGCAACCAGGGAAATAATTAGGGGTTGCTATTGTGAACTTTTCTCTATATTCGAGAAGAAGTGGATCAACGTGCTGTTCTTGTGCTGAGAACCAGATTCTAACAATTATTAAGTGGAAGTTTAATGGGTAAAATATTCTGCGGTTTTATGGTGCTTCGAGCTTCTTTTTATTGTAGCTGTTTTGCAAATACTTGGAAACAGCTTTAAGAAAGTTCAGAGAAAAGTGTCTTAATTGGTTCGAACTTAAATTTTGATTAATTTTAATCTTTATGTAAGATACAAATATTGTAACTCTTAAGAATAATACTCTCGAACTCTGTTTGTTTCATCTACTTTGCGAAAAATGCAAAAAATCTGCAATATTGAAATGTAATTAATGCAAATCGAGGGCCCATAAGAAAGAAATGCGTTCTTCACAGTTGCGCCAGCGAGTTTGCGTAATTGCATTGTCGTGAAGCGATTAGCGACCACCGTTATGCTCGCAAGTTCGGCCGTTGTAATAAGCGGAAGTTCAAGAACGCACGTACGGTCAACAAACGGGGTATGTAAGCGACGTTATGGCAGTTTCGCGAGCCTCGAGGAAGTCGGTTGACAGAGAACGAGGCGAATCGAGGAAGACCGCAGATTTCGTAACGCGTTACGAGCAACTTTTACCGATTTACAACGGCAGAATCCATTTTTGCGACCGGCAATCACTTTTTGCACGGTGGGTTTTCTAGTCTTTTTCACCTCGCAAATCTCGCGAGTTCCTTCAGTGCCGGATATTGTGAACAATCGAAATGACTCAGCCGTCATTTCTTATTATTAGATTGTGGATTTTATGAATTTATGACTGTAATGAACAGGTGCAATGGGAAAACAAAGAAACATTTAAAAAATGTTACGAATTTTCTCTTTTATCATGCATAAAAATTCACAATCTATTTATTGGTTAAAAATATGTCGTTTTTTTACAGAAAATGAGAAGCTCTTACCATCAGAGTCACCAGATGAGGGGAAAAAGTTACCCCCTCTTTGCCAGTACCGGATTAGTCACGTGACATTGTGACGTATACGCGGAAGAGTGGGGAACAGAATAAAAATTTGATTAAGAGTTCCGGGACGAGCCACGCAATTAAGTTCTCTGCATCACACTTTCAAAAACACTTTTTTACTACAACCGCCTAGAGCTCTAATCAATTCGTTAACGTCAAGAGATTCGATTTACCGCGAAGCGTTCTTGAAAAAGGCGAAAACTCGTCTCGTCATTTGTCATCGAGCCATACCGCGGGCTGTACACGAGAAATAACAATTAGTTAGTTACCTCGTCGCTAAAGGAAAGAATATTTCTTGCCGATCGATCGTTAATTCGGTTTTTTTGCTCTCGGCAGAATTAAATTGATTTCTGTACAGGATACTTGTTGTTCCACGTGTTTCACGGAACATTCTTATGTAATCCGAATATAAACTGCCGGTTTGGTTTTCCTTCATTCCTTTCTCTCGTTACAGTTTTTGTTTTGTGTAATCGTCGACTGGCATTGTCCCGTAACATGCAATGTTCCATGCTGCTATCAGCAGATCTTCGGCTGTTAACGATTACTGGAAAGACAGGAAGCGACGATGGATTCCTGTCGAACAATAATGCGTGACTGGACGTGCAGATTTCACTATTTCACCCTTTACTTTCGCGCTATCGGGTGGAATCGATCGGGAACCCGTCAATTTCACATGTACACCTTTGGCGAAATAATTTGGCGTGTTAGCGCGATCCTCTTGGAACGTTCTCTCAAACATTTATTTCGAAATTCGCAAAACTGCTGTTGCGTTATTATTTCACGCCAATGTTCTCAACACTGGATATCTTATTCGAGCGTTTTTCTTCTTGTTATTCACGAAAGAAGCTGAACACCGAGCTCAGGATACGTAAGTACGTGAACCAGA
The DNA here is from genome assembly GCA_933228785.1 of Lasioglossum pauxillum. Taxonomy (NCBI): domain Eukaryota; kingdom Metazoa; phylum Arthropoda; class Insecta; order Hymenoptera; family Halictidae; genus Lasioglossum; species Lasioglossum pauxillum. The sequence continues at coordinate 33,845,046 of OW121705.1, read as the reverse complement.
AAGCACGATGCAGTCCAATTCCGCGGCACTCGTCCGCAAAGGGTTAAATTTCCATTTCGATCTTTTGATCTCGCGGTCGCGCCTTGAATACTGGCATTAGCAACGCTCGAACAAAAATTTAACCTATGATCTACTCCGCCCTCGATCGAATTCACTTCTCGAATGCTACACTCGCATGCGCTCATGATACCGTCCGCATAGGTTCAATTTTACAACCGAAAAACTCTCACGGTTTGCACGGCGATCACAGAACTCCGATTCCGGCGGCGATCGATCAGAGTTCTCCAGCCGTAGCTCATGAATACCCACGATCATTGGCAATAAACGAATAGTGTAGGAGTGCGCCGTGTTGTCCATTGCGTAACCGACCACCTCGTAAACACGAGAGATCGCGGTGATTACTCACGATCAAACGAGCGAAGACGCGGCGGCACGCTTCTCTAACAACTTAATAAAGACGCGACATTGAGGAACGTTCATCCGAGACTCGCGGTCGATTCGTATGGCCGCGAAAAGGCCTCGAGAATTGCTGCGATGATGATGATGATCGGATCAGATCATCGTGCAAACTGGTCGGCTTGCTTTCAATCTCAAGACTGGATTAATAGATCTCTTATGCGCCTTTGCAACTTTTTGTCGCGCGATCTGTGCACAGAGTGCTCTTTCATTGTTGGTCAATCGCTATTTGTTCTACTTTTCTTTTCTTGGGGGTTAATACGTTAACTGTCGAAGAATTATTTAAAAATGATCTCCAATCTCAGGTTCATCGTTAAAGTAGCCCACTTATCGAGATTTATTGAATAGACATTGTAATTCCTCGGTTCCAGCTGTTTGCTTAAACTCGCTCAACAGCTACTTCCGCTAAACAATGTTGATTTATGGTAAACGAGATTCCACTGAACTAATTCTTCCGCGAACCCGTCCCTAAAAATAGTAATCAGCATAAACACACGCCAAGTTTAGTCATCGCGCTCGAATCGGTGCATCGTAAGCGTCTGTTGAAACGCACCGACGCGCTTCTGCGAAAATGAAGAAATTAAAAACGGTACATAGGCGAGATTGCGGAATGGAATAGAAGTGATCCAGAGTGCGGCGGGAACGATCACAGAGGAGAACAGCTCTCCTCGTCATCGCTGACGTTCCGATGATCGCGAAGTATTAGCGTCGGCACGCGTTACGGCATCCGCGTAATCATAGAACTTGTCGCGTCCGCCATTAACCTGCGGCATCTTGGTTCGCGAATCGTTTCCCAGTACCGTTTGTCATCAGAATCCTGCTGGGATGCTGATTTCATTTCTGGGACGGTGTTGCGCGATTCTGGGAACGTGAATCTCCGATCTCTCACTGTCAATATCTTCGTTTCTTGCGGCTTTAGATATTCGTTCCCGATAGCCTCGTTGTTTCATTAGACTGTGGGTCGTTGTGCAGAATGAATGAACATGATTTAGCCCATTTAACACATTTAAACATTTAGCACACTGCTACTGAGAGTATTTCCAGCGGAAAGATTAGACAAGAATCGTTTAAACTTCCGGCTTAATCTCTGTAACGCACCATTTGTACGGATTCAGGGTCCACACGCATATGAATACTAAACCTACCGAGTAATAAAAGCGATTAAAGTGTTTTAGCTTATAAAAATGTCAAGGTTCTATTTATTTAGATTTTGTGCAATTTTTATTCCAATATGTGCTCGGAAAAATTTATCGAATCAATTTCCATGTAAGCAACTTGATAATTTCGATAATTTGTGAAATGAAAAATATAAAACCGGTCATTTGACCGGCAGTGGTAGGTTTAGTGTTAAAACAGTAAAATGCTTTTACTGTTCTGCATTAGATCTACTCGTTCTCGCCGTAAATGCATTAAATCTGCATTAATAATCATAACAGCGGAACATTCTTGAATGAACACCGGGGGCAGGATTTATAGTAGAACAATCGAGCCTAAGTGAACATTTTTCAGTGTCTTCATGTCTCTGTGTGCTCGCAGGTCGGAAAGGTCAGATTCCATCGCGTTTAAGAGCTACGCCTATTCATCTATCCGGAAAAGAATGCATAACCGGCCGATGTCGGCGCGAAATATTTAAAAAATCGCGACCGATGCACGCGCGCCGATAATAATTGCGACAATGTTCGTACCCGCGGTAACTCATTGTATGCAGATCGAAGAACACGACCGGTATTCGCATGGCTCGCTCGTAAATTATACGTACGAAGAGTATGGCGATCGCTGTGCTGATTCCCGACGAATAAGTACGCGCCGAGCGTTCAAATTAATTATTTCAGTGGCTCGACTAGCCTAAATGTGGCCGACACATACTTCTTTATTGTATAACAGGATTTAATTTATTTAGATATATATTGAATATTTGAAATTTTTCTTTTTCTTCTAGGGAATGATTAAAGAAGGTCCTTGAAGCATCCGCCGGTATTTTTTATCAGCCTGTTTCATCCTCCAGACAGGGCAAAACAACGAATGCAACGAATTCATAGAATTCGCTTTTTTCATGCTCGTTATTAATATAATGAAACGGCATGCGAGTCAAAGAATGTTTTGGACATATTATGGAGTTGATAATTCAATGGGAAAGGTTTGACGAGCACAAATAGCGTAAGCAAAAACTTGGAGGTCCAAAAAACGTATATTCAATAAATCATCTTTGTGGCTTCAACATTTTTCGTTAATTGATATGGGAGAAGGATAAAAATGTTTGTTGTAACGTTTCTAGGACGTCATTATTAACCTTTTTCTGGAGTTACATCATCTGTTTTGTTAAAAAGTACAGCGATTCATAAATATTGACGATGCGGGAAAAATGATTGAGTAACGTCATATTTATTAATGATAATGTTTTTCATGTGGTCTAAAAATTCGAAAGAATTCCTAGCTGGCGTTATGGAATCCGGGCGCATCAGAATCGCTGTTGATATTGAAATTCATCGAATAGTTGTATATGCACCATCATTTCCACGAGAAAGCTTCGACCGATTATTCACGGACGGTCGTTCGGCGTGATTCATTGCCGATCGCGGCGTTGCGCGCGTCGATTTCCTGATTCTTTTTGCACCGACCTATTTGCCGATCATTCGCGCTTTAATTCGCGATATTACGGAGTAACGACCCTGTACGAGCCGTAATTGAGTCGTGGTAATCCGTGAAACGCTGCGAGCCCGACAGCCGTTATTTAACGCACCTAATGGCACGCAGCTCGAGGTCAATTTCGCACGACAGATTGTATTGTTTCAGAGAATGATCGAGCCGTGGACGTTTCTTGACCTTATGCGAAGTCTATGAAGCCAACGATATCTTTATTATACCACTGCTTCGAATTATACTGTTACAATTAATTTTAGTAGAAGGAAAGAAAATGAAGCTCTCATTAAAAAATGAAGTTCTCATTAAAAAGTGAAGTTCAGTCTTCACATTAAAATCTCCATGACTCGTGATCAGAATTGGGATTGACATTATTTATATGTGCCAATAATTGTGAAAGTGATCTAAGTTATATATTTTTTGTTTCGAAATGAATTCCATTTAATGTTGAAATAACAAGCAATGTCTAACGGTTCCTTTCTGACAATATCGTAAAAGTTACATTGAATTAATTTAGTTTAAAATAATGTGATGTGAAATAACTGATGAACTCTTTTTTTTTAATTTTCACTTAGCCTACTATTATAATCATGGGCACATATATGGTTGTATTTCTTCGTTAGATTACAATTCATAATTTATAAAGCAAACTTAACAAGGTCGATTTGCTTGGTTAAAAGAATGGAAATTTTAGAATCGAGTCTGGGAACATTTTCAGATAAAAAAGACGATCCAATTCCAGATCCAGATGAATGCACGATATCGATTTATCCCGCCACCCCCAGCCCCACCTTCCACAATCGATGACGCAAATCAGGACTGAATCTGTTCACCTTTCGTCTTCGATTCTCACTGAATCAGTGTATACGTACTACACCGGTTTCATAATGTTCTCGGTGGAAATAGATTTCGAGCGAAGTATGATTCCCAATGGTTCGGTTCTGATCCGCTGTTGCGTCAGATTTTGCAAATAGAAACAAAACCGGGGAGAGCGACCGCGACCTTTCCACTCGTTTGATAGTGGTGTAACATGATAGATGAATATTGCTGGTTCGGTGAACTTTTGCCGACAGCTGAATTAACACCTTTTGCTGATTTTATGCGGTGCAAGAAGTAAGTGAAATCGGTTGCTTTTGTTACATTTACTTCAAGAAATTTAGAAAGTAAATGCCGGAAATAGTTGCATTCGACAGCATTTTGCTTTTTGTTTAAGAGTACCTATAATAATATTTCTCCTGAGAGTAACTCCAACGAAAAATTTCGACAAGGATCGTTTAAACTTCCTACAACGCACCATTTGTACGGATTCGGGGTCCACGCGCACGGACTGCGCGACACCTTCGGCCAAACTCCTTCCAAACGTCACAATAACGCATATGAAAACAGTGAAATGCAATTTTTTGAAGTTCTCGCATTGAAATCTAAAATTGCTCGTACAGAATGCGTGAACTTTTCAGTTTTTATTTCTTAAAAAGAACTAAGCAAGACCGACCTGAACTAACTCAGCTTGCAGGATACTCTGAATGCGAATTTAGGCGAGTAGGGTCAGGTTCTCTGAAATAAAAGGAAAACGGCGACGAATGCGGCCCGTTGGAGATCGTCGAATGAATTTAGAGAGGATGCACTTCGTGGCCTGAGGATCACGACCTTGCGTGCCGTCCGCGGGTATCCGGGATTTAATCATGCTCGCCCTGCCGTCATTGGACCAGGTCGAAACTCGCCTTTTCTTTTCGTGCATTCGTCGGTCACGGGAGGCCGACATGGGAAGTTAACATTCCGGTAACGTCGGCCACTCTGATGCAGTGCTTCCCAAACTGGGCGATACTAAGCGATACTAAACGATACCGCCCCCTGAAGGACGTCGGAACGACCTCAGGAGGGCGATACTACCTTCGGGTTCAGTTGGAAACCTTGGCGCAGAAGAGCAAGTCTGCTTTGCAGTCACATTGTACTTTTTGTAGTGCTTTGGACATCATGGGATTGTTTCTGACGTCGAGACGAATTTAACAGTGTATTACACTATGACCTTGAAATGATCTCAAACTCGGAAATTTTGTGGAAACGTAATTTTAATGAGAAATTATTTCTTACAATATAAATCAAGTTACATCAGATGTTCGGAGTGCGATCCATCTTCTAAGATACAGAGCTCCGCTCTTTCTATTAAACTTTTCGTTGTCGCCATAATTAGGGTGTCCCCGTTTATGTTATTACATGCAGTTGTTATGCGATTTCGAAGATCTTGAACATTATTGATTGCTGTATCGTATACAACAGATTGCAGATATCACCAAAGATAAAAATCGAACGGAGACGGATCTGGAAAACGCGATGGCCAACGAATTGGACCATACGTTCCTATCCAACGATTTCTAAACTAAAAAAGAAAAAATATAAAAAAAGGAAATACAAAAATCTAATACAAAGAGCGGAGTTCTGTATCATAGAAGGTGGATCGCAGTTCGAACATCTGATGTAACTTGATTTATATTGTAAGAAATAATTTTTCATTAAAATTACGTTTGCACAAAATTTTCAAGTTTGAGGACATTTCAAGGTCATAGTATAGTACATTGTTAAATTCGTCTCGACGTCAGAAACAATCCCATGATGTCCAAAGCATGTGGTGCCATTTTAAAATGTCAAGGTGACCTTTACTTTTTTACGTAAAAAGCATTTCTTCAGATTTGAGAATATGCGAACATGTAGCTCACCAAGTACTGAGAAACTTCTGTCTAAAACATTTTTTATATTTATGATTTATATATTATTTATATATTTATGAGGATTTTTTAGTGCAAGAGTTTTTCGAAATCCGTACTTATCTGAATTTTTTCTGAAAAGAAGAGGGTAAGGCAACTATGATAATTTAATTATCAATCCGTTTCTATCAAAATTCATCTCCGAAGAGGTCAACAGGTCGCAGAAGGTAAATTTCCAAGGAAAACAATTTTTAAGGAGCCACCGAATAATTTTTTTTCGACAGAAGGACAGTAGGGCAACTAAGTTTGGGAACCTCTGGTGCAATGTAAGCCTTTCCACTCGTAGCCCACGACTTCGTTATACGGTGTACACCTTTCTTATTTCTCCTATGAGCCACGCCTAGCACTTGCCCCGTGGAACCGTTGCGCACACCCTTCACCACACACAGTATACTCGAGAGAGCATACAGAAACGTATCCAGCACGCTTCTCATACAGGAAACGTGGGCGAGTCTCCTCGACTTCGATATATCTCGACCGATGATATCGTCGGCCGAGTTATCGGCCAGCTCCTGGACAAAAGCGAATAGATCTTAACGCTCCGCAGAACGCGCTATCTCCAACCTGTTGCGCTTTTCTGTTTGTCGGTTTGCCACGATTTTTCGAGAGTTTCTTTTCACTATTGTATCAGAACACCTATGCAATATGATGTATAAATGTAAAATTTACGGACATGGGTTTCCTTTGTACGCGGCTGGTTCCCACATTGCGATTTTACTTTAACGCGATTAGGGGATCGAGGGAACGTGGAACATATAATGTATTGCACTGATGGTGACAGTTTAGCTGAAGATATTTCATCTAGATTTAAATGTCGATTTAATTAGAAGGTGCGGAGTAGTTCGATCATGTGTTTGAATGCTGAAAGTTGCCAAAGAGAACGAGAACCTGATCAATCGTTCGGCTCTTCAATGGCGATTATTCGGGAGTTTCTTAATTATTGCCTAAGATTGTACGTGCCCACGGTTGCACAACACAGATTAGTTCAAGAACTTTCGAACGTGTTCAACAATGAACGAAAGACGTCGTGCAGTTTATCTTCGAACACTTCCTGCAACATGTAAGCGCGCGGAAGGCTGAAACTCGGGAAGAAAGCACTACATATTGTGCAACATTCTTTCATTGAAACAATTAGTAAAATAAAGTCTTGCAGTTCGCATATATCAAGCGTTCCAACGTCTCGTTGCGAGCTAACAGAACCGATCCTGTGTACAGGGTATTTCTGGATTGGACTACTTTCATCTCGAAGAAAGATAAATTTCCTGTTTACTTCATGAACAGATAGTTAATTCAACAGTAGACCTATCGAGCACTACAGACAATCGCTAGGTGTTGCCTTGTTGAATCGACAAGTATATTTTGAACAGTTGACCTTGAATGACATTGAGCCGTAGGTCACTGCACGCGTTAGGGATGGGATCAAGTACCTCGCAAACAGATTCGAATTGATTGAATTATGACAGGTTTGATTGATTGAATTCGAACTCTCTATAAGTACTTCGAAAAACAGAAATAGTACTCCTAAGTATTCTCGAACCTATGCCAGACAGTTTCGAACCTTTCACAAGTACTTTGGTAAACAGAAATAAGTAGGGTGTGCGAGAACCCGAAATATCGGGAACCCGATGGTCGGGACGAGTCGAGAAGAGGTCGAGTCAGGACGGGTCGGGATCCCGAAACTTTCGAGATTCCCGAAGAAATCGGGTTCCCGAAAATTTCGAGAATATGACATAAGACACTCTTGAAAAGAATTCGTGATGGACAACATTCTTTCAATCTCGAAAACATCTAGAATAGAAAATCCGAAACTATGAATGTATTCATTAAAACGAATATAAATGATTACCGGGTTCTCGAAATTTTCGGGAATCCCGATAAATTCGAGAATCCCGATTTTTTCGGGAATCCTGATAAATTCGAGAATCTCGACATTTTCGGGTACCCGTCCCGATCCCGAAAAAATTTCGTATTCCCGTCCCGACCCGATATTTCGGGTTCTCGTATACCTCTAGAAATAACACTTGCAAGTGTATTCGAATCTTGGTCGAACAGATTCGAACCTTTTATGAATATCGTACCGGAAATTCTCTGATTTTACTAATCATTGTTTTTTTTACCTTTTAATTCAATTATGTTGTCCTCTAATGCATAATTTAATTCAACGTGTATAACTACAATTTCATAATCTATCGGAAATATTATTCTTAAATAGTTACGAATTTAATAAAGAAAGTGCTTGAAACCTACTATGCAGTTTCGATTTCCAAGATTCGAGTACTACTTGTGAAAGATTCGATTACTTTTAACCTCAAAGTACTTATAAGTATGTTTTCGAAACTTGTAAGTACTCATTCCGAGGTTCGATATCAGTTTGTATAAAATTAATACTTTTCAAATATAATCATTGAAACATTATTGCTTATAAGTAGTAATCGAAACCCAGGAAATGAAACTTGATTATTGAAATTGACTCGGATTCGTGAGTACATATTGAACTTGATCCCATCCCTAGTACGTGTATTTAAACGCGTTGCTAGAGGGTACGTAGGAAATTAAATCGTTCTAATTAAAAAAATCGAATTATATATTAACATAAGAAGAAACAGAACACCTAAATATCTCCGTTACTTTTCGTTTTCCAAAAGACTTCTTAGGACATAGTCACACTGTTTGAAGGGCCACATGTAACGGTGTAAGGGAAAAAACTTTCAACGTCTTTTTTTTTACAAGATTTCAAGGTCATTGATCTTTTTTTAAATGGAATGAGGTATTTTTTAATACGTCAATCAATGCAGCTGGACATTCGTTATAAAAAAGTACTAATCCATGTATGTCGAAAAGTTAGTAGTTCAGGAGATATTTCAATTTAAATAAATCTAAAACACCATTACTGTCCTACTAAGACGTTAGCGTTTACTTGCTAGTGTAAATTGAAGAGTTGAAATTGAAATTGAAAAATTGACGTTGAAAATAAAATTGAAGAGTTGAAATTAACGAATTGAAATTGAAAAGTTGAAGTTGAAGAGTTGATATTGAAATTCAAGTTGAAATTGAAAAATTGACGTTGAAATTGAAGAGTTGATGTTGAAATTAACGAAACGAAATTGAAAAATTGAAGGTGAAATGGAAGAGTTAAAATTGAAGTTGAAATGGGAAAGTTAAAACTGAAGTTCAAACGGAAAAATTGAAAATGAAGTTGAAGAGTTGATATTGAAATTGAAGTTGAAGAGTTGATATTGAAATTGAAGTTGAAGAGTTGAAATTGAAAAATTGACGTTGAAATTAAAAAATTGAAATTGACGAGTTGAAATTGAAGGGTTGATATTGAAATTGAAGTTGATATTAACGAAATGAAATTGAAAAATTGAAGTTGAAGGGTTGGTATTGAAATTCAAGTTGAAATTGAAAAATTGACGTTGAAATTGAAGAGTTGACGTTGAAATTGAAGTTAATATTAACGAAATGAAATCTAAAAATTGAAGTTAAAGTGGAAGAGTAGACATTGAAGTTGAAATGGAAGAATAGAAATTGAAGTTGAAATGATAGAGTTGAAATTGAAGTTGACATGGAAGAGTTGAAATTGAAATTGACGAGTTGAAATTGAAGGGTTGATATTGAAATTGAAGTTGATATTAACGAAATGAAATTGAAAAATTGAAGTTGAAGGGTTGGTATTGAAATTCAAGTTGAAATTGAAAAATTGACGTTGAAATTGAAGAGTTGACGTTGAAATTGAAGTTAATATTAACGAAATGAAATCTAAAAATTGAAGTTAAAGTGGAAGAGTAGACATTGAAGTTGAAATGGAAGAATAGAAATTGAAGTTGAAATGATAGAGTTGAAATTGAAGTTGACATGGAAGAGTTGAAATTGAAATTAAAGTTGAAGTTGAAGAGTTGATATTGAAATTGAACTTGAAATTGAAAAGTTGACATTAAAATTGATGTTAGCGTTTACTTACTTGTGTAACGTCTTAGTACGACAGATGGTGTTTTAAAGTTATTTAAATTGAAATATCTCGTGAACTACTAACTTTTCGACATACATGGGTTAGTACTTTTTTATAACGAATGTCCAGCTGCATCGATTGATGTATTAAAGAATACCTCGTTCCATTTAAAAAATATTAATGACCTTAAAATCTTGTAATAAAATGACCTTGAAAATTTGTTCCCTTACACCGTTACATGTGGCCCTTCAAACAGTGTAACTTTGTCCTAAGAAGTTTTTTTGTACAACGGAAAGTAACGGAGATATTTAGGTGTTCTGTTTCTTCGGACTCACCCTGTATATGACTACAGAAATAAATTGTGCACAATCTCGATGAGACAGATCCATCTACTTAATTCAACTATTCGGCTCCAGTGACTCAGACACAGTCAAGCAGAAAATCTGCAGACTCAATCTCTTTTGTGTCATCTTCGTTGGGCGTCTGACAGGTGTCTACCTGTGTCATCGGATAAAACACCCATAACCGCGGATTCACCTCTTGGAATTTCCTAAACATCTCCTCAGACACTCACGTCATCGTTCAAAAATCCGATCACGATTTTTTCCACTTTCGATCTCTATATTCCTCCTTCGTACGCGATCAAATTTAACTACTGACCGAAGGAAGGCAGGAGGGTTGCGAAAATGCTTAGGGGATGTTTTTTATGGATATAGAATTTTCCGTACAGAATCTCGAGATGCAAGATGGCGAAAGATTAAAAATGTGTCACGGAGAACCACGCGGAATTGTGCACGGTTAAGACCGCTTTTTCGGAGTCCCCCGAAAACAATTTCTGCTCGACGGCCCGGCGAAAACGATTTTGCAAAACCGGCGGATTGTTCGCGGGACATAATGTAATCGGCGTATTCCTGGCTCGCGCCATGAATTACCGCCACGTAACAGTTTCCTAGGTATTTTCGCTACAACGAACGCGAATACGAGAAATTCAATGACGAAACACGACGGTTGAATATTAATGTTCATTGCTCGTGGCTCAGTGTGCATTGTAATTTCCTGACGAGAACGCTGAACCATTCCTGGCGCGTTTACTCGAACGTAATCGATTAAGCCGTTACAGTTTTTCCTCGCCGATGGAAAAACGAACGAGACACGACGTTATTGGCGCTCGGTGATTAACAATCCGCGCTTCCGAAACATCATTTCAGTTCGAGCTAAACATCGTTGTACAATTCAATAGTCCACGGCAATTTGTAATCCGTAATTACAGCTTGTCTAAACTAATTTAACGCAGTAGCTGCCCACGGGTATACGGGAGCCTCTTGAACGTTTAAATACGCATTTCATTCATGATTTTCATAAATGGAGTAAGGCGTTTCTAAAGAGGTATGTAATAAAAAAATTAATAGACTCTCCTGTTTTTGTGGATGTTGGAAAGACTGATTGGCTTCCGGTTGGGAAAAGCTAGTTTCACAATTTGGCATCCGGTGGCTGTGTTTTACCGAGCGGAAGTACATTGATAATATTCTTGACGAGTATATTATTTTGATTGTCACAAAGACTGCGGATTTTTATTTATTTTCTAGAAATTACTTTCCGTAAACCTAGTGTTAAAATCTTTAAATATTAACCCTTTGCACTCCGTTGTCCCCTCTGAGGCACCACTAAAAATGTACTGGCTGTACCATTATTCAAAATATTGTTTATATTATTAAATATATTGGTACCTAATCAATAGACTGCGAATTTTCTGCATTTATGACAAAAATGGGTACGTACAATGTAAAGCTGTGGACATGTTACAAATATTTAAGGGCATCAATGTATTAGTTTCAGCTTAATAAGATAATTAAAAGATGACTACAATTTTTATTTGGCTCCTGTGTCCTACAATCAATGCAAACATTTTTTATTTTGCATAAAGATCCGCAGTCTACGATGAAGAATACAGTCTACAAGATCGCAGATATCCATAAAATTTCAAAAATCATAGGGAATGGAAATATTCTAGATCGAAAGAAATGTTTAATTTTCAAGCTAAAATAGCACCGAGTGCAAAGGATTAAAACCATATATTAGACACGTAGAAAAATGCAGTCGCAGAGCGATTTCCTTGGTTTTTCTCAGGAAACAAAAAAAGCGAGTTCCCCGGGAAGGAAGCTGAGTAGCAATTTTCCCATCCTTGACTGACTAATTAGGACCACTTTGACTCATCGTCGAAGCATCCGGAGTTATGGGAATACGGCAAAGCCAGCTGATTCGCGAGGGTTACGTTCCGTGAAAGCGTTGCAAATACGGAAAGCAGCCAGTTGGAAGAGAAGGTTACGCACACCTATCATATTTTTGCAATCGTCAAAACGGTCACGATTACGGTAAACCACCGACTATCGACCGGCAGCGTGTCGATTATATCGAAATCGATTTCGCAATTATCGTTTTCTTCTTTTCCTAGATCGATTACAAATTGATCCCGACGCGCTCGCCCTTCACTTTAACGTTGCGGCAAAATGTTCAAGAAAAATTAAAAAAAGAAAAAGTGAGGAAAGAAAACGATTATTACGGTCGGAAAATATAGTTATTGCTTTCGAAAGGTCTGCGGATGTTTGAACTTTTCTACGTCCGTTTAATTACCTTGCAATTAACCTTAATATATTCCTTGGCAACGAGAATGCTTTTGAAATCGAGATTTTCTACTGGTAACCTCATCTGGTTCCAATTATGGTGACGAACTCTAGTTAACACTAGATCTACCGAGCACTAAACGCAATTGGCATACATTGCCTTATATTAACGACAAAATTGCATTTATTTAAATTTCGTTCGAGTTTTGTTTAAATATGTGCTTCGGTAAAGAAGTTCACTAAAAAAATTTCTCAGAAAAATATATTTATAATATCAATATTTCTAAAAGAAAAAATCTGGAACCAGTCAAAATGCCTGGTCTGATAAATCTAGTGTTAAGAAATACTTGGTAGTGATAGATGTTCGGTTAGAATGAATCCTAATTACATTTGATCCTTTTATTGTGTTCCGGCATGATTCAATATTATAGAGAAATGTTTGTTGCAGACTATATTTATAACGAAGCTTATTATGAAATAAAATCCTTGATATGTGCAAGAGTGTCTCTGACATCATGTACGATCATGACTGAACATTTATATGCAAAATAAAAATTGCCTGCAATCATTGTGCAAGATAGAGGAGCCACATATTTCTTTCTTTTCTTAATAATTTTAACATAAGCTTGGCGGAGCACTCAAAGTTACTATTTTACATTATTTTATAAATGTAACAAGGATGTGTCCATCCAAATTTTCTATTTCTGACCCTGTGTGACCTTGAAGGCCATTATGTCGCTGGCTAGTATTAGCGTGGACACCCTGTATACCCAAAAAAATAAATTTGTTAGATAATTCCTCTATAAATCCTCAATAAATTTAGTGTTAATGAGTTGAAAATAATGAAACATTTCAAAATTTGTTGATAATGCACTGAACACCTTTACTATCAATAAGCACACCCAGTTTATTAGCGAGTGCTATAAACGCACACAATTAGCAGTTCCCTTATCTGATACATCATAACTTCGTGCAGAACTACTTCTCCCCACAGACCTCTACATATTTGCGCAACGTTTCCCAATTTTTTCCGTCACTTTGACCAGTTTCTTGTCGCGAATGTTTCAACTTATTCGCTTTTTAGTATCAATGATCGTGCAGGTTCGCACGTTTTCGGTCCGACAACGTGGAAATCGATTGGTTCGAAGTGAATAGGCGAATTCCGTGAACCAGTGCGAATGCGTAGATCTCGAAGTAGATCTTTGGATTACTCGAGCGCCGCTGCGCCGTTCGCCAATAATCGCGAACCGATTAGTTTTTTTTTCGCTGCGAACGGAACGCGTGACGTTCATCCGACATACCGATCGATCGGTTTTTCTCACGTGCGGAAGAATTCCTATAAAATCGATTTTTTATTGCAAATCCCCGTTGCCTATAGAAGGCGTACGGATGACTGGAATTTAGCATGAAACGTCACGGACAAGATAGACCGTTGATGCTGTTAGGTTTCTCTATTCCGGTAGTTAGGCTAAACGATTTCACGAATTTATAGTGATTCATTCGAATATTTTTCATATGAGTGTTAGAAGATATCTGGGCAAAAGTCCATCTCTTTTTTACACATTTTCGTAAATTGATGATTAATTGGGTAGAACAATGTCGTCGAGCAAGCCTGAGATCAGATTTAATGAATTGGTTGTGTTACAGCTCTTCAAGTTTTTATTTTTTTAGAATTTTTGATCTTACTAAATGATTGAATACGCTGCGACTTTACGAGTATACGCGCGGGTCTCAACTGATTACCCACCCGAGGTTTCATTAAGTGCAACGTACGAATTATCAAAACAGTTTAGCAGAAGGAAGTCACGGATTCTCTGAAAATGATGCATTCTACTATGACTTTGAACAACGAAGTGCATAAAATTAATTTGACTGTTTTTAAGTGAACTGTCAGATTATGGATGTCACATATTTGTGACGGTGGTAGCGAACATGTTAATCTTGGGTAACTAGATCTGAAGTGGTTGCGCGTACGACTTACAACTGTGCAGGGTTGTGCTAATTCAATTACATTGTACTTCAATAACACAATTGAATTACATTGTATTTAAATTATATAGTAATTCAACTACGTCATAATTGAATTACATAATTCAAACCTTCCAATTAATTCAATTACTAAGTATTTTAATCAGATCAGTAATTGAAATACAATATAATTAAAATACAGCTCCCCAAAGTATAGCCCAGAACTTTGAAGAAGCGTGGTATATTTTTATGTTTTTCTTTCATATACTTGTTTGCTGTCTATGCGGCGCACAGTGGTACCTCTCGTCCAAATCGCAGACAAAATCAAAGAACTTTCGATAGGAACTATCAATATGGGAAAAATAGGGAGATTATGGTACGAACGTTTTATAAACTTGAGAAAATTCGTTAAACTCTCACAATTTCAAGAAAATTACGGTTTTTTCAATAACACGGGCGGAAAATTTTTTTTTAACATGCTGCACATCATTTCCTGTAGATTTGTTCACGCTGATTTTAAATCTGGTCTCAAAATTTGTCTACGACCTCAGGATTTTACAAGAAATCGATTTTTGTGAACGAATTGTTTAACGAATTTTCTCAAAGTTATAAAACGTTCGTACCATAATCTTCCTATTTTTCCCATATTCTGTCAAGTTTCAGCTTTAATTTAAAAAAAATTTCATCGCTCTACCTCATTTCAATCGAAAGTTCTTTGATTTTGTCTCCGATTTGGACGAAAGGTTCCACTGTGCGGCGTAGTTTCTATTCCTCGTCCTCCTTCATAATACGTAACGCTATTTTAAAATTGTACTCCGATTGCAATTACGAATTACATTGTAATTTAATTACAAAGTATTTTATAATTGTACTCCAATTGCAATTACGAATTACATTGTAATTGAATTGAATGAAGATCTGAATTATAAATTACAATATGGCTGCATTACAATATAATTCAATTACTTTGTAATTGTAATTCCAACTGTCCTTTTTAGACTCGAAGTTCTGGTGCTCGACTAACAGTCCCCCTTTTTTGGGAACTTCCTTGGAAGACTTCCTCTCCCATACAGAAGAAGTGTGCCGATTGGTCCTTGCTGGCTTCTGTATTTTCCCAATCAGCGCATTCGTAATGTATCGTCCGCACCCTCCCGTTGCGCCCTGAGCGTGCGTTGTCTTGGAGAGGGTGGGAGTCTTACCTGCATGACCATGAAATCTTCGTAGCCTGGACGAGTAGCGGAAATTCCCGCAGGCCAACCCTAGGTAATTACTGTTACCGTTGTGCGCTAGGTTTGGGCTGGCCCTTCGGATATTCCCGGTTTATGACACGGCTTTTAAGGAAGACGGAAACGAACGTTGCATGCCAAATCTCAGTAATAGCCTTTTCTCCACGTCCGTGTCATAAACCTTGTCTACGAAAAACCCCACGTATTTCGTTCCTTCGCTACGGAACATGATGCTTCCACGATTTGTAGTTTTCTATCAGTCTCATATAGTTTGTTCAACTGGAGGGCCCTCGCAGAAACAGGAGGACCCTCGCAGAAATTATAACATCTCGATAAAAAATTAATCAAGCCGAAATTTTTTGGGCAAAGAAAATGTATGAAATGAATGAAAAGTATGTCAGTCATGAAGACAGACACCGCCGAAAAGAAAGGGACACAGGAACCCGTTGCAAACCGTGGCGAAAGTACGGCGGATGTACCGAATGATATGCAACCGGCCATCAGAATGACACTTTCCCTCGGTGAACAGAGTCCTCTCCCTTGCAGAAGGTCATTGCACGTGTAAGAATACAGACAAAAGCGACGACGGAATCCCTGATGAGCCACGGAACAAGAGCGGCCGTGTTTAAGTCGAATTTCTAATTCCGCGAGCGAAAGGGAAAATCGGACGGAGGAAAGTTCTGCCAACAATGTCGATGAATCGCAAACGACCGGGCGCCAGCTCTCCAGAGCACAATGACTCCTCGGCTCCTTTTTTTTCTTCCTTTATGCAAACGAGCATTATTAAATCGCGAAAAGATACGCCGGCTGACTTCCGATTAGATCCGCTTGCGAGCCATCGAATTATTTGTGAAACCTGTCGGATTCGACGATTCGCAAATATGTTATTCCGTGACTGTGCTGATTTTGATCAAGCTTCGATTTGATTGCGTTTGGATTCAAGGAAGTTTATCTTTTTTTTTTTAATTTGTATATAGACGGCTGTCCTTGTTTCTTAATTTTTTATAGTAGTCTGTCTCGAATGATTGTCATATTGCACACGAGTGATGCACATTCACACCTCGATTCCCGTTTTGCATAAGAATTCGCGAATTTGCATGAACACGTCTCGAGAAGTCGAAGCGATTGCCATTTGTTTACACGCAACCGGTTTCTCTGTTCATTTTTGAAATTTCGCATTCCTAAATTGATGTTTTCACAGAGCTGCATCTTGATCCGGTTCGAGCATTCGATTATTCGGAGGCGTGGCAAAAGAAACATAAAAAGTTTGCCCGGTTTGTCGACCGAAGAATGGAGATCTTAGTGGATCGTAGAGAGACAAGACTTCGCGATCCTTCGTGCTGATCTGTTGCCGTTGACTCGATTAGAACGACGTTAAATGGATCGGTTCTAATTGCAGGCTAACGAACCATAAATTCTGCACTTACCATTCAACTGCCGGCAATCATCTTAAGAGGCTTACGTTTGCGCAAGTGGCAGAAGGATTTCGCGTTTAACAATTCCCGTTGGAGGTCTCGACTAATGTGACGCGTTAATAATCGTAAATAATTTGTATTAAAGATTTTCTTAAATAATTCCCACTGCTTTATAAAAATTCAACAAGCCAATTTACAAAATCGAAACATAAAAGCTGAAGCGAAAGTCGCACGTCAAGATCATAAACGTTTCTTCAGACTGCATAAAGTAGTGATAACGATTTATCCATTTACAACAAACAAACTGCACTATAATGTCCGAATGAAGTCCAGCATTTAAATGGTCCAATAAAATCCAACATTTAATATTTAAATGATCAAGTTTCTTTCCTAATTTACTACTCCGTCGCATTTCTGTTAAACAATTTAGTGTGTCTAGTCATGAATTCGCACCTAAACATGCGCGGAACACTGATAACGGAGATCGCCGATCGCCAGCAATCCGAAACGGAAACAGGAAATGCTCGATTATCGCATTGGAATAATCGACTGGCGAAGTCTCGAACCAGATTCGCTTGTCAGTGAACTCTCCTGCGATCGCTATCGAGCGTTTCTAATTACGGTTAATTAGACGCTGATGGCATCTGTAGAAGGCTGTTCTTGCTCGCTTCGAAAACTGGGAACCGAGCGAATAACACTGTTTCCTGATTTTCCACGTCGTCCATAAACAAACGAGAGAGATTTTCTCGAATGTAATCCCACGGGAGCATGTTCCTTCGTCGTCTAAGCAAATTAATGCGCGTGTCTGCGAACTAATAACGACGGGACAATAGTTTTGATAATAAACGCCCTCGACGATAATCGAGCGCAAAGTGTGAAGAATAATGGGGCGGGAAATTTGTGAAGTTCGCCTCGTAAAGTCTTAATTGACGTCGTTCGAGGACCCCGGTGTTTGGGACTCGTTCCCATAGGATACGCGAATGGGCCTATTGTAGTTGCATAGTTCGTCGAGTGTAGTGTTCTCAAGCGATTTTGCGTAAAAGCGAGAACGCGGTTTCACGGAGATCTTATCGAGACCATCTTGGGAATCGGGTCGGGCTTGACTAATTTCAAGATCATGGCGAAGACGTTCTTTATGGTCTTGTGCCAGGGTCGTTAACCAAATCCTCTGCGGATGGTTTCACTTTCTTCTGACAATGCGGAACGTGGAAACTTTGCACGCCTGCTTTTTCTGGGATGTCTAGCTTGAAAGTCCGAGGAAAATTGACGATTCTATCGTGCACTTATTTTATATTATGTATGATCAGTAGACTGCGGATCTTTATGCAAAATAAAAAATTTCTACCTCAATTGCAAAAAACAAGGGCCACCTAGAACATTTTTTCTTCTTCTAATTATCTTATACAGTTGAGACTAAGACGTCCTTAAATCTTTTCGATATGTTCACTGCTTCAAATTGTACGTACCTATTTTTGCCATAAATGCATGAAATCCGCAGTCTAATGATCAGTCTGCGAGAGTTATTTTTAATCTACTGAAATTTATATTCTTGAACGAAATTATAGAATAACAAAAATGAATTCCATAAACATAAGTAAGTTAGATAAACCTAACATACAGGTCTACGTCAACATTAATTTTATGCGTGTTATTTCTCACTTGTTGCGTTTATTAGGATTGGAAAGTTCGATATTAATTCATAAATAAATTTGACAGAAACTTTCACAATCAAATAGAAATTCTTCTAATTAATATAGACTGGATAGCTTCGGAACGAAGTTCTCGCGTGTCCCTTCGCTATGGTGACTTCAATGCCAGTATAAGACACTTCGCGTTGATCCGTTCGTTCTTGCGTTCGCATTACTTCTGTTGCAACGTTGCATCTGGATACCGGATGTTTATGCAATATCCAGTTTTTAAACGAAACCGCTAGCAATCGATATCAAATTAACTCTCTTTCTGGTAACCGTTCGCACTACAATGTTCAGTGACGTCTACTCATTCGAATATTCACTTGGCAAACTTCTTTTAAATATTTCCTGAACTTGACAACCATTCCAATTTTTTTTTACTGTCGAGGAACTTTGTGCATTAGAAAATTTCTTTCTCGTTTCATTATTTTCAAAATCACAATCTTTGCGAATATAGGAAATTACATAAAGAATACAGTAATCACTTTGTTTGCGAGTATACCAATCGTAAAATAAAAGCTAGTCATTTCTTCGTGACGAGTAGGTACACTTGTCACACGCGGCTGGAAGGTTATGTCTCTTTAAAGACTGAATTAATAGCATCTTACGCCGAACTTTCTCGCGGCTGTTCAAACAGGAACTGGACGACATTCGGTTTTACGACACGAGTGTTTTCTCGTTTATCCTAATTACTTACTGCAGCAGTATTGCGTTTCTTGGGATGCAGTTTCATTGCGAAAAGAAGAAAGAAGAAGAGGAAGACCAAATTGAAGAAAACGAAGAGGACTCGAGAACGGAATAAAAAATGAAAAGAGATCCAGGATGATGAAGATGAACAAGTATCGGGTGCTTGATGAAAGCAAAAAACGACCAGGATGAAGAAAAATAAAGGAGGTCGAGGATAACAAAAAAGGGAAGGCGGTGAAAAAGGAAGAAGGCCAGGAATTATAAAAAGAAGGAGGAGGTCCCAGGAAAATAAAAATTAAAAAGAGCTCCACGAGGGGAGATCGAGGTAGAAGATGGGGAAAGAAGAGGGTTAGGAAGAAGAAAAAGAAGATGCAGAAGAAGAGGAAAAGGCTCGGTAGCTATTTCGGGCGTCGCCGCATGGCGCCTGAAAGATTGGTAGCGCCGAAGGTCGTGGCCATCGACGTCCTTGACGAAGGCAGCGCCGGGGATCTCTTCCGATGACTCACATACGCTAGTTCGCCGCCGTTCGAAATAAACACGACGATAGCGAGAAGATGATCGCTGATCCAAGATCCCAGCAAGAGAGCAAACTGTTTCGAGCGGAACATCGTCCGTAAACGCTGACTCAGGACTCGTTCCCGGGAAAAACGTGAATGAACGATCGGGACTTAAAAATAATGCCTCCTCATCGGTGCAGTTTGATGTTAGGATGTGCGTCACGGCGTTGTTGCTTGATGATCGCGTCACTGACCGAGAATACAATGATTCTATCGGGAAAATTGGAAAAATGCGACCACGAACATGGTTAAACAACCTTGCGGTTTTTGAGGAAAATATCGAGACATTTTCGAGTGCAAAATTATCTTTTTCGAAAAAAATTAATTAATTTTAGTGGCTATCAATTTTGTCTACAGGATATGCAGAAGATTATTAGTGCAATATATGTAAGTATATTTTATCAGCAATAAACGTGCCTTGTTAAAAATAAGTGTTCGCCATGGGATTGTTAAAAACAGAGAGCTTGACTGACTGTAGATAGCAATCGATTCCAATTAACATGGAAAAAAACGGGACGCGAGGT
The DNA here is from genome assembly GCA_933228785.1 of Lasioglossum pauxillum. NCBI lineage: Eukaryota > Metazoa > Arthropoda > Insecta > Hymenoptera > Halictidae > Lasioglossum > Lasioglossum pauxillum. The sequence goes on along the minus strand of OW121705.1, from coordinate 33,824,550 downwards.
CGTAGCAGGATCCATCGAGATCGGGACATTCGTCCAAATATGGCCGGGAGATGAGAAGAACATCCATTAATGATGCGTCGAGATCCGCGAATAGAGTCCTGCCGGTCGATATAAACTTCGACCGGTATTCTATTCTGGCCGGATACTGCTAATTCCAACAGGACGTCCTTAATTTCCAGATCAGATAAAAGTGATTTAGAAAAATGTTAGAAGCATCGATTTGAGCGATCATTAACGGAAGAAACAAATTTTTATTTGTTGCCGGTGCCTTGGAATCGACGCAGATAATTTTGCATAAACATCCACAGCCTATAACATAGAATTCGAGCGTTCAACCTAATAATTGGACCAACAGGTAATTTTTACGACACACTGAGCGTCCCACAAAAATGTTAAAAGCAGAGAAAATCAGGCGCTTTCTAAAAAAGGTAAAACCGCCACCGTTCTGTCTGGACGTCTCGTTCACGGGACGTACAGTGGTGAACGTGCACGGTGCGTTTCAAGAAAGTCCTCTTTGGTGCAACAAGAACATCGTGGCAAGTTAACAGATACCATAAGCTGACGGGTATTCCATCCATCGTAGTGTAGAATGGTTCGGTTAACGATGCTTATCGACGACCACGAAGAAAATTTCGTGAACAAGCCGGACGAGAAGTGGGCCGAACTTCCGAGGCACGTTCCTCTTTACCGCACGTGACAGGCATCGCGGAACATTTTCGCGCTCCTTTCATCTGCCCGTGTCTCCCCGACGATTGTTTATGAACAAAAGGCTTCCGTCAAGCTGACATCTGGCGTCGAGTGTGTTCGTACTTTTATTCGCGGTTGCAAAACAAAGCTTATTGCTTCTAAGAAGATGACCGAGATGATGAGGACCAATTAGGCACGTGTCTGGGTGTACAAAGCATGCGTACACCTTTTAAAAATGAATAACTTTTTCAATATTGCACTCAACAGCTTGATTAAATTCACAAACTACACGTTTTCAATTTTCATTATAGGCACAAATAAAAAATTTAAAAACCTCTACTTTTTCTTTCGCAATTGCGACCGATGACAATTAAAAAAGAATTATTTACATTTAATTCTGGCCTGGGCAACTAGTGTTCCGAGAGTCGATGACGTAGAATCGGCTACCCGAAAAAAATAGTAGAACTACACGATCTAAGAAACAGCACGGACCCGATGGTCGTTCTCAGCTCGATGTAGTGTACATATGAAAATAAACAATGATGTCAGAAACTTTGAGCTGCTATTGCTTGAAGCCAACAGAAATTGATTTTTTGAGGTTGGAAACCAGAATAGTCTGAAGGGGTCGATCATGGTTGCTCTTGCAGAAACGGCCAGGATAAAAACGTAGAATTATTAACTGAAATCAGCGGTCGCGTCAATTAGCACGCGATCCACGTTCACGCGGGGCGATTCTTGAGTGGCACGATTGTTCATGGGCCCGACGTTTCTGTTTCCGTGCTCGTTACTGCCTTTCAAGTTGGTGACTGGGCCCGATGGCTTGTCAGTCGCCTAATAAGACTACGTGCGGACGTCGCTGTACGATTTTACGATCGTCGACGTCCCTCATAATCGATCGCGACGTCCGACGACATTGTACGGGACCAATCTGTTCACGCTGCGATCTAACGGATGCAGTTACAAGAGTCCCTTTTTATATTTTTTTAATATCTAAACTTTATAGGAAGAGAATTTATAAATCTTGTTGGCGTATTTTCTGACTTTATGTAGATCCACAAACATGCTGTTGGCGATTTTTCTTATGGCATTGTATTAGGTGATTCATTTACCTATAGAATGTGCCATATTTCAGCTGCGGAAAGGTACATACTTCAATTTTTACGAAGCAGCGTTTCGTTGCTAGCATGGAGTCCGCAGGCTTTTTATATTTTTATATTAAGCCGTTTAGATTTCGAGATCATTAACGATTGAAATATTTTCTTAAATTTAGAGAAAATTTCTGGAACGTTTCTAACCTCGGATGAAAATGGACCAAAATGGATGAGAATGGACCTAAGTCCCGCTATTCAAGGGTCAAAGTATTAAGTAACCGTGTCTAGACTGCGTTCTAGCAGTGGTTGAATGTTTACAATGGCAATTATGTAATTTGGATCGAACGAGCTTCCAGTAATGCAAACGGGAATGCATCTGAGGTAAGACCAGAGACGGAAACGGACACGGACACGGAAAAACCTGCTTTTTACCGAGTGACTGTGTAGACTAAGCATTCGCAACAGGTCTCTCTCCGTGGGTTGCGTGTCACACTCGATCTCGATGCACCCACAGCTCGTCACCTCCGGCGCATTTTTATTCACGTTTCGTCGGAAACGATCTCGTCGAAATGCTCGTTTGCTCGGCTCATTCCCGTTTCACACCGTCGCGCACTATTACCGATCCAGCTGCACAAAATTCAAAACGAACTATTTTACAGCCATTACAGAAATTAATCCTTTTTAAAATCTGTACACTTCAGTTGGAACTCCATATAAAATGACGAGAATTCATTTCTCAGACCTCTGCAATTTTCCTTCTGGCATATAAATTAATTTAAAGACATCTTTTCCAACAGAATATTGAATTTACTATATAAAGTGTATTTGTCACCTACACGATTAAAGTTATGGACAATTAAGATTGCGTATGTTGGTTTCAATTGTCTCCGTATATTAAGGTCACTGTTCCCCACCGACCATACTCTTCTCTCGGCAAAGAACGCAAAGTTCTCAGAAGTGGTTGAACAAGTTCAATTTAACAGACAACAGACACGCTAAATGAAACCAATTAGCACTCCAGCTCGAGAATCGTAGCACAGGTAGAAGCGCTTACAGCTACACAATACACGAAAACGAAACGTCACGCCATTACAGCTCAATCTACTTCTGCATCTCATCCGATCCGCGAAACCAGCAGTTTAAAAAATTCCATAAAATCAAAGGAATCTGCTTAACGATGTCTAATTAAAATGTTTCAATCCGCACAAAGTATTCCGTCTCCCATTTCTGGGATACACAGTACCGCGCGTTAATGACTCAATCTTCCGAAGGACTACTAAAACTGAAGCAATAAAGCCGAATTGGTCAGAAATGGAACCCCGCGAGAGTTTTCTGACGGCAATAATTTTATGGACGAGTTAATGGGTCCAGGAAGAAAGAAAGGACATGTAGCTGGAAATAATTTCGGTATGGGCTATTTGAAAAACAACTTATACTTCCATCCGAACACTTAGAGCTTCACCATAAAATATCAATTACATGGGCATCCAAATACATTTTTTCAGCGTCTGTTAATTTTATTTCGTACCATAAAAAATTGGTAAACAGCCCACCGTGGAATGGCAGGAGAGGCGCGGTGCTTATACAGGCGCAAAAAGGAAGGGCGAAAGATTCGTGCAAAGCGGAACATGATCGCCAGGCTCGGCAGTCGTAGTAGAGCCTCGCGACAATCACGAGCCGCCGCTCGAGCCAGCAAAGTTAGCAAAGTTGGCAAAGTCGGCAGTCCTCCGACTGCTGTCTGACTAGCAGTCGAAGCTAGCTCCTGTCCGCGCGAGTAACAAGTCACAAGTCAGCGTCCCGGCTGTTCGGAATAGTCAGCCGGTGGCTGAAACGGAGCAGTCGCTGCGTGGCTCGTGTCAGAAGAGTGGGACACTGGCGCAGGGCCAGTAGGATCCACAGATATAAAGATCCCCGGTCACCGGAGGCTACTCGTTTGTTGATCGTCGCCGCAAGTGCAGTGTGAGTGGACACGGCACCGAGAGCTGTTTTTTTTCGCGCGTGCCATGGCCTCGATCAGCCGAGAACCGTGAAACACGAGGCTGTCGTTCGAAGCGCGACTTCTTTCGATCCTCGATTTTATCCGTTCGATCGATCCCCGCAGGATCGTTGACGAAACTTGTGCCGGGACCACGTGGACGCATCGAAATACACAATCGAAGGAGACACGTGCTGCGGTGAAGACAGTGAGTCGCATTTTTCACTCAGAGCACGGCAATGCCTCGATACTTGTGCAGACTTCGGGGCTTCCAGTGACACTTATACCGTGCACAGATTCGGTTCATTGATTTTTAGAACGTGGCAGAGTGAGTAAACAAATAAGACTCGAGTATGGATGAGATCATGCGGTGAAACTTTATTTTGTTTTCAATTATTCTTTTTGTGGAACGTTTACTGGAATGTTCGTGACATTTTTCTACTAAAAAGTGTATTGGACAAACAAATACGCGCCGGTTTAATCAGAAAAATGTCACGGATACATCGGTAAAAATTTCGTTACAATAATCGAAAACGAAAGAGTTTCGCATTTTAATTTAATTATAATATTCTTTACAATTGTACAATTACGCGCATCTCATTCACATATATCGAGGCATTACTGTACTTACTAATAGTGGTCGCCAGATATCCTTTACCCTTCCACCACGTGGCCACCTCGAAAATCGAATCGAATCGAGACACTGTCGATCGTGCGGCTTGGAAGACAGTGAAGTGTCCTTTTCATTCAAAGCATCGATCAACCGTGGTCGCCGGACACCTGATTGCGTTTATCATTGACGCCGGCGGTGTTCGTAGAACCGAGCGAGCGATTAGGATAACGAGGAAATTCTTCGTCGATTATCTCGTTTACGGACGTGGATCGTTTACGAGGAAGAAAATCTCGCGCAGCGGGGGGGGGGGGACACGATCCAAGGATCAACGGGAAAGTACCGACACGTCCGTTTCCCGATACCTAGATCTCGTTCGATCCTCTCTTTTCTCCTTTTCGTGCGGAATCGACTAGCGGTCATGCAGATTTATATAACTGTGGATGTGCTCGTGAATCATCGACGATAGCGGTTCTTCACGTGCGCGCGCGGGATCGAGCGAAGGTAAAGGATCGAGAGTCCTTGCGCGCTTTCCGGCATGAATATTTATCGAGAGCAGACTTTTTTATCTACCGCCCGCGGGTTAATTGCTGGGAGACCGAGGGAAAAGTCGGTGTGATCGACGCGGAGATCGTTGCTGGATCGTGATCGATTGAGGCGCGAGCGCGAGCGATCTGGATCAAGAATGATGCATAAACTTGAGAGGTTTCGTTGCTTCAAGGGTGAGATCCATCTTTGTTTTCTCTATTTTCGATTTCTACTAGTGGAGCCTTGAAGATTCCAGCAATTTGTTTCGATTAATTGAAACTTGATAGTAAAGTATTCATTCAGATATATCTGGTTTAATGTACTAGCTGAATGGGTTTTTGCTAGTGAATGTGGAAATTGAACAGTATGATATAACAGGGGTATGTTAAAATCCTTCGTAGTTGTGAAGATCAGTTTTTATGGTACACGGAATGTTCAGATTAAATGGTATACAGGTATTTTCAGTGTTAATAAAGTTCCGACAAGGACAAGCGTAAATTGAATGGTAATAAAGGAGTAGTATAATTACGTAACTTCTTTATAGATGGAATGTCTCTTACGGTTCTAGTGGCGTTTATGGCAGCAATAGTTGAATAAGATATCCTTGTTATACGTGAGAACTTATGCAAGTCGAGAACATCATATTAAACAAGAATCAATGTTTTCGGAATATAAAAGGTACGACAGTGGGTACAAATATACCCTTCCTTCGCAATGTTACGGTTAAGTGTCGCGCGGCGACCCCGCGAGTCGAATTTCCGGCGATCGGTCAAACAAAGATGCATCACCATCGTGGAAAGCTTCCTAGAAACGCATAACTGGGCTCTTAAACGCTGTCGCCGAACGGGATGTGGATTATTATTGTTCGTAAATGGACGGGAAGATTATTGATCGTGGGGGAAACCGTTCTCCATCTTCGCAACGCGGAACTTCGGCGGCGTTCGTCATCGCGGAAATCTATGGGGGCAGATAGAAACGGCTGATTCAGATGTCAATGATCCTCTTTCCCGTTCTCACAGCTCGTCGGCCGCTTATAGTATCCGGTCAGCCCGCGAAAGTTAAGGTTTCCGGCAGATCTGCGCTGGCCGCTTATCCGCGGAAACTCGTTCACGTGTCAGCTAATTGCCACGGATTTGTCATTAACGCACCCCGCGGCAGTGTGCTTCCCATTCCACTGAGTTCGTCTCACTTTCACCTCGACGGAACTCGTATCGATGAAATCCCGAAGGAAAGACTGCACGAAACCAGGTGTTTTTGTGATTTAAAAAGTAACAGGTTTAATGAATCGAGTGTTAATTTACAATACGCTTTCGAGCGCTTGGTCTCGGCAAATTGTTTTATAGCTGTTGGATAATTCCGTGGTTTAATTGCGCTGTTCTTTGCACGGTGAGCGGTGCAGTGTCCTGGTTTTTTAAGATACTTCACTCAATTATAGAAAAATTGAGAGATCTAGATTCGTCACAGTACAAAATTTGTAAAAAATGCAAGAATATATTTTTATGTACTGGACAAACAAACAATAGAGAAACATTTTATCGCACTGGAGGAAGAAGTCGTTTCTAATTCAGAATCATCTACTTGGTATGTAGACTAGGTTCTTATGGTTTCGTTGTAGTAATATGTAATAGCTCCATTGAACAATTGTCTACGAGCAGACGGATGGCGAGTACGTGGTCTAGCGAGTTTATTAGTGTATTCAAAATATAAGGCTGGATAAAAGGATCGTTTCGAACAGGTTCGGAATGCTGCATACGAATCGCTGCTTGAGCAAATATTCGAAATTCGCGTACTGGAATTTTGTACGAACTGAAAATCCTTCGGGATGCAGTGCACATTTGCAACATCGAGATGCAAAGTACGAGACTAAAAGACAATGTAAGAATGTTCTTCTAACCTTCAGACGTTGGCTGAACACTTTGACCTAGAGTTATAGAGCTCCATCTAAATTCTAAAATCTTTTTCTTGAATCAAATTGCACGTTTCAGAAATATAGAAAATTTATACGGAAAAGTTTTTCTCAACACTAACTCTAAACGATTACTGAAACAGTCGATTGAATTAATGGTACAGGTTATACCTACATTCTAGAAAACCGTTTTGCAAAAATCAATAAGATTCAGCACCGTAGGGTCTCGATCATCACCGCGGTTGATCTAATTTCAGATTCCTCGACGTTGGGAAACGCGTTCGACCCTGTTCCCGATGATAAACCGTTTAATATTACGAGGCACGATTTATATCGCTAGACGTGCCACTTTCTCTGTGCGGTTATGATACTTTTTTCCCTGGCCGTTCAGCGTAAAGAGCGAAAATTGCGTAAGTTGATAAGTGGCTGCGGTTCCGGTGCGCCAATCAACGCGATCGAGGATAGATCCTCGCCGGGATTCTTATTGCCTCGTCTCTCCGGCGATCGAGGTGTCCGAGGGGAGCCGAATTAGATCTTCTAGATCGTGATTTACCTTCGCCTCTTAGTATCGTGCACCGATCTTAGCCCCAGCCGAGGCAAGGACAGGTTGCTCAACGTGCCTCGAGAGTTCATGCTAGCAATAATCGCGAAACTGGTACAGGCCGCTCGTCACAATCGCCAATTAACAAGCTCGATCCGAAAATGAAGGGAACTCGATCGCGCTAGATATTCTGCCTATCAAATACGATATCAACAATATTTAAGTCGGATGTTCATCTGAAAATCCAATAATTTCGTCTTAAAAATGATCCGATTCGCGGGAGGAGCTTAAGCAGCATCCGCAAATAGACGGGGCGATTAAAACGTCCATTTTAGGGAACAATCGGTGGCTTCCAGCAATTACCCGCCACCTTCCAATTAGACGTGGATTAGTCGACCGTCCACCAATTATGAGCATTTCATAAAGCCTGTTTATACGAGGCACTCGACACCGGTGCCGCCTTAACGATCCCTGAAAATGAACTAGTTCAGGTACGAAACTCATAACGATTCGTCACCCGGATTGTTAGCGGACAACTGTGTGCTCGGCAAACGTGTGCAAATTGTTTCGCTCGATCCGAATAAAGAGAAATAGGTAATCGGATCTGTTGTGCGGTCGATGTTTTATTCAGCTCTGTCCTACAGAATGCACCTGCTGCTTCGAGTCGCGAATTAACACGTTCCTGCTGACACTGACTCTCGGAACCTTCTGTAGTTCGACTATTTACTGTTCTGGTTACCAGGAGAAAAAGTGAAAAACGTGTGTAAACACTCGATCTATTGGGTTGGCAAGAAATCATTTCGGTATTTTAAGGTGAAATAAAACCGAGTTTCTTTATTCAAGCGACGAACTTTAATCGATAACATATTTTCTTATTTGTTCTTTTGGGCAAAAGATCATCTTATAAAAGGAAAAATATCTTATTCATTAAAGTTCACTGCTTGAAGCGAAAAATTGGGCTCTCTATTTCACCTTAAAATACCGAAATTACTTTCTTACCAAACCCAATAACTTAAGATTCGTCTCCCACCCTTCCTCCCCCTTCTACGTCGTGTACCGATCCGTTAGAGAGTCGGTAACTTTTTCTCCTCGATTCAAAACAGTTCTCTGCGAGTTCAGACTCTGCATCAAACTTGATCGGCCGATTCCCGTGATTAATCCGATCGAACAGGTTCTCGCTCAGCCGGATCGTTAACTGATAATGCGGCCATTTGTTTCCACGCTTCTTAGCCACTTCTTTTAGTCGAATCGTGCCTCGATTTGATAGGTGTTGCTCGCATTCCCACGGCTCGCTTCGACCCTGTCGAGGTTGCTGCGAATATCGTCCCGATAGACGCAATTAAGAATCGCGAGGGAAAGCCGAGCGAGACGAAGGTTGCGCCAAGGTCTATGGTTTGCATTTTTGCATGCACTGTCCCGACGACCTCTCGTATTCTGGATTGTAATAAGAATTTATTATCGGGTTTCTACGCGATAGCGATTGGCCTGTAATTTCGAGACAGCACTTCTCGCTTGTTTTGCAGATTTTAATCGGCGACCGACCAGGAAGAATATCGCGCGTATCCTGTATTCCTCGTAGCATATTTTGTTTCTTCTCGTTTTGGAAACAGGATAGTTCCGGGCAGATTTTTGCCGGTATTTCGTCGAGACTGAAACCTGATTTTCTTGGTCATTGTTGTGCTCTTCCGTTTTGGTCTGGCTTGATTTTTGTAGCCATGTGGGACCACTCGATTTGTTCTGCGCGGCTCGAGGCCGAAGCGCTTCAGGTTTGCCAGAATCGTGGATTTATCAACCGCATAATTGCGAGCACAGCGAGTTATCTTTCTGAAGGCGCTTCGTTTGAAAGGACGACGCGATTTATTTCGCTCGTTATCTTCCCGGATGCCGAGTTTAACGACAATCATTTGTTAAAGTGTAGTACGAACACAGAATCTAATAGGAATAATTAAGCGAGTCAACATCAAATTGATCATAAAATGTTTCGATCTATTTCCGATGCAACGGCGAACGAGAACGCAAAAATTTGCTCGAGGATGTGCTGATCGAATTAGCAAGCACACATTTATCGTTGAAATTATTACGCCGCAGCGATCGCCTGATTTTCTCGGCTTGGGTCGGCGACGAACGGAAATTCGATCACTGCTTGATCGACCTTAATTCGCCGCGTTCAACGCCTAGCCGTATTTTAGTTTATAATAATTGAGTTGCGGAAGTTTCTGCAAACTTGCACCTTCTCGGAAACCACCGAGAGGAATGATCGTTCATAACTGGGGATAAGTGTTAAATATGGAATATAGTAACAGCATTTTCATTTTGCTCGAATATGGTCAGACAAAAATCACAAATCAGCATAAATTTTTCTGAAAAATTCTTAGTATTATGATAAAATGAACAACGATATCCTATATGTCCGCATAATATCTTGTGCGAATTCTCTCGAAGATACAAGTATAATTCGCGATCGTCAGAAGTATCGGGGACGGCCTTGACGATGAGAGGGAAAGAAATCTGTCGTCGTTTGTCCGCAACAATAAAATCGGTGGAAAAAATTCGAACGAAGGATGACGATCTTCGCCCGATGAAAAAATTGGGCCGTTAACCTTGTCTGACCACCACACGCCGGCTTTTACAGTCGCAAAAACGCGAAAACCGGTATCGGCCGCGTACGCCATATGCGTTCTGTCACCTCCGCACAATATGCACCGACCGGACGTAATAAAATAATTCCGCCGTTCGGTGAACTAGTACTTCGATAAGTAATTTCGAGAATGATATATCGAGACCTATATAAATTCTGTAAATTCTCATGAATCAACTACGAATCGTTAAGTAATTCTTATTAGCAGAAAGCACCACTGACCTACCGCTAACATTTCAAAACAATTTTTTAACGCCGCGTAATTTAAATACAAATATTCGACTGTTCGAAAGTTTTTACCATCCAGACAACTTTTTCTCGCTGAAATTCCGCGATAATGAACCGGCTCCGAGGATTCCCAACAGGATATGTGCTACGATTAACATAATTCTGAATTTCAAAATAGTTCTCGGAACTACGAAACATCACTGACCTATCGGCAGGCTTCAGAGAAAATTGTTGAGCACACCGGGCAATTTGAACGCAGAAGCTTACGCGTTTGAAAGTTTTGAATATCCTTTTCTGTAAGTACCTATTTCCGGTGAAATCAAAGCCTGTGATTAGGCTGTGACGTTTATGCAAATGCGTGTGATTTGCATTCTTGGAGACGGAGTTAGATGAACTGGAAAATATCACTTAAGCAAAATGTTGTTCCGGCTAATGATTTCGGTACTTACAACGAAGATAAGATTATTAGACTGCGAATTATTGCATACACCTTTTAGTTTTTATGACTGTTAACATTGAATTGTGTAAACTTTGCGACGCACTATGTACTCGCAAGTAACGAATATTCGCAAATAACAATAACAAAAATTCGTCAGTATCTTCGCAGTGCATCCTGTGCTCAATTTTCGATCGCGATCGCGAATGATCGGTCATGGTCCAAGCCATCAGTCATTCGAAGGGGAAGCAAAGATCGACGAGCGTTCCCGCACGTAACATCACCGTTAAAGGAGAGCCTCTCGAGAAAATATCGAGAAGAATAAGAAGAAGAAGAAGAGAGAATAATTCTCCAGCAGTCTCGGGATGAACGAGACGAGCATATTATGCAAGCGAGTTGCCTTGCACAGAGCAAGCCGGTCAATGCCAAGGTGTTCCACTGCGCTCGCTGCTACTCGTCTCTGTCAGTCGGACGCCGGCTCTGCCTCATCACTGATAACTCCGCAAGGGATCTGCCTCGATGCACCGATCGTTGCATAATGAAGCCGATGCAGTTCGACCGATGCGGTTCAACACCTTGAAAGGCGAACCAGCTCGAATCTCTCGTTAAAAACCCGCCGCGATCAGTTCAATAAGATATGAACCTTTAAACCGCAAATTACAGATAAAATGTCTCCTGAAAAAGAGCCTGATTCAAAATTGGGAACTGTCTCTCGAAAGTACATCTTTGTCCTCAATTGTATCCTTCACGAATTAATTCATGGAATACATTCTAGAATAGATGAGTACATATATATCGAATAATAATAATTAATAATCGAAACGTCAAATATAAAACATGCAAGAATGCATTCAGCATTCAAACGGGTTTAGACATCGTTCGCGAAGTCTCAAAAAATATTTTGACTAACGACAAATTCATTTAAAACAGTGCAGTATGCAAGAATGAAGCCTCTTATCAGCATCTAAGAGTACGATAAAAACGCACAAGGCTGTTTCCGCGCGAAGGACGCAAAGTGTCTTGGGACACAGATCGCAGCGACTGAGGACACATAGAAGACGTCAAGCTCGGCTGATCTAAATTTCAAATTCCGATCGGAATCTCGAATTCCGATTAAAATGACTGCGATAAAGAAATCCGTCACGCTCGGATACTTACCACTAATCAGATTTGGCTCAGTGGAACGAGTTTCTCCCGTACTCGACGAAACGAACTGCATCGTGTCCACGCGGATGATCGGTATCGGTGACATTTTCCATCGTGCATATCTTCGCGAAGTGAAACTACCGATTTTCTTTTTCTCTCTCGACGTGACACTTTTTCACGGTGGCAAAAGGGGTTAAAACAAACAAAGGTGTCACGCGATGAAAACGGATAACGGATTAACCGGACGGTTTAAAAAGCGTCGCGAGATAAGCCGGAGCACCGAGTGCTCGTTTTAGCTTTCACTGTGTGTTCCCATTACGTAAACCGGGGTTACAAATTGCATGGGGGGAGGGAGATGGAAATTTGAAAATAGACCGAATTTCACGCGATAACGCCTCTTTCACTTGGTCGTGTTTTCGAGGTCAGCAATGCCATGGGAAGCTCGGTATTCCCAATGGAAGTGGTCGACAAGATGGTTCAAGAATAATTTTCTTTGATAATTAATCACGAGGCTCTGAATAATAGGAATCATTTGTAACTGGACTGCGGATTTTATGCATTTAAAATTAAAGCAGTGAACGAATTAAGAAGATTCAAGGACATCTGTGTATTAATTTCAGCTTGATAAGACGATTGAAAGAAGAAAGAAATTTCTATTTGGCTCCTGTGCCCTGCAATCAATGCAAACATTTCTTATTCTCCATAAAGATCCGCAGACTATTTATAATAGAAGTTCGAATTTTATTGTGACTTGATAGGAATCCATTTCATTCTCCATTTAGACCATGATCGTCTGCGTGCCTCAAGCCAAACGAAATTTAAAGGGACATTCGTTGCTAGGCCCGTACCAAGTGATCGTGTCCCTGCCCATTCGAATCATAAATTTGAAGTTGCAAAATGTGAACGAATACCTTATATCCATTGTTGTACATAAGAATATTAATCCTACATTATAAAACACTAATGCCAAGTATAAGTACTTACAAATTTTTCAGAATCTTCGGTTCCTCCGTCGGATCAACAGGACACTGCCATTTTCGCGAATATGTCTTATTAACGATGAAGCACAATCAGAGTTGGGCAAAAATTTTATTTAACTAAAAATTTCGAATAAAGTGGGTTCAAAACCCACTTGGAAAAAACCTACTTTATTCGAAATTTTTATTTAAATACAATTTTTGCCCAACTCTGAGCACAATACACCACACTTCTACACAATCACTGGACACTACACAACACACTTTCCGAAATCGTGACAGCGAACGGGAAGAAGATATTCCGACCATGGTCAAAATAATACTGCTGTTGTCACCTCGGTTTTTCCATAATGGTTAAGGGTGGGAAATGTTGCGTTTGTTAATTGGACAGGGGTGTGGCGGAAGGACCTTGGTTGAGAAGTGGGGAAACTGTTACAGAAATTCATTTTTGCATTGTTTACGGTCATCAATGACGTGTGATTTATAAGGGTAATCCGCTCGTCGCTTCGATGGGTCCGTTGCACGTGTTGTCGATCTGTCGGAGTTGAAGATTTGCATGCGTTTTTTGCTTGCTATAACGGGCTTTACAGATGACAACGGCAGAACTATTCCGATCGAGGTCGGAGTAACTTCTTCCCGTTTGCTGTCACGATATCGGAAAGTGTGTTGTGCAGTGTTCAGCGATTGTGTAGAAACGTGGTGTTTTGTTTCTCATTGTTAATAGGACGTATTCGCGCAAATGGCAGTGTCCTGTTGATTCGTTGGAGAAACAGAAGATTCTGAAAAGTTTATAAGCACCTATACTTGACATTAGTGTTTTATAATGTAAGATTAATATTCTTATTCACATTTCGCAACTTCAAATTTATGATTCGAATGGACAGGGAGACGATCACTTTTTTGTGATCGACCCTTTAAATTTCGTTCGGCTTGAAGCACGCCCACGATTATATTCGGTCTCATCGACACAGTCGGGTGGACTGTAATATGTAGTAGGCTTTCGTCTATACGTATAATTCTACACAATCAAATTTTGCAAGAACTTTAACAGACATGTGGCTCCTTTCAAATTTGTTCTTTTCTCGATGAGTAGAAGGCATTGATGTAAAAACAAACTTCAACGACAATTGTCTTTGGTATAAACAATTTTGCGGCAAGTTTCTCTTACAAATGTCCATCGATCCAGAGGTGTAGATTCACCCCAGAACGGATGACCATTACTTGGTCATTTAACTCGGTGAATTTTCAATTAAGAACACTCACAACGAAGTAATCAAAGACAAATAAAATATACTTTACACCACCACGGATACTATGGACAATGAAAATGAAGGAATTAAAAAAAAAGTTTCTGAAATTGAATGGCGAGTTCGAATTAACTCGTCATCGTCAGTGAAAGAATTCACGACACGTTTCTGCAGTAGCTGAATTCTATCATTTTGTAGAACCGATTTGAGAGACAGTGAGTGGTCTCGCCACAGAGGATCCACTGTTAAGGAGATAAACAATAGACGGCAGTCGTGGAGGTGCTGTCATAACAGGAAGCATAGCTGAACGAGTGACGCACCGAAAGTTGCTCGCAGGCATTAGCACGGCGTTAAGGAATTAATGCTGCCCAGCGAGCACAACGCGAAACAAAAAGGAAAGTAGCTGAAAGCGTGAACTCAATTGGATAACGGGTGGATACAAGAGTCTTACGTGAAGCACGCCGACGCGCGTGTGGTGCAACGTGTTACTCGACTCGTACCTGAGACTACTGGCAGACTATTTTAGCTCTCGAGGAAACAGGTCGAACCCCATTCGATCGAAACCGCCGATTCCAGAAGATTCGAACACCTCCGCGGTATCCGCGAAAAAGTTCTACCTTTCGGGAAAGTAAATTCACGAACAATGAAACTGTTTTATATTCTGTTCCTTCAGAGACAAAATTACTAACAAATTTTTAAAATGCTAAGAAATTGTCAATATGTTTAACCAATAAAAATTTCAGAATTGACTAGAAAAGAATTTCTACATCAATTACAAGATTAAATTCAAATTAATTATATTCTTATAATCTTTTCAAAGTTTCCATTCTTACCCATTCATTTCCGTCACAAATGCATAAAGTCCGCAATCCACCGATCATCTACAATGTAGGATTCTGCATTCAAGGCTGTGGAATCCTACGCCTTCAATTAAGATAAAAATAAACAGCAGTTGTCAATACAACGACCTAACTAACTTCTCTGCTTGTTCATTTGCGATTGCAGCGCATTTAAATCACCACGAGGCAAATGGTTTACGCGTCGCGTAACGACCAATCTAGACCGCCTTTTATCGACCATTTTGCGTGCTGTGTTAATTCACGGTTCATTCAGTGGGTCGTTCGTTCATTTGTCACTATGCTGTACGACAAGTTTAGGAGCGAAAGATAAGAGCGGTTGCTTTCGATGCTTCTTTACGTACGATTTATTCCTCGTTACGTTTCGCAACAGCTGTGTGTGTGTAAGATATTTGAATATCTTCATTGAAAGCCTGATAAGAATCGCAGTGCGGAATATATACAAGCGTAATTTGAATTTATGCGACTGGAGCTAACCGACGGGAAAAATTAACCCACTTTGGACTGTTTACACTGTGCAGAATTCGCATGCGATTGAGATCGAATCACAGTCAATTCATCTTTGTTAATTTTGTAGTAAATCAGAGGGACGTCTATTTGTCTGCCGTGTGCATTTAGTATTTTATTATTTCAAGAATTGAGAGCCAAGATTTTTGTGTGGAGAATGATGATTGACCTGGTGGCCAGTAGGAAGCAAATCGGAGTCCTTCTTCCGATTCGCGTGCGGGTTTCGCGAACTTGGTGTTCCTGGGCCGGCCACCGTGTTACAATTACACGCTCGATGCATGGTGGCACGCAAACTTTTTCTCGGGCAGCATTGAACGAAATCGCGCCCGATCTACGATCTACGCCGTGGCGCGACCAGAAAATCTCGCTTCGGGAAACGATATTACGACGTAACGGTAGCGTAACGACACCTGTTACACCCCACGGATCGTTCTTTTTCTTACGTCACGAAAAACTGATCGCCTGTCATGCGGAACGAGCAAAACCTAATCGTGCTCGTTGGTGTCCCTGTGCAACTGAACGGTCCGAAATGAATGATATAATCGTAACGTAGGATTTCCGGAAAAACAGGGAACCGCAAATGTCACATTAACACAGTGATCAGAATCTGCATCTTCAACATCAACCTGAAGGCCTCGCTAAAATTCTCGACCGTTCTACCTTGCTGTTCTTATCATCTTCTCAACGAGCCTAACTAATCTAATCAATCAAAATAAAGAAAGTTCACACACCCACCTCGTTCGAATTCCATATCGAGCAAAAAGCCCGTGTGAAAGAGCCGAGTGTCACGAAAGTGAAAGCTCTCGCCATCGTTTCACTATCATTTTTCACGAGTCTCACGAACGAAGGCCCGTCGATGTATCCGAAATAATAATTAACGAACCGAAGGCGACGCGCAATGGTCGATCTCGAAGAACTCGATATGTTTATTCAACTTTTGAACTCTAAGAAACAAAATGAAATTGTTCACGAAAGTTGGTCAGAATTTATACTTCAATTCTTTTCGGCAACATTGCATTTTTGTTTCGTTAATCGATGTACTTTCTTGTCTTCTTAAAAAAAGGTACATATTAATTAAGTCGTTAATTTCGTTCGAAAAAATCGCATTTTCAAGAAATGGTCCCAAAATCCTCGGGACCACGGCCCCAGCGATTCCCTCTCGTCGCTGTCGAACGGAAGAAAAGAAAGGCCCCGGGGGATCGGTTTCGTTGGTCGGAATACGTATCGCAGTTAGGTCGACTTCCTCCTTTCGAGCCGGGGGGAACTGGCGGTGCACTGGTCGGCCACCGGTTGGAAATGGCTCCACCTTTCGGAACGGGCGTCCTTGAGGGGCCCGGTGCACTGGGAAAGGTGATGAAAACCGGCCAGTCACGTGTACCATGCCGGCGCGAGCGGCTGTTCGCCAGCTTCGGCCTGCTATGACACGTTCTGCCGGTTTTCTAACGAACAGAGCCGGGTCGGAGAGCTTCGAGTGTCTGCGAACTGGGACGATCCTCTCAGACCATCCGTCTGGTCTCAGGAGGCACGCGACCGGTATCCTGAACGCCTCTCCGCCAAACCGGAAGCCACCGATGCGATTCAAATCGCCTGGACGTGTCTAGATCGTGTCTACAACACTGCACTGCTGTTCGATCGACGATCTACAACGGGAGATCCGGACCGGATATATCTCAGAGAAAGTGGCGAACACGTGGGCAAGCTCGTGGTTTCGATTAAACGCTATCAGTCGGAGGAATGATCCGAGCAGACGTTGTAGCGATTAGACCGTCGATGTTCCTATCTCTAGCTGAAGGAATTTCTCAATTCCGGCACGTCGTTTCGCGTTGATTAGCCTCGTGGAAACGAGATCGCGTCAAAAAGAAGACAGACGTGCGCCGAGTGATCTATATAACTTGCTGTTACTTGGTTCCTTTGGTTAAAGCTGATTTTTCGTTTGGAGAGGGAAGAACGTTCTCGTGGAAGAGATTACTGTTATTCGAAGCACGGTGGAGTACAGTGGAGAACGATTGTTGTCGAGACTCGTGGGTGGCTCCGGAAACTGGGAGAAAGGTACTCTTTCAGAGCCGAGTGCTCTGTTATCAAGGTGTCTCTGGTAGGGTACGCACGGATTCTTCTGGTGCCGGCTGGTTTTCCTAGTCAGAATGGTTTCCATGGACGGGAATAGTTGAAAACGTGATTTCGAGAGAAATAGCTTGGAGTTTGGAACGGAAACATTTAGGCTGTTGTGTGCAGTGTAGTGAGTGGTTCACGCTGTGGTCGGATTGAGGTTGTTGGCAGAAATTTGGCTTCGAGGGTTTGAAGATTGACGTGACTGTTGATTTGCTGAGAAGAAACGACTGTCAATGGTAAGAATTGACACTCTCTGTTTGTTTAGATGATTCTTGTACCGATGGTGAATTTGTATATTTCGATTCCAAATGTAGTCGAATTTTTAGTGTACACATTGAAGTAATTGTCAGTAATTAATATCCCTGCTTCATCTAGAAATTGCACCTTCCTAATTGCAATTGAATTACTGTGAATAAATTGAACGTACGTCGCTAGAACTTGAACTTGAAGAACTCGAAACGTTTCATGAAAGTTGATTGAATTAGCGAATAAATAACAGCAATCAGTGGTATGAATTAATGCTTCTCTCTCGATCGCGCGATTTCACCTTCAATGATAGATAGCAAGTATTAATTCCGAATGCAGTTAAGCTTATTAGGGTCGAATTGAAGTAATTCATCGTAAGAACTCGATACTTTCTAGGAGAAAGCATTTGATTGAATTTTCACATAAGGAATAACGATCGGTGGTGAGAATGAATGCAGCATGTTCGATCACGCGATTCCAACTTCTTGATTGAGCAAGTTACATTTATCATGATCAAATGGGAATCAATTGTCGACGTCCAAGATTAAAGAGCTTGAAGAACCTCAAATTCTTCGTGGCAGTTGCTTGAATCAGTGAATAAAAATGTGATTGATTCATTAAGTTCACACATTGAATGTAGTTAAATTTAGAACTTGAAGAACTAGAAACTTTTCATGAAAGTTTTACAAATTACTGCTAGTTGAACAATCAATCGGTGATAAGTAGACCGCGGATCTTGATACAAACTGGAATAAAATAAAAATGTATGTTCTTTCTTAATAAGTTCAATGGTTGGCACATCTAGAACTCGAAGAAACAATGAATGGTAAGGATTAGGTACCAGTTAGTTCCGTACACGAGCCAACAAGCAATTGTTGAATATGAAAGACCGCGTTGTTGGTTGCATCCGCAAGACAATCGACTGCAGGCGACTGCATAAACGCGAGCTTCGGGTTTGTTCCTCGGTTGCAAGTCATTACTTCGCGACTCGGCTGGTACTCCAGTGACCCGTGAATGTTTGTCGACCGTTCACCGACTGTTCACGAGGGAAAGGCGTGGCCCCCTCCGGACTCACATTCCCGTATTATTGCGATCCGAGTCAATGGAATTGGCGAATTCGCGAAATTCGTGGACTAAATCGACGCCGTTCGAAAACCATTTCAAGAACCGTTTCTCAACGACTCTCCGTTCTAACGCTCTTTTACTTGTTCTTTTACTGCGTCATTATTCATTGCATGTACAGGACAAGTTAATAGAAATACTGTCCCAGTAACCGTCTTTTATCCGCTATTGCAAAAAGAGCGTAGCTTCATGCAAAATAACTTTTTACGTCGATCACACTGCAAACTGGAATTCAATCATCAATATGTATTTGCTTTATTGATAGGTCTGAGCGGTTTAAAATGATGCAACAAGATTTCTATGTTCCTCTCATGATCTTGCTGTCTTGTAAAGCAGTTGTTTATTTTTCCCATAAATTGTCTTCCTCGATTGGCTCGAGAGGTAGCAAATTATGTACATTTTGTACTCAATCTATTCATTTTTGACATAATTGCACGATTGAAATGCACACTTTCTATTACAATTAAAATCAAGTCACATTAAATGAAATTAAACCTCAAAAAGACAATCCAGCCTAGATTTTGAGAAACGTTAGACAAAAGACACACTTTGCAGTGGATCTACATAAGATTCGAGACAGAGATGTCTTTCACTAGGGAAAGCAAAGTAGTTACTCGAAGCGGAAACATCTCCGCCTATCAGCATCTCTCTGCTGCCATCTAATCCTGAAGTATGAATAGCATAATTGACCGACATTATCAAAATTACCTGCGTGGCGCGCTGACCGTGAACGCAATTCCGATGATTGTGCTCACGAACCGTTCCCAGTACACATTAACAAGCACACCCTCGTAGAATCATCGTTTCGCATTATTCTAAGAAAACGACACACTCGAAACCACCGATCAGCAATTAGTTCACCAGTCAAACTTCCCCGAACTCTGTTCCAGATGACGCGCAAAGGGGTTCCAGTGCTTTTGGTAGCGGGCTTGCTAGCAAGCTGTCTGCCGATGATGGTGTCGTC
The DNA here is from genome assembly GCA_933228785.1 of Lasioglossum pauxillum. Taxonomy (NCBI): domain Eukaryota; kingdom Metazoa; phylum Arthropoda; class Insecta; order Hymenoptera; family Halictidae; genus Lasioglossum; species Lasioglossum pauxillum. The sequence goes on along the minus strand of OW121705.1, from coordinate 33,804,735 downwards.
GACACAGCCCAGAGAAAGACGACACGTGGAGGGTTCTAGTCATCGTCCGGACAGAGTGTACGGCTCCATAAACCGCGGTTTCAAGTCGTCGACTAGAAGAGACAACGAGATAACCACGGAACCCGGAAGGAAAGTGTCGCACCATCTGATCGGAGGACACCTGCGAGTGGATTCCAAGCAGGAGAAAGACGACCAGGGTCTGTGGGACGATGGAATTCTGTTGTCCTCGGCGGGGAACGGCAAAGAGGCGAAGCCTAACCGCAAGGACGACGATGACGACAAGAAAACACTCTCGCAGCAAGTCAAAGAGGGAAAGTACGGTCTGATACAAAACGAGATCTACGGGAACCGGCCGAAGAGGCCGGGGATCATCAGCTACCTCGGGAATCCAGAGGTTCCCAAGGACAACATAGAAAATCTAGGAGGTCTGGATGAGGACGAGATCTGGTTAGCTGAGAATCACGTGCTGGTGTTGAGGGGCGGGAAATTTCCTGGGCATGAGACCACGCCCAGCAACGGGGAAGGGGAGACATGGCCACCAATCGACAACTATAAGGCGCCGAGGAGGCAGGTCAAGATTCCGCCAAGGCCAAAGGTACCGCCACCGTTTCCGGTTCAGCTCGCAGACGGTGGACCCATTCAGATCATCGGGCCCAACGGGACTAAAGAGATCGGGAACGGGACGGACTTCAGGAAGGACCCGCTATTCACCAAGGGATTCCTCTCGGAGGATGGTCCGCTCTTTGCTATCATCTCCAATGGGACTATCGTGATGCCCAATGCGAATGAAACTTCCGGAGAAAACAATAAAGGGATGAAGCCTGAATCTTTGCCAGGTCTGCCACCGTTTTATCACGCGATTCCACCTGGCGCTGTCTTCGTGCCTCCTCCTAGCAACCAGTCTGATTACGATGAAGAGGATCAGTCGATTTATTATCCTCCGCCATATAGCTTCCAGTATCAGCAGGATAACACCACTGCTGTGCCTCCAGGACCTCTGGTACCTGGCATTATACTTCCACCACCGCCAGATTTCTTCTCTGCTCTCGACGACAAGAAGACTACCACGAAGAAGTACACCAGGCGTCCTGGTACCACTCCTTTGCCAAGGCAGAGACCCACATATCTGCCTCCCAGAAAGCTTAGCACCAAGTACAAGAGTACGACTAGCGTACCTGTCGTGAAGACGAGGACGTCCGTGACGGTGTCTACTAGTGCAAAGACTTACAGAACTACTATCAAGAACGCAACTACTTCGGTACCTAGTAGAGTTCCTACTGTGTCTTTCGTGGAGGTCACGACGCCCACGCCGGATAAGCCTACGACTCTGGATAACCCTGACTTCTATAGCATTGGGCCTATATTGGAGAACCAGGTGAGCCAAGAGCCTGTGCCTAGGAAAGAGGCCTGGTCTGGCATAGTGACGAGCAAGACGCTGCCCCTGTTGTCTTATTATACCTCGACGCAGTCCACTTTGGAGAAGCCGATTGAAGTGACACCGGCCTCTATAAAGACCATAGTTACTACCAGCAATCCCGAAAGATCCTCCAATCAGGCGTCTTACTATTTCTATGAGGAATCGAATGAACCTACTGCTACTACTCCAGATCCAGCGGTGTACTTCAAGACTACTACAGAAACTCCTTTCTATGAGGACGTGGTGACCCAACCTCGTCCTGTAGAGAAGAAGAAGCAGTTCTACAGCGTGGAGACTATCCCTTCGCAGGAGACTTCAAAGGACTACAGTGTTAAGTATATTGATTCCGTGGTGAAGAACTCGGAGCCCATTCGCTACAGCGATCCTGTGACAAGGACGTCGTCTAGCAGGTCCCAGAGTCAACGTATGCTACCTGATCGAGCGTTGTATTATCAGGGAATATCCTCCAGACCTGTGCAGCCGTATTACCCGACACCAAGGTCGCAGACGTATTATAAACAAGACAAGCCTAAGCCAATCTATCAGTACAGCTTCGAAGCTGCCGACTACTCGAAACGTGGCAATCAGAGACAGTTTGAACAGCAACAGCAGACTGTGCCTTACAATGATTATAGAAACGTGAAGATCTTCAATGGACCTAGATACGATTACCCACAGAGTGAGCCGACTAAACAACTGAGACCACAGAGTCTCCCATTCAAGAATCAGTCGCCGATCTATCCTTCAACCACAGCCAACTCTGTGATCAACACCACACCTAATCCTCATCTAGCTTACTACACTCAACAAGACGAGAAGTTACTAGACGATGTCACTAAAGAGTACTTCACCATCTTCGGAAAGAAGATCCCCCACAAAGGTATACCCAGCACAACACCAATCTACTCGAAGACAACAGAAAGACCTTATAACAGGTACATCGAGAACGACTATAACACTCCCGAGCCACCAGTGTTCAAGACACCAAACGTAAAAGTGCACTATGGGGACCAATCCCAGAGACCTTACTCTCTCAAGGACGATATCCTGGTGAACTACCGACAGCCTCTGCCTCCAATCAACCCGGATAGCGAATTCATCGCCGTGGTGGATCCGCAGCAGTCTAATTACAGGGTACCTAGCAGAGAGAGTCCCGCATTGGCTCCCATCAGAGCCTATCCTCCGCAGCAATTGGTGAACCAAGGTAATAGTCCATCGACCAACTATGTCCCCGTGGTGGAGTCTGCGGAGGAGATCGACGAGTCGTACCATCAGCATCAGCTGCCTATTTCTCTGGAGGACGACATTAAAGTGAACTACAGGGACCCTAGGCCCACCATAAACCCCGACGCAGAGTTCATCAACCCCATATCCGTGCCTGACAGCCAATCTGACAAGCCGAAGGCATACTTCGCGTACAGACTGCCAGGTGATGGCGGTCACTTTTACTTCCTGACGCCGCAGGCCGTCACGCAGAGGCCGGAAAGGAACGCGGGACACCTCTACTCGAAGTCGAGGGACGCGAGGCTGCTGAGACGTCGACGGCGACCCGGCAACGTCTGATCATTCTTTGCCATAGGCATGGGCACCGGTCGCCTCCGGGGCAACGGGAGCGGCTAAGCCACGCCCACCCGAGGCGGTCTAGAACGACCGAGTGAGCGAGCAAGATTGATCTTCCCGTTTTAAAAGTGCTCCCTTCTCAAAGTCACTTGCCCCTGAGGGCAATCCGGAGCATTGCCGAGTGCCCATGTCGTCCGAGAGAGCCCAGTACGAGCTTGAACTGTTTTAGTTGTGTATCGCAGCGATTCGTGTGACGTAGCAAATGGCTGGCGAATACAGTGTTCTAATATTAAGTTCTCGTCGTTTCCCCCCTAATGGAGTGCAGTATGTATTCTGTCCCCGTAAGGTCGCGAATTTGCTTGATGAAGCGTTTCTGTCGTGGAGCTGTATGAACGTGTTAACCAATGAGAATGTTGGCAAAGTAATTTTCTTTTATTACAAATGTCGCGCGACGTTATAGAGGAATTGTTGTATCTCTATGTCGATGAGCAAGTGGGTACTGTGCGTGTCTATCTTGCCATAGAGCAAAGATGTATTGAACTGTTTTCGCGAGTCGCGAGACGTTACGGAGGGAATGCTGTACTTCGAACGCCCAGCGTGGAGATTGTAGAACTTTTTCGAGATTCTTTTTTTTATACGAGATTGCTTACTGATATTTTTGCAACCTGTCCGGATACTCTGTTCGAGAGCAGAGTTTGTATTGGGCTTGACGAACGAGGAACACCGTGGACACGTGTCCACGGCCGTACCGTTAGGATATTTATTACACGTGTAAATATATATGTAACGACTAGGGTAGATGATTATCAACGCCTTACTTACGGTATAAATGCTTAATTTATATGTTACCCTGACCCCCCGTCTCTCTTTCTCACCCGCTCCCATTTTCATTGTATATCGATAGAGACGCGAGATACTCGATTCGCGTGCGACGATTAGGTGTGTTTGTGCGCGGTTATGAGCGATACTCCGTCGCGTACTCGCGCATTGTCTGTGATTAATGATCGAGGTGAACATGTACGTGTATATAGTAAATGATTAACGATAAGCTGAGATCGTGGTTGCGTTTTTCGTACGCCCCTTGCTGGGCGCGGAGCATGATCGAACAAAAACTGTTCTTAACGCTTTACCTGCCGGATATTGTCTAATAGTCTTCTAACAATCGACAGCTAATCTTGTACATTTTTAATGATGTCTTGCTAACTATTATAAGATCATTTACTGAGAAGTTGCGTCGAGCAACACGGTCTGATGAAAATTTGATTTAGGTCTATTATCGACAGGAACTATTATATTTCTCTCTTTGACAAAAGCTTTTGCTTGAGTTTATTATTCAAAAGGACTATCATTGTTCTTTTTAACGTAGTACGGTAATCGAGAAATGTATTAATAAGCTTTCGGCTGTTCAATATTAATAAAAATGATTGAATAAAAAAGCTATGAGCTTTATGAAATCACACATTTAATATCCACCAACCTAATAATACAATTTTGAAGTTGAATTGAATAGGGATTATTAACCTAATCATTTAATTCTTAGTTTCTTTTTTAATCTTAAAAAAGATTTTTAATCACCCTTTTCCTGTACTATGCACTATAGTGATTGAAAATCTGATTAATAGACTTCTGGTAGGTAAAGTGTTAAGTGTAGGAACTTTCGTGAGGAAACTGACCCTTTCGTCTCGGAGAACTTGAACGACGAACAGCGTGGGTGGATTAAAATTGACATAAATTGGCCGGTCAAGGTCGGCGAGGGAGTATCATCGTCATGCGATTTGACCACGCTAATGAAAAGCAATTAAATAAGTCCTGAAGGGTCGCACGATGCAAGAGAAACATCTTTAATCAATTTCTGTATCTCAGAATTGAATTTTCTAAACTCTGATGTTCAAATGAATAATCTGATAAATTTATATTGCTCTGAGCACTATGAGTTAAACTAATTGTTTTAAGATTGTCAAAAATGGTCGCGAAAGGGTCAAAATTGCATTCCCACAGATATTACATCGAACTTCAAGTATTTTAGTGTAAATATACTGAAAAGTAGGAAACTGTACGGCCACATTGAACGTACGAGATTGTTATTTAATAAACGGTATTGTTACTATACGATTAAACCAGTTCCCCAGAAACTGCGTTCGTTTACGTACTAATATGACTTCCAATGTAATGGCAAACAATCCTCGAATGGTCAATTATTTAAACTTAAAAATAAACTGTACTGTCAAAATATTCTTTCGCGAACACCTTCTCTGCGAATTTTGAGATCAGCCAAACCTCAAAACATTCAAAAATGTTTACCATGATATTTGCTTACACGAGGTTGATTAAGAGTATCAACAGCGAGATTTTTAATTCGCGATAAAATTCACTGAACATCGCCGAAACAATTAATTATCTGATAATTAAACTGTTTCTACAGCATCGAGTGCAACGCGTTGGCAATCAATTATCTTTCTGAATCGAAGGACACCTTCTTTTCCTGGAGACACAAGTTGTGTCGAGCACTCGGCAGAAGGTCAAGGTAAGGTTCTCGAGATTTCGTAAAAAAATTAGGGAAGCGTTAGTGCAATTGAAGCCTTGTCGTCGCGACTTCCGCCTGATAATTACAAAATGACGAAAAAACATATTGCATACTTGTACTACATCCGTGGCAAAAAATATTGGATCAAACATTATACAAAAGTCATACACAAAAAATACATCAATAAATCAATAATCTTAAGATCCTTTATACGTATTGTTAACTTCTACATCATGTTTGACTAGTGTATGTGAAATTATCAGTTTCTCATTAGCAGCAGACGCTGAAGAAATTCTGTCGGCAATTACATGTAACACGATTTTGATCGAATATGTTCCGCGGGGAGTAGTACATAAATAAACTGATTTACAGCCGTGGCGACCAGATAAAAGTAAAACGATATGCATGGAATGCAGACTTACCGGTGTCGATCTCTTGCGCCTGCGTCGGATCGGGCAAAGGATGATCGTGTAGCCGCAAGTAAACCTCCACCGCGCATTTCGCTGCCTTGAAGTAAAACGGATGGGCCCGCAGCACATCCTCTAGCCTAAGGAGGCCGACATAGGATCGCAGGGTCATTTTTCTCATGCAATACGTGTGGAAGTCGAACTGATCTTCTATGATCTCGGAGAAGTGCTGAAAACCAACAGAAGCCATAAGAGACTATTCACTCTGGTAAAACACAGCCTCTGACCCACCCAATGAAAAACCCAATGACTGAGCCCTTCACTCTGTAACAGTGAATCAGGCTAGCAACGAAAATTTGAAGTAAATTGTACAGCAAGGGATTAACGCGTTCAACTAATGGTTGTTCATCTATCAACTCACCCTATCAACCTCGTGGCACTTTTTCAGAGCCTCCCCATATTTCCCGAGGCGTTTATAAGCCATAGCCGCTTCCGTCTGTATCCACATGCACTGCATCTCGTTCAGATTTTCCATGGCTAGGACACCTTCCCTGGTGAACTTGCCACAAGTCTCCTCCGCCTCTTTGATGAGATTCGCGCGTAACATGTACTTGGCACATTTCGAATTAATATAACGATCTGCGGTGTCTAAGCCCTGTGCTTCGTCTAACCATTTGTAAGCTTCTTGAACATTGCCGGCATGCTGCGAAATCAGAAACGTCTGCGTTAATAAGTGCCACTTAACAGAGATTATTTTTGGATCAATAGTTTTTAACACTAGGTTCGCGGGACGCGTTCTAATAGTTGTAATTTACAGTATTATTCTTTAGGTATATATTAGTTTTAAACATGGTTAAAAATTTGGGTAGACACATAAAAATAGTCACTGTTTGTGCATGAAAATCTCTGTCCGTTAATAAAGACTGACCTTAAAAATGCGACCTTTGGTAACAAAAAGTTCTATAAGTGTAGGAGTATGTTGTATGGCAGCATTGATCTCGTTCAGTGCTTTCTCTGTGAGTCCGAGATGATCGTAATGTTGTGCTAAATAGTAATATGTCCAGAGCAACGCCGAGGCTGGCTCTCGCGGATTATCTTTCTCCTGATCGCTGAAATGCTCGTGAGCCTTCAACGCTTCCTTGTATTGCAGTACCAAGGACTGTATAATATCGACTTTCTGCTGATCGGTGTACAAGGAACGTAGATTTACAAACAGAGGCGGCACGCCTTTATGAAGACCTACGGTATGAATACGATAGAAGTAAATTGTTATGGACATTGCACCCTTGTGTACATTGGCGCCTTATATAAATATCACGAGTATCAATACCTCTGCGTAAGTACTGATCGACTAATATTTTGAATTCATCCCCCGAGGCGTAGGATAATTGTAAACGGCGGGGTGCCAGGGCTCGAGGACATAATGCTTCGTATATTTCGAGCATGCCCAATGTGTCTTCCGGTGTAGTGTGTCGTTCAGCCTCTGCTAGCTTAGTGTAATACGTCGTGTTCTCGGGATTTATTTTTAAAAGTTCCTCGTAAATCTCAGCCGCCTCCGCATATTGTTTCAATTGTAATCTTAATTTACCTGAGAACAAAAATATTGTTTAGTACCATAAGAAGGTAGTTCGAACAAGGAGTCGCAAAGATCAGACTCACCGTATGTTTCCTTCACAGTAATTTTATCACAAATTTGGTCACTGTATTTATCAAGATGTTTCAGTGCCTGTTCGCACTCTCCTGACTCTTGAATGACCATGTTTTGGTATAACAACAATTCACTGTGTTCGTAGTCATAACAAATCTGCACATTTGATGAATATCCCTATTATACACTATCATAAATAACATGTATATACCTTTGACTTATAGTCTTAATTTAGTTAAATTTTCGAAAACGACATGCTGTACAGTTGAATTAATCTCTCTAAGCGTGCGGAACAGACTGTTTCATGTTGAAATACATACCATCGGGAAATTTCGAAAAGTGTCTAAAATCTTTAAAGCCGTTTCATAGTCCTTTAACAGGTGATACGAAATGGCAAAACCAATCCATGACGCACGTTGCGTGGGACGTAACATAAGTAACTGATTTCTTGTGTCCTGAAATGAACGTTGTCCGTTGAATTTTAACGAGCATCGCTGACATGCAACGTGTTACCAGGATCACTAGATACATGAAAATAAAATAAGAAGAAAAACGCTGTGCTAAGTATTTACTCTATAGCCCTCCAGATCCCTCATTTGAATTTGAAGCAGCGACAAATCCCTGAGGATCTGTATGTTATCCTTGTCCCATTTGAGCGCATTTCTGTAACACTTAATGGCCTCGTCATATTTCTTGTCCGAGCGCTGCAGCAGCCCGTAAACGTGCCAACAAACGTGCGACTGCAAATCGTTCCTAAGACCGCGGCGTACATGATCGTATGCTTCTTCCTTGCGACCTAAGCAGTTCAGAGTGAGACCTTTCATTGCCAAGGTCTCTCCATGTTCGTTAAATTTGGGGTTCGACAGGATTTGCTTAGCAAACTTTAACCCATTCTTATACTGTTTGTGTTCGTAACACCTCTGCAAGAAACACAATTACGTTTCTCAGGAGCATGAAATAGTTTTCGTGGATTAAGTGCTGTGTGGCCATGCGAATTGGCACGGTCGAGCGTCGGGTCCGACGTGCGTCGTTTCGCAATTGAATTCGCGGCGACCGCGGTTATCGTGGAATTCACGGTTGCCAGTGAGTTTTTCCCAGTTTTTCCCGAAGAGTGCTTCATCATTAGAGCATGATGAATACTCCTATTAGCCGGAGAGTGGGGTCCAAAACAGAGTATTTTGATTGCACGTTACTCACCAGAATTCGCTTAAACAAGGCATTTTCTTTGGGTGGCAAGGGATTGCTGGAGGGCATTTTTGTATAAATACAAAAATAGAGGGCCTTTTCCACCCGGTAAACTTAATTTTCACCACAAAACCTCGTGGCCACAAACGAAGAACTCAATCCTCGATCACGTGATCATCTGCGACAATGCTGTTCCGCCGGAAGTTCTAAATTCACGGTGCCCGCAAACTTTGATATACGTTCTCGGCGTTTCGCGAATTTATTCAACACGGCGAATAACTTATTCGCGATCACGACAGTTTATATTGCGCTCTCTACGACGCGTTCGGTGATTTTACCTTTTTCGGATATGCACGAAGCACGCGTTTACAAGGAATGATAGCTAACGAAACAAAAGGGCGGTTTCTATGGAACGGCGAGGAGACTGCGCGAAGAAATAACTATATATGGAAACACTGATATTGAATTTATGATAATTATTAAAATTGTCCTTCAAATTCGATTTTTATAGATATTACAATTCGATATTCAACGTTTAAATTATGCGATTGAGGCTAAAAGATCACAAACTATAGAAATAATGAGAGTGCTCGCGGTCAGGGTTTTATCCCGTCGAGTTTGGTGATTTGTTACTAGGAAGTATAGGTACATTCTGCGTAACCACATGGATCTCCGGTTTACAAGTTTAAAAATGAATGCGATTGTTATTTAAAAATGTGTAATACAACAGTGTAAATAATTCGTAAAGTGCACTGGTTAAATAATTGAGAATATCTGTCTCAATGTTACAGGGATAAGATTCTTATTCGTTCTTACACGTTCGTAAGAGGTTATACGTAAACAATCTGTGATGCGTTTAATAAATCGTTTTATGTATAAAATTGATTTTAGATATCGTTTGTAAATGCAGTGAATTATTTAGATTCGAATTGTACATAATTTTTGTGCCAACATGTCGACAATGTGCAAGAAACTGTGTTCTTCCATTTTACTTGAACACTTTGGACCAATTGTTCAAACTGTAGGCGATGATTTAATGAAATATGGTACGAAACCGATCATTTTAATTCGTCACACAACTCATCTTGCTGTAGCGAAGGTAAAAATATAGAAGTCATAACCTATTTTACGAAAAAATACTCATAGTCATAATAGATGTCCATCTGATTGTTATTGTGGTTTATGCTACATATAAACACGGAGAAAACTGCTATCTATTACTATGAGATTATTTTAGGTGTCAATAAAATTGTTGCTCAATAATAATCTTTATAACAGCGTGTTGTAATCATACGCAATACTCTTTTCAGATAAAGGAAGCGTTATGTGTTTTAATCAAACACGATATAGTTATACCTCGACAAAATGAAAGAGGAATGGAGTATTCGTTAAGCTATGAAAGGATCATAATGATCCTTAGGTACTCAAGGTAATAGCGTCACTACGTTTACATTGAAACTATACCTTGCAAAATAATGCTTTTACACATTGACTATTTTACTTTCAATAGGTATATGTTTTTTGTAAAAACAGTGTGTGAGGATCAGGCAGAAATGATGTTAGAAGAAGTATTAAAAGCTGGCTATATTACTGCTTCTGATGTCATTGTGAAAACGTATAAGAGGATCGAACAATCACCTTGTATGTAAGCTTGACATTCTAATGAAAATATCAGTATGAATAAATATATGAAGCTTCTTTATTAAATATACTTGTGTAACAATTAACTTTCAGCTGATATACGACCGTCGATTCCAGAACTAAAAGAGAAATTCGAACTACTAGTAAAAAACCAGTTTCTCGTACGCAGTTTGTACTCGGAATTAGCTGAGGAAGCAGCCGTTGAGAAACCAGATTTCAATTTACCAGATCTTAAGTTGCCTGCGATTAATAAAAAAATTAAGGGAGAGAATGCGAACGCTGGGGACAATAAGATTTATTGGAAAGTGAATTTCGATCGTTTCACCCAGGACCTTAGGTAAGACTAACAAGAATTTCAATAAATACAAGACATGTAAGGAACTTGCAATATAATCTATAGGGATCAAATTATTATATCAGCTATGCGCAACAGACTGGATGAGAATGCAGCAGAGTTGATGAGGCAACTACTTTTCCTTATGTACTTGCGGACAGCTTCGTGGTCAGACACGTCCAACCCGATACCTCTTATTGAGATTAAAGAAGCGGTTAGAAAGATTAATTACCCGCTACTTACTCAGCATCTTGACCAATACTTGCATCTCATTGGTAAGGGCTGTACTTTGGATAGGGCTGTACTTATCGAAGTTTATTCACTTTTGGTGCAAATACTGTACTCAGGCTCGATACAGGATGTTACATTGTACTTGATAAGTATTTTATTTTAGAGAAAGACACCAGCCAATTTCTGACACGATTTGGTGATGCTGGAGGGGGCCAGTACTGTGTTAACATGAAGGAAGCCTTCAATCAGTTAGCATGGGCCACGTTAGAGAATATTGTGATGGAGAGATTTGGTTCAAAGGCGGCTAGAATTTTTAGGTATGTTATACTTAATAACAGGCTGCAGTTGTTTATAAAAATCTTCCAAGTTTTCATTAATTCGATCGATTACAATATGATAAAGTTAAAATTGCAATAATACAAGATTAAATGATAGAAACTGAAATGTCTAGATACTTTATGGATCTTGTTATATATAGATTTCATGTACCACAGGTTAGTCCGTGACAGGAAATACATTGAGCAAGAACAAATCCAGCAGCTAGCCATGATTCCAGCGAAAGAGGCTAAATATTTAACATACACATTGCTACAAGAGAACTACCTGCAGATGCAGGAAATTAAGAAAGCCGGTGTATCGGCTGCACCATTGAAAACGTTCTTCTTGTTCCACATTGATCTGAATCTAGTCGTTCGTATGGAGGTGGAACATTGTTACCACGCACTGTACAATACTATGCACAGACGGGAGTACGAGGTAACCAGTAATAAGCGAATGATAGATAAACAGTTACGGATGCAGACCTTAACAAGCAATCTAAAAGAGCATGGCGCCACTGAAGAACAACTGGCGGAGGTACTTATCCCGTTTCAATTATACTGTGATTAGGGGGTTGCGTGCAGCTAGGAACAATTAACGTAAAATTATGCTACACTTGTTTCATTGCGATTGTATGCTGATTAGTGTACACGCAGGAACAATGAAAGCAGAATTCCGATTGTGAATTTTCATTTTATATACAATTATATTTTATTCAGCAATTAATGAGGTGACGGTTTGATAAGAAATTGTGGATGTTCACGAGAGTATAAATGACGAGATACAGGTTCCCTGTATAATGATATACTATTCTGGAATTTTTCTAGATTGCCGAGCTAATGACACCGTCGGAGAAGCAACAATTGGAGAAGGTTCAAAGTACAATAAAGAAACTGGGCGTGACCGAGTTGCAAATCGACGATACGCTCTTTCTACTGACAATGTATTTGCGTTATCACTGAATAAATAGACACTGTAATCCGGTGGGAGAGAATTTTGATGAAAGAACAAAGGCATGAGGTTTCATTCATTTATATAGTTATTTATTTATGTATAATAATGGTTACGCTTGTAAAATACAAACAACAAAGAATACCTAACTCTCAAATTATTATAATAAATATAATCATATATCTATGTTTATAATAGTGCTGCTCTTCTATGTGATACAGTGCATTTGATGTCGCTATCTATCAGGGAAAATGATCTTGGGAGTGCACGCGCACACCGCCGAAGAAGACGTTCGCGTTTGTCGATGGTATCCGTATTATAATTACTACAATCATATATTTTGATGTATGCGGTATGAACAATGGGGAGGGCGTGTTAGTGGTGGATTAGAAAGAAACAATCGTTAGAGTTATGAATCACAGCCAGCTTAAGGTGCCTTATGGATCAGTGAAATAAGTCGAACACTGCGAAAATGCTATCAGGGGAGGGGATTCACCTAGAGAACGTATAATTCCCACAGAATGATCTGTTAATATCATAATGTCCGCGGTGTGCCGCCTGTGCCAATGCACGCAATCTACTACCAAGTATGATTTTCCCTTTGTTCCTATTATATGCTTGTTTTACGCTCGTCTTAGCACTACCGGAAACAGACTCTCATTCGAGTATGCTCGTCGATCGTGGAAATTGAAAAGCGGATAACCGTGGTACAGTGACAGTCTCACCGGTCTTAAATATACAACATTTTGATTGTACGCTATCGACACCGATTAATTAACACACGCGCTGGCTGACGGTAGTGATGAGACGACCGCGAGAATGTAATCGCATTCAAACATGCATTTTGACTGATTTTTATACTATCTCTCTCTCTCTCTCTCTCTCTCTCTCTCTCTCTCTCTCTCTCTCTCTCTCTCGCTCGGAATCGTTCATACACGCACGTATACGCGCAACACACACACACATACGCTTGATATCTCTTTCTCGATTATCCTTTTGTTCTTCCCTCATGTTCACCGTTTAATGGATAAACTATGTACACGGCACGTACATACAAGTTTCTTCTAGAAATAACGTTGTATACCTAAAACTAAGATTGAATTTCGGTAAAGCGTTACTTTTATTATACTTTTTTTTGTTCATACCATTAACAACAACGTACATGTAAATGAAGTGAATTCTTGGAATATTGAGATTGGATGTTAGTGTTCACCATTCTTTTTTTTTGCTTGTTACGTTAGATATACTATTAATATTAGTTTATGTAGTCGTTTTACAATTTACTATTCGTACAGTTCGCATTCGCGCTGGATTTGCCTTTCTCAAGAGCCGATATCGAACATGTACAGGCGAGAAGTGCGTCGAGATTATCGCCGAAAACGATTTGTCTCTACGAGAACGAAAGAATTAAAAAAAATGGGGAAATGAATCGAAGAAAAAGAAGGCATTGGAGAACGAAAGAAGGAGAGAGGGTAACTCGCGGTAGAATTTCGCGGAGAAGGGAAACGATCTTCGAACGATCGCGATCTTCAGGGGATCGCTGGATCGCGATCCGTGGAATGCAGAACTGAGATTATATTCTAAAGCAAACACCGCGCTGAGCAAATTTCGAGAGAATTGCACGAGGAAGACACGGGCCGAGTCTATGCATGCGATTTCGAATTTTTCCCGTCGAATTAGTGGTCACGGAGATATGGCACAATTGCAAACGATGCGGTTTTCGGTCGAGGAAATCAAGAGTCCAAGAAAGGATCAATTCAATAAGATTTCAGGTAAAGTAGATCCATAATTTTTTTAAACACTTTACCTACTGGCAGGACAAAATAACATTTTATTTAATCTTAAACAATAATGCTAGGTATTTTGCCCAACATGTCCTCTAATATTAATAACAGAAATGTTTATTCAATGATTGGTCAAAAAATTAAAAATTCTACAGTGACTAAGATGTCTTCTTATTTTTCGAACGAAATTGTTAATTTTTTTCACTAACGACTATTGAGACCCCAGTAGATAAAGTGTTACAGTGAAGATCCTTTATTGGACTCTATACTAATTAATAAATCGTTACAGTTTCGCTGGCGAACCGAATACGACTGGATCACGAATCGAACAGGTTACGAAGAGGAAGGAAAAAGTTGCTGATGGAATATTCAAGAGGATGCAGTAGTTTCCGGTGTAGGTATGTGTTTCTGGTTTCCAAGGAGTCGATTTCGAACACAATGTGAGCGTATAGAAAGTGTCCGATTGCGTGAACGACACGAAATGACGCGGAAATTTGAGTATTCGAGCGCGCAAACGATCAACGAACTTCGTCGTCGTCGACGTCGTCTGAACTGGCACGTACAACCTCTATTGCTATCAATAATAAGGATTAAAAAAAAAGAAATCAGAAGTCGAAGAAAGAAGAAAGAAAAGAGAGAAAAATAATCGTAAGAGTAGCGATAATAATAGTTACTAAAAAATAAAACGGATGACAGTTAATAATTAACGTTTAAAGGATAATCGATAGACGATAATAATGACCATGAAAAATAAGAAATTATGCAAATCGCAATTTGTAACATCGGTTAAACCTACGGTGTCCTCGTCTCTCGGGAGGGGGGTATAATTACATCGTATTAATGTCGCTACGCGGATACATCACAATATAGTTACACTGTACATTTAATTAGTATCGACACGTGTTTCTTTTTTTTCTCTCCTTGCATCGGGCCGTTCTGATCGACGAGCTTCACCGCCGACACAATTGTACAAATCCATGTATATACATAAAATAAATTATTATATCAACATTAAGCTATTATCGTGTCCGCCGCTAGTCGTGGTTTGAACCGAACCGGCCCGAAGACACACGCGGGCGCAGATGCATCGAGGATACTGGCTCTCTTTATAAAATTATATTAGGTACCTTGTATAGAATTGCACTGATTACAATATATATAAATAACAAAAAACGAAACGGTGAAAAAAGGAGAGACGCAAAAGTTATACCGTGTTCTCTATTCACGTCGAGCCAACTTCCGCCGCGACCCGGAACCGGATGGCCTTGCTCACTCTCACACATTCTCTCTCACTCTCTTTCTCTCTTGATTTGCACCCGGAGCCGCCACCGGCCCGCGAAAACGCTATTTGGCACATAAATATTATCACATCGAGCTCCCAATCTTTGCCGTCCGATTATACACACGCTCCCTCGATATCGCGAGACATTATGCGCGTCGTCACCGCGGTATAGTAATCGCGGTGCTCGCCCCTTGTTTCCCCTAGCACCGAGCTCACATGGCGACCATGTTCACCGAATAAGTCTCCCTCAGACTCGACGAAACGGGATTAAAACGCAACAGTTGCCCGGACGTCCGACAAAACAAAACAAAACGGCAACGTCTCGTTCGAATTTCGATCGTACCCGTTCAATAAATAACGCTGATCCCCGAAATTTCCAAGAGAAAATTCTCCTCTCGCAGTAACATTGTACTAAAAACCGACGTCGCGCGTGCCCCTATTCCCGTTCCCCTAAACCTATTCAAACGGTTAATTAATTAACCGTCCTTCAATGGCTTCTCGTTGTCTTCTGGTTCTCTTTTCTTGATTCACTCAATCAGCGAGCTCCATTGGTCGCTCAAAACCCTGATCAGCGATCATCGAACGATTTTCAGCGACCAATCGATCCCGCGTCGACCCGTTCGTTACGATTAGGGTGAATAAATTAACGACGAAAATACTATAAGTACTATCGAGTGATTTTTAGATTCCTCTCGCTCTCTGGCCCCTCCCCCGCCCTTCGTTTTGGTGCGAATACAGTGATAGCGTGACAATACGGAAAAAATACGATCTGGAGCAGGTGTAGACGAGAGTTTTTCGCTCCCGGAGTGTCATGGATCGCCCCAAGGGGCAACGAATTGATCGGAGGGCGGGGCAAAATCCCGCCCCGCCTATTATGCGCGAAGTGGGCATGGTCTTGCCGTTCACAACGGCTCCGGGACCAGTAGAACGCCCCCTGGGGCCATCCGCGAACACCCCCAGTCCAGACTTTGCCCTTGTTCACCATGGGAAACGCGCGGAAACGCCAACGATCAGCTTCTCTTTTCTCGCACACGCGCGGGCGCTCAGACATACACTCCGCACACACACGCACGCACACACACACACACTAGAAGGAATAGGAACAAGACGTTTTTTTGGCCGCGCACCGTACCCCGCACATACATGTACATACAGAAACGAATACATATACATACGTGTCACGATCTCACGATCATCGGTGTGTTTTCAGGCGGCTTCGAGACGCGATCAAGCCGAGTCCAGCGCGCTCACACGTGACACACATGGCAGTCTTACGAGAAATCAGGTATGTGTACATGTATATATATGTATATACGTATATATACGTGTGTGTGTGTATATATATATTTTTTTGTATTCATTTATTTATTCATTCATTTATTTATATTATAATCCTAGGCTCGCGCTCGGTTCAACACCCGCGAGAAGCGTGCGCGCGAAACGTGTACCCGACCACCGGGTACACACCGGGTTCGTATCTAGAAAAAAAAGTACCTATCAGACCATGTCGTTCGCGGATTCCGCCGCATTCACTCGCGGCGATTTTGATTACACAGAAGAACAGAAGCACCGCGTGCCGCCTGTTGGACCAACACTTTGCGCGACGACCCTCCCCCTTCTCGGCGGGTAGCTAGCACAGCAGGCCGCGTCGGGATCACTGTGTTTTCTCTCTCGGAGTCTTTTGATCATCTGAGCGATCATTGTCCCAAGAGATGGTGACCCGAGAATACTCTCGACGATGCTTGGAGAGCGGGTCGCGCGGGCTAGGCGACACCGGGTCCAGGAAGCAGTGCTCCGGGTCGTACGATGGCACAGAAATAAACGTTATATCACAACCTCTCGAGCGAGGCTTCGAAAACGCTCGGTCACTCTTCGAGAACGTTCCTCCCGGCGACTGGATTGCGGGTACGTTCGGGTAATCTCGTTGACTTTCTGAATTCGGAGGACCCGGCTGTTACCAGAACAACTCGTGGCCGAGTCTCGAGGCGGATGATGAGGACGATGATGCTCCGGGCGGCCATGCTGGCTGACCCGGAGCTGCGGTTCAATCCTCGTCGTGGTGCCGCGGACTGGCGTCGTACCCGCCGATCGACCCGGAGTTCTCCGGCGAGAAGTTCATCATGTCCGAAGGCGACAGGCTGTCCTGCGGGTAGTAGAAGGATGGGTGATCCGAGCTTGGACCCGCTGCCCCACCGTTCAACATTGTCGCCGGTGGAGAGACCGAGGGTCGTCCCGATGGACCCGCTCCCGTACCCGGATGATGCTGCGAGCTCATGTCCGAACCCACCGGTGAAAGGAAACCCATCTCCGGGCCGCTGTCCCGACACCAGAGCTGCCTCATTTCCTGTCGTCTCTGCCGCATCAGCGACTTGTACTCGGAGATCCGCATCTTCTTCCCGTCCACGATGCAGGTGCGTTTCGGCCGTGGCCGGTACCTGTAGTCCGGGTGCTTCTCCATGTGCAGCTTTGATAGTCGCGATTGCTCCTCGTAGTATGGCTGTTTCTCGGAATTCGACATCGCTTTCCACCGGGCACCTGTAATACGAATAGAGGATTGAGTGACAGTGTGGGAACCGGTGGAGCTTGATTGTTGATGCTGGCGATTCTGCGGTGGCCACGTCGGGTTGCACACCGGACCAGGAATCCGCTTTTTGTGGCCAGAACTCAAGTTTTTCAGATTACGCATTTGCCGCAGACGTGCGGCCTCAAACATATTTCTTTACTCTGTTTTTAATCTCTTTCACAATGTTCATAGAAGAATTAAGATTCTAGTGTTACATCAATGTATTTAAAATCGGAGCTACTTATGTTTATGTATTGGTTTATACACTACCGTCCGTACATCACCGGACACTTACTTATCTTCAACAAAATGATAATTAAAGAATACAAGCTTCCTTGGTGGGTTGATTGTGGACAGCTCTATAGAAGCCGAATTGGAAAACAATTACCTCACTTAAATTTTAAAAATTAGGAAATATAAGAGTAATAACTAAAATTTAGAAAATATAGGATATTTTGGTCAGATTTTATTTACATGTTCTCTACATTGGCTAAAAGTTAGTAAGTACCACTTTTATTTCATAATATATGTCCTTTAATAACAAAAACTCGTCTGCATCCAAATTTGAGTAAGTGTCCGGCGATTTATGGACAAATGGAGAAAAATTTTTTTCGTAAAAAAAGGAAGGTTACCTCGATTTTCTAAAATTTTGTATAAATTTTCTCAGTTACCTCGGACTATATAATTTGAGGCTAAACAATCGAAATGCTCTGAAGAAGTCAAAGAAACTTGATATTGGAATATTCTTGGGGTTGTGACTCCAAGGTAGACCCCAGTCTACCTTGTTCTTAAGAACGAAGATTGCTTTCCAATAATGGAATGTAACATCGCGACTACTTACCGAGTATTTTGGATATGTTCGAGTTATGCATATCCGGGCAAGCCTTCAATATTTTCCTCCGCTCGTCCTTGGCCCACACCATGAACGCGTTCATAGGCCGCTTGATATGTGGCTTGTTCTCGCTCTCCCTTTTCTGCTGTCTCACCATTTTCGCTAAACACAGAAAGAAGAAACGTTAGCCCATATCGTAGACGGTTCGCCGTGAGAAGGCCGGCGCTCGGGGAACAAAAGCGGTCACGTCAGCCCGACGGAGACGCGACGGATCGTCACGAGACATGCTTACCTTTTTCCGTTATGTCTTCCGGTACCTTGTAACCCGGCTCCCGCCACACTGTAATTTCAGAATATCGTGGTTCGTTAGAAATTTCGCTGAGCCGGACGAACACGTTCGTGTCGGAAGTCAGGGCCAGACTGTTTGCTTGTTGGGTGCGCCAAAATAACGAAGTTCAAATTAATGCAACCCTTGTGTCATGTTCTTCATGTACTAATCTATGTTCCTGTAGAAGTGCATTATCTTAAGTCAATTGGATGATAATTCGAGACAGAGCTTCTTTGTAGATGCTCTCGATTGAAAAATTGCCTGGTTAAAAGGTGAAGAACAAGTGAATCCTAATAATTCGAATGAGACTTTGTAATTTCAGCGCACCCTGCAACGAACGCATGCATCGACAAGTTCTAAGTAGCAAGAGAGTTCTATCCGAAACGCCTGCGGACGGTAATGGGGTGAGGAAGAAAGGGGGCCTGAAGAAATTATCGGGGAACGATCGGAACGCGGCGCGTATTAAATGGAAGATCGCTCGTTAAGAATTTATATGGAGAACTGGTTACGGCGGACGGGTGAAGAAACGCGACTCGTTCGGGTTTACAGTTAACTCGAAGGCGACTCGAACGGCCAAGCCACCGATCAGGGACAATAAGAGAAGTGAGAACGAGAAAGATAGCGAGAGAGTGAGAGAAAGAGAAAGATTGTAACAACAGGAGAAAATAATGTATTTACTGTGAGGCGTCGAGAGATAGTCTTGTCCTAGCTCGTCCTGCGGAACCTCCTCCCGGGAACCAGAATGCTTGATCGGTCGTTGAGTTTGAGGTGACGGCGGCATCGCACCTGCACTCGGTGGCAGACCATAAATTCCGTGCATCGCGAAATGCTTCTCGACAGCAGCGACCGCCGCTGCAGCCGCGGATCCACCTGGTCCAACGGACTCGTCTTTGGCCATCACCTTGCCCACTGAAATCGCAGAAACACGTCCACGGTGAAATAGGAACGCACCTGGCGACCTAGGAAGACTAGGAAGACTTTGAATAAACTGATCAATCAAAAAAGAGGGTGCCCCTCCCGGTTATCGGACACAAAACGAACTTTTTAGAAATTGATAAAAATAAGTGTCTAGTATTACATTATTTATAAAAATAAAATTGATGCCTCCCCTTCGTATATAAATCAAAAGTATTGCAATAACTTCTGTTTAAGATATAGAAAACATTAGTTAAAATCAAATTTAATCAATTAGTCAAAATTTAAGTGGGATATTTGATACCAAATAATTTTTTACTGGCTGGAACCTTTAATGAAACTCGTGAATATTGTACAGAGATGCGTAAGTTCATTTTAAAAAACTTAGAAGGTTCTTCAGAGAGACAGCAAATAAGCATAACGTAAGAGTAGCATTTTTATTAAAAGGAGCATCAATTTTAAGAGAGAAACTTTCAAAGAATGAGTCGAGCCATCGCTCGGGATTTATTATATGAAGATCTCTAAAGAGAAAGTAAACAGTAGAACGCAAACAAAGCACTTTTATTGAAAGAAACATAAAATCCATGCGAGAATGTTTATCCTTTGAAATGTGTAAAAGCTTTTAAAGAACGAGAAAATATAAACCAAGATGTATATTAAGCAATAAAGAATCTCTGCCGAGGGAAAGATGAGATTCAAAGATCTTCATAAAAACATTTAATATCATATGAAAACGTTGCATCCTTGTGAGATGTTTCGCGGGAAAGTAAGGAAGCCAAAACAATTAAAGAAGTACATTTGCAAGGTAGAAGAAATTATCAGATAAAAATGGCCTTCGCAAAATTTTCAAAGTACCGTTTTCTACTTATTCAGATGATGTTGTAGTTAAAGCAAACAATTTCGAATTTGCATAAAAATCCGCAGCCACCACTTTTTCAATCCATTTTTTCCATTACTCCTTAATCTCGCATAACAGGGCAATTTTGCCTAGCATAACCGCCACGTTACACGGGGTTTTCCAGTGTTTCAAATGGTAATTTTCCCGAGGCAGCCCTGGGAGCGGTAGCTGATCCATGGTGTGGAATACTAATGAGTACAGTGATAAAGTTCCCGGTGATGGTGTAGAAAATAAATGAATAGGTGTCTGATCAGGATTAGAATCTCGATCGATCCATTACACGGGGAGATTTGATTTTTCGCGCGCCGCATAAAATGGCTGGTCTAAAATTTCCCGGTTCGCAATGGTTCAGCAACGTTGGGGCACGATTTAACACCACTCGGGGCGATTAAACGTCACGGTTAATTAATTATCGGTCGAAATAGATAGCCCCGGCGTTAGGTTCGACTGTTTGGTCGCTAAAATATCATTCCGATCCGTAGATTACAAGCTCGCGGTGCGGTTCGAACGGAACAGGCTGCGGGCAACCGGTTGCGATCGACCGTTCGGAGAAATTGTAATAATTTTAATAATCGAGGGCCGGCGATCTCGCGGAATTCGCAATCGGCCGATTGAAAAGAACGGAATATCGGCGGCCATTGAACGAGAGAGAAGCGTCGTTGTCGTGGCCTTTTCGGGCAACAACCGCAGCGGTGCACCGCACCGGCGCCGTTTAAGTTTAAACCGTCGAAAAATCCGATCAATAGGCCATAGAATGCACACGGGACCGGATATCTGACACAAACGGTTAATTATCTTGGCGAACGCGTGCGTTTACCCGATTGTCCGCCGCGTTTTTCCCCCCTTCTTTCGCGTTACAGAGAGAAAACCTGTTCCCCCGACGTCGTGTCCGGCTCTCTTTTTGCCTGTCCGGTTATAAGAGCACAATCAACGACGCGTAACGCGATTCCAAGATAAGGATCCGGTGTCCGCGGATCGTCGAAAAAACAGGTTCGCGGAAACCCTCCTCTCTTCGCTGTCATTGTAATATCCAGCCGGACTCGCATAATCAGCCGACGTCGCACGGCGATGCGGTTTCCTTCAAAACATGGCCGAAATTCAATTTTTTAAGGAAATATGCACTAATTTCCTGTGTTCTTACATCGCATCAACTGCAATGGTTATTGCTATCAATGGAAAATGAAATGGTAAAATACTCTGCAGGTGTCACAAGACTCTTCACACTCGGAAAGGAAAGGGAGTCAAGATGAGGCAGCAGGCCCTGTTTTAATCATCCCACAGGATAGAATCAATCAGAGTACAGACTCTGCAGGTGTCTCCAGAGACCTACGCTCCCAGCAAAGCCGTAACAAAAATTCTACTCACTCGGAGAGGAGAGGGAGCTAAGATGGGGCGGCAGGCCAGCATAGGGCAACGTCGTCAAGTAATTCCTTGGCATCGGTAGCCCCGGTGGGAACAGTTTCGGCGCGGTCGCAGCGAGCGGTTGCTCCTGCTGTCCGCTGCTTCCGGCTCCGGTCGAATGCGAGTCGCTTCCTGGCGAGGACGAGGACGCCGTGGCCCCCGAGGACGAGGACTTCGGCTTGGTGAGGTTTAGGGGCGCGTCGAGATCCTGAAGAGGCGGCGCGGTGGGCGCGACCGCCGACGAGATTGGCGTCGGCGACGGTTCCTTCTCCATCTGCGTGGTCATCTGCGCCAGGTGCGCCGTCGCCCAGCTCGGGCCTTCCCGGTGGCTGCTGATCATCTGCAACAAACAGCATAAGTTCCGAGTCAGTATTAGCGGCCCTCACCTCCGCGCCCGTTATTTTCGAGCGCGGCCGTGAATTACCCGCGCTCGACAAATTGCCACGCGGTGGTGTGTGACACCGCGCTATCAAAACCTTGCTGGTGCGCCCCGGCCAGCTACAACGGCGATCATAGTTATTTTCGGGAGTCGCACAGCCGCGAATTTCAGCGAAATCCTGGCCAAAAGTGAACAAAATTGTTTCTTTATTTCAAACACGAACATTGTTCGGTCTCTTTTGAATAAAATGGTAGTTTTCTGTTGTCGATGTGAAAGCACATGGGGAAGAATCATTGCAACGGTGAACTTCCAAAAGTTTTTAGAGCAGCATCCCTCACAATTATATAATAAAATCATTGAAACCGGTGAGGTGTGATGTATAGAATGGTATCATTACGAGAGGGTTGTAATGGGTCCAGGGAATTAGTGTTGCGGTGATCTACGTACGTTTGCGATCGAATTGATATGTTTGTTGGTGGTGGCGGTGGAGGTGGCCGACGGCGGCGGCATTGGCGTTTGTACAGCCACCCCTCGTAGCTGTTCGAGAAACGGCAGGAACATCAAGGACTGCGGCCCCGACATGCTCAGCTGGCTCTTTGTCATCTGAGCCTGCAGCTCCTGGATGTTGTGTTGCATGATGTGCTCTTGCTGCCGCTTCAAGTGCTCCGTTTGCAACCGCTGCATCTCGATCTGCTTCTGCGAGTCGACGGTCATGTGCGCGGGATACGACTGGAACAGATACACGTGCGTTGCAATTAGAGACACTGTGGATTGTCGTAATTCTCGAGGACCAAGGAAAGGAACGTTTCCTGGCGCATCTGGAGCATTCTGAATGATCTCTGTCGGTACACAGCGATTCAGAAATGCTTCGTAACATCGGAGAAACGCATCACATTTTCTCGTACAAGCAGCACATTTAATAACAGTGTAATTATGCGAGAAAATTTGATGATATTTTCAGGAAGTTGAATATTGATAAAATTTGCTACTCAACGAGTGCTGTCACACGTTACAATTTCTTTACAAATTAATGTCAGCTCGAGCTATCCTGTCGCGTAATTATGATGCAAAAATCCACGCATTTACATTTAAAAATGACTTTTTTCCCGGTTCGATCGCCACCGACGCGTCGTTTCTATTTAAATAGAATTTCTGTCGCCGAAGCTACGTTCGAGAATAAATTAGAATTAATGAGCCCGCAGATGACAGCGTTTAATGGAATTTAATAGAGCTTCCTGCTGACACGAGGTCACTAAAAACGCTCCTTAATTTTTTCTCGAATTATTTACCATGAAATATAAAGTAATATGTATATCGCATCGCGGGAAGGGTCTCATCCGTGCTAAACGGTCGCGATCCCGCGATAATTATTTACTTTTCAGCAGAAGATTACGCTAAAAAGTTGGCTTTTATGGGCCGCGGCCCCTAGCCGTTCCTCCCTCCCTTGGAACCCTTCGGGCAGAACCAGTTTTGAATTATAGTCCCCCAAGAAAGTGTAATAAAAGGCGAATGAGCGACGAGATTAACTTTAATTGCCGGTTTTAACGCGTCGGACGGAAGTGATCGCGGTCAGGAAAGTGAGAGATACAAAAACGACTGTTATTGCTATAAAGTGATAACGACAGGCTGAAAGAACTCCAGCCTCTAATCACTCGCGCAATAATTATAGCGCCTGCTAGTCGATACTGCGGCGATACTATCGTGAACGTGCTTTCCAGCTATCGGTTGAACGCACTCCGCGATTAGTCAAGGGGGCAGTTCTTCCCGATGGAATCCTCGTTCTTAGGGCTGTTCTCATAGTTTCTGCAGCGCAGATAATACATGCGCAGATAATGCATCCATCTATGTAAAAATTTCGGAGACCGAAATTTTACTTACATCGTGTACAAACACTTTGATCACTTACGCCGAACACGAACAAGGATAAAAAGTAACAGAACCGTTTTGTTTCCAACTCTATTCCAGTACAAAACTTTTATTGGCATGTTCGTGACATTTTTCTGCTTAAAATGATACCAAACACGACACAGTTTAGATCTTATTTACTCGTTTAATCCACGATATAGTAGAACCTCTCTTATCCGAATTAGTTCTTATTAAGTTACATGTGGAGCATGTATTAAAAAATTCATACATTGGTTCGGATAATCGAGGTTCCACTATACATCTATCATGCTGCAAACTGTATCGTGTGCCGTCTCATTTTAATCAGAAACATGTCACGCATATTTTGGTAAAGGTGTCATAAACAAATAATTAAAGACAAAACAGTCAGTCATGAAATTAATGTTGTATCACGTTGAGTTTCTTCTCCAGCTTCTGGGCGTTTTAATAGTTTAATCACCAAGACGGTGATCAATTTTGTCAGAAATATCGTACAAGTCTCTCTTTCACATACAACTGAGAAATTGTTATACCCATCGTTACCAAGATCATCAGGATTCCACGCGATTCACATGCTCGCGCGAGTTAATTCTCTCGTTAATGGTATACCCACGCTCCGGCGGAATCATACCCGCGACGAAATGGAATAATATCTGACGCATTGTTCCGACGATTTGCATTCAATGCCCGTGAAAAATGCATTGTACACATCGGACACGATATTTACAAGCCTGTACAAAATGCTCGTTGCGTAATATCGATGGGGAAGAGCGTGGAGGCCAGAGTGACTGAACCTGATCGCTCGGGACGATTCCTCGGTGATTTATTAGGTCGAACGAAGGATTTTCCTGTCGTCCCCTGCTTGTGCGAATGTTCGTGGACATATTAAATAATTATTTGCTTAAATGGGACCGCATCGGCCCAAATAGTTCACTTAACACTTGGTTAACTAGGTCAAAGTGGCGGGTTCTAATATCTTTTTCTAAATTTATTTCGTAAAAAAATGGCTAAAAATTTGGATAGGCGCATTCTCGTTATTCTCGCAACTAGAATACGGATTTTATGCATTTATGACAAAAATGGGCACGTACAATTTAAAGCAGTGGACATGTTAAAAATATTTAAGGACATCGATGTATTTGTTTCAGATTAATCAGATAATTAAAAGAAGAATACAATTTCTGTTTGGCTCCTGTGTCCTGTAGTCAATGCGAACATTTTTTAATTTGCATAAAAATTCGCAGTCTACTCATAACGTAATGTAAAATAGCGAACTTAGTGTTAAGGGTTGATAGGAACGCAGCTGCCTAATTTCCAGCGACCCTAAAGCGAGGGTGCCGCCATGGACATTCCCATGGGAAAATTGGGTCGTGAAGCTGTTCCATGAGGAAGACACTGTGTCTTCGTCAGCATAGTTCTTTTCCAGCACGGGCCATTAGTCTCCGGGAGTACTAATTCAAGGGGACGGGTTTTCAACGACTCGGCCCCCGGGTCTCTAGGATAGTGTAACAATTCAACACGGCTAATATCATTGTACTTTCCTACGACCTGGCTCCGGTCCAGATATGCTTGAAGTTTAAAATCTATTTTAGACGATAAGGAAGACGTTTATTCATCCAGGCCTGGGCACCAGCTGAAACGTCACGCACACGCGCGGATCTTCGGACGGCCTTTCCGCGAGCGCGCGAGATTATTAATTCCCGATCCCCGATGGAAGATCGCGACGCGTGATTTACGATCCAACCGGGGCTTCCTCTAATAACGGGCCCACCGCAAGAACAGAACGAACAAGTGGACTCTCGCCGTGTTTGCTTGCTCGATGAAAGGGACCGACCTTTCATCTCCCATTGCCTTTTTACAAAAAGAGATCGAGCCCGAGTGGAGAGAGAGAGATTATTTTCGAACACGTTATAGACTCGGTAATCGATTTCTTTTTTAGCGTTTTACGTCCTTGTCGGGAGTCCTAGAAGCGACACGATTTTGCAAATTTTGTTTGTTTGAAAAAGGATTTTTCAACCTCTCTCTCCATTACTTCTTTCCGTAAAAAGAATTTTTCGATCGTGGAAAAAGAGAGATTATTTTGGGACACGGTTTTTTCAATCCTGTAACAAATTTTTTATTTCTTTCTGCACCCCTTTTTGGAAGCCCTAGAAGCTGCAGAATTTTCCACATTTTGCTTATGCGTTGGGTAAAGATGACTTTGAGCGAAAGGGAGATCCCATTGCATTTTTTTCAGAAAATCTCTGTTGAAATTGAACTAATTCAAACGGCTCTACGGAGTTTAAATAACATTTTTTCTGTATTCATTTCCAGGCAGGTTCCACGAAAGACCATCTACGATTTTTATGCCACCGAAATTTTTTCTTACTTTAGTTTCCACTATTGTAAAAACTGACGATTAAATTTAGTGTACACTGTGAATGTATCTACATAATATGCATATTTGATGATCTCAATCAGATAGTTAATAAAACGCAAATAACAGTCTTAAAAACATAAGGGGAGTGGCTGTAATGAAGCATCTAAAGTATTCTAGATGTGAAGAAAACATATTTCCATTAATTCGTAGTACAGATAGAATCGAGAGAAGCTCCTCCCTCAGTTCTAAGGTTAATCCGTCTGCAACATATTTATGTGGAAACGACTCATTCTTTTCAAAATCGCAGCGTGTTTAACAGAGGATGTCAGACAGTAAGGAGCCTCATTAAGTAAAATATAGAATTCTATGCCTGGGTGCTGTAAACAGAGTAAACAAGTGCAACTCCGAATAAGCAAATTCTATTTTCAGCGGAGACAACAATCTCTCCCAATTGTACTTTTATTTTATTTTCCTATTCTTATTTTATGTTGTATTTCTCGTCTTGCAGCGACGAGTGTACCAATTATTATTAGTTTACATTCATTCTTCCATTCAAACATGCAGATTGTGACATGAATGAATAAACTAAATCTAAAACGTAAATAAATTAAATCTAAAATAAACATTTTTATCTTCGGCTCGATAAAATTAGTCAGAGAAGAAATTAATTTTTATTTTGCACTACAAATTCCACAATAAGGTCTGCAATTTTACAAAAATTAACAATTAGCATAAGCATCCGCGTTCTAACGATCCCAAGGAGCAGGCGAAGGCTAGCAACGCGAGACAAACGGATCGATATCCTTCGATATTATTATTCGATTCGATTAAAGCGGCATTGTTCGTCGGACATATCCTCCGCGCCTTCATCCAAGAGTCCGGTATCAGATCGGCTCGCATATTAAAGCGACTCTGTATGGAAATCTACTCGTTAGCGTTAATTATTCTCGCCGGGTTCTAATTGCCGGGATCTCGGTCGTTCCGCGCACCGCGGGCAACAACGCGATAACTCTGTAAAGATCGTGGAAGAGAACCAGGTAATTAATTATTCTTCTCTTCTTCCCCCACCCACCCCCTCCTCTCTTCATTCTGGTCTTCTCTACCCTGTCCGTCGAACGTTGTCATTTTCTTCGCAGGCGAGAATAGAAGTTCTCCAGAGAAATACTTCGGGTACCTGATTGCGTTTCTTTTCATTAAATATAGAAAATTATACCTCGCTCTTCAAATCTTCTCTTGGCATTAATTTGCGTTAACGAACTTAACAAACTAGTCGTATTACTAGCTGATAATATTTGTAAATACTTTGTCGATCACAGTGTGTGCTTTTAATACTGTTCCTGTTCTTCCTTATGCTGTATTATTAATTAGAAATTTTTCTAAAATCTTTCAACCCGAATTCTGATATTTTGGAATGACTATTTAAAACGTCGAATTTTATTTGAGTTTCTAGAAATTATTTCAAACGAGATCTTGAAGTGTCGCCTACGAAGATTATAAGAAAAAGAAATTATAGGAAAAATATTAAACCAGAAAACTGCAAAATATCGTTCCCTAGATCACTGTCTGCGTTTATGCGAGTGCGGTCGAGGAGCGGCAGACATTTTTGCCATTGGTTGCCGAGGGAAGAATGGCGGGCCGGCGTTCATTAACAGAATCGTCGCCAGGGTAAGAACGGCGTGTTGGGAACGCGAGCAATTTGGCCGGACAATAAACGGGCCTGGGGATATCGGGCGGGGCTCCGGTCTACCTAGCGTCGCAGCAGTAGCGATGATAATAATAACAATAATAATAATAATCGCGACAGAGTCCGGTGGAGAAGAAGGCCTGATGGAACTTCATTATTCATTTGCAAAGTTCAGTTATGCCGATGATACGTATCCGTGACAGCTATACCGCCCACAGTGGCTAAATATAAACAGGCGGGCTGCCAGCAAGTTCCATTCACATTCACATCCACACGCGACGCCGCTTGCCGCGGTTCAGTAAGTGAAGCAGCATAAGAATATGAGGAGGCCCGTTCTGAATATGCATCCGCGCATTGACGCCAACTGCACCGCCTAAACTTAGCCACGCAATTACCGAAACATACCTACTCCCATAATCGCTCTTCAGCCGGTTATCTCGCGACCGCCTCTCCCTCTCTCTCTTTCTCTTTCTCTTGCTGTTGCGATCGAATCTCTCTCCCGAGGAGACCCTTCCGTGGAAACCTCGGGGAAACCCACTTCCGGTGATTCGATTGATCGCTAGCTCACTGTCGATGGCTTGGGGTGGACGATAGAGGGTTGCAAAAATGCTTGGGGATGTTTCCTTGGGTACACAGACTTTTCGTGGGACCTTTATGCGCTTACCAGATGAACAACCTGCTACAATATTTAAAAATGTGTTCATCAACTCTTTGCACCCCAAACTATATTTACTCGAACACCAAACATCTTCTTCGACCTACAATGTTTCCACTCTACATATTTTTTAATTGTATGCAATTTACTCAGAAATGTTTAGTAATTTATGAACAGAGATCGTGTAAAACATATTTTGAATGATATAGCAATTTTTAGTGGCGCCTCAACGTCGCTCGAGCGCCAAGACGTACGTTTCTAAAACGCGTCTTATCACTTCTGACTAGCTCCGAAGGTGGTTAGAGGCTTGCAAAAATGTTTAGGGGTGCTTCCTTGTATATACAAATTTTTGTGTGCGATTACAAAATGCGTTTATTAATTCCCAAATGATGTACGCTTTTAAAATATTGGAGGAAGGGAAGAGGGTTGCAAAAATGGTCAGGGGATGTTAACTCGACCATAGTGACCACAGCAAAGGTATGCGATACCAATCTCCACGATTTCCGACTCGAATAAAACTCCCAAGAATTCCATTAATCGCCGGGGTCAAGGAATCGCGGCGTCAACCGGAAAGGGCGATCCGCTCCCAGCAACCTGACGCAAAATTGAACAGAGCGGCCGCGGGTCCTTTGTGGTTCCTCGGCGTGTAACGAAAGACGAAGGCTAAAGGCCACGGAAATTTCGATCTAGATTTAGAATCGGAGCCACTGGAGTGCAAGGGGACATGCAGGATGACGTAGATCCACCGGAAGTGGTTCATACTTCACGTGCGTTATAAAGACTGTCACTGTGGCACTGTCTAAAATTACGACGGCCGCACCAACAGTGGCTTTAACTTCACCCGCGGAACTACGTAGGGCTAACACCGAGCTACCACGAACAAAATTTCGATATACAGTAGGGCTCGGTTAAATTTACATCAGCCCATTTAAACTCATAGATGCAATAACTCGTTAATCAAGCCACGGAGAACATTTTCGCGAAGAGAAAAGTGACTTCGAATGACCTCAGGAATCACCCCTTTTGTACAATCTTGTGTTCTTTAAAAAACTATTCGTTAATTTTAAACAAAACTTAACTTGAAGAGATTTCTGGTTGTTCGTGTATTTCCATCCTCTATTAAAAATTAAGATGAGCATTTGTATTTGCGCAGGAGTATCGTCGTTTCTCCCGCGGCGCTTGATTCTTTGGATCCTATTCTTCGAGGGGGCGGAGAGCTTTTTAAAAAATTGACGGGTAATCGATCCGTGAAACTCGAACGAAACGAATGCGGGGGCCGCGTGAAATATGCAGCCCGGCAACAACGAGGAGAGAGAGACGACAAAGGGGAGGCGGCACGCCGGTGCACTCTTAATGGAATTTTAAAAGAGTGAGGCCGGATTTCGACGACACGACACAGGGGTGGCCGCAGAGATACATAAATTATGGACCGCTTTGAACGGGATTCGCTCCCGTGCTGGTGCTGCACGGGCACGGACACAGGCGCAGAGAGCGCAGCGCACCGACGCGACGACGCTGCAATGAAACTTGTGAATGCGGAATCTAGGGCAACCGGAAGCGGTATTTTCGTTGCCCGGCTTTTCCACGGGAAGAAGAGTGGATCGCCGTCCGTTATTGCCAGGAAGGTCCACCGGGCATCGAGCACGATATTCTTCGGTCTCCCGGCGAACTGAGACGGTGAAAAGATGAGCATTTCTCTTGATTCGCCTACTTCATGGGGGGACTGAATTCGTGAGCTTTGCAGTGGCGGCTCTTTTTGCGCCGATTATGCTAGCTTCCGGCCCCCTGCGGTCTTGTCAGATAATGTACAACGTCTCCAACAAGAGTACAGTACACTCTCCGTAACTGTCGTGGAGATCTCTACCGTAACTGTTAAAATTTCATCCCCACCAACAGAGGGTCCCATCAAGCGGTAAACACGACCTACCTTCGAACCACCGAGAGGTCAAGTATTCAAACTTTTCTAATTTTTCATTTTTTTTACGAAACTTTTACCATCAAATTCGTCTCGTTTGTCTTAAATGCATGAAGGTCTAATAATCAACTATTCAAATGGCCATTGTGAGTGATTTATAGTACTTAGAAAGGGTTAACCTTTTTCAGTCAGAGCTATTTTAACTGGAAAATTAAAAATTTCTTCCATTCCCTATGGTTTGACATTGGTATAATACCTCATACAATACCTAAATGTTTAGTAATTGACTAAATACCGACATTCGAGTGCCAAGGGTTAAATTGTTTGAACTTCGTTCTCGTGTACAAACACTGTTGCAGGTGAATGTACATCGTAATATTGATATTTACAGTGTACATGTAGTATGATACCGACGCAAGATCGAAAGTCAGTGTGGGGAGCCAGCATCCGGCAACGAGCACTATGGCGGGTGATCGTCGACGGCTCGGTACCGAGACAAAGTCGTCTTTGTGACGGACAGTGTATTAAAAGACAGCGCGCAGATCTCGTGTAATATTGTAGTCGATAGGAAACGGAAATTATTAATATTAGCTGGTTTCTCGAGAAACCATTGCCGGTGGTTCCAGCACAGCGGCGATCGTGCAATTTGTTTATCCGCCGATCTGGAATATCAAAAGGACTAGAGGCGGCGGAATAGATAATAAACATCGGCCAATAAAGCCGCCCGAAAATATCCCCGTTGCAACGTATCCGGCCGTTTGTACGCGGCGGCCACCGTTTTCTGTGATCTATGATTATGGATTCCGCGATGTCGATACCAAACGTATAGCTTTTGACGGGGCTCCCATGTGTTGGCGTTCAGAACACACGCATTCTCTGCCGAGGCCCGGCAGTTTCTCGGAAGAAGGACCAAGGGAAACCACTCCGTTTGTGTTCGGAGGCGCGAGTTTACACGTCCCCCGGCCCCAGATTCAACGATTTCTTTGTTACCTAAGGTCGAAACTGTTTACACGCTTTGAAACAAGTTACCGTTGCCGATTGCGAAACAGTCGTGCGGATTCGACGCGGAGTCGCTTCATTGACCCCTCGCGATTTATGTATTTACCGTGGCTCGCGAAAGTGTTCGAATGCCCTTTGAAACTGACTTTTTTCCTTCGCAATTAGAAGCATTGATTCACTGAATGACGTACAAAAAAGATTTTGAAAAAATTTGTGGGAAATACAGGAGAAAATGAAAAAGGCACATTTCGTAAAGAAAATTATACGTTAGTGTTACACACATGCTGAAAATTTCATATATTTTTTGAGAAATGGCTGAAAATCTATATAAACACATTTTTGTCATTTTTATAGAGTATTGCAAAATAGTCACTTTTACTAGAATGAACAATGAATTACTCGATTAATTAAAATTAAGTACCATTTGAAAAATATTTAGTTACTGCAATATTCTTCTCGATTTGAAGATGACTCGAATTTCTCCCCTGACATCGAATTAACGCGGAATTGAAGTATCGGTACGATAAAGTTCAGAGATGAGCACATTCGACGATAGGTTTGCCAAATAGCAACGAGGTGCTGATAACGCTTAAAATTCAGAACTTATAGAACATAGATTCTCCGTTATTCAATTCGCTGTTCGGTACTCAATATCTCCATCACGGATACAAACGGGATACCCGGGACCGTCAGCATAATTTTATATTTATTATGACTCGAGTAGCGTTCAAGAGGGAACGAACGTCTTCCGCTCAAATACAAATCGCATTGATCTGCGGAACGGAGAAGCTAAATGAGCGAGCGTGGCACGGAACAATATTTATGCTCCCAGGAATTTACAGAACACCCCCGCATCTACGAAAATTCGTCGAGCGAGTCAATGGAAATCGGAATCGCTATGCTCGGTACCAGGGTACTTAAAAATCTTTATGTTCATAGTAGACAACAAATCTAACAAACGTGAAGAACACTAAAATTGTTGCATATGCGGTACCTTATAAAAGTCAAAGAGGATTGAATTTAACTAAACTTTGCACGATTTGTATTATCGAAGATCCTTACAATTCAATAATTACAAAATAGACTATTTTTCGAATGGTCTTCTTCAGCAGCAGTATGTATAACAATTAACAATAAGGGATGGATTAGAAGTAAAATAACCCTCGTTAAGAAAAAGTCTAAAAATTCACAAGGAACTACTGATAGTTTAAACTTTAAATCCTCAGCTACTGCTACAGCAACATTTCCCCAACCTCCGCGTACAAAATTGTATAAGAATGTTAAAGGACCGTTCACAGTAGTTTATACACATAAATCGTTTCCGGGTAGAAGGAACCGCAGCCAAAGCGTCAAAATCTCAGTCGCGAGAGACAGAATCCTCAAAGATTCGGACGCATGCAGAAGAGCATTCGCAGTATAGCAGACCACACCGCGGGTAAATAGAGTTATCGTTCGCCAAACAGAGAGAGCGACGTTAACAGCGTCAGGGAATACTTTATTCGCGGCCGTTTCATCGCCTTAAACTACACGGCCGGTCCATTCGGTGTCCAGCCGCGCGTTCTCTTATCTTTTACGATTGCCGGCCAAGCGTTCCTCATCCACGGGAACTGACACGAATACCGCGGGCGACAGCGAGAGCGTGCTCGAGCAGAGTTTGCCGCTCGAAATCGGCCTCGTAAACTGTTCGCGATGCCTCGCGATGCTTCGCGGGTGGCTTCCTCCTCTGGGTCAGGCTGAGAATTTGCCTAATCGACAGTGAAACATGTTCGAAGGTAAGTTAACGCTTAGAAATGTTCTGGATTAGATCAGTCAGTGTGTTCATCAGTTTAGGCCTGAAACTTCTTTTGGGAATGGTTGTGTGGGTCATCCGAGAGGGCAATGAACATTTTATGGATGATCCGCTAAGATTCGAGGAGGATGCTTCGTCCATTCTTGTTTTACTCTTTGATATCACAATTGACGTTTAATTTCTGAATTGACAATTTGTTTTCATCCTGAGATTAAACTGTTAAGGGGGTAGACTCGTTTCCAGGATTGCAAGCAGTGGCGCACCCTGGGGGCCAAGTCCCCCACCCCCAAGAAAAAAATATTTAGTTTCCAAAATTAAAATCGCCGAAGAGTCCTGGGTACTGTTGACAGATATTTTGGCGAAAAAAAGGTCATCACACAAAACCTAGGGCTGGGTTCAACTCGGCCCCCACAAGATTACATCCTGGGTGCACTACTGATTGCAAGGATGCGGGATGCACCTTCGCATTTCTCGATAACACGAAGATGGGGGTTTTTCGTAGTCAAAAGCGCTAGATAAAAGATTAATCTAGGCCGCAGTGGTCCTCAAAATTCCTATTTTTACGTTTACGAAGCGTTTGAATTATTCGGAAGCATAAAGCCGAGCATGTAGCTATTTAAGCAGCAACATTACACCCTTGCAATCCTAGAAACGAGACTACGCCCATAAGGGGTAAACGATCCTCTTTTAACGAGACATCCAAGCGCCATTAAACTGCGAAGAGGTCGATGTTACGGAGCAGTGGATTTTCACAAATAAAACATCGCGACTCCATCGGCAAGCCAAACGTAGGCAACAATGAAAAATCGGCGTCCCTGTAGCATCGTCCGATAACATCGGTAATCCAACACCATCGAACCAGGAACGCCAAGGATTACCCTCATCAAAGTCCGATGGCCTACATATAGCGTCCCAGCTCTAGACAACGTTCAGGAACAATAAGACAAATCCCATCCATGGTGTTCGCCGACGACGAGTGCCGGCCAGACGCGACTCGTGTACCCACAATGGCGGTCTTTATGTTTCCCCGCGGCCTGTTCTAGACACGAACAACTTCTTTTATTCGATCAGCACAAGAGGGAAAGAGAAAGAGAGAAAGACAGCCATCTCTCTGAATCGCATCGGAGGCTCGGTGCACTCGGGGCCGAGGGCATTAGCGGCATTAAACCGCGACGGGCACGGTTGACAGCAGACATCGAGGAGCATGTTCTCCTCTTAGGCTACTCAGGGCTGAACGCACATCGCCGAAATAAGCCGCGACGATGAGCCGACTGTCAGTGGGATTATTGTCTTCGGCTTCTTATCTGCGCCGGCGGGGCAGATCTTTCTGCCAGGATCGTGGCAGAGACAGAAGTCCCACGGGACTGGGGGACGTCGGGACGCTGCCAAAGCAACCCCGTCACCTTTGCCAGGCTACCGACTCGATATACTCTTTACTTTCGTCACGGCTTTCCTCCGTTTCCCCGGATAGACGACGTGCTCTCTTTTCTTATTTCGGGTTGGCCCTGTCCTCATCCCTTTCCTTACACTCTTCTCACCGTCATCCCAAACCACCCTCTCTCATCGCTAGACTGCGGATGTCGTTGCGCAAAATAAAAATTCTCCGCGTCAACTGCGAGACGCTTCCATAATGATTTTTCATTCAAACATCCTAAATTGAGTAATTAACCCTTTGCACTCGGAGCTATTTTAAATCGAAAACTAAACATTTCTTCCGACCTAGAATATTTTCATTCCCTACGATTTTTTAAATTTCATGAATATTTAAAGAAATAAATGTTTTTTAAAGAAATAAATTGATTAGATACCGACATATTTAATAATGTAACCAATATTTTGTATAATGGTGCAATAATTTTTAGTAGCGCCTCGACTTTTCATAGCGCCGTTAAACATAATTAAATAATATGCAAGCCTTAGTTCATACTTAAAAACAATATTAAGTTCATAAAATTCCTCTAACAAAATTGTATTCGAGAAATACCACATTTCCAATTAAATTTTAGAAACATTGACATTAGAATGTGTTCACCCTCATTAATTTTTATAGCCTAGAAGATTTATATTCATCGTACAGTTTCTTTATGTAACATTGACAGCAGAAGAATAGAATTTTATTTCGATTAAAAAATGATGAATAATTTGACTGTTCGATGAACTCTGGTCCAATGGCAACGAGTTAAGAAGATTTAATAGTGCATTGTCTCCGTGTCTGAGAGTATGGGTTCTATTTCAACGACGAAGATCATCCAGCTTTTTTCATCTCCGTCGACTCCTGCGACGACGTCGAGAGGATCTTCTTTTCCGTCGACGACGACTGGAGGAACGTCGTCGACGCTGTCACCCCCGAGTCCCTTCGACACCTCGATTGGTTTACGGGCACGTCAACGGATGTCGACGTGAAACGTAGCCGAGCAATCGTCGCGATTTTTTCATCGCCAGCAAACTCGCAGCGTTTGTGTGCGAACGTGAGAGACGCGTCACGCGATCCGCTTCGAGGAAACGCTCTGCTTCAGGAACGCGAAACAGAAATGAGACGATCAGGAAGATGAGTCTAGTTCTCCCATAAAGCAACTTCGATAATCCGAAAATTGCGATTTCTGTAGAACTACTAGCATGATCCGCGTACTCGGAAATAAACAAATTCTGAAACTCTAGGGATATACAGCGCTTGCTAATTTTTTTGCACAGATTTACTTTGAAAGGATGAAATCAACCGTTGAAAATTTGGATATTTTTTTGTAATTATATAAACAATTGTTCTACCAGGCGATAGTCCATTAAAAGCAACAATTTTTCTCTAGAAACTTTGTCAGGGTTTTCTTCTTCATTAAAAAGAGCTATAAAATCAAGAGCTAGGGAAAATTTTAAAACAATTTACCAAGGTTCGCAAGAATGATGCAGCATCATGCAATCAGTTATGTCATTGGGCTTTAATGGGTTTATCTTGTCTGGGGTCATCGGCGACATTCGCGACTTCGTACCATGGGTCGATGATGATTTAGAATGTTTTTTTTGTTCTGGGAATTACGAATCGAGGATTTTTATTGTTCCGGTAATTGACATGCGACTATGAATGTGATTATGAAACATTTTTTAAGTGATAGTAACGACCTGGGAAAATTTGTAAATTATACCGCTGATCTTTTATGCAAGATCGACGTTCCCTGAAGTGGATACAGGAAACCGAAAAATTGATTTCGTTTCGTGAGGTTTTCTGAACTGGGAAGGTTGTCTAATTTCATGTTTTCATCATCCGACGCTATTTGTGAACAAAATTTCGAAGACCTTTGCTACAAATGTATTTGAGCCACCAAGAAATCTTGTAATTCTAAACGCCGCCAGCGAAATGCTAAATATAGCTAGCAAACAGATTAAATCGTTCCTAACCAATGCAAATGCACAGTAAAAACTGTAGAGTCAAAATAATATTGCAATTATGATTACTATCAGTGGATCAAACGATGTCAGAAAACGTGTTAACATGCTCCCTAATTTGCACACATGAATAACG
This sequence comes from Lasioglossum pauxillum, assembly GCA_933228785.1. Classification (NCBI taxonomy): domain Eukaryota; kingdom Metazoa; phylum Arthropoda; class Insecta; order Hymenoptera; family Halictidae; genus Lasioglossum; species Lasioglossum pauxillum. The sequence goes on along the minus strand of OW121705.1, from coordinate 33,767,338 downwards.
TTGTAAAACCTCCGCAGTCAACATCGTATCGCAACTATAAATATGTAGTGCGAATTAAATAATTCCAAGAAACATCTTACGATCTGTAAATCGTACGATCGTGTTTCGAGCTGGCTCCTGAACGGGGCATAATAATTATAAACACTATCAATAAAAGAAACGATATCAGCAATCGCATTAACATCGGCCATAACTTGCAACTGTCGCGAATAACATTTGCATTGGAAAGCTACGTCCCTGCGCGTCGAGCTGCAATTCGAGTTTCACCGAAGAAGAAACGGAACGAATCGGAGGGATCGCCTCGAAAATAGATCAAAGAAGGTTCGAACACCGGTGGATAAGTAATGATACCTCTACCGTGTATAATTGTAGCAAAAAGGTTCGCATGCTCGCGTTCAAACGTCCTCGGAGGGATGTTTGAATCGCCAGGATCCGCGCAAGAAGAGGACAAGAGACGGGCATTAACGAATGACAGCGGGGATTAAACGGAGACAGGGCAAAAACCACAATGTTGATTAAACAGAGAACTAGTTGCACGCCCGGTCGGGCCACTCTTCTGGCTCGAGCAAGCTCTAAATTACCTTTCCCCGAGCATTAACTATCGGTCACTGCACTGGGACCCGGTTTTGCCCAGGAATCCAGCGAGATCATTGAAGATCTTGTCTCGCTAATTTGCTTACAATTAATAGATCGAAGATCTCTCTTACACTCGGAGGAAAATGATCTGCTTCTTATTCTACAGGCGCTCTGAGTGGGCGTGGCTTCGTTGCTCCTGATTTACACGGATCAAAGTAAACATCATTAGGAGGAGGAGTTAGAAGAATCAGGGGGCGTAGCTTCGATCACAGTGAATTTTTGAGGTTGCTAGATTGGCACTAAATAACACTCGAAGCAGAAGGTCAACATACTGAAAATTGTCTGCTCTTTGTACAGAACGCTCCGAGTGGGCGTGGCTTCGATGCTCCCGATTTACACGGAGCCAGACAGTGCTCCGTGGAGTAGGCTTTGACGTCTTCTCTGCTCCACGAAACAGTGAAGCAACTGATCTAGAATGTATCTTAATTTTTGCACTCGTTATCGGCACAGAGTCATTAAGGATTGCAGGAGAGACAAGGGGAGGAGTTAGGGGAAGGGAAAAAGAAGTAGGTGGCGCAAGGAGAAGCTCGCAGGAGCACAAGGCGGAAGAAAAGAGAGAATAAGAGGAAACACTACAATAAGCGGTGCCCACCTAGCGAAAACCACCACCCCATTCCGTTTGCGGTCTTCTCTCGGGGTGAAGGGGAGAGGTACAATAAACAGCCCCTTGGGTTCCTCGCCGACTTTAATTAATTTTGTATGTGTTGCGGCCGCGTGGCCGCGAGAATGAAGTCACGGGGCACCGTGGAGGCCCGCAGTGGCAGGAGTTCCTCGCTTTGTTCCTTTTCTCTTCCGCTTCAACCCCCCCCCCCGTGCGCCCCTCTCGACGATGTCTATGTTGTTCTCCTCGTTCTTTCTCGGTACGAGTGAGCCACGGGGCTCGTGGTCTGGCATCGCCACTCGAAAAAACCCGGAGAATAATGCAGCGGGATGCACGTGGCACAGGACCCTCTCGTCTTCAGCCCTTCGGTAACCGCGATTCTAATTCGTACGCATGTTCGTATTCGACGCGATCGAGAGGTGCGCCAGGAGATCGATTATCTCGCGCTGGAATCGAGGGCTGCGCTTCTGGAGTCAAAAGTTTCGCAGATTCGACAGAGTGGCTCTGCTGTGCTCCTTTTATTTTGTTAATTATTTTAAATTAAGCCCGGCGAATTTAAAACTGATGTTTTGAAATGTACTGAGAAGATTGATTTATTTCTGTATTTAAAAATAAATTGAGATTGTACAAATTGGGAGCAACGAAGCCACGCCCACTCGGGCAACTCTAAATCGAGAATAAGGTAGCCACGCCCACTCGAGACACTCTGTGTGGAGATGAACGAAGCCACGCCCACTCGAGGGATTCCATACAACAAAATCAAGGTCTAACTCGATGAAAAGGGTGCTTGTTGTTCACGCTCGACTGAAATCGAGCATTTCGACCACTGTATCAGTTAATACCCGGCCTCTAAAAATTTCAGAGAACCGCGGATCCCTACAATCGACGCTCGGCCACAGTCGTGAGCGGTCGCGAACAGTGCGAGCCGCTTTTTGCCGGGCAAACTTATGCCGGGGAATCGTGCGTGACCGATCGAGGTATCCATTACTTAGCCCGTTGCGGTATTACCGACGAGAGGAGCGTTTTCTTTGGACGGCCGCGGCGTAAAAAGTCCTCGCAGAGAACGAGATGCGTCGTGATCTCCGTCCCGTGCCCAGTGTGTAATGCCGGGTTTTCGATCCGTGTACCCGATGTTCCCTTCCCGCGGGTCCTGGGAAATCATGCGTGCGTGAGAGCCTAACCGTGGTCCGAGCGGAATGCGACACCGCTCGCGAGGAACGTCTGTTGTTCATCAGCGGGCGATTGCGAGTGATCATTTTAATTGATCCAGTGCGGCGAACTGAATATTTTTATCAACGTGCCTCGAGCATCGTTGAATATGAGATCATGCACTTGAGAATATGTTCTTTATGTGCAACAATTGCAACTTTCTTTGAGGAATTTTTGTTTGAGATATTTCTGGAGGTTTTGTGAATGAATACGTACAGAGTACACGTACAGAGAGTGGTGCAATGATAAATGTTGTAATATGTTTGTTATGTATGTTCGATTCGGAGAAATTCATAAGAAAAGCGTCTTCTTTTATCTCGTCCCATTTATCTTTTTCCTAGGAATGCACTTTTATGCATCTACAGAACTTTGCACACTCATCAGAAATGGTTAATCTCTTTATGTTAACTTGTTCATTGATTAATGCTCCTCTTTACACTACTTTAATGTCTTCCTTTATGATTTAATATATTTACTTGTACATTCATGTCTTTCTTTACGCTTTAATATATTTACTTGTATATTAATGTCTTTCTTCATGCTTTAATACATTTACTTGTACACTAATATCTCTCTTTACGCTTTAATATATTTACTTGTGCATTAATGTCTTTCTTCATGATTTAATATATTTACTTGTGCATTAATGTCTTTCTTGATGCTTTAATATGTTTACTTGTACATTAATATCTTTCTTCATGCTTTAATGTATTTACTTGTACATTAATGTCTTTCTTTATGCTCCGAAATATTCAAATCACAAATACATCGGATACTCGCATTAGGTTCATTGTAGCGGAGACAAAGGAGTAGACGAATTTTTTGAAGGATCGCGCGAGGGTGTGAACAATAGCGATCGTTCTCGCTACGAAACGAGTGGGAAGGCAACGTGGTCGGTAGTATCGTAAGCCGATATGAGCCGCGTTCCGACGCGGTGCATCCGTACAGAAATATGCAATATTTATTTCGGCGCACGCGCCTGCATATTCGTGTGTCCCGTGCATACGCGCCGGGGCGAAACGTGAGAACCGAAATAAAGATTCGGACGACACGCGGGAACCGGGGTAAACCAGAAATACGCGTGAATTGAAACTCGCATCCTGGCAGTGGCTCCGCGCTCCGCTCCGCTCTGCTCTGCTCTGCTCTGCTCCGCTCTCCGTTCTCTGCTCTCGTTTTGGAATAGCGCTCGTTAATTGCCCCTCGAGCCGCTCGGATTACACTTCAATTATCCAAACAGAGCGATCAACCGCGAGCCGTTCGCCTACAATACGGATTCTCCTTCACCGGGGAAATTCGCGAAACCTTCCGAGGAACATTCCATTGTCCCGCGAACCTCTGCGGCTGCATCCTTTTGGACGTTTTGCTGGCGGAGTTAATGCTTTGTGCTTAGAGGTCGATTCATTATACCAGAGATTTTAGAATGCTGTGCTAATAGATTGTACTGTGGAAAGTGCAGAACCTCGTAAAGTGTATAATTAAATTCTTGTTGAGACACACCCTCGCATAAAAATTATGAGGATTATTTAATTCAAGCGGTTGTAATTCAATATAGTAGATTATGCTTCGAAGAATGGAATTCTCGATGACGAGCTTTTAATTCATTGTACAAGTGATTAGATCGATAATTAGACCAGTTCGATCGATATACATATTAAACATAATGCAATTGAATCATTGCACTTTTAATGCAATATTGTAGAAGTATAAAATAATTTGCGACCATGCAAGGATATAAAAATCTACAATTTTTATATATAAACAGAAATTGAAAGCGAGTACCAAGGCACCGTAATTCAAGCATTGAAGGACTGCGTTAAAAAATGCTATTCCTGATAGAGGGGGTGTTTTTCTTTTTATTAATGCGTCGCTGATGAAACCGAAAATGTTGCTTTGAATCTGCTGATAAAATCCACCAACTTGTTGCGCGACTAGCAGAAATCTGAAATTATGAAAGCTCTCGCGTATGAATCTACCAACAAGTACCGCTATTCCGAATCATTTCGTCTGGTCGCACGAGATCTCGGAAACGACGACGACGACGAAGAGGAAGACGAAGGAGAAAGAGAAAAGGACGAGGTCTCGCTCGGTTATTCGCTTGTCATTAACAATAAACACTCGGCTATCGAGACAAGGATCGGCGGCGTGGGCGTGGATGGCAGCGGCGTTGAAACGATTACCGAAACTGCTGTTCGGTGGCAGCGTTTACAGGGCCGCGAGTCGACGAAAAATTTGCGCGCGATAGGGTGAGAAAGAAGAGTTTGGACGGGGGCCGAGGAAAAATCTGACCGGGCTCCCCGCGATACGGGTTCGGCTAAAATATTGAACGAGGAACGTAAAGGAAAGGGAAGAAAAGAAAAGGGAGCCGCGCGCGGCGATGGCACACAGGAATGTAGCAGCTGCGGGGCTCATTCACATCCGCGCACAGTGGAATTCTTACTACCGCACTCGCGGTTTCTCTCGGGGTCGCCGTCCAAGTTACAAGTATAACCGCACTGAATGCCCGCCCAGTACCTACTTCCATTTCATTCTGGAACGTTTTGCAAACGACGTGCTTCTCTCGAGCCGAGCCGCACGCGCGCGCCTGCGAGCGAATCGTGCTGGCGAATTATCAGAACCCGTCAACGATTTTCCGATTTTTCTGCCAATTTCGAGCACCGATCACCTCGTTCATTCGTCGATCCTCTTGGATCCTTTGCTGATCTTTTTTCATTATATTCAAATTTTTATAACGGGATCATTATTTTGTTAACGCATTTGTTCAGACAACAGCGTTTATAATTGCAGCATTCTATCGTCCAGTTAGCTGAATCGGAACCCCAAACAATTTTTACAGTATATTCGAGTACTTCATAGTACATTCGAGTATACTCTAATGTATTTTAGTATAATATAGTGTATTCGAGTATATTACAATTTTAGTATGTTCAGGAGAAATCACTATGAGGCTCCGAATCAATTTACACCCCTAGTACAATTACTGAAGGTGAAACAATGTATAAAAGTAAAATTCATTATTTACAGAGGAAATTCATTTCGTTTTCTCTTGAGATTTTTCAGGCCACTCAAAAGACTCATGCTCGTAGAATTTCTGCTTTTTATTAGCAAAAAATTGAATTATACATTTTTACGACTTTATTTGAAATAAAATTTGCATCGCAAATCGAAGGAAATGGTAATTCGATGGTACATCCTCTCCTTATACAGCAATCAACTTTTTCTTTCGTGCACTGCATTTTTACCCATGTGGCAATAAAAAAGAAAACTGATTTTGCATACTTGATATGGTGATGAAGGCACTGCAAGGCAGGAAATTACGTCCGAAATGTCAGCTGTTGATATATACCACGATTTTGCGATTTAAAATAAGGTTAAGTAACAACAAATGTAAGAAATGCCATCTGTACACGAAGCGTGGGGTATTCCAAGCAGAATCGCAATAGTTTCGTAGGTCCATCGAGAAGAAAACGGTTGAAAGAAAGTCCCGAACGTCTCAGGTTAAGAACCCGAGGAGCTTCAGGTGAGGGGCAGCATCTCCGCGCAGAGCACTCGGTACTCGTGGGAATACCGTGCGAGAATATATCCGGGATTATTTCATACATTACAAGGCAATAACGTATCGCGGCTGGATGCAAGGTTAACGTGGCTACGATTAAAGTAATCGGCCGTGGAATCGATAAGGCGTGGCTTATTTAGGAAGTGATAATTGCGATATTTATGAGCGGCTGTTGCATGGAACATGGGTCGTTAACGTTGCCCGTTAAATATCACTTAGTTGCAAAACCAGCTCTCCGCTTATCTCGCCGAGATAAGGCAAAACGTTTCCTGCTCCATGGGGTTATTGATTGAAAGGGAGAATGAAATTTATATCGTATGGTATGTGGATATGTATGCCTAACCATCGAATTATTAATAGCGACCGTTCTGTCAGATTACCGGCCCGATATAGATTGCGAAGTGTACTCTCAAAATTCTGGCCGTAACGTAACAGGAATTGGCCTCTGGCCTAGAGAATTGGCCTCTGACTATTCAGATCTACCAACAACAATCGCCCGATCAACGAATCGAAGTACATATAAACGTCTTTCACAATTTTTCATTTTTGTGAAAGCAGTATTGACAAACCAGGGGCGACATCTAGGTTTGTAAGTAGTAATTTAACTTGTCATTTTGTTATAGCAGTATCAACAAAGCAGGGGCGACATCAAGATTTGCAAGTAGCAATTTAATTTGTCATTTTTGATAGCAGCAGTATTAACAAATCAGGGACGACGTCAAAATTTGCAAGTAGCAATTTCTTGATGTGCAAATATAAAACTGAGACTGTTCTCAAATCACAAATAAAAAATATGAAGCGTGGATCCTCCTGTAAAATGTTCATTCCTAACGCGATCTTATTCTTTCAGGACAAACAGTGATCTTTAGTCGGACACTGTTCCAAATCACTCTCGACAGGAAGTACATCTTCAGCAGCAGCGGCAGCAATGACTCACAAAAGATCCTCCGGAGGCATCTGCAGGGTTTAAATAAGGGGCGTAGCAGATCGTACATCGCGTTCTGTTACACGAACAATGATTACCCTAACGCTCGTTCAACCGCTATAACGAACACCTTAGTGGTAGCATCTCGAACTGATGCTCGGGAGAAAGAGACAGAGAGAGAGAGAGAGAGAGAGAGAGAGAGAGAGAGAGAGAGAGAGAGAGAGAGAGAGAGAGAGAGAGAGAGGCAACGTTACATCAGCCACGGACGAATATCCCTTTGGTGAAGCGTTATCTAGCCGTGCTCGGTCATAATGCAATCAGAATATTCCTCGCGGTGAGGAGAAGAAGGAGATTAGAGGGCACCACTCACGGCATGCTATTTACTTTGAACTATTCTCGGCACCGCGGCCGAAACACACATTATCCGTCGTCGACGCCACGGCGACGGTGTACTCGCGGCTCCCAGAACCATCATCCAAGGAAACCGACTGATATCCTCGATAAACGATGCCCCGCAGCCAAAATATCCTCACCGAGATCCGGTCAGATCGAGGAACAAGTACCCAGGCTGCTGAGTGCCCGACGGAAACCGCTTAATTAGACCTCGTTCACAGTCAGAATTCAACGAGTTTATACAGGAGAGACCGTAGAACATCCTAGCTCTCTTTAAAATACACTTATGCGATTAAAATGTAATAACATTGTTATTTTAGTTCTCCTTCGATGATTCAGACTGCACAGAATCCTGTTTCTCTGTGATTACAGTAAAGCCTTGATCTAAGAAAAGGAACGTCCCCTCCACTGCGGGCACAAAGAAATAGTAGATTCACAGGATTTAAGAAATAGCACGGACCCGACGATTTTTCTTAGATCGAGGCTTTACTGTTTTAGGACTAAATACAAGAGGACATTTATGATATTAAAATGTAATAACATTGTTATTTTAGTCCTCCTTCGATGATTCAGACTGCACAGAATCCTGTTTCTCTGTGATTACAGTAAAATCTTGATCTAAGAAAAGGAACGTCCCCTCCACTGCGGGGCACAAAGAAATTGTGGAATGACAGGATTTAAGAAACAGCACGGACTCGAGGATTTTTCTTAGATCGAGGCTTTTCTGTTTTGGGACTAAATACAAGAGGACATTCATGCTATTAAAATGTAATTACATTTTTATGTTAGTCCTCCTTCGATGATTCAAACTGCACAGAATCCTGTTTCTCTGCGATTACAGTAAAGCCTTGATCTAAGAAAAGGAACGTCCCCTCCACTGCGGGGCACAAAGAAATTGTGGAATGACAGGGTTTAAGAAACAGCACGGACTCGAGGATTTTTCTTAGATCGAGGCTTTTCTGTTTTGGGACTAAATACAAGAGGACATTCATGCTATTAAAATGTAATTACATTTTTATGTTAGTCCTCCTTCGATGATTCAAACTGCACAGAATCCTGTTTCTCTGTGATTACAGTAAAGCCTTGATCTATGAAAAGGAACGTCCCCTCCACTGCGGGCACAAAGAAATTATAGATCACAGGATTTAAGAAACAGCACGGACCCGAGGATTTTTCTTAGATCGAGGCTTTACTGTTTTAGGACTAAACACAAGAGGACATTCATGCTATTAAAATGTAATAACAGTGTTATCTTAATCCTTCTATGTACAATGGGTCTCGTAATCCGCGAAAGAGGATTTTTGTTTCAATACATTATAAAAATGTTCATGTTGTGATTTTATGTGGAGGATGTTGGGGGCGATGGTGCATTATATTTTGAAACATCAACAGACTGTAATCAATATCTATAACAAATATATTTTCTTCTTTTTCTTAAGTTCTGTAACATCGAGTAGGGTATAACACGATTCAAAATTGTTTAAGCAAACTACATGTATGACTTGTTGGTTCACAATTGAAATTGCTGTTGCTATTCAAGGACCCATTAAAAAGTCTCGAACCACGGTTCATAAAAAAATTATGAAATAACCACGATCCAAAAAAATTGGATGTCTTAAATACCAGGACGTGTATTCGAAAGAAGAATTTTTTAAGGAAAATTTTCGAGCCTGCGGAACCGCGGACTAATCGAGCTCGCTGGCGGATCCGCAAGAGAGGAGAAGGGAAAGAGGAACCGGGAGAGTAGGGGATGAAAAAGCGGGAAAGAGGAAAGAAAAAGCTGAATGAACGCGACCTGGGACACAATGGGCCACTGTTGTTCCCGGGACTCTCGGTGCTGAGACAATGCCGGCTCCCGGATTCAGTTAACAATCCGTGTCGCGAACATGGGGACGCCGTTAGATAAGACCGTCGAGACTCGCTCGAACCTCTTCGAACCTTTTCTTTTCAATCGGATGGAAAACGTTCGTTCGCCCGGGAGAGATGGCATAACAGAATGCCACGGTAATGGCGCAGGATGGAAACATTGTGCCCCGGGTTTTTCGACGAACTCTCTGCGTCCCATTCTTCCCTGACGAGAGAATGGCGACGCGATCGCGAGAGATCATCTCTCTGTCTCTCTCCAACAAGAGAGAGAGAGAGGTGGGGAGAGAGCGCGAAAACCGTGGAAAATTTTATAATTGGCGACGAAGATGTTCGAGCACGTCTGCCACCTCTTTCTAGCTATCCGATGCAGATCTGTCGAGATCTGTCGAGTCAGAGGGAACTTAAATAGTTTGTTTATCGACGGGACGAACAACCGGAGCGGAACAGACGAAATATAATTTCGAGGGAAAATTATGGAATCTCTCTATTCCTCTCTTTCTCTCTCGGAACGTCGGAATCCCGGCCGGGAGAAGCGGTTATCGTGCGTGAATAATACTCCGTAATTGGAAGCACGTGTAATTTCGCTTACAGCCCGTGTTATTATTTCTGACGCGTGTTCGGATGCTAACGATCCGAGGAGTGCTCCGAGGAACGCGTAATCGACGGAATTAACGGGTTCGCGGCTTGAATCCAGTCCGTGGGACACCATCGACGCCCTCGTTCGATGACAATCGACACTTCGGTAATCGTGTGATCAATTCAGTTTGTAAATATCTTACGCGAACGGTTTTCGAAATTGTTTCTTTACGAGAGCTACGGGAATGCATACCATGTTTCCAGGAGAACGAAAGAGAAACTTCGCTTTTCGGGGTTGGCGAGGGATGGAAAGCTTGAGCGACAGGATGCGAATGCGTTGATTACTGCATCGGTGATTTGTGGGCTATGTATGGATTTAGAAATCAATTTTTGACGGGGTGTTGGCGGGTGAACTGAATTTGTTTAGGTTGTTCCAATAAATTTTGATGGGATTTCAGAGTGCAGAGGGGGCTGCAGGGGGGTGTGTATGTAGACTGCGGATTGTATGCATTTATGGCAAAAATGAGTGTGTGCAATTTGAAATTGTTCAAGTAAAAACGAACTGGATATGTGGCTCCACTTGCAATTGAAGCCAATGTTTATTTTGCTGAAATAAAATATTAACAAAAATGTCTGAAATTCATATTCCGAACGTGACGTTTACAACACTGCAAACAGAGTAGAAATGTGCCAGGTTTTCAGAAAAATGAACACGGGGACTGTTCTTTTGTGAGTGACTCGAGAAATTCGGAGAAGCGCGTCTGGAAAGAAGAAAAGTCTGGTCCGAAAGTCCGTTAACGAGACTACAAAAAATTACTATCGGATGATCCGCGCAGAGGGTTGCGTACAATAGTGAACGGTCGCCTTTGAGTTGAGGCCTGGCTGCACATAGGAATGCAATTAAAATACCGGCGATGGCGAGAACCGCGGTATAGTGGACGGGGAGGAGGGTGGCAAGACTATGGCTCTCGTGTCCCGTCGGAACAATGGGCCACAATGTTAATGAGGAAAATAATTATATGAGAGTTCATTTTCTTCCTCGAGAAAATCGGATGCGGAGAGAGGAGAAGGCTGAAGGAGGCGCTAGCACCCGGGCAAGGAAGAGTACCAAGTAGAAAGGGGGTGTTCCGTAATGCGAGCGCCAAGTGGTCCAGACGTCGTCGTGCATGCACTACTGGCGACGCCTCCAACCCTTAACACAAGCGAAAACCCTGTTCCTCTACAAGGTAAGACGTCCGTCCGACATAAGTGTTTTCTAATTAACGCTGCTGTGCACGCGTGATACCTTGCGCCCCTGCGAACCACGATTAGGAGCACTCCAACACCGTCAAAGAGAAAGCCTCACTCTGAAGCTGGTTTTCTTCGTGATACAATAAATCATTCCAAAATTACTTCGATCAAAATTCGACGCATAGAAGTCAATAGCTTCTATTCGATGTGAACAATGTAATTGCAACTAGTAGACTGCGGATCTTTATGCATTTATGAAGAAATTGGTCGAATGAAATATACAACAGTAAAGGACTAGAAAAATTTAAGAGCATCATAATGTTGTTTTTAATGCAACGAAGTCATTAAGGGATGAAATCAATTTTTATTTTAGTCCTGCTTCCCACAATCAATGCAGAACATTTTTATTTCGCATAAAGATCCGCAGTCTAGTCATTATTACAATGTAATTGTAACTGGATCTTTATGCATGTATGAAAAAATTGGTTGGGTGAAATATAAAAGGGGAAAAGATTTGAAAAATTCAAGAATGTTGTAATGTTCCTTTTAATGTAACAAAGTCGTTGAGGAATGAAATCAATTTTTATTTTATTCCTGCAATATTTTTATTTTGCATGAAGATCCACAGTCTAGTAATTACAATGTAATTGTAACTAGTAGGTTGCGGATCTTTATGCATTTATGAAGAAATTGGTCGAATGAAATATACAACAGTAAAGGACTAGAAAAATTTAAGAACATCATAATGTTGTTTTTAATGTAACGAAGTCGTTAAGGGATGAAATCAATTTTTATTTTAGTCCTGCTTCCCACAATCAATGCAGAACATTTTTATTTCGCATAAAGATCCACAGTCTAGTAATTATTACAATGTAATTGTAACTGGATCTTTATGCATCTATGAAGAAATTGGTTGGGTGAAATATAAAAGGGGAAAAGATTTGAAAAATTCAAGAATGTTGTAATGTTCCTTTTAATATAACAAAGTCGTTGAGGAATGAAATCAATTTTTATTTTATTCCTGCTTTCCACAATCAATGAAGAACATTTTTATTTTGCATAAAGATCCACAGTTTAGTAATTACAATGTAATTGTCACTAGTAGACTGAGGATCTTTATGCATTTATAAAGAAATTGGTTGGATGAAATATAAAAGGGTGAAGATTTAAAAAATCCAAAATGCTGTAATGTAACTTTTGATGTAACAAAGTCGTTGAGAGATGAAATCAATTTTTATGTTATTCCTGCAATATTTTTATTTCGCATGAAGATCCGCAGTCTAGTAACTAGTATTATTGTCTACACTTTCACAGAACTGTGTTTACGTAATAATTCTCAGAATATCAATATTTTTCACATGTTTTCAACCAATACAAGATTAAATTCACATAGTAGAAAATGCGAGACTTCCCTGTGTAAGTAGAAAAGGGCTCCGCTGATCAGACACGTCGTCCGACCGAATCAATTGCTTCTCTTCCGACTTAAGATAATCGTAATAAACTCATAATAATTAGTACATTATTAATATTCCAAGGTCTTCAACGTTACAGTCTATTGATGAACAATATTTTATGCCAAAAATGAATAAATTCTTGAATTTCAATAAACAATGTATCGATAGCCTGAACGTTCCATAAAGATTCAATGCACCGAGGGACCCGTCGCCCGAAGGAATCCACGCTCGGGATTTCGTTTCTCCGTAGCTTACTATGGTACGTGATGCCAGTAGCTCGGGATCGCATTAATGAAATAAAACTACGTGACTGGACGCCGTGTGCAGCGTCGGCATTTCCGTGATTCGAAACGGTAAGAATTTCTGTCTCGCGCACACCGACGATACAAGATAGAAAGATAGAAGAAGCGTCGGGAACGTTGTGTCCGTGGTATATTCGACCGGAGAGAATGAACGAGTGGCGGCCGCAGAAGTAATTCGATCCGGTTTTTGAATGGGAAATGATGACGAGGCCATTCGAGCATTTATCGTAACTGGCAGATTTCGGTACACGGCAATATATCGGTTTCAATATCGCGGCCGATATTGGATTTTGGTAATGTCCGGGATTGACTCGGTACATTTTACAGCCGATACGCCTACGCAATACGGATCAATACAACCACCGTTTTACATGCGGTAACTCGATTCCATACGGGACAAACTGTTATACCATGTGGATATCCCGGACGCCCGATTAAAACGTCCCGGATCACTAGCGTTTCCGATCGCTACCACCGTACACACAAGTATTTGCTCAAAGACGCGCTGTTTGCTCGGCGAACCACTCGTTAGTCAGCCGGAAACAATAACGATTAGATCTTTCGGCTAATATTGGTTCCCGCGGGGTGAGTTCGGCAAATTCGAGACCAGGAAATGTTTGGTTCTTTTATCTTGATGATTAGACTGCGCACCTTTATGCAATTATGACTTTTAAAAATTTTCAAGAAATGGTAGAATTCAAAATTCGACGGAATTTGGTACGATTTTAATTTATTTCTGATCTGAAAAGACTACTACCACAGAAACTGAGATCCAATTTGATTCGATTTTCTTAAAACTGCATAAACATCCGCAGTCTATTGATGATTATGTCCTGGAAAGGGTGAACGTGTTTATGTGGATTTTATTCGGTTGTCATTTATTAATAAAATGCGTAGTAACCAGAGGCGATAAATCCTCTAACAAACTAGAATCAATCTGTTCTCTGTTTCCAAAAATTCCAGTCTAAATCAACCACCACGTCGACCTTCGCAATTCACAACATACAATCGAAAACAGCTGCACAAACAACAGAATCTCTCTGATGCGTGAACATTGGCAAAGACACAGCAGAAGCATGGTTACATTAGAGGATCCCCAGGTTGGTCCGAATCGAATGAAACTTTGCAAACAGAGTCTGTGCAAGCCACGACAGGCTATCAAAAACGCGTAGGAGAATCGTCGGGAACGTGGATAACGAAACGTAGACCATAACGTCGACGAGAGACAGAAACAGTCAGAGAAATAGCGGGTCCGTGGGGAGGATAGAGAGACAGAGTCGGGCCTCGGAAAAGAGAGAGAGAGCGAGTGGGAGAGAGAACGAGAAAGAGAGGGACGCAATTTGAGCGAGTGGCATCAGTCGGCGGGTTTAATGAGGTTAGCTGCAATTACATGCATTAGTACGACATGACGAGGGCAGCGGACCCGACCTCGGTCCTCTGGAAGAGATATTGGATGTATGAGCCTGGCAAAAGGGGTGGCCAGAGGGTGGAACGCCGGGAGGAGAGGAGAACAGAAGAGAGGGAGAGAGCAAAGCACAGGAGAGGGTCACCACGAGAGAACGAGATACAGCCGGGCAAAGAAGATACAAAGGGGTGAGGTTGTGAAAGAGGGGTATAAACCACGAAGAGAAAAGAGATGGGAGTTAAACTATGAAGAGGAGAGAAAGATAGAGGGTTGAAAACGAAAAGAAGACGGGGGAAAGAGCGAGAAGGGGGTTGAACCACGAAGAGAAGAGAAAAGGAAACGGGGGAAAGAGCAAGAAGAAGGTTGAACGATGAAGAGAAAATAAGGGGTTGAACGACGAAGAGAAGAGAAAATAAAACGGGGGAAAGAACAAGAAGGAGGTTGAACAACGAAGAGAAAAAAAATAGGAGGTTGAACAACGAAGAAAAGACAGGAATAGGGGGTTGAACGACGAAGAGAAAAGTAAACAGGGGGAAGAGGAAGAAGGGGGTTGAACGACGAAGAGAATAGAAAATAAAACGGGGGATAGAGCAAGAAGAGGGCTGAACCACGAAATAAAACAAATAGGAGGTTGAACAACGAAGAAAAGACAGAAATTGGGGGTTGAACGACGAAGAGAAAAGAAAACGGGGGGAAGAGGAAGAAGTGGGGTTGACCGACGAAGAGAAGAAAAAGAGTGGTTGAACGACGAAGAGAAGACAGAGAGGAAGGGAGCTACAAGGGGGGAGGAGAGAGCACACGGGGGCAGAAGATTGGAGAAAAAGGAAGGAAGACGAGACGACGAAAGAAACGGGGTGAGCTTGGGGGTAAAATGCGTTAACGCGTGTCGGCGTTAACGCCGCCGTTCTGCTCGGCTCTGCTCTCCTCTGTCGTTGTGCTCTCGCAGACACTCTGGAGCGGCGCGGAGCGGTGCGGAGCGGAGCCGAGCGTAGCGTAGAGGTTTGCTCGTCTCGTGCACCGCAGTCGCGGCAGGTAACGCGCAAAGTCACGCATCGTTGGCCCGCGATCAAACGACAAACACCGTCGGCCTGCCGCTCCACTGCGATAATTCTTTGATCGCTCGAAAAGATACACCGACGAGCCGACGACCCTCTCCCTCGCGCTCCTGTCCTCTCTCTCCCCCGACAGCACGGCTGTGCACCCTGTCCGGGGTTGAAATCGGTGAGTCGGATAAGCGACGCGCGCGCGCGCACGTGTAAGTTGGATGCTTCGCGTGTAAAAAGGAAAAAGAAGAGCGCACACCGAGGGAGCAGATATACGGTTAGACGAATGAAAAAAGAGAGGGAGAGAGAGTGAGAGAGAGATGGGACGATGTACACCGAGCGTTCATTTAGCTCCGTTTAGCGGTGACAGCCGGCTACGAAATCGCGCGGAACACGCTCCAGTGGATGCCAGAGAGCGGCGCGCGATCCACGAACGCCACTTTAGGCGAAAAGGACTGCTTGTTACGCGGATGTTTCTGATCCGAGGAATTTGCGGACGTGGAGGGTGCGATTCCCGTGAGTT
Organism: Lasioglossum pauxillum; assembly: GCA_933228785.1. Taxonomy (NCBI): domain Eukaryota; kingdom Metazoa; phylum Arthropoda; class Insecta; order Hymenoptera; family Halictidae; genus Lasioglossum; species Lasioglossum pauxillum. The sequence goes on along the minus strand of OW121705.1, from coordinate 33,751,622 downwards.
GTCAGGTAGGGGGTTGTTGGGGGTGAGTGAGGACGCGCGTGGTTGGTGGACAGTCTGCTTCTGCTGGCTGAGGATCAGGTGGTGGAGCCTCATTTTTAAAAGAAGATACCGAAGCTGATACATTAGTCCACCCACATTCTTAAATTATTTTTAATGGACGCTAATCTTCTTATGGAGGCTAACAATGAGTTGGTGAAGCTTGGTCCTTGAAAGGAGAGGCTTTAGATGCGTTGACGATCGTTAGCCGATGCTTCATGTACTTGACAATGAGGTGGCTGCATCGAATATTCATTGATCACTACGACCCCGACCAAAAATTATCAATTTTCCCATCATCGACAAAACCTCGGTATCAACGTCGCCGAGGTAATTCCTCAATATCTTAAAATGTGTATAAAAAAACTTGCTCAATCACAATCTAGCCACCGTTCCAACAAGCACAAGCAACAAATACCGATTTTTCCATCATCCACAAAACCTCGCTATTAATTTCAATTTTAATCCGAATCCGCCAAAGGGGTAGCATTCTGAAAGTTACACGCTCCATTCGGCGAGGTAATGCGAAATAAACCACCCCGTTATTACAGAGGTACTACACACACATGCATACACACACGCAGATGGAGAGAGAGAGCGCCTCATGCTGCATCGTTCGATGATGAAACAACGCAGGTGCCCCATCCATCCCCCATGCGAAATAAAACACAGAAAACCAACCGGACAAAGCGAGTGACGTGGATGACGGATCGCCATGATCCTCGGCGAACCAAACCCACCCTCTCTCCACAGTTTTGCTCGCTATTAGCGCGACAGAGAACGAGAGAGAAACACAGCCGGCCAACGATTTTTGTATGGTTCCAGGTTTCCCGAGGTATTGTCGGTCGATACGGATTTTCACTGGGCATTCTCCAGAGAGATAGCGCGGACGCGCGGACACGTTTGATACAATATATAAGCGGTCGGGATTGGAGAGGGCCCGGGGGGTCACAAAGTAGCATTCTATTGACAGAGAGCTCGACGCTCTCCGGTCCGCCGGTGATTATACTTGGTGATCATATCGCTCGTATATTGACAAACAGCGATACAAACACGAACACATAGGTACACGCACCGAGAGAAAGAGAAAAGGGACACACGGAGAAAGAGAAGGGTGGGAACCATCCCCGTTCCCGGACTGTCCCGTGTGTTTTACCTCTCCCATCCCTCTCTTTCTCTCTCCTCTACCATGCCTCCTCCTTTCTCTGCTTCGTATCTCTCTCGATTTGCTATCTCTCTCATTTTTCTAGCTCTCTCAATTTACTATCTCTCTCTGCTCGCTACCTCCCGTTCTCCCTCAATGTTCCATGTCCTCCTCTCTCTCCCGGCTTCAGCCAGCTAGCCGTCCTCGTCCGATCATCCCCCACAGGTCTATGCACCGCTGCGACCACCCTCGACAGTTCTGCGGGGAGGGGTGGTGGTCGGGGGTGTGGTGCAGGTTCCCGTGGACGCTTCTCGTGCACCGGTGCACACAGACCGCCCACCGGCGACCCACAATACGCCGCTAATTCCCATAAAGCGCCGGCCGATACGCAAATGGACAAACGTATGGACATACGCACAAGCGCCCCCGGCCACCCTCGCCGCTCGCTCGCCGGCCAAACACCGCACACGCCATACACACCCCCAACCCTCCTCTCTCTCTCACTCACTCTCTTTCTCTCTGTACCCGACCGCTTCCTAACCCGGCATTCGCAGGTTGCATATCGCGGCCAGACCTCTCGTCCCGCCTTTGTGGATCACCATACCGTGTAATAACGAGACGGTCGCGCGGAAATGCGACCTGGTGCTCGTCGAGTCTGACTCGAACGGTACATCATGCTTAAGACGCGACAATGGCGACTGTTTTCAGTTCGGAGGTTGCGAAGACTGGTCTTCTATTAATCAGTTGTTTGATTAAAGTGGCAGTGGTTGGGTAAGATGAGATTTTCTGAGTGCAATTTGGCAAATTCTGGCAAATTTTGTAACGAATTCAATTCAGCACGTAGCGTAGGCGAAATTTTGTTCGTGAAAAATAAATTGAACGCTTAGAATATTATTTTTTCCACCACTCTTGAAAAAGATTGAGTTTGATTTTCGAGCAGGCACGCGTGTTATTCGATCAGTCGATGAGTTCATTCATTATTTAGCGGTCCTATTTATTGCGAGTACGAATATACGCACGCAATCGACGAATTTACAATATCGATTTGTTCAGAAATGGAGCGTTCTATAAAAAGATTCATAGATTCCTTTTTTGAGTTGTATCATCTGTTTAGAAACACTCTGTGTAAAGTATCTACAAAATATACACTGACGAGTATAATAAATTTTTCAAATGGATTAAAATTTGTCTACATGGATGAATTCAGTTTTAAGAAACACGAATTAAATTGAGGTCTATCTTCATCCCCTAAATTCTCGTGATTATTGGACAGGCGATTTTAGTCTTGTTATCCATTTTAATCTCTCACATTCTCAACGCACTTATTCTGGTCAATTCCATTCTTCTCAACTCGAAGAACTCTCTATGAGAAGATAAAACCAGTTATAGACACCCGCTTCGGTTTCGGAAGATCAACTATTAATAATTCCGCCTCGACGATTTTGTATCGAACTCGATTTGCTCCGAGTATAGATTTAATTTACCTGCTACTGACATTTGACAATGATTGACTTATTCGATCAATATCCTAAGAATCACTGGTCCCGCAATAGCTCCCGAACAGCACAGAATCCGATGCTTTTAATTACGGATCAACGGGAACTGTATTATTCACAACCATTCCATCATTCACGAATTCGGAAAAACTGCTCCAAGCTTCAGGATGTTAATATTATTGAGATATTTTACCGATCTTGTATTATCTATTCACGCAATATGAATTCGTAAAAATGGCTACGCAATCCTCGAACATCGTTTCGCCACGAACAAGGACATTCGTAGAAGGAAAATTCTGTTGCAGCCGCGCCGTTTACCGGAATCCTCCGTCACAGGAATATGCAACATCATCCAATTGTAATTAACGCAATCGCAATTAGTTCGACGGTGGCATAAAACCCGGCAACAGCAGACCGCTTTGAATTCCCCAAAGCATCCGGCTTCAATCAACGGCACACATACAAAGAGAGAGAGCGAACGCATGGAAGATAGGCTCACAGCGAGCGGAAATTTCATGCTCACTTGCAGCGCTCTCTCACTCGCTCGTCGAGAGTCATCAAATATCTGTATACGACGAAGGTCGAACATGCCTGACCAGGTAAGAAGGAAGGCCGCGGCGCCGGTGAATGGGGGTCGATGAATGAAGGTGGTTCGCATGCTGAAGGGTCCTTTTCCGGTGCCCTGTCAAGGACGTTTCAGACCCGGAATCGCTTTGGTCCCCGATCCCCGAGGCAATGGCTCGTCCCGCGGAAGAATTTTTCCGGAAGAAAAATCTCGACTCGAAGAAGGAAACACTCGTCGCGGAGAAGGAACCCAGGAAAAGGTGACTTCCGGCGAGAACGTTTCAGTCCGCTCGTCACATTTTCCACGAAGTCTCTCGCGTATGAAAATAGTATAACCACTTCGAATAATTCGCATGGTACAAATTTCGATTCTCTAAATTTAATCCTTATCATTGAACATTTATAACAAGCATGAGTCGATAGAATACGAAACAATTAAGACATTTAAAGAATTTAAAAGTCCTATTGTTTCATTTTCAACTCATTAGGATTTTCAAGGAAAGAAATGAAGGAAATGCGAAATTATACAGCGGATCTTTATGCATTTATGAAGAAATTGCTTGGGCGAAATATAAAATAGTACCAGATTTTGAAAATTTGAGAATACTGTAATGTTGTTTTGAAAGTAAAAAATCATTAAGGGATGAAATCAATTTTTATTTTATTCCTGCTTTGCACAATCAATGTAGAACATTTTTATTTTGCACAAAAATCCGCAGTCTAATTATAATTTTGCAAAAAGAACAGCTGTCTATTAATTACTATATAGAAGAACATTTTCGAGCTTGCTTTTGGTACAGTAAGGTTATTAAAAATCCAATCAATAGGAGCAATTGTATTAATTTTTGTGGAATATCAGGTGGTGCTTGAAAACTGAGGAATCGAATAGATGGAAAAGTGTCTGTAACAGTACCGCATCTACAATTTCCGGCAGTCCTCCCCGAAAATCAGCCAACCGAACCCGAGGAAATCGCGCACCGTAACCCACAATTCTCCATCATCCAGCGGCCGATACCCGGCACTTACACTTCTGTAAGACACCGGAATCTGCGATACCGGTCTGCATTACCGGATACGATCTCCCGAAGGCGGAGAGCCGCGGTATATCGAACGGGTCTCGCGTGTCCTCGGCCCGTAGCTCGCAGTTCGTAAATAAAAGAGGAGCAATCTAAGGGAGTGCTTGGGTCGGGCCAGTGCACCGCGTCTGCACGGCCGAGCCACTGGGCGTGACAATATGCTCCTGCACAGGTGCAGCCGAAGGTATAGGTTCGCCGAGGCGCCTCGGGGAAGAGGAAGAACCATAGAGAAAGAAAGACGGGAACATAGGAAAAGAAGAGAAAGAAAGAAAGAGAGAGAGAGACAGAGTGGTCCTCTCGCCGCCCACGCGATCGGCCTTGCTGCGAAAGAGGCCGGAGGGGGTGAGAGAGCGGAACGAACGGAAGGTAAGAAGGAGGAGAGAGAGAGGAGAGAGAAAAGGAGCGTGCCAAGCGCGCGAGCGAAGAACAGGAGTTAGGTGTAGCCCCCGGAACGGGTGTGTGCGCGCTCGAGTACGTGGCCGCACACCTGTGCCAATGCAGCATGGCACGGAGTCGCATAACAGGTGGAAAGGTAAAAGAGAGAGAGGTAGACATGGGGTAGAGACGGCGAGAGAAAGAGAGGGGAACGGAGGAGAGGGAGACCCCCACTCGACCCCGAGTCTGCCAGCTCGAACATTACTATACGCCCTCCGGGACCAGAGAGGAGGAGAACGCTGAGACTACCGCCTTCCTCCTACGTTCTCTCTCTCGACCTCTCTTCTCTTCGATTTCTCTCTCCCTCTACCCCTCTCTCTGGCTCTCTAGCTCGCTTCACTGTCTCATTCTAGGTTCTTGGAGAAAACCTCCCTCTGTTTCTCTGGCAATGCATATCTCTCTCTCTCTCTCTAATTCTCTGTCTTCCCGTGTCTCTGTCTAATTTTCTTCATTTCTGTGTCTGCTTCCATTTTCCTGTCTCTGTCTATTTCCCTGTCGTTCTCTTTGGGTCTCTTTCCTCGACATCGTACTTCCGTTTGAACGTCGCCTCTCGAGGCGTGCCCGCCGCGCAAACGCCGACAAACGCGTTTTCACTCGGTGCCGATGAAATGGCCGACGAGAAAACGTTCTCCACCCTTGAAAGGACCGACACCGCGCGGCACAGGCGTTTCCGCGCCGGAAGATTTCTCAAGACGATTCCCCCGGCCCGCGAGAAGCCTTCTTGATCATCCTGAATGGCTTCTGATGCGCTCTACGCTGCGTCGGGACCCGGAGGGGATCCGCGACCCAACGAAACTCGTCGAACCGCGACACGGGGCGAACGCTTCCGCGGGATCCGGAAGAGTGCGCGGAGAATTGTTTTCTTACGGAGATTTTGGGTTAATATGGCTTCGATGAAATTATTTGATACAGATATCAGTGCAATCAAGGTGTTGATTATGTACGCTGTTTCGATTATGACGTCCTCACTTTTTCAAAGGCGATTAGATAGTTTAGAAAAATGTAAAATAATGATTTCTAACAGGATGATAATGAGGCTGTTCTGAGAAAGAGACTGAATCATGCATGCCGCTGGCTATAGTCTGTTGGTTGGCATATCAATATCGGAATGCAACATTACAATCTTGCTCGGACTATTGATGTTGAAAGAAATTGTCACGTTATGTCATAGGAGATGACTTTGTAGTTTGTAGCATTAATTGCCAGATTGCCGATAATTGCGAGTACATCATTACTTTGACTTGTTTACGATCTATTTATAATAGTTATTCTCTCCACTCCTTAACGATGAAACATTCCACTTTTGTTGGCCTGAACATTTCTGAGAAAGGTGACAGTCTGGCAAGTAAGGGCTCGATCTAATAAAGTTAAACTTTATCTAAAAATATTCAGAACAATTTTCGATCTTTCCAGAGGAGAGCGTAAGAATTGTTAATCAATCGTAGAAACGGCTATCGAAAATCTACTTGACCCCATGAGGGTTAAAGGGGAGTATCAAAGAGAATTGGCAACTTTTCCGAGAAGTGAAATCACAGCTAGAACCGATCAACTGGCGTTCTGCATGAGTCACATCCACAATTTTGCAATATTTCCACGAGGAAATAGAAACTGGTAACCTCTATGAGAGTTCAAGGAAAGCGTTGCGAAGTGTTCCGATATCAACAGAGCATCTACACAGTGTTCTCCAGTGTTCTCCATAAAAAATGATCAGCAGAAACATAGAAATAAATATCCAGGTGGACGGTAACTATAAAGATTGAAGAGAAACGTGACAGAGTATAAAACCGCGAGGTTCTCCAGGAAGTGAAGTCTCCACTTCACGGATCAGGACTCGTCGCGGCGCATTCCCGAGACAATAGGACGTCCGTTGGAATCGACATCCCCTCGACGATGGTATCGGCGGGTATCGCGATGACTGGATGGTTCGCGCGACCTCGAAAACCGCGGGTCATCGCGTGGAAGGGAAACAACTGGCGGCGGAGCCGAGGAATCGCCGGAGAGAAACCTGTCTACCCGCAAAAATGGGCGCGTGCAGATAATGCCTCGGCGTATTACCGTTATTATGCCGGTCATTTACGTGCTGCGGAGACGATGTTCCCTTTCCTGCGTGATATCCCGCTAAATTCGCCCCGCGGCGCGGCCGACTCTTCTAAGCAAACACGTTCGCCCGCAGTCTCTCCTCAGCGATCTATGAACGACATGGAACATCGATGCTCGAGGACCTGTGGAACGATCGGTAGCCACCCTGCGTCAACTTTCGCAATAATGTCTGATGGCTTTTCAATTATTACCGCCGCGGGACTACACACATCACCCAGAACCTTCATCATGCGAGGATCGACAGTTTCGAGATTGCTGCCGTGGTCCTTTCAGTTTCTGTTCAACCTTCATCCGCGATGTTGCAGATGTTAGCATAATATGCCAATAATTTAGATTTCCCAATCCTGTTCATGGTTATTGTTAATTGTAGAAAGAGGCTCGTGAAACTGAAGTTAGGCTAACTTGTATGAAGTGGATAGAAAAATTAGATTTTGAGTCCGTATCTCTTTCAATTTCTGTTAACCCTTCATGTGCGTGATCTTATAGAGGTTAGCATGTTGCAACAATATAGATTTGCTAATCCTGTTCATGGTTATTGTTAATTGTAGAGAGAGGCTCGTGAAACTGAAATCGGGCTAACTTGTATGAAGTGGATAGAAAAATTAGATTTTGAGTCCGTATCCCTTTCAATTTAGTTAGCCCTTCATGTGTGTGGTCTTATAGAGGTTAGCATGATGTTGCAACAATTTAGATTTGCTAATCCTGTTCATGGTTATCGTCAATTGTAGAGAGGAGCTTGTGACACTGAAGCTAGGCTAACTAGTATCAAGTGGATAGAAAAATTAGATTTTGAGTCTGCATACCTTTCAATTTCTGTTTACCCTTTATGTGCGTGATCTTATAGAGGTTAGCATGATGTTGCAACAATTTAGATTTGTTAATCCTGTTCATGGTTATTGTTAATTGTAGAGAGAGGCTCGTGACACTGAAGCTAGGCTATCTGGTATGAAGTGGATGGAAAAATTAGATTTAGAGTCCGCATCCCTTTCAATTTAGTTAACCCTTCATGTGTGTGGTCTTATAGAGGTTAGCATGATGTTGCAACAATTTAGATTTGCTAATCCTGTTCATGGTTATTGTTAATTGTAGAGAGAGGCTCGTGACGCTGTAGCTAGGCTATCTGGTATGAAGTGGATAGAAAAATTAGATTTAGAGTCCGCATTCCTTTCAATTTAGTTAACCCTTCATGTGTGTGGTCTTATAGAGGTTAGCATGATGTTGCAACAATTTAGATTTGTTGATCCTGCTCATGGCTATTGTTAATTGTTGAGAGACAGCATCGCTAACTTGTATGTTCACACAAAACATGCTTCTCCTTCTTTCAATAATAATTCTGATAACATTCCTTCAACTAATGGCTCTTCAGTTTTGTATTCTGTCCACTCGTTTTTGTTACAAATCCATAAACAGTCTAATGATCATACCAGCCTCGGCGTTGGTAGGTTCGACGTTGCATATCCTTCCGTGTATTTTAAAAGTAATCATTGTTAGGTAATTACGCGGCGTCCTAAGGCAGAAGACGTTCTAATTACAATATGCCGTGAACGCGAATGTCGAACGAAAGAGGATTCCACAGAGGAATGTAGAACGAATCGCGTGGCGATTCGAACATGTACTCTGCGTTACACGCTCGCCAGTCGAGAGAGGCGCATGCCTTCGAGGAAACGTGCCCGTTCCTACGTAAATAAGGTGCGTGCAAATTATTGCCTGGGATATAATCATTTCCTGCCATCCCGCGGAACGCGTTTTCAATCGTCTCTATTCAGCCGAGGATTTCGTTTGTGCGGATTTGACGCGCGAGTCCTCGCCGCCGACACGAGACTTCAATTCTGAAACCCGTTCCAATACATTTCGAAATTGCGACCACGAAATACTTTCTGCCTCGTGGATCTAAAATGTTAAGTGAATTTATTTTCATCTAATTCACTTAATACGTTAATTCTGAAACCTATTCCGTACAATATCTTAAAAATCGCGACCTCGCCTTAATTTCAATGTTGCACGTGGAGACTGGCAATTTATTTAAATTGTAATAAAAATTAATTCTTGTTCTTGAAAAAGGAATTGGCGACACATGTTAATCTTCAACACTTTCGACTTTCATTCTTAGCAATCGAGACAGAAAGTTTTCCGTTTCAAACGAATATCCATTAAATCATCCATTGGATTGAGTGAAATCTGCATCTACCGACTCGATCATTTGCAAGTGTGATGATCACGCTAATCGATCGAACGCCTCGTGCTGCTCTGAATAATTACTATTAAAAAGTCTGTCATAATAATGATACACTGTCAAATCCTTGGGCATTTGCACGCATTTATAGATCCAATTCATTAATCAAATCTACACAGGGAAGTAGGGTTGATGGCCAGAAGATTAGGTGCTCGCGGGAGGCTAAAATAAATGTCAGACTATAACGAGCGTCTTGGATCGTGGACCACCTCGGGGGATAGGATACAAATTATTGAATCAAGATAGAATTCGCAAATTTGGAAGATGTCGTCCGATCAATAAATCCCGAGCACTTCGCGATGATATTCGAAGAAACGTTGATCTCCTACCTTCGACTGATCTTGCTGTTGCAGCAATTGTTCCCTGAGCAGCTGCAGCTGCAGTATCATCTCGGACAGCCTTCGTTCCTTCTCGGCGAAGCTTTCCGCGCACAGGACCCTGTGCAGAGCTGATGCACCATCCTGTTGCACTTGCGTCTCGGTGTTCTGCATCCTTCCAGATGCTGGTGGTGAAGGCGCCACGCTGTTTGGCACGCTGGCGACGCCTCCGCTGCAACATACATCATCAAACATGGTCAATTACGTTCCGATGGCCGTAAAGACGGATTAGCAAGCAAATAGATACACGAGACTGTGTCAAGTCTTGCCACTTTGTATGGGATTTATTGCATAGGATAATTAAATGCCCAAACATCTCTGCGACATTCTCGAAGTGCGTATTCGTCACAATTAGACTGCACACATACACATTTATGTCCTTAATGATTTTATTAAGGCCAAAATAATCAAACAGTATTTTTAGATTTAGAAAATACGAAATGTCTACAAATTCTCCAGCTGCGAAAAATTATTACCTTAATATTATACATATCCCTGAACAACTTTTGTTAATAAAGTTTCTCAATATCTCCAAAAATAACAGAGATATTTAAGTGCTAATTTTGACTGAACCTAAATTAAAAGCACAATACAAGAAGCTCGATAAGAAGTGCATTGCAATCAGATGCAATTCGAAGGCGCTTCGAGGGCTTGGGAACAGCATAGCGATTTTATATGAAGCATTGCATAATTGCAAGTGAAACGAGGTCGTCTAATCACACCGGAAACCTTAAAGAATTAAATGAACAATACAAGAAGCGCACAAATCTGTGGAATGACCTAATAGGTAGAGATCACGCTGGCGATGCAATTCGCAGGAGCTCGAATCGCTCCGGAGCGTTATAGTGATGCGGTCCGCATCGCGCACGGGGCTGCTGGGAGCCAGGTGAATAATAGATAGGGTCGCGGCCGTGCAATCACGGCAGACCCGAGTGTTTGCTCCCGTGATGGGGTGCTCTCGCTCTTTCCCACCCCTGACCATCGTATTCTCTGGTTCTTTCTCTCTCGTTCTCGCGCATGTTTCCCGCTCTGTGGTGGATTTTCTCTCGCTCTCGCACTGGAGAGCTGGTGCCCTCCCGGTAACCGCCCGGAGCTCTCGTTCCTCTTTTATGCCGAGGAAAATGGACCACGAATAAGTGATACGGACGCATTGTGTGCCGTGACCAAGCCGCCACGATGGGATCCGCAGAGACGATGGGCTCGTGAAGGACGCGATTCAGGACGAAACCGCCTACGGTGCACGAGGAATACTCACGGTGCTCGGAATCTGGGGCAATGGCGTAATTAGGGGGATGCTGGGCGACCATAACGCGGAATCGGGCCTCGAAAACTGTTATAAGATCGATTCTCGGTTAAAGGACCATCGGGAGCCTCTGTTCAGATTAATTGCTGTGTAGAACAGATCTTTCTACGATATTGAACGATGTAAATTACACTTTATGTAAATTAATCTGTTGAACTGTGGATCTTTAAGCAAAATAAAAATAGAATGTTATTTCTTCTCTTAACGATTTCGATAAAGGAGAAATCATGTATATTGACTTCTTCGATTTTTTAATTTTCCATCAATTTCGAATTTCATCTACTCAATTTTGCTATAACTGCATAATGATCCGCAGTCTAGCGATCATTCAACAATATATGTACAAAGCTATTACCTTTTTGTCAACAAAAATATAAGGAAGCTTTGGAAAGAAATCCATATTTGCCATGAATGTATAAAGTTCGCAATCTAGCTATTACTGATGAAGTGTATAAATACGTTTCATAATTTTCTGATGGAATCTTTGATACCGATAAAATAAACGGACAGCTGACATAAACATACCTGTAAAAAGATCCGCAGTCTAGTGATTTTCAGTAAATACAGTTCGTCGCATGTAACGAAGGCTAACGAGTACCTAATGTAAGCAACATTAACCAGAAAGTAATCGAATTATACAGTGTAATCAATTTTTTAAAAAAATCGCTATTAATCCAGTTAGATGTTCTAAGAATACCTTAGATATTCGCATAGTGAACGTGTTGACAGACGCGACACTGCTCATTATACTGTCATTTTTAATTCATGTAATCGAAGTAACTTTAGAAAAAAATTTTCACGATCTGCATAATAATTTTTTCGAATTTTTCTGCCTCCAGTTTTAAAGGATGTTCTTACGTACAGACTGTACCTATGCTACATTATACACATGTTACTATACTACATTAATTTTGTTGGAATATCTAATTAAAGGTGCAAGTATCGAACAGTTATATTGACTTGGTCCGTGATGCAATCAGGTAATGAATTTATTCAATAATTCCACGTGGAAACAGCGTCGAAATTCGAACGGATTGAATAGATAAAGTAGGTCATTTCAACAATCATCTTATTTTGACTAATCATTAACTATAGAAACGGTTTCTGACGTGCGTCGATCTATTTTCTTATCACAGTGAAATTTCCTCGTTTTCTTCTGATCGAGGTCAATTTCAGCAGCATCAAAGTTTCATTTCCGACAAATGGGACGCTTACGACGCAAGTAAAAATTACAAGCCTTTTTATAGAACACACAATCAATAAAAACATGGATTCAGTAACTTACTGGATACACAGATAAATGCTTTTCTAAATCGAAAGAAAAGGATTTCGTTCGGCGAGCTCACAAAAACTAGTGGAACTGTACGATCTAAGAAACAGCACGGACCCGAGTGTTTTTCTTAGATCGAACTGTTCTCCAATGATCATCTGAACCATAATTCTGCGAGGACCAACGCTCGGAAGTGGCAAATGATGCATGCGAGACGTAATAAGGTGGGAGTCGAACATGCTAGAAATGAATTCCGCATTGTGCCCCGGGGGGATTTAATTAGACGTTACCAGTGTGCACGTTTCTTGCGGCTCCACACGGTCCGCGTCCCCGGGAACAAAAATCGTGCACCATGAAACCGTTACTTATCGAGGAACGTCTTTTATCCTTGCACACGCTCATGAAAGGCCCTTGCTGTGGTTGCGTTGGCTTTCTTTCAGGCGATAATAACGCGCGCCGGTGGGCGTCTACAAGATTCTATTCGCGCCTGTTGACCCCGGGTATCAGGCAACAAAAGGCTCATTCTGTTACTATTATCATCTACGCGCCGAACCACGTTCGATCGTTTTAGCTTTCTGCACGGCCGAAAATAAACTGTCACCGTGTTCCGCCCTTTATCGCTCCAATTTTACAACTAACCCCGTTCGCGGACGTTCCGCGGTTAAAAATAAGGCCACGCAACGCTTCTCCACCGACTATTCACCCCGAGAGCCATTTCTAACGACGAATATTCATTTTTACGATATGTGTTCGCAGAATCAAGATACATGAATATTAACAAAAATGAATTGCATTTCTATTAAATTTTTACTGCGAAGAATCTTCTAGCGAAAATCGATATTAATCATCTCCGCTCGCTTAACACTTGATCCGCTAATTGTCTGTCTAGACTTAAAAATTAATTCCCGTGCAAATCACTTGGCGCGCACCGAATCCACCGATAGAGCTTAATCTTTCAGTTTCAGCTTCGTTAAGTAGATTACCCCGACTCTTTGGAATTTTGATGGCCGCCACTGTCGAACTATAATTGAGTCATTCTTGTGTCGTCCTCTTATCTCCGGTCGCTCGCGACCGTAAATTATTCCGACTCACCCCTAATTGCTGCATTACATAATTTATTCTGCGGGAACAAAAAAAGATATATATATATATAACATAATTATATACAATTACAGAGCTGGAATTACGCCATCCGTACGTTCCCGGCGATAAAAACGACACCTGATGCTTTCTGTCCGACGTTTCCCCGGTAATTGTTGCTTTTAAAATTATCTTGCTCATTACAGTATCGTGAAATAACGAATCAATTACGTAGATCCCCTCCACCGACGCGGGAAGATTAACCGGAGGGGGATCTACTGTAAATATTTACAGAAGAACTAACAAGCCGTTTCTCGCGGAGGCTTAATCGCGATTTTTACTGATTCTTTGACCGGCGCGCACAATGTTTTTATCGCAAACAGAGTTAACAGAATTAACAGAGTCTCGCTTCAGTTTCGCGTACACATATCGGCCGAGAGCGGTCATTATGAAATTGATACTTTTATCTGCGGTATGTGTACACGATGTTACTCTCCCGTGCACGCGTGCCGCGCATGCTGAAGGCAGATGTGCGTGAGTATCGAAAGTGGAGCGTGTAATAATAATGTACGCGTTTTTAAAGGCTGCTTTTAATTCCGCGAGGCAAGCCTCTATTTGCGGACGTTCCACGGCGCGAAGAATAGCGCACGGTTAAATTTGCAGTTCACCAGCCGATAATTAAATTCACGCGACCAGGATATCTTTTTCTTTTTAAAAATTCAAGAATGTCGATGTACCTTCAATTTATTAAGATTATTACAGAAAGATAGAAACTGTTAAATCAATGCAGACAATTTTTATTATTCACAAAGATCCGCAGTCTAATTGTATAATTAATTTCGGCGTTTATTTGGAATAATAATTAAATTCACGCGACAAGGACATTTTTGTCTTTTTAAAAATTCAAGAATGTCGAGGTAGCTTCAATTTATTAAGATTATTACAGGAAGATAGAAACCGTTGAATCAATGCAGACAATTTTTATTTTGTACAAGGATCCGCAGTCTAATTGTCTAATTAATTTTGGCGTTTATTTGGAATAATAATTAAATTCACGCGACCAGAACATCATTTTCTTTTTAAAAATTCAAGAATGTCGATGTACCTTCAATTTATTAAGATTATTACACAAAGATAGAAACTGTTAAATCAATGCAGACAATTTTTATTATTGACAAAAATCCGCAGTCTAATTGTATAATTAATTTTGGCGTTTATTTGGAATAATAATTAAATTCACGCGACAAGGACATTTTTGTCTTTTTAAAAATTCAAGAATGTCGAGGTAGCTTCAATTTATTAAGATTATTACAGGAAGATAGAAACCGTTGAATCAATGCAGACAATTTTTATTTTGTACAAGAATCCGCAGTGTAATTGTATCATTAATTTTGTGTTTATTTGGAATAATTTTAATTTAGAGGGTTCTAGAGGTGTTCAAGATTTAGGGTACTTGAGTTTGTACAGCAGTAGGAAGAATTGATGTACAATTTGATTTTTCAAGGTTCGTGAAAGGAATTGGACGTGACATTACGTGCATAGAATTTTTGCAGAAGTTTTCTTCGCTTCGCAAAAAAATCGATCGGTGCATTTGATTATCGCACGTGTCTCCATCTACGCTGCTTCTCTCCTCGAGTATCTGCTCATGAATAGTGACACTGGCCTAATTCGCTTCCTATCAGTCCTACTGCCTTGCTTCACAGTGAACTTCCATCGATTCGCGCTGTACAAATGAACATTATGCATTTATAAGATCTCAATTGTCTCCTCCGTTCGGACGTAACAGTGACGAAGATCTGATGTTTGGTAAAGGAGATAGTACACTTCGAGTACACTGCCTGCACAATTCGTTAAATTGTGGGTATTCGAAAAATTAGGTATTCTGATGTCGTGTCTTTGATATTAATTTAGTATTAAATTCCTTTTTTAATGGTACTAATGAGCTGAAAATGAAGTGATCTTTCTACCGTTTTACATTTGACCTCCTCGTTTATTGAAGAATGTCAAAATTAAACTGTCACTCTCTGGTATCACGAGCTTAATTTTTATGTTCGAGATGTTATTTTATTCTCGATGTCACTCATTTTATAAAAAGTTTTTTCGATTATTTTATACAATTACTAATTTTATGACAGACACGAACGTGTCGCTATGGCAGGTTCTTTAAAAAATATTTTTAGATTCTCTAAAGATTGATATATTTAACCATAAAGTTTCAAATTGATATAATTATTATTTTACTTTTAAAATATTGTCACAAATCATAATCACGTTTGACCATCAAATCTGCTCCAAGATTCGTCAAACTAGTAGGTCATCTTTAGGAACGAATTGTAGGAAAATCAATTGATATATCGTTAAAAAACCTAATGCATTGTATTCAGACAAGATTCAAGATTGTAAACAAATTTTTATAACATGCTAGATTTAATGGTTTTTATTACAAATGGAGTTGATCGAACTTATGACTTGATGTACACTTAAGAATTGTTAAAAGCCACACAAAATTATTAGTTCATCAATCGATTCATAAATAACTCCGCCACTACCAAAATTTGATTTTTAAAAGACTGCCTTAAAAAACTGACGATGCATAAACTATTAACAATCTCCTATCAGTCACAAAAACCGAAGCAACCGTGAAACCTCGTTCGTTCCGCGTCCAATTTTTCACGTAATGAAATATCCATTCGCAGATATAAGTGGCCGGGTAATTTGAATTCGGATCTTAATACCGAAGGAGAAACCAAAATTAGCGTGGGTTCCCCTGGTTTTAGCTGCGGCGTGACTCGTTCTACCGTGGATTTAACAAAACTGCAAGACTATTCGATTCTCGCCCACGTTCCCAGCGTTGTTTCTGCAGGAATCATTAAATCCGTCATCGAGTGGCGATGACTGCCCGAAAACCATCGAAGAAGCCCCAATGACTTCCCGTTGAATGCCTCACGTATGTGTACGTCACGATTATCGAAGCACTGCAATTTACTCGAAAATCGCGGATATGGATCGAAAATCGAGTATGTACACCGAAATGCAATCGGCTATTATATTTTTAATACACTAGTAGATTTTATGCATTTATATCTAATTTAAAACTAGATTTAACAAAATTATATTAAAATTTAATTAAATAATCAAAATATTAAGTACCGAACATGGATCTCGTAAAATCAAAGCACTATAAATTCATTTATGAAACCGAAGATAGAAGCTTCAAATTTAGCACAGTGAATACTACTTTAACTCTATTGATAAAAATTGTGCAATTTACTCGAAAAACGCGGATACGGATCGAAGATGGAGTATGTGCACCGAAATACTATTATGTTTTTAATACAATAGGTTGCAGATTTTATGCATTTGTGGGAAGATTGAGTAGGTATAATTTAAAACTAGATTTAATCAAAGTTAAATTTAAAAAAATTATATTGAAATTTAATTAGCTAATCAAAATATTCAGTACCGAATATGGATCTCTATATGTAGATCTCGTAAAATCAAAGCACTATAACTTCATTAATGAAACCGAAGATAGAAGCTTCAAATTTAGCACAGTGAATAGTATTTTAACCTTATTGATAAAAATTGTTCAATTTACTCGAAAAACGCGGATACGGATCGAAAATGGAGTATGTGCACTATTATGTTTTTGAAACATAATAGTTTCAAGATTTTATGCATTTGTCGAAAGAATGAGTAGGTACAATTTAAAGCCAGATTTACTAAAATTTGATTAAATAATCAAACTAAGTGCCGAATATGGACCTGTATAGTTCCCATAAAATCAAAGCACGATACTTGATTAATGTAACCGAAGATAGAAGCTTAAAATTTAGCACAGTGAACACTAGTTTAACCCTCTCGATAAAAATTAATTTATGATTAGTGCCACAAGCGGTGGAAAATTTGGACCTTTCACAAAGATCCAAGGTTTCCTGATTGCTATAGTCGCTCGGAATGTTTCCTGCAGGTGTAGCTAGTATTTTCGAGTGCGGTTCTCCCGCTATTCGAGGGACGACCGAGTCCAGAGAATTGAATGTATTCCAAAAAGCCGGCGAACGTCGGGTAGCGTAAGTGCGAGTTGTCGTACAGTTGGCTGAATTTTGGAAGAATTTTGGCTGGCACGATTCTGTCCGCTCGTTCAACGTTGCCAACCTCGCTTTACTTCCAATGATTGCTGCCTCGGTTTTGTTAGCGGCCGGCCATTTTTACGAACCGATTCGAATACGCGATACTCGAAGTTGCGCTAACGACTACCCCGGTTAAACGTGTTGCTTCGATCGACTATTCACAGTTGACAAATCGGAAGTGTTTCTATCAATGACTTTATCACGCTCGTGCGGGTGTTTTTATCATTCTGTATGAAAAATAAAAATTTTTTGTATTATATTTATAGTAGACTGCGAATCTTTATGCAATTTCTTAATTTCGTACATTATTCTTTAAACATTGAATGCTGAATTTTGATGTTTAACATGCTTAACAATGCTTAACATTGAATGCATTGATTGCTTTTCTTATTAGACTCTTATTAACCTATGTTTACCAATCGTTTGAACACGTTTCCGGAGTCATTTCCTCTGCATTCATCGATTTTCCCGCCGCATATGATCAGATATTTATAAATTCTGATCTGTCACCACAGGTCGTGCAATTAGAAGAAACCGTGCAAAATCATTTCATCCTAAATACATATTTGAAATTTAATATGTAGATTCCATATCGCGAACTACATATAAACAAGTATTGCGTTGCACAACCACTCCTCTCGTATTATTAACACACGTGCTGCTTGTTTTGGTCGTAAACTGTTTGTTGTGTAGGAATATTTTCACCACCATTTCATTTTCATTTCCTTATTGAAAAATCTATGTCCACAACTATAACGAATTGATCAATTTTTCAATGCTGACAATTGAAGACATTGATCGAAAAACTTTACAAGGTTCAGTAAAATTGTACTTATTAAAGCTGTTTCACATGTTCATTTGCACTCGGAGCTATCTTTAACATTTTTTCCGACCTAGAATAATAATTTATTCATTTTATACACGCGAAACTGGTATATCTCGTACAATACGTAAATGTTTATCAATTCACT
The DNA here is from genome assembly GCA_933228785.1 of Lasioglossum pauxillum. Lineage (NCBI taxonomy): Eukaryota > Metazoa > Arthropoda > Insecta > Hymenoptera > Halictidae > Lasioglossum > Lasioglossum pauxillum. The sequence continues at coordinate 33,733,407 of OW121705.1, read as the reverse complement.
TTAAAGTTTGGACGAACCCAATTTTAATTTCAATTAACAAATTGCCAGAATCATGAGGAACAATAACAATGTCTGTGGTGATCATAATGAAAGAAGAATTGAAGAGGAATTATACAGAGGAACACGAGAATTCCCTGGAAAGGTACAGCAAGCGGAATCAATGAGACTGATTGTCACGGACAATCGCATCTTTATTTGTTGTATCGGATTGTACGCGGAACGGTTCGAAATCGGCGCGGAATCTGCAATTAGCCACGTGCGGGATAATCTTTACTCTGTATTCTCGACTTTGTACATTGTGTGCACAGTGGGAACGGAAAAACCTCGGCATCGCAGTCGTCTCGATACAAAGAATCAATTCATTGACGGACCTGATTACATACGGCAATTATTATTACGTGACCGTGCGATATCGTTGAATATAGACTAATCGTTCGTTATCATTAACTTACACAGACACCAGACGATAACTGCGACCGGTTTGATTTCTTACCGACGCGACGGTTCTTCCAGTCGTTTGTAGTCAATGGAGAAACGATCCCCGCCTTTATTAACTGTAAGCGATTTTTAAACAATTAGAACTCTCGTGAATATTCATCGTAACTTCTCCCACCAGCAAAATGTTGCTCGCAATCAATGGAGAAGACATCCTCAACTGACTAATCGTTGAGACTGTCGTGAATATTCATTGTTATTGTCGAGGATCATTAAAGCTTTTTGTCGCGAGAATCGGAGTGACTTTCCCGGTCGACAAAGTGGTGCTGCAACTTTATCTTATTTGTTAGTTTGCTTTGTGAAATTGCACAACTGTGTCTTGAATAATTAAAATCAATTCTTCAAAATGTTACAGAAATTTTCCTAGTGAATTTTAAGACTTAAAAATTGTGTTTATATTTTGTTTTGCAGCTGCAGTCACGATTTGCAGATCAAAGATGGCGGCTTCAGTGGCGACGTCGAAGTTCAAGTACAATAACTAATTTTTCAAAAGATTTTAATATTATGTACGAGTAATTACGAATGTTAAATAACCATTTTCATGTTTCATTATATTTATCTTAATTCATTCCAGGACTACGTCGTGAAAGATGGCTGCCAGCAGCCTCAAACTCGAAGAATAAGAGAAGCTGAATTTTTTAACGTTATTTTGAGGGGATACAGAATAAAACGGTTTGTGGAATTATGAGTGGGAACAGCCGATATTTCATTCCCCATTTTTCGGTCGCATCAGATCGCTTATCGTCTTCCGAGACATGTTTCTTTGTCTCGGGCCGAGAAGTCAGATATTTTCGGGCTGACTGTGTGTGGACCCCTTGTTTTTTTGCCCGGCCCCTCTCCAATCTTTCGACTTCCTTTTCGCCCCGGTCGCTTTGTATTTCGGATGGATGTTCGGTAACGAAGAGTCGGTTTACGACGCGGAATCTGTGGATCTTGTCGTTCCCTTCGAACAATGGACGCTTTTGTGGGCCATTCGCGGGGCCAAAAAGCGGGGCCGCGGTTCTTATTCACGATGATTCTCTCTCGAACCAGAAACGGACAAAAATGGTCTCTGCCACTGTTTATACAGGGGGATTCTGGGAACTGGGACAAGTTGCTGCTCTTTTTTAAGTAAAAATCGTATGGCGTAATACGTCCTAACTTCCTATCACATTATGACGTCAGGTGCAATTGCACTTTATTCTTTAATGCAACCCAATTTTTTCGTTAAACCCATCGATTCCTTTTATTATCCCACGCATAAGTACTAGTACAAGATCATCGAAATGTCAATAGTTCACGAGATATTTAACATTTTGTGTCAAAACAAACACGGCATTAGTTCCTACAATTCTTATCGAGAGTTTGCATACTTTTTACCACGCTTGTTGTTGTATGCGTCAAATCTTTTAATCGAATTTTAAACCTCTTCCCATAATCCAATCTTGCTGAAATTCACTTGCTTCCGATGACAATAAAAGTAGAAAACAAAATATATGAAAAAAACTTTTTAAAACCACGCTTCTATTAAAATACACTAAAAAGGAGAAGATAATTTTTTTCCAGTTAAATGATTAATATTTTTATACTCTCTCTACTCTTTTAATTTATATTAATAAGATTAGTAATATATATTAATAACTACCCTCTACTCTTTTAATTTATATTAATATAAATTTAAATAAAATTATGACATTAATGACTATAAAAATAAAAGCGTGGAGCGCCCACGAAGATTACGTCAATATAATTTAGCGCTCCACGCTTTTATTTTTATAGTCACTAATGTCATAATTTTGATTTAAATTTTTCTACCTATTCCGACACTAATTTTATAACAGAAGAAATTTTGAACTAATTGCTTAAAATTTTTGGAAAAATATTATTAATCATTTAACTGGATTCGGTATTTTATTGGAGAACCAGGGAAAAAAGTTGTTAGTGCATTTTAATACAAGCGTGGTTTTTAAAAAGTTTTTTTTTGTAGTAAAGTATGTTTCTGACACAAATATCGCGAGAAGTATTCAATCAGACGACATATGATTTTTTCCTGTATCATTTTTTTCTATTTTTACTTAAAATAGAGCAGTAACTTGTCCCACTTCCCAGAATCACCCTGTATAGCCATTAACATTATCACAATTTCCGAAACGGGCCCGAATAGAAAGGACCTTCTACACATTGTTCAGTTGGAAATATTTAACTCCATTTAGATTTTTGCTGACTCATTTCTGTAACGCTAGATACGTGAGCTGTCACGCGTAGAAACGGGGACTCAAGTTTAAAAATTTAAAATATTTTAAATGAATTTTATACATGAACCCACATTGAACAGAACAGGAATTTGTAGCCTTCTTTAACAGGTCTAATTGGTTGAAGATAATGCATAAAATCCGCAGCCTATTAATGAAGTTCCTGTCCCACAATTCAAGGAATGAACTCCACTTCCGCCGAGCAACAATAACGAAGAGCTCGCAAACAAATTAGCAGAAACGATTCGAAGAACCGACACAGGCCTGACGTAGAATAAAGTGGAACTCGGTGACGAGGATAAACATCTGGTCTTCCACTTTCTATCTTTCAGCGGCGATAAAAAACGTCAATGCACGACGAAGATGATGCTATTAGAGTGAAGAATAACATTCGAAGATAAACGCTATACTGGGTGATGGAGAAATAAGACCTCTTTTGTTATCCTCGGGATGAACGTCGTCAAACTATTCGAGACACTCTGTACTCCTCGAGACAATAAATTTGGTGCTCTAAGCCCAGTCGAAAGACAATTTTTCTGCAGTGAATCCGGGGATTGTGGCCGGTCGTCTAAGAATAGATCTTCAAAGAAGCAGCAATTTCTTTCTGGGGCCGTTAGGCGATAATCGTCGGCGACGATACGACGGCCAGGGCCGAGGCTCATTTTTTTCGGCTATATTTACCAGTTATGTAAAGTATAGTGAGTGCGTGATAGCGTTCGGAAGACAACGGGCCAGATTAAGACCGGACGATTGCGACACTTCGAAGCCACGGTTTTCAGTAGGAGCACAATGTCGGCTAATTAGAAGGAGATGGGTTACGCAATCGATGTCGAGTGTCGTGCAGGTGAAGCTGCACTCGATTTTGCCACGTGTTACACGCGAGACCGTGCATCATTTGCATAAGGGAAAACGATACTGCGCGGGAGAACTAGGTATAGCAATCCTGGCTAATTGCTAGTCCTTGGCAGCACTCTATTCCTGGCAGTGTCCCTAATTTTAATTCGTCGAACGCTAAAGAGTATTCTCGATCCTTTTAGATTTTTCCAAATTATACTTTTCAGGTTGTAGAATCAGTGTTTCTGAGAGTAAATAGAAGAATTACTTTGTATATAATAATTCCTTTGACGATCCAAATTATTTGAATTGAGCACAAAATAAAAATCGTCTCTTAATGTTTCTCGTCAGACAAAAATAATACAGCATGTGAAATGATTATTCGTTATCTTAAAATATTTTACATGAATTTTATACATGAACCCACATCGAACAGAACAGGAATTTGTAGCCTTCTTTAACAGATCTGATTGGTTGAAGATAATGCTTAAAATCCGCAGCCTATTAATGAAGTTCCTGTCCCACAATTCTCGTCATCTTCTTTCAAAATCAAATCAAATCGTTATCTTCTTTCAAATATGCCGAAACCTGTCCAGCACAATGGCCGACAACAAAATGAAAACCAACCGCTCCGACAATTCGCTACGTCCACCAAAGCCAACCCAGTTAGCCTAATCCACCAACAAGCGAAACACCCGAAACCCCATAAAACATCAGAACTAACCAGTGAGCGTTGTGTCCGGTCGGCGTGGACGACGGGGGCGGGCTGATCCGCCTGTTGTTGGCGGTGTCGTCCTGCAGCGAAAGGGACTCGCTGTTCATCTTGCAGGTTAGCCTCTTGAGCACGTCGTCCATGGATCTCTTGCTACCTGGCGTGGCGCTGCTTCCTCCGTTATTGTTGTTATTATTTTGCGTAACGGTGTTGTTGTTGTTGTTGTGATGAGGATGATTAGGGTAATAGGGGTCAACGGTGAGCGGCGTTGGTGGAGAGCCGCACTCGGACGAGCTGGCTGGTTCGACGACACCACCGGACGAAGAGGACGTGTTCGTGTGGTGATGGTGGTGATGATGATGATGGTGGTGGTGGTGGGGATAGTGGTACGGTGCGAGGGTGTCCTGGTGTCCGTGGACGATCCTCTGTCGTTTGCTGGTTCGCAACGAGTTCGACGAGGGCGATGGCGAGTCCCTCAGATCCGGCTCGCTGGTCGTCGCTGGTGACGAACAGCCGGATGACTCGCAATCACCTCCCCTCTGGTGAGGATAGCACTCCTCGATGATGCCGACGGGAGTGCTCGGATCCTCTTCGCCGACGGCTATCTCGCCACCGGGACCACCGGTCACCGACGAGGTCGTGTCCTCCTCCTCCTCGTTGGCGCCTGCCACTGTACCCGTGCCGCCCCCGCCCTCCGATAGCTTCGTTGGTGGTGACTTCCTCTTTGAGGACATCCTCAATCTGAAAGGGAAAACCACCTGGTCAGAGCCTGCCACATCACGCGATCAACGATTTTCTGATCTGTCCTAGTGCACACTTAAACAATAACCAACAGTTCGAATGTCCTTCAGTTCGTCTTTTAATTAATCAATTGTAGACGTCGCATCAACCTCCCGATGATGGAAGAACGATCTCTGCACTGACATTTAAGTGCAGTAAACAAAACGAGTTTCACTATCCTTACTGGATTTATATACAAATTTAATATATCAAAAGTATATTGACATTTTTAGGTTTCTTTGAATTTTTTAAATGCAAATCCGCTTAAGCAAATGCTAAATCCGCTAGTTAGTATAGATCGGTTTTGATTGTTTTGAGGTTTCAGAACAATGCAGAGTAATTATTGTTCAATTACTTACATCATTGCATAAATTATTAGATTTATCTTTTAGTGTATCATATTTAATGTTTGCCACCGGCTGTGTCTCTCACAATTGACACAGCGAATGTCTGTCTCGCATCGCTAGACTACACATTATCTATCGGAGCCGGAGGCTGCTACAGTTTCTTTCGAAGTGGTTTTCATCCGTCCCCGATCGTTTTTGTTGTTTTTCTGACAATTACGCAGTATAAGGAGCACTTTGTTTCCACGTGTCCCGCGGAGTCTTGCGCAACCGTCGCAACAAAGTCGTGTTACACGTCCGCGGCCGCTTATATTCTTCGCGTGTCCCGATCAGGAATCTCGTTACAATACATAATGCGCGATGGTTCACGGTAGCATATGTCACGGTTAATGGCACGCTGCCGACAATCCGTTGTAAATCATTCTCCGTGGACAAACGGCCCGGCAACCCAAGGACTTTGAGTTACGGCTGTCCTCTAACTGGGCAACCACGGAAAATCGTCGGTGGACAATTAAACCCTTCTTTTGCGCTCGGGCTCGCTCGATAACGTTTCTAGATCTGCGTTTTAGAGCGAGGTTCTAGGACTGTCTTTTGGGGATGCCTGTTAGGATCCTTTTAAAACTGTCTATCAGGACTGTCTTGTAGAAATCTGTCCTTTAGTTTTGAAGAAGTCAATTTTTTAGGTTTGTCGTATAAAAGCCTCTCTTTTAGGTCTGTCTTTTAGGCCTGTCTCTTAGATCTGTCTTCTAGAAGTCTGTCTTTTAAAACCCTGTTTTATTGAAGCCTCTCTTATAGAGCTGTCTTCTCGAAGCCTGTTTCTTAGCTCTGTCTTTTAGAAGCCTGTTTTCTAAGTCTGTCTTTTAGAACCCTGTCTTGTTGGTCTGTCTTCTTGAAGCCTGTTTCGTAGCTCTATCTTTTAGGTCTGCATTTTAAGTCTGTCTTTTAGAAGCCTGTCTTTTAAGCCTGCCTTTTAAGTCTGCCTTTTAAGTCTGCCTTTTAGAAGCCTGTTTTCTTGGGATGTCTTTTAGGTCTGTCTTTTAGAAGTTTGCCTTTTAGAAGTCTGTCTTATAGGTCTGTCTTCTCGAAGCCTGTTTCTTAGCTTTGTCTTTTAGGTCTGTTTTTTAGAAGTCTGTCTTATAGGCCTATCTTCTTGAAGCCTACATCTTAGCTTTGTCTTTTAGAAACCTGTCTTTTAAGTCTGTCTTTTAAGTCTGCCTTTTAAGTCTGTCTTTTAGAAGCCTGTTTTCTAGGGCTGTATTTTAGGACTGTCTTTTAGAAGTTTGCCTTTTAGAAGTTTGTCTTATAGGTCTGTCTTCTCGAAGCCTGTTTCTTAGCTTTGTCTTTTAGGTCTGTTTTTTAGAAGTCTGTCTTATAGGCCTATCTTCTTGAAGCCTACATCTTAGCTTTGTCTTTTAGAAACCTGTCTTTTAAGTCTGTCTTTTAAGTCTGCCTTTTAAGTCTGTCTTTTAGAAGCCTGTTTTCTTGGGCTGTCTTTTAGGTCTGTCCTTTAGAAGTTTGCCTTTTAGAAGTCTGTCTTCTCGAAGCCTGTTTCTTAGCTTTGTCTTTTAGGTCTGTTTTTTAGAAGTCTGTCTTATAGGCCTATCTTCTTGAAGCCTACATCTTAGCTTTGTCTTTTAGAAGCCTGTCTTTTAAGTCTGTCTTTTAAGTCTGCCTTTTAAGTCTGCCTTTTAGAAGCCTGTTTTCTAGGGCTGTATTTTAGGTCTGTCTTTTAGAAGTTTGCCTTTTAGAAGTTTGTCTTATAGATCTGTCTTTTAGAAGCCTGATTTCTTAGCTTTGTCTTTTAGGTCTGTTTTTTAGAAGTCTGTCTTATAGGCCTATCTTCTTGAAGCCTACATCTTAGCTTTGTCTTTTAGAAGCCTGTCTTTTAAGTCTGTCTTTTAAGTCTGCCTTTTAAGTCTGCCTTTTAGAAGCCTGTTTTCTAGGGCTGTATTTTAGGTCTGTCTTTTAGAAGTTTGCCTTTTAGAAGTTTGTCTTATAGATCTGTCTTTTAGAAGCCTGATTTCTTGGGCTGTCTTTTTGGTCTGTCTTTTAGAAGCCTGTTTTTTAGCTTTGTCTTTTTGGTCTGTCTTTTAAGTCTGTCTTTTAGAAGCCTGTTTTTAGGTCTGTCTTGTAGGAGCCTGTCTTTTAGAAGCCTGTCTTTTAGGTCTGTCTTTTAGAAGCTTGTCTTGTGGAAGGCTGTCTTCCAGGTCTACTATATAGGACCCTCTCTTGAAATCAAAGATCATCCCCGACGGAGGACTAAACGGATTTCAAGGATGGACCAGCAAAGTGTGTCTGCGGAGAGGTCGTCTCCTTACCGTCGACCCTTCGGGACCCGTCTGAACTCCATCTGTTGTTAATTTGTCGGGGCTAGCCGTAGCCCTGGTCCACTCATTTCCGTCTACAAATTACCAAATCTAAATCTAAATCGTGAATGGAGGCGAGACGTCGTCGTCGGCTGCCGAACCAGCAGCATCCGTGCCGCGATACCCGATTACGTAATCGCGACATGAGGCGCAGTAATTAAGCGCGATTATTGAGCGTGGAATTATTATTGTTGTACGCGAATGTCGTAATCCCTCTTTCTATCAATCGGCCAAGATCGGAGAGTTGAGGGACGCGAGGAGAGACGCGAATTTACGCGTCGGGAGGATTATCTTGCGGCGCGGAGCTGAGAAGCTGAGGTTGCGAGGTCAGCTGAGGCGACTATGCTCTCCGACTGGCTCCCGAAATCTTCTAATCGATGCGAGCGAGGTTCGTCATATCTTCGTGGGAAAATTAATCAAATCTATTGTAATTAAATTCGGAATTCATTGGAGGATTTTCTTTACTCCCAAAAAATCAAGGACATAGTGAACCAATTTTTTCATTGGCCTTATAGATTTTTTCTCATTATCAAATTAATTATAATTCTATTCTAAATTCAATCTCACGCGCAAGGTAGGTCACGGAACGACTCCCTCATCTCTAGATAAATTGAAGACATAGTAATCTAATTTTGCAAAACCAATTCTTCCATTGGCATTATAAATTTCTTCTAATTATCAAATTCATTGTAATTCAGTTCTAAACTCAATCTCACGCGCAAGGCAGGTCATGGACCGACTACCTGACCTCGCAAACAATCACGTAAATCAAGTTTTCAAAGCACGTAGTGGAGAAAATCGCAGAAAATCTGCGCGACAGTTTCGTGGAACGTGAATCCGACGAGAGCAACGTTCCGGGCATTCCCCGCGTTCCGCGAATTTGCGGAAATCGCGATTTTCCTCGGCGCATCGTCGAACAAAGCGTGCAGCGCGCTCGCGCGGTTGCGCCACAATGCACTCGTCGTTGCATTTTCAGCCGGGCGCGGCGTGCACGCGTGACCGGGTCTGCCTTTTTTCTCTCGCGGGATGCAGCAGCGGGTGCACCGATGTTACGCGTGCACCGATGCACGCCCGTCACACGGGAACACGTGTTTTCATCCCGCTGCGTCGGATGCAGACGCACGCTTGCACGAGTTCTGCACACACGCCCGAAAAAGCCGCGTACCCTGATAAAGTAGCAGAGCTTCGGCGATAAATCGACCGTCCTTTCGAGACGAGGAAAGAATTGTTGCCGGTTAACTCGCACGCTGACCGAATAACAAGTTCCAGGCCCCGGGAAGATTGGAAACGTTGATGGACTCCGCGGGAATGCTAGTTTGCGGGTCTCTTAAAACTCTTCGGGAAAGTATACGCTGACTCATGAATTTGGATTTATTCAAATCGTATGCACGGCTCCTCTTTCTTTGTAAAAATTTAGCCCCGAGGAGCTTGCGAGCTGAGGTTCGGAATTGCATTAAATTTTGTGCTCGAGGAGAAATGATCGCAGGCTTGAGAAAATTGGACAAAAGATTTTTTCGGCAGTAACGAAGATGGTTTTTCAGAAATTAAAATTGTGCGTCTTTTTTACTCAGCCAGGAAATTAGAAGATAAATTTAAAAATGAGATTTTATACAATTTTTGTTGCACTAAAAAGGTCATTTGTGGTCAGAGAATTTTGTTATTCATAAACGAGCTACTCTGTAAGTAATTAAAATTGAGAAAATTGATGGAATCGAAAAAGGTTTTACAAATTTCTTCATTAAAAATAAAGGAAAAGATAAACTGTTTGCGTCGTTCATACTAATTAATAAAACGCTGCACTATTGTCGCTAGTTTTCCTCAGTCTGACTGAAAAATGTATCAAATTGGCGCGAGTGTTAAACAAAAGAAAGGCGGCTTATTTTCGCGGAGCCCGATGTCTCATCACTCTTGGAAATTACATGCTCGTGACAGTTGCCAACGCTACACTGGGTGTCGTCCCCGTTTAGACACACGACATTCCGAGGCTTCAATGTTTCAGATTTCAGACAGTTTTCGAAAGAAGCGATCGTCGTGTCGCTCGGGGAAACGACGCCCGACTATAACAGGGATCTGTGAAATGAACGTTTCATTGGATCAATGATTAATTACTACCCTTCGCAGGTGTTTCATCGATAATACCCGCTTTCGGAGAACTATTTCGAGCGCAGTACTGATACAGTAATAATCATCTAATTATATTGTTCGATCGATGCGACGAAGACGATGAGGTTCGCGAAATCTCGAACGCTTCCTGGACACGCTCGAAGAAAATTTTCTTCACTCTAAGGTATCCTCAAATTTTTATTAAACCAATTGCAAAATTCTTATAGACCTCTGCTTTCTCGAATATAAAGATGAAAGATAGAACTTCTAAGTTTCGGAGTCTAGAAACCTTTGCAACAAATTCTAGTTTTTGAAAACAATTGAGTATACTTTCAAAACTCGCTAGATCCATTGTTCGGATAAAAGCAGGAAGCCGAGAAAAGATTGTCAGTGGAGAAATTTGACACAATCCTATAATTATCTTTAGAGTCACAAAATGGACTTTCGACTACGTAGAACCAAGCTGCTTATCCGTCGCCATATTGGTTGCCAGTGACCGACCCGGACTTTTCATTCATGCGGAGTTAGTCATTGATGACTAACATGCTACGATGGTACGACACGCTAAATTATTCTACGTCCTCGTTGATGTATCGATCTTGACCGGATTAATTACATATGGACTTTTTCCTGTCTTCTTCTCCAAACATCGCGAGCAAAACACTGTTCAGGAGGCCTAGAACAACTTTTACTGTTCAATTCATCGCTTGGATAATTAAAATGTCAATTGTAAATCGTGCGATATCAATTGCGCTTGGGAACTTTGACAATAGAAGTACTTCAAAGGGGGTGCCAAATATTAATCCAAAAATAGAAGTCGAATTTGCTCCACAAATAATTTTTCTGATAAATCTTATTGCTTCTATTACCTTCTATAATTATAAAGCCATTTATCGCTTTAAAATAATTTCCCAACACTCGATGAGTAATGAAATTTATCAGAAAAATGATTTACCACAAAATAAAATTTCACTATTTTTGCACAAGCCAAAAAACCAATTTTACAAAAAGGCCCACGAACTGAACAATGTTTAAAGTCTCTAATTGACAAGCAGTGGCTCAACGTTCTCCAGAAACGTCCACCTTCCACCATTCCACTGTCAACTAGAAATTCGCCGGCGTGAAAGAAGACAGAGTAGATTCGCGAGGTAGTTGGCAGTAAAGCGCAGCCTAGAAATAACTCGTCATAGGAATACCTAGACAATGTAGTTTCCGGTGTTTAAATACCGGCACTGGTATATTGCTCATAGACGAGAACAGAAATTTATTTGGTGACCAGTCTCGCGGGGGCGTGCGCGTCCTGGGTCCTTTCCGGAGAAACAAATTCGGCGATTGTCGGCGCGTTTCGCGTGCTTTCTCGTCGGTCCCCCGTGTGATTTCAGTCGCCGGTCCTTGACGGCATCTGGCGGTTAAAAATATATTTTTTTTGCCGGCTCGCGACTGTTTTCGTTCCGGCCTAGGCCCCGGCCTAGGCTTCTTCGCGTTTAGACAAACCGTTTCGCGAAGCAATTTTGCCAGACGTTACAATCTTCCGACGAACCAGCTCTCCGTCGCCAAAACTCAATTTTTAAATTTTCGCTTAATGCTTTCGTTGTTAATTATACAAAATTTCTTAAGAAAATACTTCTATAACTTCACGAATTGCGAAAGAAAAAATCTGAATACTTCCAGTGTTGAAGATGCGAACAAATATTTCACAAATCAATATTTTTTACAGATTTTAAAAATTTACCTTCTTCAGAAGAGCATTTTCAATGTTGTCATGTAAAAATTATTTCATTGTACCTACTATAAATTACCGTCACTGTCACAGAAGCTTAGATAATTACGAAGTACGAAATGCAAATTTTCGGTGGAAATGTCTGTGCGACTTTGTAAGTTATTCAGATTTTGCCGAATAGACAACCGAGGGATACGAGCGCAGCTTTCTGTTTTGTCGTGACGGAAATACTTCTCGTATAAGGACAGCGACGAGTTTCAACTGTCGTGTTCTCTCTCTCTCTCACTCTCTCTCGCGTCGACAAAAACGAATTTGCTGGGGAAAATCTAGAGCGAGTCCTCTCTGCCACAAAGTTAGACAATGGAAACGGCGACGGAACCGTGAGCCGGCAACGTGACAATGACAGAATCGCGCGGCCACCGAGCGAAATTTATCTTGCGGACAACAGCTCGATTTTCCGGCGCGTTTCTCCTTTCAAGTCACCCCGAGAATGCAGAACACTGGACCTATTGGCATAGCACAGTTTTCACGGTATAAATAGACGTAACTAGGAAAAAAATTGAGCCATGTGTCAATTAGTCAAAAATGTACGAAAATATTCACCACGTTGTCCTCTTTAAATATCTGCGTTACGTAGAAACAGTACACGAGAATGTTACGGACGATGAGTTAAAATAAATGTCTATTGTTTGTATCAACAACTGCAGTCGGAGCCATTTTTTAACTTGAAAATTAAAAATTTCTACCGACCTAGAATAATTCAATTTTAATCTATTTCAATATTAATACTATGTAATTCAATAATACAATATTGAAATGTATAGTAATTGATCAGATACCAACATATTTAATAATATAAACAAAATATTGTAAATAATGGTACAGCAATTTTTAGTTGAGTCACCTCTCGACTGTTAAGAATTACAAACTTTTAAATTTTAATTATGTAGCATTTCAAGAGACGCATCGAATGAGTACAATTTGTTTCCTTTATTTTTTCTAAGATATCAAAGTGACATTCAGTATCTTCAAAGGCGTTTCAAGGTCAACTCGACGTCATAACATTGTAGGTCACAGAAAATGAGACATGGAAAAATCAAATTGTACTAAACTGAACGATTTTTGTCTTACAACAGGCAATTCCAAGAAAGTTGAACATCGAAGAATAAAAATATAAAAGGTGATCATTGTAGGTCGCAGAAAATGAGACATGGAAAAATCAAATTGTACTAAACTGAACGATTTTTGTCTTACAGCGGGAAATTTCAAGAAAGTTGAACATCGAAGAAGAAAAATATAAAAGGTGCTCAATGGTCAAGAATCAAAAGAATTACAATTCATCGGGAAATTCATGAACGGTACAGACCTTCCAGCCGGAAATGAAACGCAACGCAAAACTGAATAGAGGATGATCCGTGACAAGAGCCGCGTTCAACGATAAGATGCAGTTTTATATGCACTTGTAACATTGGTTTCAATGATAGTTTATCAACGGAGTAAGTGTAACTGGGATGTTCGACCTTTCCCGATAAGTCGAGCATTGTGTTCGGCGCCGTATAAATACCGCGTAACCGCGAGATAATTGCGTTTCAGTTTACTGGGACCGGGTAATTTCATAATGATTTACGATAGCACGTAATAAGAACCGGAACACGATTAAGCTCCAATACAATCGGAACGAGCATGCGTATCTCACCCCTTCCACCCGCAACTTTATTATAATTCGATCGTGTTTCAAAAAAGTGCATCTCACACAATTTTCAATATTTTGGCTTGGAAAAAAAATGTGTAACACACTTCGATCAATTCTAAATACGTACACGAAAGATTTATACTCTATAAAATCTCCAAAAATGGCCACTGCAGAATATAATACTCTTAAATCGAAGGTTTGAAGAGTTCGATTTTGAAAAAAGAGAAAAATTGTAGCTTGCAACAGTGCCCGCGGTTCCCTTTTATCGAATGGAAATAAAACGCTGTTCCGCTGACATTCCCATTGAATATCAAGATGGCTCAGCGCCACAGGGGGTTGGAAACGAAGAGAGGGGGGCAGGTATCTCCACGCAGAAAGGAACAAGATGATTCGTGTAATTCCTCGTTTCGCCAAGTTAATGAATCGGTATCGGGATGAATGGAAATGCAATGTGGAAGTGGGAAGAGGGAGGGACACTCGTTGCGAATAGGAAGGGGGAGGGGGAAGTCTCGCTGATTTATCTCGCATTCGTAACGGATGAGGTTTATCGATGTCGGCCCGTTATCAGACTGCTTAAGAATTATGCTCGGAAGCGCGAACACTGAACTTCGAACTCTGGTTCGCTAATTTTTATCATTTCAGCCGGAACGTGCAACTGTTGTGCCTTGGTGGGGAGGACTCGCGACTTCTAGCCCGCCATTTTGGAAATATTTCGCTGCGGTTTCCGAGTCGTTTGGTAGACAATTCATTGGTGCAATGTATCTCTAGGATTCGTTGACGTTGCTTGTGTAATCATAATGTACAATATAGAATGGTTCTTAAAATAAATGTAAAAGTTTGTTCATAGAGATTCATAACAGGGGTTGAAATTGTATTTATAATTCGTTGATGTTACTGTATAAGAATAGTGTCTAGAATAATTGTCAAAATAAATACGAAAGTTTGTTCATAGAAGTTCATGACAGGGGTTGAAATTGTATTTATGATTCGCTGATGTTACTTTATAAAAATAGTGTCTAGAATAATTGTCAAAATAAATATGAAAGTTTGTTCATAAAAGTTCATGACAAGGGTGGAAATTTTATTTATGCTTCTCTCTGATGTTACTGTATAAGAATAGTATCTAGAATAATTGTGAAAATAAATACGAAAGTTTGTTCATAGAAGTTCATGACAGGGGTTGAAATTTTATTTATGATTCGCTGATATTACTTTATAAAAATAGTGTCTAGAATAATTGTAAAAATAAATATGAAAGTTTGTTCATAGAAGTACATAACAAGGGTGGAAATTTTATTTATGCTTCTCTCTGATGTTACTGTATAAGAATAGTATCTAGAATAATTGTCAAAATAAATATGAAAGTTTGTTCATAAAAGTTCATGACAAGGGTTGATATTTTATTTATGCTTCTCGCTGATGTTACTGTATAAGAATAGTGTCTAAAATAATTGCCAAAATAAATATGAAAGTTTGTTCATAAAAGTTCATGACAAGGGTTGAAATTTTATTTATGATTCGTTGATGTTACTGTATAAGAATAGTGTCTAGAATAATTGCCAAAATAAATATGAAAGTTTGTTCAGAGCAGTTCATGACAGGGGTTGAAATTGTATTTATGATTCGCTGATGTTACTTTATAAAAATAGTGTCTAGAATAATTGTCAAAATAAATATGAAAGTTTGTTCATAAAAGTTCACGACAAGGGTTGAAATTTTATTTATGCTTCTCTCTGATGTTACTGTATAAGAATAGTGTCTAGAATAATTGTCAAAATAAATATGAAAGTTTGTTCATAGAAGTTCATGACAAGGGTTGAAATTTTATTTATGCTTCTCTCTGATGTTACTGTATAAGAATAGTGTCTAGAATAATTGTCAAAATAAATATGAAAGTTTGTTCATAGAAGTTCATGACAAGGGTTGAAATTTTATTTATGATTCGCTTGTTACTGTATAAGAATAGTGTCTAGAATAATTGTCAAACTAGATGTGAAAGTTTTTTCACGAAGATCCATATCAGACATTGACATTTTACTTACGACTCGTAAAGGCAAATTTAAAAAATGGGTACTAAGACACTGACCACACAAGAAATACATTTATGTATCTCAAATTAAATCTACGAACTATATAATAGTACTAACAAATGGTTATCTCCTTCTGAAATCCTCCTCTCGACCATAGCACTGAACAGTCTCACGCACACACTAGAATTTCCAAAAACTGTCACAATCGACGATCCAATGCCTGAATATTCCTCGACACTGTCACAAATGAACCGATGCACCTCGATCGAGGATTCCCGAAATACTAATTTCAATGACGCAACGTCACTACCACGATAATCACTCGAAAATCATGTTTCACAATTGATTGGTATCGGATCGCGTCGCGTCGGGACCAATTAAAGGGACCGTGTGTTGACAGTGAAATTTTTCCGAACTGGCAGCGCGAGGACTGCAGAGCAGTACTGTGTAAGCTGAGGCTTGACTTTCTATTAGTGGCACAATGGGAGCACGGTTTTTTGGGGGTGCGGCATCTGTTCGGGCTCAAGTAGCCTTGCAGGGGTGGCGATGCTGTGTTTCGTTCCCGAAGAGGGGGTAACTAGAGTCGAAACTGCTTGGAGTCGACTTCCGCTGCGAGATATCTTGCGGGATATCTGGGGGGGAGCATTTTGGTTCTCTCGAACTGGACACATTTTGTGAAGAGAAGTTAAACTCTCTAAAATTTGATATTCAATTTATGTGGGCCGATATATTGAAACGATTTTATATTCTATTCTACACGAAATAATTCCCTTAATATGATTATGAATAGACAGCGGATCTTTATGCAAAATAAAAATTTTCTACCTGAATTGCAGCAAACTGGAGTGAAATGGAAATTTATTTTCATTCTCAATATGTTTAGGTGGATGAAAATAATACTTATTTTGAAATTCTTCTAATGTGTATAGTACTTTAAATTACAGACATTTTTCTCATAAATGCATAAAATCCGCTGTCTAATTATGACGAAGTTAATTCGTGGCACCCATAATTAATCGATGGTAGCTTGCCCTACGATTTATTTTACGGTTTCAATGATTAGAACTTTCTTCGTAGTTCGTAATTTCCTAAAAAAGGAGCAAATTTATATCTATTGTATGCCTACATATTCTTCAATAACTATACATTAACAAAACCAAAATATAAATTCATCTTGGTTTAACGGAGATTAATAACATACATATTTATTAGACTGTGTTCAAAATCTTCAACACGAGTCTGACACGATATCGTATGGCAAGGTTGTGTTAATTAAGGGCTTGTTGTTAATTACCAACAGGATGAATTAAACCTTTTCCAGGACTTGAATATATTTTAGTCGTTTATAAACGAACAGCATGAGGACAGGTGACGAATAAAGTACACTGAATATTGTATATGCATGAAATACAATTAACCAATAATTTAAACTGTCTTTCCGAAAATTGGAATACGGTTGGAAGAACCGTGGGTCAAAATGGACCCGAGTCTAGACGTCGGAGGATCGAGGGCGTCGGATCGAAGGAATTAAATTGATAACAGTCGCCGAGTCCCCGCAGGGGCGTGAAACTAATTTCCAAGCCGAAGGCTCTGGAACACTGGATTTTTGTCGAGTCGTTATAGCGAGCCCCGATGCGATGGAAACGGTCGGCACCGAGTGCTGTATAATTAAGTCCGACCACAGAGCGCTGATTACGCGGCCGCGAGAGAGCTAAAGGGAAACGAAGACATGCGCTATTGACTAATTTCGTGGTGTCGAAGCCGCGGCGAGGCCCTTCGGAAGGCGCCCGCGTACAATACCGAATAAGAGAGATCATTAATTTACTTTCTCGTATTCTCTGTCTCGTTATCTCAATTATTTCTTCATCGCCCCCCTCGGACGGATCGGAGCGCAAGACAAAAAGAACCGGGAGAAAATAATACGAGAGCTGCGTTTATGGGACGAGTGCTGCGCCGAGGGAAACCCTTGGCTCTACAGAAGTACCTATCTGATTTATATTTTTTAGTTAACATTTTTACGATTTATGGACCACGTGTCTATGCTCGTCGGAGAGTGTCTGGCCAATGTAACTACTGAAGAAATAATGGTTTGCATAATTGTCATCTTTTTGTGTCTGTTAGAAAGTCCATCTGCAGTAGAATGAATCTGTAGAAAACAACAAGTAGTCGCATAAATGTTTCTCTAATACAGATTTTTATAGAAAAATCTATGTAAATGGGGTTTAGAAAAAGGGTAGATTGATTTGCATTTTGCCGGTCATCGTTTCTTGCAGATCACCTCTGACCTGTAGATCGAATCACTCTTCCGGTGTAACCACGCAGAACTTCCATTAAATATAAATAATATCGCTTTGCGACAGTTGTCCTCCAGTAAAAATAACTGACACTGGTTCTACTTCCTTCAAAACAAGTGACTCAATAAATCCCGTCAGTTACCCTTGAAGGGGTGTAGAACAAGGACGCGATTTCATCTTCACGCTAGAATATCAGGACTCAGAGTCGATCATCTGACAATCGGTAGGTGAAGAAAGAGGTACATTATCTTACGAGACCAAGCCTGTAAGATTTTGTTAAAAAAAGACAGTTCCAACACCGCCACGATGCGGAGTCCACCGGGGGGTTGAAGAAAAAGTCCCAGGACGGCTTTCTCGGAGGAAGGGTGTTCGCGGCAGCGGTTCTCATGGTGGTCGAAGATCGCGTGCTCGCCTTGGCAGGGAGAGAAAGCCATATCGTTAGTATTCTTTATAGGACCGCCGTGGGATATGCTCTACATAATGGAGTCGCAGCTAGCGTCTCTTCTTTTGAAGCGGCGTCGGCCGATCTCTTGTTTATGTATGAGCGGGTGCGGACCACAGGCACACGTACACAAGAACGAGCCCAGGGTCGTGGGTGGCTTGCACGACCACTACACACACGCACACGCACACGTAAACAGAGCTACCATCATCGTCGTCGCGACGGTATCACCGTCAGAGACGGTCGCAGGCGCCCTGGAGCTGTCCCAGCCCCGAACAGAAAGAGAAAGAGAAAGCCAGAGAGAGAGAGATAGAGAGAAAGAGTCCTCTCGGTTTTCACGACGCGACGGGAAATGCAGAAGGCGAAGAGAAGAGAAGCGAAGCGAAGCGAGGAGAGGAAAGAACACATTCACAGGAACCGACAACGCTCGCTGTCGGCTGCTGTAAAAGCAATCTTCCGTCAGTCTTCTTCCTTCTACCGAGAATACGTTATCAGCGGACACCCACCACCGCTCTCTCCCAGCCCTTCCTGATGCTGCTATTCGCCCTTTCAGGCTCTGCCTACGCCCTGGTCTATCTGCCGCGAGTTTTCCTTCTTCTTCTTCTACTTCTTCTTCCTCTTTCTCTCTCTCTCTCTTTCTCTCTCGCTTTATGTGCAACAGCATACTCCTGCCGCGGACCACGGACCACTGAAATTCCTTATTTCTATGCTGACACACAGGACGCCGCGACGAACGCGCATGCTGGCTTTGAAAAATCGACGGATTACGCGGCCTCAGCCTTTCACGCCCTCGATACTTCTCTTCTCTCTCTTTCTCTCTCTCTTTAACTTTTTCTACTCTTTTTCTTTGCCTCGCTTTTTCCGACGATGGTAATGTATTCCTTTGAATGCCACTGCGTCCGTGTACTTTGGTATTGTTTCTTTTATGCCGCAGGTTCAGCGCCATCTTTTTGTGAGCCGATTGGTAATTTTGTTATGAATCGACGAGAAGAGCGGCTTCAACCCTCCACGTGATATTTATATATCTCCCAATGATTTTCGTATCACAAAATTAAATGTGAATATGAAATGTTGCTACATGAAATATATACAGGGTGTTCATTTGAAAATTTTCCAGCCGAATGTCCCGGAAATATGAAAGATATTCAAAAAGTGTAATACACATGGCCAAGAATTTCGAGGGGGAAAGAGAGGGGTAGTATCAGTTTTTTATTTGGGTGGTGTTTTCAAGGTCATTTGAAGGTTAACTTTGTTTTTTCAAATGGAAACCTGCGGATAAAAAAAGTATCCTGCGAAAATTGCTGGTCTTTTTACGTACAATAAGATCTCATAATAAAAAATATAGGTTCCCATTTGAAAAAACAAAGTTGACCTTCAAATGACCTTGAAAACGTCACCCAAATAAAAAATTGGTATTGTCCACCTCTTTCCCGCTAGAAATCCTTGGACACGTGTTTTACACTTTTTTAATATCTTTCATACTTTCCGCGATATTTGACTGGAAAGTTTTCAAATGTACACCCTGTATACATATATATTCTTTCTGTAAGGAATATCGAAATTGCGAACGTCGAGAGCGGGCAGCGTGCGGCTCGACAGCGCGACGCGTACCCTTCAGGTAAAAACCCCCTGCACAATTGGGGGTGCAGGTAGCGAACACGCTGGCAACAAGGTGTCCGTAAGACTAGAGTTTACCTGAGCGGTCATTCTTCCAGTGACGCTCGGAGTGTCAAGTACTGAGAGAACCTTTTTAATAAATCGCACCTTTGCGGACGGCTTCACCGTCAACGGTCTTGTTCATTTATCGCCCACACCTTCATAGCGTTAGATAATAGTTCCGTAGGCTATTATCTTACAAATCAGAAGTGGGATTTACCAAAATTCGCGTTTTACGTGCGATAGTGTTAAGTGTTCCGAACTTTGAGAATCGTGTGTGCCTCTGTGTCGCGTAACGCACTTTTCGAAGATGGATCGCGTAGGGTGTAGCAGCGACGGTAGTGCGGAACGAGTTATCAACGCGAGTGATATCGAATCCCGATTCGAAAGACTCGAAATGATGATGGGCGAAATTTTGCGGAAATCGCGTGAACGATCGCGTGCACCGAGCCGCCGACGATCGAGGTCGCGATCGCGTAGTTCGCGTACCCGCGATTCGCGCGTTCGGTCGCGTAGCCCAAGGGATGACGTTTCACGCGAACGGCCGCGTAGTTCGCGTATCCGCGATTTATGCGTTCGATCGCGCAGCCCACGCGGTGACATTTCACGTGAACGGTCGCGTAGCCCGCGAAGAGATATTTTGCGTGAACGATCACGCAGTCCACGGGGGCACGCGTCAAGTGGACGATCGCATAATGACTGCCTCCATCGCGTTGAACGCATTGAAGAAACGCTGAACTCGCGTAGCTCCAGTGCCGCCACGAAATGGTTAAATTATCCGCGAACTGGTGATGATCTACTAATCCCGATTTATGACCCGGTGAAAAGTGACATTTCGATCGAAACCTGGGTAACCCGCGTGGATCATCTAGCTTCGCGTTACGAGTGGGACGATCACTACGTGATGCAATTAATTGTGTCACGAATAAAAGGACATGTCCGCCAGTGGTACGATACCCGGCTGGATTTCAACCATACCTGGCAAGAGACGAAGGCATTATTAACGGAACAATTCTACCGAATTATGCCGTTCTCCCAGCTATTGAAGGAAGCCATCAACTACGAGGCAAAACCGGGACAGTGCCTTGGCGATTACTGCTTCACCAAGATGAACATGATTCAGCGGCTGGACGTAAAATTCCCGGACGATAAAACGGTTGACATGATCATCCATGGAATACCGGACGAAAATCTGGCACGTACTATCCGGGCGGCACAGCACACCAGTTTAAATAAATTGTATGCATATATGCGTACAATCGGCAACATGCCCGGGAAAGAGGATCATCAAGCGGCATCAAGCAGACGCAATAATCCACCGACGAAGCCAGAGAGAAGCACTCCCATCGTGTGCTTCAACTGCAACGGGACAGGACACATGGCGAAAGACTGCCGAAAACCCAAAGACAGAGTGCGGCGTTTGGAAAAACCTGGGCCACACGAGGGAGAATTGCCCGTGGAAAAAGAAAAGTGAACGCGCTAATAGTGAAGAACAAATACCCGTTGCCGCTCACCGACGAGCAAATAGATAAATTAGGAGGCAATCGGTGTTTCACGGGCCTCGATTTAGCGTCGGGTAATTACCAGATACCAGTTGCAGAAAATTCAATAACAAAGACGGCATTTATAACACCAGAGGGACACTACGAGTTCCTTCGGATGCCCTTCGGTCTAACGGACACGCCGGCGGCATTCCAACGTTCAATGGACAGACCCTAGGGCCGTTAAAAAAATACAATAGTGTTCCCATACCTGGACGACGTGATTATACCGTCAAAAACCATTAAAGAAGGTCTTGAACGACTACGGCGGGTCTTAGAGGTGTTTCGCGCACATGGTCTGACGCTAAAAGTAGAAGAATGTTTATTCTTTGAGAAAAACGTTCGACTACCTGAGCCGCGGAAAAATGAAGGAGGAGTAAGGCCAGGTCAACAGAAACAGATGCCGTTAAAGAAATCGCAGCACCGAGGACCGTAAAGCAGGTACGGCAATTACAGAACAAAGGCATTAATACAACACCGATGAAAACTCTCATCGGGTGCGACATGAAGACAGTCACCGAAGGAATAATCCTTAGTGCCGCGAAGGACGAAATGGACAAGCTGGATCTGCCACAATTAAGGGGAGATATCAGCCGACACATTACGGAGGAGCAAAAGGGCCCAGAAGGAACGACACGATCTTACGAGGCGAGAGGCTCGCAAATTGACGATGGACGAGTTGTTGCTGGTTCAGATCACCAGCCAACCATCAACGGGCGGCAGTAGGAACCTGTTGACAAAACTCAAAGAACCTTTCCGGATCCGAACTGTCCTACGAGGGGACCGACGTAGAGATAGAGGGCCTCCGGGAGAAGGCGAAGCGACAACGAACCGTAGTTGCAGCAGACAGGATAAAACCGTGGATCACGGTTCAAGGGGACGTTCACGATTCGTCTTAAAAAAAAGAAAAATCGTTTTGATTAATTATTCTTGTAACTCTCTTTAATTTTCCAGGTCTTTGTTTCGTTTCTTTTTTTTCTTTTTTCTTTTCTTTTCTCTTTTCTCTTTTCCTTTTCTCCGCAGTTTCGCACAATAGTAAAGATATCAACATGGTTGTAGTAGGCCGCTACATAACGATACATACTAATTTACACGTGTGTCATATATGTTTATAGAGACGAAATGATAACGCTAACAACAGGAGACCGAGGATGTGAGCATCTTCGACCTCGTGGCAGCGCGGCTGCACGTGTAGCAGGCACGTCAGAACGTGGAGAGGCGTTCCCTGCGACACTCGACGACGAAGGGATGTGGACATGACGGTCCCAGACACCTCACGCAGCGAGGGCAGTATCAGGACTACCACGGGCCCAACGGGAGCCATATCAGCGACACGACATGTGTCAATCCACAGGGGGGATACGGAGGTATTCCAACGGCATCACCAGACCCAGGACGAATGCACGGCATTCTAGGTCAACACCGACCCAGAAGGGCACGAGGTGCCTCAGGCAGGGTGGTGGTTAAGTCATCTGAATGACACAACGGCATCACCGGACCCAGGACGAATGCGCGGCATTCTAGGTCAACACCGACCCAGAAGGGCACGAGGTGCCTCAGGCAGGGTGGTGGTTAAGTCATCTGAATGACACAACGGCATCACCGGACCCAGGACGAATGCGCGGCATTCTAGGTCAACACCGACCCAGAAGGGCACGAGGTGCCTCAGGCAGGGTGGTGGTTAAGTCATCTGAATGACACAACGGCATCACCGGACCCAGGACGAATGCGCGGCATTCCAGGTCAACACCGAACCAGAAGGGCACGAGGTGCCTCAGGCAGGGTGGTGGGTCTACAGAAGGAATACGACGGTATTACGGATAGACAAAGGGTACAGCGGTACCATAGGACCCAGGACGAATGCGTCGCATTCTAGGTCAACACCGAACCAGACGGGCACGAGGTGCCTCAGGGAGGGTGGTGGTAAGAGTCCACAGAAGGAATACGACGGTATTACGGATGGACTGAAAGATACGACGGTATCGACGTAGCGTCGCGCAATACGACGGTATTGCGTGTAGAAACTTTTTTTTGTTTGCATTGATTGTATAGAGTCATTTTTTATTTCTTTGTATAATTATGTGTATGTAAAGTCTGAGGACAGACTTTGTTGTCAGTATGGCCGAGTGTAAGGAATATCGAAATTGCGAACGTCGAGAGCGGGCAGCGTGCGGCTCGACAGCGCGACGCGTACCCTTCAGGTAAAAACCCCCTGCACAATTGGGGGTGCAGGTAGCGAACACGCTGGCAACAAGGTGTCCGTAAGACTAGAGTTTACCTGAGCGGTCATTCTTCCAGTGACGCTCGGAGTGTCAAGTACTGAGAGAACCTTTTTAATAAATCGCACCTTTGCGGACGGCTTCACCGTCAACGGTCTTGTTCATTTATCGCCCACACCTTCATAGCGTTAGATAATAGTTCCGTAGGCTATTATCTTACATTTCCTAGATCCAAATTCTCCATTTGCAGACACGAAGACATTTTGCATCCCCTAAACAGGCCAAAAAAATGTTCTCTATTTCCAAGATAAATATTAAACAATAAATCTTACGATTATGTTTAAGATTTGCAAAAACCAGAACTGTATGTATCTTGATACTTTTATAAATAACTTGATTATGTTCTTGCAATTGGACGCAGCTTGGAACAAACGATGCATCTGTACACTGGGACAGTTCCCACGGAATTCGGAATATTTTCCCCAGAAAGGAAACACTTTGGAAACAGACGGTGCTCGAATTCGAAGTTGTTAGAGTTGTCTTCGGTGGTTGGCTCGAGTGCGGAAGCGCGGTTCTAAGAACCTTTCCCTGTCGCAACAAATCACCCCTGCTTCGAAAACCCTTAGAAACCTGAAGAGCACTTGCAGACAATGTGCTCGAGTTTCCTGCGCCGGTCCTAAGATTTCTGGGCATGGAGCTGCTAAATATTCGACTCGAAATTCGAAGATTCCCGTTGGATCCTGAAGGGAACCAAGATTTATTAAAATCAACCCGTATGTGAATATTCATCCATTTTCTATTCTAGACACTGCACCATTTTGTATTTCTTCGCCATTTCTTATATTCGTTTAACAATTAACTCTTACAGAACATTAATATTGACTAGTGTGCATATTATATGTTTATAAAAATGACTTGATTGTAAAATAAAATATCTGATATTGATTTCCGATAGAAATTCAATGTATCAGTTTGATTAACAATACAATAATATTTAAGAAGTGATCAGCAATGTTGTGTACATTTAGAATTTGGTTACAGCTTCGTTGTTCAATGAATCGACGACAGACAATCGTTCGATAATCGCGGTGGCGTCATGGCGTCGATGAAAACGGATAGAGAGCAGATGTCTTCAATGCAGCAACAGTGAAGCTGCATTACGTAAAAATTGTTTTGACGACGTTCGAGACCGATTCTTCTCGAAGTGCATTATTGTCGAAACATCATTCAACGCAAAATCACGATAATAATTCGATGCAGATTAAATTCGTGTCAACAATAAAAATTAACGTAGGCAAAATTTAAAATAATGGACCAATTATTCAACATTGAAAAATAGCGTTGTACAGGTAAGCATAAATTGATTAACTCCATATAAAAAATGTTTATCATGTGACAGACTACACCCCCGCATTGTGTTCAACTTGTTCAGCCGATCAAAGAAATTTTTGTTTGACTGCGTAACGATCATCCGTCTAGTTATTAGTGGATTGCATAAAATCCTGTGCAAAGGTTAATGAAGCAATTATCCCCCTAATAGCCCAATAAAAGCATTAATAGAGAGGCTGCATGCGCGGTTAGCATTTCTTCCCATAAATTAGTCTATAAAGATATAAACTGCTAGGAGAATTCGCGGGCTAATGATTGATGGAGCATTTTAATTAACAGGGGACGGCGAGATAAATCGCGGAGGAAAAAGTGGCGGCAATTACGCGCGACTGTAGTAATATCCACGATGCTGATGTTTAATTTTATAGTATCGTTTAATAGCAGTATCTCGAAACATTTTTCTTGTCTTCCCCCTCGCGAGGAGATGCGCTCGCCTCGCCGTGAGAACTTTCTTCTTGTCATCGCGGAATCGGAAGGTGGAACTTGTCTCCTACGGATTTTTGGTATCACCCTATATATTTCAGTCTATTGGGCGCCGTGTATCGTTCACGGATGGTAACAAAAACATCCGACGATAGACTGATAGCGTGTAATCAATCGCGCGAATAGCCTCGTGTGACCTGACCTCTCGTCGACCATAGACGAACCGAACACTGTACTTTTCCTTGTACACGGAATTTCAACGCGTTTCCATTTCTTCTATCGGATAAGACATCAACTGTCTCGATATAGTTGTCGAGTATGTACTCGATATAGTATAGGAAGCGTCTTGGACACATCCGTGAGACAATGCCAATTCAGTGACACTTTGTTGTTTCTAATCAATTGTTTACAAAACCTTTAGCAACTCGTTCGTTATCCTTTTCTGATTAAAACGAGTCCAAACACGACAGAATTTGTGTTATATTTGACCGTTTAATCCACAATTTAGTGCAACCTCGATTATTCAAACCGACTCGAACAATATTACAATCCGGGATTTCATGCAGCAACATGGTTAAAAGAGTTGTTTAACTATTTCGAATGAGCGTTTAAGGGTTGAACTGCTCCAGTTTGCTGCGACCAAAGGAAGAGGAATGATGAACGAAGGGCTGGTTTCGGGAACGTAAGTGAATTAGATGATCTCGCGAGTGTCCAAACAAAGCGCAAGCCAAGAGCAGCTCGAACGCGCGCGCGGTTGCCCGAGGGTAAATATACAAAAACAATCGAACGGAAATACTTAACTTAGCGGAGAGAAAGAGCATGGCGGTGAGTGTTGACTGGTAGAACGGGAGAAAATTTCAGGCATTGCGAGAGAGCATCGATGGGAACAAAGCGAGCAGCATCTGGAACGCGTTAGTGTTCTTCTCCGAGCAACCGCCCCCGTCTTTCGGTGGCCTACACGATCCTACACGCTCGCATACGCGACTATACACTCGTACACGCTCGCGAGAGATTGTAAGTTCGTCGCAACGTGGCAAAAATTTTCGAAATGAATGCAGAACTTTATTTATGTGATTGGAAGACTTGAATTAGAAGCATGAGAGAATATTTCCATAACTGTCTGACGATACTTATGAATAGACAGCGAATCTTTATGCAAAATAAACATTTCTTTGTGAGTTATGACAAATTGGAGTAAAACAGAAATGTATTTCCTTCCTTAATAGGTGGAAAATAATATAACAGTGTCGTTCAATTTTTTAAATATTTTTACAGTTCTAATTTCTCCATAAATCCATAAAATCCGCTGTCCACTTACGACACAAAATAAAATTAAGTTAATGCAGTTTGTTTAAAATGACCGATGTCAGTTTTTTCTTTTTACAATTATAAAAATTATAAATAGTTATAAAATTATATAAAATTATAAATATATTATACTTTTTACAATTATAAATAGGAAAGGATCAAATTCCCTTACCGAAGCACATATTGTAATGAAAATTGTACACGATCTAATACAATTTTGTCTCTTTTCTAAGGCAACGCAAATTAATGTTCTGCTTTTAGTTGCAAGTCATGGCAATCATTTCATAATCACATTTTCCTAAATTTCCTAGAACCGAGAAAAATGGAGCAGCATCTTGTGCAGCAAGGCCCACAATTCTTCCAAACTCCGAATTCGTAAAAGTCCATGCGTCTCCTATCTCTCGGAACACAACGGCATCGTGTGACGCGTGCACGTGTACCATTTCTCTCTCTCATTTCTCTCCAGGGAGAGAGAGAGAGAGAGTCGGAAAAGAGAGCGTGCGAAGGACGAAGCCAGATCTCGCCGGACCGGGGCTAAGATTCGAGCAACTTGACACTGAACACATGGCCCCACTTCTCGAGCCCACACTCGCCTCCAGAAGACCCTCGGCTTCTCTTCTTGCCCTTCTTGCCCTTCTTTCCCGGCCTCCCTCGCTCTGCTCCAGTTCGGTTTCCTCCACTTTTGTTCCCGACCCCGGCCCCCGGGCACGATGCCCTTTTCCTTTCTTCTTTCTTCTTTCTTCGGCCGATTCCGTGCCCTTGCATATCGATGCTGCCCGCGCTCGCAATTGTGCAGCGAGCTTTAATTTGATTCGATTCGCGTTACCGGGTCTCTCTGCTTCCATTCTTCTCTTTAGTATAATGAATGCCAGCCGCCGCTCTGCTTCCTCGATCTTTTATCAACGTTCTATCTGCGTCGCATCGATCGTCTTAGCGTCCAACGATGAGAGCCAACAGGTTCAACGAGCACGAGGTCTAAAATTCTGATAGTGTCCAAAAAATGAACTAAAATTGATTGAGTTCGGCCGCGCCACCTCGTCGAGACCCGAACGGCCGAGATGAACGAAAGCGTACGTGCATCATCCCGAATCGAGGGAACAAAGCAGCTCAATGATCCGCATTGTTGTGGGAATTGACGATCGGCCTGGCAGCTCTCCGCCAACGCGACGCGGGAATCACCGTGGACACACGGCTCCTCTAACAACATGAATCATTCAGCGACGTGCAACGACGCTGTGAAACCTGTAACGCCGGCAACCGGATAATTTATCGCATAGATAAAAGCTTTCCAAGCGGAATTAAAGATACACCCAGTGTTTCAGCGAGTTTCCGCACAGGTTTACGGCCACTTTTGCTAAATTGTCACCGCGACGAAAAAAGAACCTTGTACTCCGAACAAAGTCAGTTTTCTTAACTCTCCTCGTGTCTCGCACAGTCTTGTTAAACGTTCGAGTCGTTGATGACATAAAAGTCGCCTCGAATTTTGCTAAATGTTACGCGACGCCGGCAGTGACACACTTATGAATGCCATAAACCCATAAAGTCCGCGGTACAGTTGCGAACCTTGATTTAAGCCTTCGCTCTGGGAAAATTGTCGACCGTAAATCAAACTTTTCGTTGCGGTCCGGCGATTGGCGACCTAGTAAATTTTCATTTAGTGAGGCGCTAAGTGAAATTGTTGGACTGCAATTATTTTTACGACTTCGTAGATGATTTTACTTTTTGCTGGTCCGCCGTAGACTGGTCGGAGTCGACGTAATGTCTTACCAACGTACCCCCTTATAATCTCATCAGTAGACTGCGAATATTTATGCAGAATAAACGTTTTCTTCGTCAATCATCAGACACAGAAACCATATAAAAATGTTTGGCTAACTTTAACAATTTTTATAGATTAAGAGTTTCTCTAAAATTGTTTCAACGTTTTTATATCCACATATTTTTGTTATAAATGCATACAATCTTATTAATAACGAACAAAAATGTTGAAGTTCCGAAATTTGAAGTTCCTATATCGAGTGAAGTGTTTGGAGTGCAGGCAGAAGTCGCAGGAGTGAAGACGTTGACATTGAGTTTGGAACGTTGTCCGCGTCTTTCACTAACATTTGGTTTTGTTTCGGAGTACAGGAGACCACCCCTGGTCCTCGGGTCGATGAGATTAATTGCAGTCGAGTGGCTGGAGGCCTAGCTGCTCCATTAGAACGAAGGACGATAGAGACGTCGCGCACTCGGGGGAAATTCGAGTCCATGTTTGACAGCGATTTATGCCTGGGAATGTTAAGTACCCTGTGTTCTGCGTTTAAGTACCGCCGTAGGAATTTTTCGAGTGTCGGCCCTGGTCCGAGTCTGAGATTCAATTGCAACCATACAGATTGTACAGGTTTTTGTCTGTCGGTGATAAAACGTAACTACCCTGAATAATAGACTTCTGTCAGTCAATATTTGTCATTTGTAACTCCGAATTGTAAATGATAATGTTTTAGCAGTTTAAATTACAGACTATTCATATTATTGAATTAAATAACAGCGAAATTAGACTTCGAGTGGCCAATTAAACACTCTTGATTTTTTCAATGGAGATGATGAGAAAATTTGAGAAGTCTTATTTCACGATTTTCATTATTTCATTTAATTCAATCAAACTTTCTCGTACCTTTAACCCCTTGCCGAATTTTAACGAGTCGAACTAGTGATGAAGATTTTAAACAAACTTTGACGAACGTGAATGTTACACCTTTTTTTTGGTGAAATAATCTTGTTATTTTTAGATGAAAAATTTGTAATCAATATTGAAGCATTAATTTTTCATTATTTTTGTCGAACAAATTTAGCAATTTTGCACAGTTTTCCCTACAATTTTTCCTATAAAATCTGAAATTCCAAGAAATTCGTCGGCCAGCAATTTTGCACATTTTTCCCTATAAAGTGCAGCGTCGGTACAAGAAATTTGTCGAACGAGTTCAGCAACGTTGCGGAGTTTCCCCTAGGACACATAAGAGTGTTTTGAGTGAAGTATAAAGAATGGTAGATCCGACAAAGGGTTCCCAGCTCGGGAATAGACGTTTCGCGATATTTCGAGCGGCTCAAGCTGGAACGAATTACGACGCTCTTTTTCTTTGGCTTTGCATTTCGGGATTGCAAAGGTCACTTTGAATCGGCTGGCGTTTTGTTCCACGGGTGTCTACGACAGTGAAAAAGCTCCGTCTTAAACGGCTTTAGTAAACGAACCGGCAATAAATGATATTTACGCGTCGCTTTCCTCGCTCTCGCATTTGGTAGTCACTATTCTCCTGCGTCTGAAACGCGACATCTGTTTCCTCGAGCTGCAGTACATTATTTCATTTATTTTTAAACCTAACCCGTTGTTCCACATCACGAGAAGGCCCCGGTGTCGTAACGCCGAAAAACACTTACGCTTTTTAATCCGGGGAAGACCACGGGGAAAATGAAATCATGCTTCCCTTTTATAACGAAGAAGCGATTATCCTTTTTATCGATATCCTCGGCCTTACAATCTCTCACTCTTTGTTGTTTGCTTTATCCTTATATAATATGATCATTTGAAAGTATAAGGATCTAGATGCTCAACACTTTACGCAACTGACATTGTTTAATCAAATTCATACTGAAACTGAGAAGATTCTCGGTCTATAATTGCTTGTTTATCGTCGGTGGTTCCAGAGGTGCTTCATCTGCTGACTATTGTACAAACAATATTATATACAGTGGGTGTACAAAGTATTCGTACACCTTTTAAAAACTAATAACTTTTTTATAATTGTACCAAACGACCTGACTTTTTATAATCAATTAGAAGCATTAGTTTACAAACTGATATGCAAAAAAGATTTTCCAAAAATTACAATTTACAAGGTTGCAGGTAAAAATAATAAGGGCATTTTTTAAAACTTTTTTATTTGGTCCCTCAATGAAAATTTAAAACATATGTTTTCTAGATCCATGTTCTTTATACACATGTTGGAAATTTCATCGAAATCGATTGACGCAGGAAAAAACAACAGACGTCGAAAGATGTACGATTCTGTGGATTTTAAGCAGAAACTGATCTAAAGTCGTGGAAAACTACGATTTTCACCATTTTAACCGATTGTAGCTCGTGTGTATGTTAATCCATTTCAATGAAATTTTCAACATGTGTATGACTAACATAGATCTACAAAACATACATTTTAAATTTTCATGAAGGACCCAAATAAAAAAGTTTTAAAAAATTCCTTTTTTATTTTTGCATGTAACCTTGTAAATTATAATTTTTGGACAATCTTTTTTGCATATCATTTCGTAAACCAATGCTTCTAATGGATTATAAAAAATCAGGTTGTTTGGTAGAATTATAAAAATGTTATTAGTTTTTAAAAAGTGTACGAATACTTTGTACACCCACTGTATGTTGGCGGGGAACGAGTTTCAGGCGAATCAGATACGAACATGCATTAGCAGTATGCATTAGGTGTCTTAATCTCTGTAGAAAAATCGCTGCAGATAATGGACCAGAAAACGCATCTTCGTTAACTATTTTTCAAGGTTGGTAACGATGCAGTGATATGTACATTAATTAATTGTGGATGTTGGACTACGGATTTTATGTATTTGCGATCAAAATGAGTAGCTGCAGCGTGAAACAATGGAGTAATCTGTGATCACAGTAGAACCTTGATGTAAGAAAACGGGAACTGTGGTGTCTAAGCAAAACGAATATCCCCTCCGCTGCTCGAGCTGCCTAAAGTGTCCTCTAAACGAATTATTGATCGTCTAGAAAATTATATATTCTGTCAATATTCAAGAACCGCTTGAACGTCTAGGAGGTTTATTGTTAATATTTCCTTCAATATCAGTTGCTTGTGAGACAGCGAAGTTATAGAAAGTCTTTGGCCTGCAGGGATAACTTCGCACATAACAGTGTTTTATGGATGTTGGACCTAACTAGCTCTAATAAAGTTTGAAAGCCTTCTCGTTCATTCGAAGAAACTTTTTGTAGTCGTTCGGTTCTGTAGAACGCAAAAAGTCCAGCAAATGTTTGTGTGTAAAGCGGTTTCTCAGCTTGTACCATTCTTTGGACCAGTGTCTATTTCTCTTCCTCCTAGATTCTTTTTGTTCGCACAGTGAAAGAGTCAATGCTAGAAAACCCAAATCCGAACTAGAAAACATGTCGAAATTCACAATAAAAGACCACTGAGACATCTCCGATCATGCAGCATGAATATTTTTGCCAGAATGAGTATTGGTGAGAATATTGATGCGTTTATTGATCGTTTAGGGGTCAGTTTAGGCAGCTCGAGCAGTGGAGGGGACACTCGTTTTGCTTAGACCCAACAGTTCGCGTTTTCTTACATCGAGGCTCTACTGTGATCGCAGATTACTCCATTGTTTCAAGCTGCAGCTACTCATTTCGATCGTAAATATATAAAATCCGCAGTCTAACATCCACAATTAATTAATGTACATATCACTGCATCGTTACCAACCGTAGAAACAGCACGGACCCGAGAGTTTTCCTTAGATCGAGGCTGTACTGTATCTAGTGTTAGATACAGTAAAATTCGCTGTCAATCAGACAGCGAGAGTGTTCCACGTGCATCGTCACTGTTCCGATTCTCCGTTACAATAGGATATCCCGACGGTTGTTCGGCTGTAACGGCATAACGAGCACGGCGATTATAGTAATCGGCCTCTTACCTCATTACATTCCGAGAAAAGGACGTACGATCTCCCGATGACAACACGCGCCGCTCGATTCCGTTCCCATGAACGATTGTCTGCGCCGGGGAGCAACTTGTCAGAAGCATCATTCTATTGTTGTGCGATTGTGCCACGCAGTCAGCGTTCTACTTGTGGAATACAAGGAAACAGACCGTCCTCCTCTTCGTCATCGAACCGGCGAGCACGATGCCAGCCCACGGACTACATCGCTGCGACCGGCTGCATATCGCCGCGAGCAGCTCGATGCTTATTAATTATATACGCAAACGATCAACAGCTCTTACGGTTGAAACTTATTATTAGCCAAGGAAAATTTCTTTCGACTGTAAAATTCCTTCCGGGAAAAAAACCGTGGTATAAAGACTATTGTTTCTTGTTGATAAGTTGACTAATGTCGGGATACCGATGATCCTCGGTATTATTAAATGTCACTACGTTGTTTTGTTTCGTAATTGTGCCTGTGTTGGTTGTTTTCTACGTGTATTTCTAGTGAAATCGATTAGGATCCATGAGCAAGCAGGCTTTGTGGAGATCTGCTCTTTACTGCTTTTTTATCTAGGTCATTGTTTAGGATTCAAAGACTGCAGTTTTCTCGAGTTTTGTGAACCTCTTCTCACAATTATAGTACACTGAGAAAAAAAAGTAGTTACTTCAATAACACGCGTGTTATTGTAATTTTTTACTTCGATGAATATCAATGTATTCTTTTCAATAGTATGAAATTTAGAAGCAAATCGTGATGTATTTGAATTGTCTATCATGAAATGATTGAAAATATTATTTGATTCAATACCGTATATTATTATTCGTAATATTTCTTTTTTTCCTTCAATCAGATATGTTGTTAAAAAAATTTGGGAATTGGTTTGAGGCCATATCTTATTTTTTTGAAAACATTGATGGTCAAGCTATTGGCTTATATGATTCGCGGAAATGAGTTTTGCTATTGAAATTCAATAGTATTAAATATTAAAATAAGTTCATATGATATTGGCACTATTCAATAGTACATCTTATTGAATCAACATATATTTTTTTTGTTTCGACAGGATTTTTTTCTCAGTGTAGACCTAGATTCTTTCATTGTTTCTGAATCAATGAATATTCATAGCAATACGTATTAGTCAATACCGGATACTTCCGTTTTAACCTTAACCTTCCTGCTGTTTTAAATTACATCTGTTGACTTTTGAACGATCGTTATTTCGTACTTTTTATGCTCATTGTAATATTTCGAAAATACTTCCCCTCGGAAACAGTGTATTAAACTGCCCGCTAGAGAGATTAAATTAACACACAGTACAATGAACATTAGCTTACTTATCGGGCAACTTCTTAGCGATACCACAGTGAATATCATTACAGTCTCGTGTAAATATTCCGGCTTCGTTTCAAGAATGTTCTAAATTCACATAATCTAAGTAAATTCCTATTTCTTTAGAACTTTCTGTTGTATTTTAATTTTTATTGCAAATTGATTATAACGAGCTGAGATCGCTACAACAGTATTTCTAAAGTCTGAATATTTTTACTGTCTCGTAGTCGTCGCTTTTCCGCGAGGACTCGCCATTTCCCCGGTGGAAAACGAGACCGGTAGATCGTCGATCGCGGTTGGAGAACATCTTTTTCCTTATTTCCCGCCGCGTTCTCCTCTTTTTAGGATCGTTTCCCATTGGCAGCGTCGTAATTGGAGCGCCAATCCATCCGCGAAGCTAATTAGTCGCGTAACGAGACCCCGAACCGATCGGTGGTATCAGGCGAACTGGGAAAAGGCACAATCGGGATCAAAGGAAATTGTGAAAAAGGTCGAGTGTCGCATCTCCGGCCTCTGCTTCGCTGCGAAACTACAACCGAGCACACGGTGACGCAAGATTCCAGTTCTCTGCACTCGTCCAACAATCGTTTATTACTTTGTGATTCGGTCGACGCAAGCAAAAAACCGGAAACAGTGCAAAACAAGTGCGACTGTCTTGCTCCGGAATTCGTTAAAATGCAGGACGTGCTGCGCTTTTATTACAATTGTTCTGTTGAACCTAAGCGGCTTTTTGATGACGCACAAAAATGTTTTATCATAATTACCATAATTAATTTTAAAGGAGACATTTTATTCGTGTCTAAATACATTTAGAAAATTGTCACCGATTGTCAAGCGATGATTAAACATTTCTTGCACAAACTGGTTATAAAATACTAAAAAAAATATATAAAAAACTTATTAAAATGTAGCTAATATTAAAATGCACTAAAAAGGAGAAAATAATCTTTTTAGACACGAAGCCCACGAAAATTACGTCAATATAGTTTAGGGGTCCTAAACTTAAGTTAAGTTATAAAATACTAAAAATACTGGTTATAAAATACTAAAAAATATATAAAAAGAACTTATTAAAAAGTAGCTAATATTAAAATGCACTAAGAAGGAGAAAATAATCTTTTTAGACACGAAGCCCATGAAGATTACGTCAATATATTATAGTTAAGCGGTCTTAAAAAATTTATAGTCACTAATGTCTAAAAAATTATTTTCTCCTTTTTAGCGCATTTTAATATAAGCGTGGTTTCTAAAAAGTTTTTTTTATATATACTTTTTAAAATGGAGCGCAAGATATAGTAATACTGGTATGAAATAGTAAGATATGCAAATACGCGAGATAGTATGAGGGAATGACCCTGAGAGATAACGTCTCTCGATGGAGTCCGAAATTGTCCGAAATGGAACTGAATGAACGGAACACCACACTGACTGAGCTCCTTCGGTGCGAAATGGGTCAGTGGAGTGGGGATGGGACGGAGTGGAAACGCGTAGTGGAGTAGGGAGCGTTGGCGCGTGAAGTGGGGATCGCTGAACGCGATCACGTACTACCGAGCGTCGGTAAAACAAAAATTTGTTTTTTTAATGTTGCATTGTCATCCAGTTCTGAGCTATGTTTAAAGTTTCAAGTCTCTAGCTCATCGGGAAGTGGTTTAAAATTCGATTACTAGATTTGACGCATATAACAACAACAACAACAACGAAAACTCGGCAAGCTAATATAAGCGTGGTAAAAAATAATTTATTCATCCCTGAAATGTCTCGAAAATATTATTCTCGTTCAGTCTTGAAAACATTATACATATAAAATCGTATTTAATATTAAAGAAGAGATTCCCGATACGTATTAAATCTTCTAAAAATATTTGATCTTTTACTCACCTCCTCCCATTTCGTATCGAATCATTTTCAACAGTTAAACACGAGTTCACTTCCCGATTGAATTGAAGCAAGATCCAAATTTCACACAGATCAAAGTGGATTGTCCACTAAAAATAACGACTGCTTTGTGCGCAGACTAGAATCAGACTAGACCACGGTGCGCACATAATTACCGATTCAACCGCTTCGAACACTGACTCAGTATTGTCTACTCCAATTGTTAGTTTGTGACGTTCTTAATACGTCAAGTAAACCCAATACATACATCGTAATGCTTCTCTACAATTCAAATACAATTCTATTCTATTGCGAGTCTGCTCTTCTTGTCGCAGCTTTTTCAACCGGTTTTTTCGGTGCTAGGTGCATCAAAGTCAAGTGTACACGAAGGATGCGTTTCCGAAGGCGATGAATGAATTAGTATTACATTACTCGCTACAGTGTAATACTCTGTTGAAACAATTATTTATTGTCGTATTAATGGAAACACTATATTCTTTTATGGTAAACCTACACGATCTAAGAAACTGCACGGGCCGGAGGGTTTTTCTTAGATCAAGTACTGGAAATTTTACAGTGACGCATCTGTGCAAGAATTTATTCCTCGTTTTTGTGTCTCGTAAGAAAATACAGAAAAAATCGTGCAAGTTTAGCTCCGTTTGTTTCGATCGAAAATAACTGGATGTTAATATTTCCACCCTGTTATCAGCTCGTCCCGCAAAGATTGAAGACGAGGGCCGAATGATCGCGCACAATTATTCAGACGGTTATCGGAGTCAGAGTAAATGGGCCACGGTTCTGTTTTCGCGCCGAAAGAATGATTTTTATCTAGTATCGCGCTGCCGAACGGCTAACCGTAGACAAGATACTTTATCGTCAATGTTTACACATATTGTTCGCGGTTGCGCAACACCGTGCGTTCTTTTCGCCGATAGGATGCGCCGCGCCGGTCCATGCTATCGCGATTTTTATTTTCCTCATTCATGGTGAACGTGAATGTTCTCTCTGTATATATCTCTCTCTCTCCGTTCCTCTCTTTATCTCTCTTCCTCGCTTCACTTTGACGTTTCTGGGGTTCTCGGCTGCGCATCGATTGACAGTGCTCATCGACATGACACACTAGATTACTAGAACTATGAAGCAAAATCGACTACTTTCGAGCACATTGTAAAAGCAGCAAGAGTGTGTTTAATTCGATCTTTATGAAAATGTTGTATGTCCAAAAAAATAAATGTGGTACATCCTTGAAAGACGCGATTATTTCTTTCTTTTCTTTTTTCGAAAATTTTCGGGCATTCAGCTCGGAAAATTGATTAGCTAAATTCATTTCTCCCAGAAACGTCAAGTGTGAGCACTCGATGAAATCTCAAGCCAATAGAAGCGAAGAAAAGAAGAGGACCAAGCCACCATTTTCAACTTCACACGCACGCGTCCGAGGAATTGTTAGCGGCGGGTTGTCAGTAGTAATTATAGCTGTCCGCGGATCTCTTGCTACCATGTTTCGCGCGGCAATTCCCCAACGTTTCACTTCGCCGAGCGAAGAAACATACCTCGAAGTGAACAATTTCATTCTTCTATCGAACCGAGACCCGCACACGGTGTTCATCAAAATTCCGTATCTCCATTTCGATGAATAATTAGGTGCACTCAGGTCAAAGCACTCTGGGTGCTTAACGAAATCGTTGCGATCCACTAAAAAATCTATTATACTTTATTAATACACCGGCGAAATTCGATTTGCGCACGGCGTTGCATTTTGTATGGCTCGAAATACATCGACGATCTTCTGTGTGTGCGCGCACTGCCGGGTGTGCTATAGCAAACGTGGCTGCGATTAGATCACCGTGTGAATTAAATATTATATTATTAACTGTACATCATCGAACGAGCAGACATTTCATTCCCGGTTATTGATTAATTGATACGGTTTCAATGTGTACACAGGCAATACGATATTGTATAGTTCGTGCCGCGAGCTCGGAGATCAGGAAAATATAAAAGGAGGCAGAATCGGACGATGAATATGGATGGAAACATTGAAACGTTTCGATAACACGGTCTTGCAGCTATGTGTTCATTTTTTTGTCGATCGCTGAGAACACGTTATGTAAAGGAGCGTGATTTTTCCTTTTACGAACGAACTGGCGACATCGACGAAAAACAATGCATATTCTGATTTTACGAACTCGCTTTTTCTATTCCTATCGTTCTTGTGTTGCCACATTGTGCTCGAGCTGGCTGCGAAACTGTTGAGATTTCTATTCAGGAAGTGTTGCAGATTTCCTCGAACCTGATCATGAAATTACCCGATGAAAACCCGATGAAGAAATTAGTCTTTAAACGCACCCTCATGATTCGATACGTGGTTTTGTTTTTCGACAATTTCTGTGTACAATTTTATTACCTCGTTGCCTGAATAGCTGATTTTTATTTACCTATTTGACGAGAATGAGTTAAGTATGGTGATTGAGTCGATGTATTTTTCGATTATACATTTTAAGAGTTTGGTTGAGGGATTCTTGGAAAGGAATTTGGAGTAACCTAACAAGCTGTGTAAAATTTGCAGATTTATTCAGTCGAAGGCAAGAAATTTATTAATGAAAATTAGATATGAGAATTTTATCTTTATCATTAACCTCCCATTAGACTAATTTTTCAATCCTAAATGCTCACAAAGAATTATTGCAGGTCAAATAAAATGACTGTCGCAAAATTATGCATTTATACATTTTCAACCTATTAGAAGTATTAAGCGAGGAAATTATTTTAATATTTTCAAAGGATATTTAAAAAGTAGAAACCTGTATATTCTGTGCTATTGTGTTGAGGCCTAGGAAATAAATTTGGATTGAACTCCACAAGCTATGCATGACGTGCGACGATTCCCCAAGTTCAGCATTCAAAATTCGCAGCAGACGCCGAGCCTCTAAAAATCATTTTCCCGGCACACAAGGCGAACCGCGTTGATTTATGCGATTGCTCACCGAATCGGAAGATAAAAGGCCACGCTTAAGTGCTGCCATAATGGCACAGTGTTAAACGCTCCGCAAAAACGTTAGACCGTGGTCGCGCGTGTTCGACGAGCGAAGGAAAATTCGCGCATCCTTTGGCAGCGTGTAGATCAACGTAACTTTATTGCGGCGATAAAAAAAAGCGAACGGTAGAAGGCACGAGTTTCGATTGTATTCACCGACACTGATCGATTCACGTGTGGATCGCAATTACGCAACTATCGCGAGCTAGCATAATTTCGCGCGCGCGGGCGCGAGCACACGGACCACCGCGTTTCGTGTCAATGCATCGCGAAACCGTGCGTCCGCTTTTAATTATTGCGCTCCTCGAGATTATCCGGTATTTTTGGCGCGTACCGCCTGTACTCAGGAACGTGGTCCTAGAATCCGGGTTATTCTCGGAGAGAGTGCTTAGCCCGGAAACGTTTGTAATTGATTAATAAGACGTTTGAACGTGATCGATAGAATCGAGAGGCCCGAGCGCCCCTTCGCGCTCATTGATTCGACGGGGCCAATCAATTTCGCGGATCGCGCTTGTCCAACACCTTGCAAAATACACGAACAATCCTTTGATCGAGGAAAAATTCAACGGACGTACCGAAGCAATTTTTTTCTCATTGTCGATCTTCGGAAAATTAAAAATATTCTGATTATTAGAGGAAGATGCTTGAACCTCGGGTAAAATTTTATTCAGCTAATGAAGATGAGCAGCGAATCAAATTTTATACGTCCCCGTCGAATAAGTATTCAATCAAATATGAATTGATTCGCATAAAATTGTATCCAGTTCGTATATTTAATTAATCCATGATATTCAATTCGTATCCTCTTTCCTTCCAGTAATTTTGCAATCGATATTCGAATAAAAAATTATACGAATGAATAATTAATCTCCGATTAAAATATTCGGTTACAAAAAATGAATTCGAACGATTATTTATATAAGTGATTTAATTACCGAACTTCTAAAAGTATATTGAAATGAAAATTAATCAGCTTTTTTCACACACAAATCAGTCAGTAAGAAGTCGATTAGTACGCTTCTGGTAGCTAAAGTATTAACATGTTGGCTACCGTGTGAACTTGATGTCTGTCACACTAGTCTTGTTCGCTCCATTTGCATAAACTATCGGATAATTATCACTTGATAATTAAGCTTACTCTGATTAAGAAGAAATCGTCCTGAATAAATAATAACGTACATAAAAAATTGTAAGACATGCAACGACATACGGTATATCTCCCACATAAGGCATGTGATATATGCATGCTACCTCTCATTCATTTTCTTAGAGATCGCCGATAAAAGGAACAATTTTTTGCGAAGTTTT
Organism: Lasioglossum pauxillum; assembly: GCA_933228785.1. Taxonomy (NCBI): domain Eukaryota; kingdom Metazoa; phylum Arthropoda; class Insecta; order Hymenoptera; family Halictidae; genus Lasioglossum; species Lasioglossum pauxillum. The sequence goes on along the minus strand of OW121705.1, from coordinate 33,693,574 downwards.
CCTTTTGTATCGAAGTTTTCCTTATCGAGTTTCGCAATAATGGCGGAGAACAACTGATTATCTTGTCGAAGCTGTCGCTAAATCAACCTTTAACAAATCAGAGGTCGTAGATTTTATCGAATACGCTAATAATCACTTTTTTCTAATCACATACAGATATTTGAAATAAAAATCGAGGTATCCGTCGCCTAACAGGATGCAACAAATTACGGAAAGTGGCTCGTTTTACACATCAATTAGAATTAGGCAGTGTTCTAGAATGTAAATCTCGCCTATGAAATTATATCGCTGGAATGTTTAGAACCGTCGACAAAAAGATTAATCGAAAAGAATTTTGCAGGCTAATTTAGACGAGACCGCGAACTCTAATAACGCGCTACAGTCTCTGTAAAAGTATCGAATTACTTGATTCTTTGTAATTAGAAAGTAGCTTGTGTTCAAACTGTGTAAAGGATTGTGTAACTTGTTTAAATTGAGTTGCTAATGACTGGACTGCGGATGTTTATGCAATTTCCAGTTTTTAAAAGTAGTTCCGTCAGTCAACATCGAACGCGAATTCGTTTCCCTTCTGCTGACTGCGAGCACAGTACATATTGATTTTTGATCAAATTATTTGTGGCACTTGAACAATTTTTTTAACAAGGGTGCTCCACAAGACGGGGATCTTTATGCAAAATAAAAATTTCCTGTCAATTCTACAAAACAGAAGAAATTTTAATAATTTCAATTAATTGACGTGCATTATTATGCAAAATAAGAAATTTCCTGTCAATTGTACAAAACAGAAGAAAGTTTAATCATTTTAATTAGTTGGCAATGATATATTTTTAAATTCTTCTGCTATGAATACAGGCTTATATTTTGTCTATTTATTTTTGTAATTGATGCATCAAATCCGCAGTCTGGTTATTACCAATTATTATTAATTTTGTTGACGAATTCGTCGTGGAAACAGATGGTCGCTCTAAATATACTGATTATAAAATGCGCGATTGCGACACGTTGCAACGTGTTGTGCATAAATGCAGAAACATCCCTGATACACTGATGAGTCTATTATTAGGATTCAGACGTCCAAAATTGTCTCAGACAATTCAGGATCGAAAGATATCAATCTTTTCTGAACGAGGGAGATAGCGGAGTATCGAAAAGAGTAAATAATGAGTTCGCTTGAAACGGAAGAATGAAACACAAAAATTGGTAAATGCAGAATTCACACACAGTGAAAATGAAAAATAACGAAAACAATGCTTTCCAAACCATTTCAATTACAATGAAACCTTGAAATAGTAAAGTAAGGGGTTAATTTGGGGAGGACGTAATAGGGGGTTGATCAGGCTTCTGTCAGCGGCCTAATCAATCGGTACACATGTTCGGTCGCGACGCGGCAGCGCCCAATTAGCCGCGGCAGTCTCGATAACCTTTTAATAGCCAAGTCCGCGAGTCTGCGAGCTCTTGTGATGCGCGCTCGTGCTCACGGCCCGCAATTGTTGCACGGCCAGCCCGAAGAAGACAAAGAGTTAATGGGACGAGTAATAATACTGGTCCTGCCTCGGCAGACAGCACAGAACGGTGCAGCCCGTTCCGCCAAGGCTCTATTTTCGGGTCCGTTGTTGTCCGATGTATGTACCGTGGCAACTTTCTTGCTTTGCTCGTGGCCGTCTAGCTTGCGCGCAGTCCGACGACGACACACTTCGGCAAATTTCTATTCTGATGTTGTTGCCCGCGGTCGTGCCGCCTGCGTTTCCTGTCTCGCGTACCCCCCCGGTGGATGAAAGGAACACCTCGATTCCTCGAATTCCCGTGGCAAACCGTTTGTCTTGCTCGCACCTCACCTCGCCTCGCGTCGACGCGAGCCGCGACGCAACGAGCGTTTGATCGAACAATGCGGTATTAATCATTCGGACCGACGCTTATTTTCGAGCGGGCCCGATGCTTAAATAGCGCGGTTGCATCCGCCGACACCCGTGCCGCCGAGATTACGCGACCGAAGCCGCTAGCATCGCTTTCGAGAACAATGACAAATGAATGAAGTCCAACGCATCGGACCTGGGTGCAAGACCACGGAGAAAGAAGTGTTTCAGGTCTTCGCCATACTCTACTTCTTATTTGACTTATTTGACGGCTGTGTGAACTTCGAATAATAGTAATCAAAAGAGCAATGATCAGAACAATCTTAAAAACTATGACAGATTGAGAGAAAACGCGAGCAGAACTAAATGACCGCAATGGTTTCGTCGTTTCTTCTTCAGAAAGGACTTAGGTTCCGTACCAAAGTTAAAAATGCACGTGGGGAAGCCTTTTGACAATTCCAGTCCGGAAGCGCTAGTGCCAGTCTGGTTGCCAGATGCACGAAATTGACAATGTCCAAGGAAGAAGGGAAAGCACGTGTTACAGCATGGAATTCGACGGACCACGAAATTGGAAGATGAAGAAGTGGGGGGTGCTCGAGCTGGAACCTTGAGGGACTTTAGGGTACATTACTTGATGACAGTAGGCTTGTCAGAATTCTTATTAGAGGATCAGTGGAGAATCTGCGATTTTAATGAATATTAGTGGGATGTCCGTGAAGTTGAGAATGAACTAGACGAAACCAACGAGTGAATGGAACGAATGAAGTTGGATGGAACATGAGAGCAAAGAATGAACGGTTACCAAGAAGAAGGGGACACTTGAGCCGAAACTTGAGTGGTCTTAGGGCACAGTAGCTGAGGACAGTAGAATTGCTAGACTTTGTTGTCGCTGTCAGATTTCTTATTATAAAAGTCTTTGTCTCAAAACTGGAGCACAGTGAATAATGAGTTAACGTAATCTCTGTGTCACTAAGAATGAACTAAACGAAATCACAGTAAAATTGTCATTGTTCAACGGCATCGGATTTCTCATTAGATCATCGAGGCACTTGTCACTTTTAATGAATATCGAGTCAATGTATTCTGCACGACTGTAAGAATGACGGAGTCGTCGAACGAAGTTGCTTAATTAATTCGATGAAAATCAATAATATACAATGAAGAAGAACACTTGATCGATAACTCAAGGTACCTGAGATTCCAATAAAATTGTCATGCTTTGTTCGCCGTCAGATTTCTCATTAGATTATCACGGGTACTCCGATTTTAATGAATATTGAGTCGCTATAATCTCCGCGGCCCCAAGACGAAGCGCCATAAAAACACCGCTATGCCGATGTTAATTAAGGCTACGGTGAAAGAGTTATTCCTCTGTCTCCTCTTCAGAGCGAAAACCCTTCGGCGACCCTTCACGGTTTAGCTGTTTATGCAAAACAGAGGCCCGGCTCTTTGATGTCCAACGAAAACAGACTTACTACTTTGACTCCCAACTTTGCTACTTAAAAAATTTCAATCAGAGATCGATCCACCTGAGACCACAGGCTATTGACCACTCGTGGGCCTCTCGATCATCGACCAAGCTCAATTCTCGATATTTAACAAGAATAACCCCTAACTGAAGACATTACAATCTGACGTGGCTGTAATTCTGCAGCGACTTCAATTTGATCTTACAATAAACCTTTAGCTACTCTCAAACCGATTTTTGCACAATTGGTCCGGCGAAATGATAGTCGTAAAGAATAAGTAGGAAACGAAGACATCGAAATTGCCAGGATCCTATACGAATAATTAAAGATTAAGAAAGCTGGGCACCTGCCATCCCCTAAATCGAGTATACCCCAATATCCCAACGCAACAAAACATCTGCCTGTCCTACTGGATTGCTCGTTGCATCCGCCGCGTTCCTACACGATAACCGACACCCTAGTCATATTCGTAGTACGAACGACCCCATGAACCTTCCTTTCCCAGGAACAGATCCCTCCCCCGCGTTCCATGAGGCTGTGGCGACAGGATCGACAGGCCGGCAAGTGGTTGTCGGGACGGTTCGAAGAAAGGAAAGGAATCCCGTCCGGGATTTCGGAGCGAGAAAGGAGCAGCAGGAAAGGCGGTGGAGTGAACGGGAAACTGTTTGGTGGCGGGACCGAAGGGAAAGGGGACAGAGAGACAGAGGCAGGGAGGGTCACTGGGTCAGATGCATTGCGTGCGTCCCTCTCTGTCTGCACCCTCCTTCGGGTGCCGCGTTTCTCTCCCTGGATCTGTCACTCTCTCCCGATCTCCTTCTCTTTTCCTCCGGGGAACACATGGCCCTCGTGCACCACGCCTGGCAGCCACGCACATCAAATGTGTCTGCGTGTGTGTGAGCGAGCAGTCATCACAAGGACCGGGAGCGTCACTGACATTATCGTCGCACAGATTGCGTACGATCGCTCGAACGCGATGCTTTCGATATTCCCAGGTTGAATGGGAAGATCATCGCGTGGATTATCATTGACCAAGGTGGTGGAGGATGAGCTGTCAGGTGGGGTATATAGCCAGTCCCCATGGTCGCCTTTCTATTTACTGAACAAGGGTAAGCGGCGCGTGGAGGATCGACGGTGTGCTAACAACACGGTCACGTGCTCGTGCGACTCACTCACCTGCCAAGCGTGCTCATATCATCCTGCTCGCGCGCTGGTAGCCTGGACTACCCCTCTGACGGCTTGCCGGTCACTTGTCACGCAAATACAATATTACACCCCCGCACAAAACCGGCACTTCCAACGAGAATACCAACAATCCGAGGCAGCAGGGACGAGGTGTAGTCGAGGTGACCGCCGATGGTGTATCTCTCTCGGGCACTGGTGATGGCAGTTGGGCCAACAAATCGATCGTTGAACCGATATCCCTGGACACAGGCCGGAAGAACCTTGCTAGTTAACGAAACTGGTCGTGGCACCGGTCGAGTCTCACGGCTCTGTCATGGTCCAAAAAAGATCCTCGGGTATGATCGGGCGCCGATCTCACAGAGGAAGAACGCAGGATCGATGTCGCCCGGAACAAGACGACGACGACGAAGAAGATGAAGAAGAACAAGTAGAAGAAGCGTGCGCGCGCGCGCTCACCCCGGATCGTGTTCGGGCCGCGTGCGGACCGGTGGTTCGCGTGAACGCTCGCGACACTATCGCGCGGTGCTGGAACGCGGGAGCGAACGGTCGCCGCTCTGGAGCCCGACGACACGAGAGACGGTGGGATCGTAGGTAGCCGCCGAAGCCTTCACCGAACCTGCTAAGCTAGCAGAGGCAGGCGAGGGCGAGTATCAGGCTGAGAGCGAGAGAGGAAGCGAGAGAGTCAGTGGTGGAAGAAACCCCCCCTCGAGCAAGCGGGCATACAATGGGAATAATCACCGCGTCTCGGAGCGTCGGCTGACTGACTGAAGCCCCCGAGGACCGAACGGGATGAGATTCGGAGGCGCTGCCTACGGCGCGCCGCTCCGGCCCGCTTCGGCGCCCGCGCTGCGCCACTCTCGGGCTCCCCGCTACTGTTCTTCTCTCTCGTCTTTTCTCTCCCGTGTTCCTGCGCCGTTCTCGCGCGCGCTCTCTCTCTCCCTTTTGCTTTTGTTCCGCCCGTTCGCCCCGTCTCCGTCCGCCTCTCTCACGTTATACACCGGCCAGCTCTCTGTGTCTGTTCCCCCTCCAACGGCGACGGGCCACTGTGTGTTTCTAGCCGCGACGACGCGCGCCGTCGGACTCTCTGTCTCGCCGGAGCCGATCGGAGCGGGGCTCCGTCTCGCTCCGGCCTCCCCGCCCCCCTCCCCACCCTCTCTCTCGCTCCATTGATCACTCGCCGGCCGTCCTCGTCCCGCGACAACGGTTACTCGGCCGCGCGCGACTGCGGTGGAACCCGCTCAACGGCCACGCCCCTTTTCCGCTCACGCACCGCCCTCTTCCTCCGACACCCACGCCAAGGCGAGCGCCTACTACGATATAACCGAACGCTGTATACCAACCACCACCACCGGCCGCTCTCTCTCTCTTTCTCTCTCTGCTACCACCACCACCACCGCCACCACCACCGACTACCGCCGCTATACCACCGCCACTCTGCCAACGCCGAGACCGTTCGTTCGTTCCAGCGTCGTCCTCGTTCGCGACCTCGTCCTCGTCCTCGTCGTCGTCTACACACGCCTTCGCACGCTCTTCTTCCTTGGTCTCCCGTCGATGCCGCTGGCCTCCTCGCCGACACCGTCTTCTTCGCCCGTTCACTCGTTGTCGCCGCGTTCTACCGAGAAGACACAGCTCACCTGTACGCGCAACCACTGACATCCCTTTACACCGACACCCCGCCCCCTCCTCGTCCTGATACACTGCCTTCTCTCTCCTCTCTTCCCTTTCCTCTTTGTCTTTCTCTTTTCGAAGAGGACAAGAACCGCTGCCACGGTCCCCGAGCTCTCTGGGCGTAGTAGTAGCGCCGTGGATGGGCAGCGCACGCTACCGTCTGCTACCCGACGTACCTCTCTCTCTCACTCCCTCTTCAACGTTCCCCACCTTCGACGACCACCGACGAAGGGGCGAGTCGAGACAACCCGTCACGTGGCACACGCGGGATCGGCGAACGTCGACGACGCAGCGCGTGCCGTTTACACCAGCTCCCGGACACCTACCCGAACCTATGCCGGATTCTGATCCGGCTGCTGGACTCTCCCGATTCTGTGTCCTTCAGGATAATGTCCTCGCTTTTGTTCCGAATAGAACCGTTGCCAATCCGCCTGGCTAGTTAGCTGCTGGTGTATTGGTTCAATGCTTTGTTTCGAGGATGGTAGAGAGGCCCTTGAGGCATCAGGAGGATAATGGCCAAGGATATTGATCGGTGGTAGAGAAGCTTGAACGTTGCTGCGAAGCTCTGTCATGCTTTGTTGCACGAACGTAGCTAATTATTAAAGAATCCAGAAAGGGAAGATCGATGAATATCTCTGAAGAGCAGTAGACAATTCTTGAATATTCTCTCGATGTATTCTTTACAGCATGCACTCTCTTCGGATCAAAAAGGCCAAGCTGAACGAAAGCGAATTAGCGTTAAAACATCTCTAACTAATATCTCCGGCAGAGCCAACCCAAAGCCAACCGCATCGTAACGACCGATCCATCGATAATTATTATTCTCGTCGATCGAACAGTTACACATCGCGGAAGAATAAATCTCGCATCGGAACATCAAACACTTTTGGTGGGCATAAAGGCACGGAGAGAGGCAAGAGATTGGTTCATTACAGGGCAATCGAGTATCGGTAATATCAGGACAATTTCTTGTTCAAACGGTCCAATATTGACGAGTATCAATTTTAATACATCAGGTAGCTGGCTCGTGTGTAGCAAATATTTGAGCGGGGCTTTGTGCGGCGGCTTGCTGGAAAATTAATCGGAATCCATTCGATCCGTCCCGTCATGCGCCGCGATCATCACGCCGCGGCGTCCGATTCGACGCGCTCGAATCCCGTTGGAGTATCAGGTGTAGAGAGAAAGAGAGAATCAGAGTGGAACAGAGAGAGAGAGAGAGAGAGGGAGAGAGAGTGATGGTGCTGCGCATTGTCTATTGTCTCGGTCGGAGGCGGTGGTCGCGGTACAACCCCCGGCCGCCCGGTGACGGCCCTACAACCGGGCTGTGGAGGTGGTGGAAGCCGACCAATCACAGCACAGGCACACCCGCGCAAATCACAATGCTTATTGTTGTCGCCGAGCTGTCCGCCCACATCCCTGAATCGCTTCTTCCACCTCCGCGCGCGCCGCTGCCTCCTGTGAGCCACGCTCAGGTAGCTGCCTCTCTGCAGGTGCGCGGTTACGGTGGGCGCACCGTGTCGATACTCCTCGATTACTATGATCGGCCCCCATTATTCGCCACGATTAGTCCCCACTGTTATTCTATTATTCTTTTTCTGACGCGCATTCTTTCACGAATTATCGTTTGCTTTCAATTTATAGGTCGACAGATGAAGCATCGAACAGGAAATATTTACATTGGGAGAATTTCACCCTTTGTACCCGAAGCAATTTTTACTCCAAAATTTGGATGTTGCGTGCGAACAAATAATGAGTACAACTTGGATATTGATCGTCACAAGACGGTACGCCAGATGGCAGTTTACACTGTCCATTTCATTAATGCAGAATATATACGTGTCGACAAATGACTTAATGAACTCAATGACTTCAATGACTTCAAATGATCTCAATGACTTCAGACAGAGGCAGACGAACAAAATTTGTAAAATCGTTATACAAAAAGTCGTACAAAACAGAGATGTGCATTCCATCAGAAACCTACCCTTATTTTATCTTCAACAAGTAAACCAAATCAGAAATGAAAATGTTTTACACTATCCATTTAATTAATGCAGAATATATACGTGTCAACAAAGATAATCTCAAATGAATTCAAACAGAGGCAGACGTTGAACGAAATTTGTAAAATCGTTATAGTAAAAGTAATACAAAAAAGAGAGATGTGCATTCCATCAGAAACCTACCCTTATTTTATCTTCACCAAGTGAACCAAATCAGAAATGCAAATGTTTTACACTATCCATTTTATTAATGCAGAATATATACGTGTCGACAGAGGTAATCTCAAATGAATTCAGACAGAGGCAGACGTTGAACAAAATTTGTAAAATTAGTTATAGAAAAAGTATTACAAAACAGAGATGTTCATTCCATCAGATACCTACCCTTATTTTATCTTCACCAAGTAAACCAAATCAGAAATGAAAATGTTTTACACTATCCATTTAATTAATGCAGAATATATACGTGTCAACAAAGGTAATCTCAAATGAATTCAGACAGAGGCAGACGTTGAACGAAATTTGAAAAATCGTTATTCAAAAAGTCATACAAAAAAGAGAGATGTGCATTCCATCAGAAACCTACCCTTATTTTATCTTCACCAAGTAAACCAAATCGGAAATGAAAATGTTTTACGCTATCCATTTCATTAATGCAGAATATATACGTGTCGACAGAGGTAATCTCAAATGAATTCAGACAGAGGCAGACGTTGAACAAAATTTGTAAAATCAGTTATACAAAAAGTATTACAAAACAGAGATGTGCATTCCATCAGAAACCTACCCTTATTTTGTCTTCACCAAGTGAACCAAATCAGAAATGCAAATGTTTTACACTATCCATTTCATTAATGCAGAATATATACGTGTCGACAGAGGTAATCTCAAATGAATTCAGACAGAGGCAGACGTTGAACAAAATTTGTAAAATTAGTCATAGAAAAAGTATTACAAAACAGAGATGTGCATTCCATCAGAAACCTACCCTTATTTTGTCTTCACCAAGTAAACCAAATCAGAAATAAAAATGTTTAAAATCCGTCACAGATTAGGATGCATAATAACCAGAGGAAACAACAAAACCGACAAGATTTCATCTGATCAAAAACCTCCCCTTATTTCACCCTCGCCAACAAGTTAATCAAATCAGAGGCAAAAACTTTGCCACATTTTGCAACTAAAAAGACCGAGTCTACAGGGTGGATAAAGAAAAATCGAGGGACCGGTACGGCGCGGCGCTGAGACAGCAAAGCATCCCGGTTCCTCGCCGGCTCATCGTCGGTGTTCCAACGTCGCGTTCGATCCCCCGCCCCGGTTGCATTTGCCTTCGCCGCAGCCGTCAGATAGAATATCCTGCCTCGTCTCCATCGCGCACGCACGCACAGGTATACATACAGCCGCCGCGGCGCGTATGTACCACGTTTATATGTAGGAACCCCCCGGAGCACCCCGTGCCACCCTCGCTGTTCCTACCTTTGCGAGAGGAATGGACGAGAATGGCGTCGGCGCGCATCCCTTTCATGTCCTCCGCAAAACCCATTCCCCCCTCTTCTCTTGGCTGCTGCTCGTCCTCCGCACCAATGCACCCTTGACTTGCGCCCCTTACCATCCCCACCGGCGCGCGCTAAACAGACCACACCGAGCCGAGTCCACTTCGCGGATGCTCCTTTTTATCGTCGACCACAAAACGCGGCGATGCGCTCTTTTTTTCTTCTTTTTTCAGCTCTCCACCTACCCCCTCGCCGCACCCCCCCCAAAATGCACGCTGGTCCCCTAGGAGCAGCGACGGCGATCGGAAGTTTAACGGGATTATGGGAAACGGTAATTAGCGCTTGATTTCTTCGGGGGTTCGAGGGGCTCTTATGGGGGTGTATCGATGCGAGAGTTTGTCGGTCTTTATGGAAGTGTGTTCAACCGTTATGTCGATAGCCGACATTTTCTACGATATTTAATGATGCGCTTTATAGTTTGAAAAAGCGTATTCTTATGCCTCAAATATAAATTAATAAGAAAATTATTATTAATAAATTGTATGTCTTCTTTCCCTCACATGATTGAACAGGAAACTGGATTGCCATTTGACCGGAATACTTAACCAGAACGTGTTGTTTGCACAGTATTAATTAAACAAATAGACTTCTCTGAAATCCGCCTGACAAGCTGAGTGCACGATTAATAAAATACAGAATGTTGGTGTGCAGTATATTTTTCCAGCTCAGACAGTATCTCTGATAATCGATCAAACATGTTTTTCTCTCCTTCGACACAAACGACGGAAACCAAAAAATTCGTTCAAAATGATTTTCCATCGAACTGAAAACAAAGATTGATGGATGATACATCGTTACATTCCCTTCGTATAAACACTAGCAATGACGTTCGTGGGCTGGTAACCTGTTTCCTCTTTTCTGTCATTCCTAGGCTCAAGCGTTCGTGACAAGCAGTTGTGACAAGCCTGCTAACTAAATTAATGCGACTGTGATGGAATGCGCAAAGTAACTTGTACGAATTTTTGTTCGTTATCTATCACCAGTTAACCGTAAACGTGTTTACTACTTTGCATTTTGTTATTAATCATGGGAGTTATCGGGGCCTAACAGGAACGAGATTAGTCGTAAGCGTTTCCTGAAGACCACCCCAAACGGTTCGCTGTATTGCGCGGCCATATTGTGTAACGCTATTGACAATTTAACTACATGGCCTTCCATTATGAAGTGTCATTTCAAATGATAAAACACGTATATATACATATAAATTATTTATATATATACATAATATATATATGTATATAAATCTAATTTTATTTAATTATTCCTAATTAATTGTTTTATATAAAGTAGTATCGTAGAAGAAATTTAGTTAAATTTTAAAAAGTAGAATTTATTACTTTTTCTAGAATTGTACTAACCACGTGACAAAGAATGACGAGATCCTTTAGAATACTATGCTGTTTTCAATTTTCTGGAAAACTTGTTTCAGACGAAGTGGCGCTTTTCAAGCGATGCATTCACTAACGGAAGAAAATTGTCGTTCAACATTATTTTCTACAAAATCGTCTGCATCTTTCCTAGAACGTCTTATTCCCGTCCAAGAAAATAAAAGTTTCGTTCCACAGTTTCACGCGCGGAAGTTCGCGATTTAATCAGCGCAGCCGATTCAAATTCGCGATAGCCGAAGGCGCCTTGTTCGCGGTGTTTCACGGGCGCGTGGACACGCGAGTGTGAAACCGCAAGCAGCGTTTAATGCGCTCGCGTCGGGATCGTTCGATCTTGCTCGGTGGGTATGCGGCTAATTCGGCCGGATAATTCGCAACCGAGCCGTATGAATTCCATCGCGGAATTGTTTTCTGCGATACGACGCGCTGGAAGAATCGGCCGTTTCCTGTTCCACTTACTAAATACTCGCTCGGCTATTTCTGCGCGGCAATTTTGCTCGCAGCACCGTTTCGCGCGCGCGTGTTTCAGCTTCGAGATGAGAGAGAGAGCGGGAGATAAAGAGAGAGAGAGAGAGAACACGGCGCTTTGGAAGCACACCGCTTAATTGCCCTGACAACTGTTTTACGATATCGAAACCCGCGTTTTCCGCAGTTTCCCCGAAGTCGAGAGTAAACGGTTGCGCAATACGCCGGCCCGTTGCGAAATCCGCGGAACCAGAGGTTTCGCGATGACTGGCGGGCAAAGTATTTCTCTGTGCGTGTGCTGCTGCGCTCCGAGTAAAAGTTCGCGCGTGTCCTTGGAGCATGAATGGGACACGCAACCCGCGACAAAGACTCGATCTTTGTCTTGCTGAAACTCGGTCGATCTTGTTTGATCGATGACAATTAGCGAATGGTAGACGTTCTTGCGAGATCGGCGAGCGATTTTCTGGTTGAATCTCGAGGTATGGTTGGACCCTGAAGAAACTTGATATTTATGAAACTGTATACCGTCCACAATGAGGATTTAACGCTAATCCTAACAAGCCCAAAACAAACATAAAAGTGAAACATCGTATAGAAGTGCGAAGATTGGATTTACTTCAACTTTGTACGATTTTCGTTATAATACGTGCTTAAATAAAGAAGACAATTCAGTAATTTCATTAACTATGGCATAGAAAACTGGTCAATTAATTTTGAAAATCCAGCGAATTTGTACATCGAAGTAAAATGTGCTTTATAAATTCTACATTGCCGTTGATTTCGTTCTTCGTTCCACAAGATAGTCCGCAGGATGCAATCAGGATTGTTCGTCATCCAAGAAAAATGATCGAAGTTTACGTCCTGTACTCGGTTTATGCCCAAAGCTATTGACGTTTATGAATGTCATACGTCCGTTGGTTTTCTTCGTGGCATTACGAAGTTGGCAGTGGTCTCTGTCGCGCGTATGATAAATTGGCACCTTGTAATGGCATTGTACTACCTTGCTTGCGTCATCACGCTTTTTATTTCGTTGCTTTCCCTCCCTGCGTGGTCGCTTTTATTTTTGTGCCGGTGTTGTTTACTACAGACTACTCTACGAGAGACTAGTATTAAAATTAGTATATTAATAAGTCTGATACGTGTTTTCATCATTTTACCAGGAATGTAGAGAGTGATATATTTCATGTGCAAGTTTAGGGCGTGAACGATGACTGGCGACAAGTTGCGAAGCACTACTAAACAGCATCGCTAACAAACCCGTTAAACTGAATCGTTGCAAGCAGATAATTACACGGATGCAACGTTTCTTCATCAACGTGTTAACGACTCGGTTACACAGTTTAGAATGCCTCGAACCATGTCGGGAGCAGTGCGCAACGGTCTTTCGACTCGCAGTAGAATAGGTACGGCCAGGCATCAGACAGACATGGCGCGTCTGATCGACCAATCTACTGCTACACGATCTACAAATTACTGAACTGCCGACGTTCGCGCATACCTAACCTTTCGAATCATCCAGTCCTGTTGATCAACTTATTTACTGAAGAAAAATAACAATATTGCATAAAAATCTTATCGAAAAAAATCAATTCTATCCGAATTTATGAACGCTCTTGCGAACCATTGTATCCTTTAATCAACGTAATAGTATATTTAAAATATACGACAAAGTTACGAAAAATAAAAAATCCTCGCCAAACGGATCCGCTGACTACATTCATTCACCTAACCGAAGCCGTTGAATAGCGTGGTCGTAACCGGAAGCTCGTTCTAAATGTCTCAAGATGGAGAATTAAAAGCTAGCCACTCTCATGTTTGGACAGGTCTGAATTTTAAACTCTGGCTCGAAGAGCGATTCGTTTCACCGTGGACGGGTGATCGCAACGCGTTCCGCGGGTTCGTATTAACCCGCTCTCGCACACACGGGATACCATTCTATTCCGGGCCGGGTCCGGGTGCGGGAGCAGACAAGAACAATGAGTGTTGTACGCGTCCCTTGTATTGCTCGTGCATCCTCCCGTGTTCTATAGTGGGTGTAGAAGAGAGAGGCCAGCTAGCAAGGTAGAGGAAGAGGAGCAGATTTATGCGCGAGGACTAAGACGACGAAGAATAAGAATAAGACAACGATGAAGAAGAAGAAGAAGAAGAGGACGGTGCTCGGCGTCGGCGGCGTTGGCGTCGGGACGTTTCGTCGACGACGAGCACGACAACGACGATGAAGGCGATTCGGTCGTTGGACGAAGAGGAGAACGATGCCAGAGGACAACGACGACGACCACGACGACGACGACGACGACGACGAAGAAGAAGAAGAAGAGTGAAGACGGCCGGGGCTTGTGAATGAACATTGGCTCGCGAGCGTTTCCGGCGCTCTCTTTCGCTCATCCTTGTACTCTCCTTCTCGTTCTTCTCCGCGACTAGTGTCTCCGTCTTGTCCCATCGGGTCCGGATTCTCTTCTCGGCTTCTCTAGCGTCCTCCGTCTCTTCTCATGAATGAGAGTCGCCCGCGATCCCGACGACAGAGGGACGGAGATAGACTGTCGAGCTCGTTCGAGACCGAGGAAGAGAGGAGCGGAATAAAAAGAAAAGAAGAAGACCGGACGGACCGTTAGCCTTAAGCCAAACGGTTGCAACGAGGCCTGCGACGAATTTAGAACAGGAACGTCTCTCGCCCACCCCTCTAGCGCATCCATAGTCTTCCTTTTTTTACTCCCGCTGTCCCTTATTCTTCTTCCTTGCCGCTTTGTTGCTCCCATTATTAATACATCGCAGACCCCGCGCGTGACCGCCCGCGTCTCCACGGATCGTTCTGCGCGGACCCTTTCCTTTTTCACCTTGGCTCCTCTTCTTCTTCGTCGTCGTCGTCGTCGTCGTGGCTCGTCGTCGTCGTCGTGGTTCTCGTCTTATGATTCTGATGGTGCTGGTGCGTTTTCTCCCGCTGCCTGTTCCTCGTCGAGCGTCACCCCCGCCCGATGCCCATCCGGTGATGTGCATCCCGCTGATTATAAATAGTAACCTTTGTCGGACGCTTTTCTTTGGACCTCCATCGTTTCATCGCAGTTGTCTCCACCCTCCCGTCTCGCCCGTCACGGTTAAAAGACTTTTTTACTTGGAGCGCTCGCCTTCCTCTGCCGTGCGAACGCGTTAGATTTCTTCTTTCGGCGCTACGCGGCGCCTGGCAGACGGAATTAAGCTGGCGGAGCTTGGTTTTACGGATTGTCAAGGTTCTTGGGGAATTTTCTTGCTTTTCTCTTTTCTCCGAACTTCTTTAACCAGTCCACTGTCTTCAGGTTACTACTAGATTGAGGATTTTACGCATTTCTGGCGGGAATAGATGAGTAGCGAAACAACACAGTCAAAGGTCCTAAGCAAAATTAATTTCATGGTCAAAAGGTCGACAATTTTTTTCGACTGCATTCTAACCATCGGTAAAAACTCGATCGTTCCCATGAAAGATGAAGTTTTTTCGTTATCAAACTGATTTTATTCACATCCGACAAACGAAAAATGAAATACGAGAGAACATCCAAACTTACAAAGCAGCATCCTGAATACGCGTTCCTCCTGCAAAACGCATCAGAAAAAGCGGCTCTCCTGGCCACCCTTTCACGATCAGCGATCTCGGGGCGCGTGTACCGGTCACCGTAAAGCGTGCCGGTATAAATAGAAGCGCGTGCTAGCGTGCGAGAGCGTAGGAACGCGCGTGCGACAGGTGTCCGAGCGGAGGTGCGATCGAAATCGAAGCGCGTCCATAATAGGTGAGTGCGGTGCGTTTGCTGGTTGCACACGCACGCTTATCCGCCTTGCGTATTCTCAGTTTTGTGAGCGAGCAAACGATAGAGAGAGGGAGAAAGAGAAAGAGAGCGTGGGCGTGAATTACACCGAGGCGAATAACGGGGACCACAGCCGCCCTTAGAGAGCTTTCACACGTGGACGCACGTATCTCAATTCGCGTGTTGTATACGCGCCACAATTACTATGCGAACTCTCAGGGGTCTTTGTTTAGTTCGGTTAATCAAGGTTCTATGGGTCCCATGGAAATCACCGACACAAATTTCCCCGAGACGGTTTTCACCGACAATATTTCACCGACTCCAGATTTGACCGAAAATAACTTTGACCGACAACGCCTTTAACCGAAAATGATTTTGACCGACAACGAATTTGATCCACAACGACTTAAGACAACCATAGTATGTATTATTATACAGTATTATTATATGTTATATTAAGTCTCCGCAACACAACTTGCACCTTCTAAGTACCTTTGTGCCTTGTCTCGTAAACCCACTAGTATTATTATATGTATTATATGTATTATCATACTGTGGTCGTCTCAAGTCGTTGTGGATCAAATTCGTTGTCGGTAAAAATCGTTGTTGATAAAAATCGTTGTCGGCGAAATTTGTGTCGGTGATTTCCATAGGACCCAGGTTCTATATTGTATTTGTAAATGGTTTGATATTCCCTCAGTGGGAACGTAGCTTTATGCATGCCCCTGGCTGGTAGGAATTCGAAAGGAATGCGGCGGCAAGCCATTCGATTGGGTCATTCCACTGGCACAGGTTATAGCCGAATTATTGGCTAAAGTGTATGACGTCACGACCTAACCGTTGGCTGCGAGCGAGTACCCTTTGCCCCCGTGCCGTCTCGAGGGACTTCTTGCGAGGCACGGAGAGTACGTGAGCACGCGACATGTGAATGGTTCGCGTGTCCCCGTGTGAACGGGCTCTTACGGTGGTTGGAAGGCCGACGAAAAGCGTGTTCAAGACGGGATTTTCAGCTCGATATTCCCCCATCAGGGGTCGATGATCGATCAGCTCCGGTCGAGATTCGCGTTGCACGCCGGACGGAATTTAATTGGACGCAACGGGCCTGGTGATTGACAAGCGTTTGCGCAATCCCGTACCTGCCGGCCAGGTGCTCCGCGACCGGACCGAACACCGCAGACTGGACTCGCAGGAATCTGGAACGGGGCAGATTAATTGGAGTAAAACGGAACGGTCGCTCTCCGCGGACATTATGCGCGAGTTCTGGCTTCGCGGACATGCTCGAAGGATGCTTGCTGTAGGCCGGCACAGGGGAACGGCTTTATTGCGACCGATGGATTTTCTAACTGCGAGCTGGTTGGTTCGAGACTGTGTGGATGGTGGTTGGGAAATCAGGGAGATTGATAGTGTTGGTGTAAGATTGTTTGTTGGGTTCGAATGTGGAGGGGAGAACTTAGGGATGGTTTGATGAAGTCGAAGATGTTTTAACTTCTGGAGCTAGATTGTTTTAATATATGTATACCATTTGTTCTGCTCTAGGATAGTTTCATTTTGTGTTACATGAAATTGTGGGTGTTTTCTACTAGGAACTATTTTAACTTGAAAGCAAACATTTCTTCCGACTTAGAATATTTTCTTTCTGCACAACTTTTGTCATTTTATGCATATAAAAAACGTTTTGGATATTGATGTAGCAATTTTACACAATTCGAAGGATTTTATAAATACAAGAAATTGATCATTCTAATGGTTACAAAAATGCAATTGCGAACTACTCTGAAATTAAATGGAACCCTCTGCCGGAATCAACTAAAAACTACATTTCTCTGTTCCGAATATTGAACCATTAAACTAAATGTAGCCGTACAATAATCTCATCGAGAACAAAGCAGATCGAATCACAAAGGCAACGCTACAGTCAGGGTTTAATCAAAACAACATCCTCTACGATCCACCAATTTCCGAGGTCCGCGCACCACCTAAAAGATCTAAACACCCCACAGCCTCGCGAACAGTCTACAAGCAAAATACACTTTCCGGCATGCATTCACTCGCATGATCCACCCTTCCGTTCCCCGCGCGCTCGCAATCCTCAAAGTATCCATTAACCCCATTCAATCGGCGTCGAAACAAACCCAGGAAGCGTCCTCGCGGAAAACCAAGCACCTTTTCACTAGGCCCCATTTGAATCTCTCGACAAAGGGATCATCTATCATTGTTTCAGCGCCGATGCGTTCCCCCGATTCAATAGCTCGTTTAATCGCGAAACCGATGAAGAAGGAACAAGTTCGAAAGCACGAAAGACAGAGAAACCGGCAACGAAAAACAGAAGAGAAAAGAGGCACCATCAGCTCGGCAGCATCACCAACAGAGAATCGAACTCGAAGAAGAAGAAGAAGAAGAAAGAGACCCTTTGTTCGTCCGGGAGTTCTCGAGCTGTTCGATCCGCTTCGGAGCTCCTTTGGAGCTCTTGCTGCTTTCTCGCGGTCGGCTAATTGTTCGCGAGCGTCTAGACAATGACTTGGTCGGCTAGGCAGATACGAAATTATGATAGGAGCCGTGCGAATGCGCCCGGGAATGCCGTTGGAATCCGCGAGCGGCTATCTCGATCCTCCTTGTAACCTTGTATGTACCTATCTAGCGATAATGCCCAGGAACGCTAGAGCCTCTCTCGACGGATAGAGACAGTCGGCGGATAGACGGAGAGGCGATCGGTTCGTTGCCACGATAAAAACGGTGTATCCGTTACCGACACGCGTGCGCGTGTGCACGCGCAATTAAAGCGGCGTGGCCGCACACTGCGGATCACTGTTCTCCGCGCGGCTGCGTTCATGAATGAACCTCTGGCTCTCTCTCTCTGTCTCTCTTTCTCTGTCGGTTTCCTTGGTTCGCCACTTTCCTTCCTTCTCCGTCTGACTCGCGGTGAGTCAGTCTGGAAAGAATGGATATTTCATAAAGCCGAAGCGGGAAAACGGCCAGCGACCAAGAGAGGAGACCGCGAGAGAAGCTGGTGAGAGAGTACACCGGCTATTATTATCGTCTCCGCGCTCCTCGGCTCGCCGCGCCGTTCTTTGCCGCGCGCCGTTACGCCTAGCGGACGCTCCGAAACAATAAGCAGTTTGTAATTCCCCGGGTTTCGGTTTGTACCACTCGGTTTCCAACCACTCACGATGATGTATCGGCGGATTGCCGACGCCGATCCGCGAGCACATCCGGCGAGGATGGCCAGTCGAGAGACTGCGTGAATCACCCCCTTTGTGTTCGCTGGATGAGGACCGAGGATCCGGCTTAATTTATGCCGCTCGGTTTCGAAGCACCGGGTCGGGGAACGTGTACAATTTGCTTGGTCGATTGGCAATTGCCAGTTGTTGCTACCTGCGCCAGATGAGAGCTGCAGGTTACAGAAAGCTGATAGTCTCGAGCATAATCATGCGTTGCAAGCACAGGCTCGTACCTAAAATCTACAAAGGAAACACTGATCAACTCGATGAAACTCGTCAACTGATTCATTCGAAGCACGTGTGTAAAAATTTAGAAGAAACGTAGAAGAATCCTTTTATCGCGAGTCGGTTCATTCATAGAATTGACTTGATTCACTACAGGTGCGCAAAAATTCGGGAGAACGTCGCAAGAGTCGGCGAGCTGAAAACGCAATCATCAATTGACTCATTCATCCGATTGTCTCAATCCCGGGCTCACGGGCGCGCAATGATATCTTCCGAGCACGGGCGCGGAAATTCGCTCTCTGAAATAACCGCGGGTTTGCGGGCGGCTTGCGCTCTCGGTCGTCGAGCCTGTGCCGAGATGATGATCGGGCCTCGTCTATGACGAGAAAGTAAGAGAGAGAGAGAAAGAGAGAAACCGGGAACGAGATAGGGGACGCCTCGAGAGGAACGGAGCCGCGAGACGAGAGAATGAGAGGAGGATTCCGCCTATTTATAGCGTTCTATTCGTTTCGGGTGGCTTTCGGTGGCTGCTGGGATCTGGCATGATGGAAGGCATTATTATGGTAAACCAACGGACGGCGCTCCGTTTATTATCCTCGAGTTTATTGTGCTTCCGTGGCCGATTAACTCGTCTAGTCTCGAGATCGGAACCGCTCGTGATCTTGCGTACACAGACAGTGTTGTATGCTACCGGACGGCCTTTGAAGCGGCCCGAAGAACGAGGGAACAACCCACGGGGAAACAAAGATGGTTTAGTGGGAGGATGACAACCGGGATGCAGACCCTGCGATCATCGTCGCGTGATAGTTCAACCAGGAAATTGAGACGTCGGAGAATTCCGACCTGGAATTCGTATACCTGGCATCACGAGGAACTATCACCGCCAATCATTGTTTTTCAAAGAATATAGAAAATATCATATCATATTATCAATTATATTAATAAATCGTGTACATTGCACGCGAGTTGAGAACTAGATTTCTTCCAGAATTGACTACTAACTATGACCCGGTTTGACTCTTAAGATATGATCGTCAGAACACAGAGGAAACGAATAAATTTACGTCATCACAGTGTTTATTATAGAATAAATTCGCGTTGTAAATTGCTACGGATGTTCAGCTATAATTCAGCTCCTGTGCGCCGCACGTGTAATTGCCATGTTAATATTTTAAGAATGAATGTGGATCAAACTTGACATCCAATTAGGGGAGGGAATACATTTGTATCTGGATTGTGGCGTTTATTAATTCCAGTTAGTAAATTAACTTTCTGATTTACTGTACATTTCGTAATTGTATTTGCCACGCCTCCTTCATCATTAATTGTTTCGTTACAGGAAAATATTTCATTTTTAATCAAAGAAAATTGATGCATCTTGTAGAATTGTAATTTAACATATTGCAAGTAAAAATTGATATTACACGTTGAATGCACTGCAACGAAGATTTTAATAAATGGAAAATTCTCGAATATTCAACAAAGATTCTCTTCGTCTCCGAAAGTGCGTTAGACTGTGCAATTCCGTTAATGCGAGTGCTTCCAGTTGAACAAACGAGAAAATTAGAAATCCGTTGAAAATAAAGGCAGAGATGGACGGACAGTTAGAGGAAGAAAGAATCAACCGCTGCTGGAATGTGTTGTTACACAGAATGCACGACCATGTCCTGGACACTATCAATTATGCCACTCTGAGTATCCCAAGAACAGCTATTTCTCCTCGTCGCTTGTTTATCTACGCATTAGAGGTGCGCTACAACGACCGACAGTATCACTCATCGAGTGTTGATGACGCCTTGGCACCTACCAATGATAATTGTCTTCAGCAACAAAGTGGACAAGCTTCCTCACATTGTCGGAGACTATGAAATTGCACTGTCTACATTCCGAGTCTCCGAAAAGTGGGTCGAGACTGAATAAATTACATAACAGCGGTTTACCGAACGTTTAGCAACAATCAACGTAAACAACGTCTGACTGAATATTGTATTTAACGATTTACACTCCATTATCTATTAAATCGATTCAAGCTTGTCACGTATTAAAAACTGTCTTTTCAGAAAAATTAAATTAAGAGAATTATAAAGTGTCTTTCTACAAAGAGGATCAACCACCTTGGAATCCACCTCGAAAGATCACAACAATCCCGAGCCGTCAAAACAACGTCCTCCATGCCGAAGGAGTCTCGCACCTCCCAGAGGACATTAAGAAGATGGACCCCTATCACGAGGGTCTCTCTGGGAGCAAATAATTGATCGCAGGGTTTAATCCTAGGCCGGTTCTATTTGAAAGGGCGTCGTCGTCGTCGGCAGGATCGCCTGTCGTCGTGAACGGAAAGTAGGGTGGTGTATCGAAGAAAGAACGCGTCGAGAGGTGGTCGACGTTCCTCGTCAAGGATAGACAGGGGGGTTGGCGCGGGGGGTGTTGAAGTAGCAGTAGCAACATCCCCTCAGGTTCCTCGGGAGGGATGGTTAAGGTTAGCGGTGACAGGAGCGAGCGCTGGCAATGATTAATGGCTTAGCGCATTAACAGGCTATTGACAAACACGTTTCCAACGTGCAGCCGCCCCTGCCTCGGGTTCGCGCGCGCTGGCTCATGGCAACGGCGACGCCGATGATGCCAGTCGGCCGCGACGCCTCGCGTCGCGACGCGG
Organism: Lasioglossum pauxillum; assembly: GCA_933228785.1. Taxonomy (NCBI): domain Eukaryota; kingdom Metazoa; phylum Arthropoda; class Insecta; order Hymenoptera; family Halictidae; genus Lasioglossum; species Lasioglossum pauxillum. Next base: position 33,672,127 of record OW121705.1, on the reverse strand, counting down.
CCACTGTGCCCGATGAAAGGGAAGAAAGGGAGGAGAAAGATCGAAAAGATCCGGGCAGAGAGGGTGGGCTCTCTCTTAAATGCACCGCCTCGAAAGGAGAGAAAGGAGACACCGACCGACGAAGAAACACCGATTCCTTTCCTAACGACCGACACAAAAACCTACACCTAGGTGACGCGTATCTGTCTTCTCCATCCCCTCGCTGCCACCCCCTGTCTTCCATCCCACCCCCTGTCTTATGGTTCTTTCGCGCTGATGTTCTGGCGAACAGTCGGGCTTTCGCAGTTTACAGGTTCTTGCGGCGCTGAGCTATGAATGGGGACTTGTTCTTGTTGGGAAGATAGAGGACGCGTCGGGGAGGGGTGGATCGCGGATACAGAGGTCTAGAAGTGTTAACTGATCGTGCCGGTGCACAGCTCTCTTTTGATCCGAAGTATCAAAATTTTATTTTCACATCAAATGTAAGAAGCTAACAAGAACCACTTGTATAGAATTACATCATTCTCCAGAATAAAATAACTTCTTCATAGTAGCGATGAACTTCTCTAGCGATGAATTCAATTTCTACTTTATTGTCATTTCGCCAACAACGGAAACCATCAAGAATGTTAGAGGAGCGCCGAGGAGCGGTGGATCGCGGATACAGAGCTCTAGAAGTGTTAACTGATCGTGCCGGTGCACAGCTCTCTTTTGATCCGAAGTATCAAAATTTTATTTTCACATCAAATGTAAGAAGCTAACAAGAACCACTTGTATAGAATTACATCATTCTCCAGAATAAAATAACTTCTTCATAGTAGCGATGAACTTCTCTAGCGATGAATTCATTTTTTACTTTATTGTCATTTCGCCAACAACGGAAACCATCAAGAAAGTTAGAGGAGCGCCGAGGAGCGGTGGATCGCGGATACAGAGCTCTAGAAGTGTTAACTGATCGTGCCGGTGCACAGCTCACTTTTGATCCGAAGTATCAACATTTTATTTTCACATTAAATGTAAGAAGCTAACAAGAACCACTTGTATAGAATTACATCATTCTCCAGGATAAAATAACATCTTCATAGTAGCGATGAACTTCTCTAGCGATGAATTCACTTTTTACTTTATTGTCATTTCGCCAACAACGGAAACCATCAAGAAAGTTAGAGCAGCGCCGAGGAGCTGTGGATCGCGGATAGAGGTCTAGAAGTGTTAACTGATCGTGCCGGTGCACAGTTCTCTTTTGATCCGAAGTATCCAAATTTTATTTTCACATCAAATGTAAGAAGCTAACAAGAACCACTTGTATAGAATTACATCATTCCACAGGATAAAATAAGAATAAAATCTCCATAGTAGCGATGATCATCAACACTTTCTACTTCATTGCCATTTCACCGACAACAAAATCCATCAAAATCCACGACCAACAAAATCCAACGTCCCACGACTACACAAGCCTGTCCCGCGTAACAAAACAGCAGATTCAGAAGATAAATCTCTATCAACAGCTACAAGTGTTCAGAAACACCAAGCAGCAGCCGCCGGTTGTTTAGCATAAAGGCGACCACTCAATATTCTTTCTCTTTCGTCCGAGAAAGCCTGTGTTCGTTCGTTCGGCGAGCGACAGCCGATTGGCCTGCCTCGCAACCAATAAAGATTTCAAGGGAGCGGTTAATGAAATCGTTATTATCGGCCGGCTCGGTATCCGCGCCGATAATTAATCGCCGCGAACGAATCCATTAATAACTCCGATTATTTCCCCTCGGACATTTGTTTCCCGTGATTTTTCTCCATCCCTCTGCCCCTCGCCGTCCGGTATCATAATTTCCTAACGAATGGGCCGATCACAAAGGTTCCCTCGTATTTCTTCGCGGACACTTTATCGTGATAGAGCGTGATAGCGTTAATCCGTTGCGCAATCCTGGGTCCGCGGGGAAACGGTATCGAAAGGTCAGTTATGGCAATTAAGGTTCCGAGGCCTATTATCGTTTTGCTGAAAATCCCCGATCGTTTCACGCCGTTGTCCGCGTCGAGGAATTCAGTGACATTTTGCTGGAAGATCGATCTTCTCATTAGCAGGATTAATGGATTCGTATTAATTCGATTCTCAATTGTAGAACAATCTCGACTGATCTCCGAATCGTGCTCTTTTAACTGGTATAAATAAAAAATTTGTCCAAAACATTTTCGTGGAGAGCAACTTTGTGGACGAACCAATATTTTGAAATAATTGTGTAGTCGGAAAGTATGTACGTCTTTTTCTAAGTACAATATTTTATCGATAAATGTCCCAAATGTCTGGCCGACAATTGCCCCAAAACTATACCCACCCCTGCGGGGTGTACCCCCTTAAAGGGTCAAGAAGCTCGAGAGGCCTCGGTCGCCGAGAAGTATGACATCATACGCCTCGGGTATATCGGTGTGACCACACTAATCCATTGACAAAACTTCTTTATTTTTCATTATTTTTTTATGGAACTTTCACCAACATATTCGTGGCATTTTTCTGATGAAAATGATACCAAATATGATATAGTTCCGATGTATTTACTTGTTTGATGAAAGTTTCGAACACTTTCTTTCCCATAGGTTGTCCTTCTTTGCGTCGAAAACTTTCATCGTTCACTACACAAGTGAATATAATTAGAATTATATCATATTTGGTATCATTTTCATTAGAAAAATGCCTCGAATATTTTGGTCAAAGTCCCATCGATAAATAATGAAAAATAAAGAAGATTTGTTATTGGATTAGTTATGTTTACACTTATCGACGTCCGTGGCCTCTCGAGTTCTGCTGTCCTTTTCTACGTTTGGCAAAAATCAAAGGATAGTATCCCTGAAGGATAATTGTTCCTGGGTAGACCCGTGTTGGGGGAATTATCGATAAAATACTGTATAGCAAGAGTTATAAGGGTTATGATTACGGATTGTATGTATTTTTGACCTTGCATGATCTTCACAATAGTTCATTGCATTCGTCTTGAGTTGATCTACATATCTCCTCGACGCCTCCATTGATAAAACAATTAGTAACAATCGAGGTAACTTGTTTTAAATGATGAAAGTACGTACTTCTTCGAAATTATTAGTGAAAATTTCAGGTCGGTATAGCAAAAGTTATAAGGGTTATGATTGCGGATTGTATGTATTTTTGACCTTGAATGATCTTCACAATAGTTCATTGCATTCGTCTTGAGTTGATCTACATATCTCCTCGACGCCTCCATTGATAAAACAATTAGTAACAATCGAGGTAACATGTTTTAAATGATCAAGTACGTACTTTTTAGCATTTATCAGTGAAAATTTCAGGTCGGTGTTGCAGTTCGTGCAAGAGCTGCGGCGAGCAGTGTCTCTAAATTGTTCGATCAGTCAGCTAGCTCGCCGCCTATTTAGACACCGGGGAATTTCACTCGGGGCGAGCCGATTTCCAGGCGAAATGTCAGTTTGTGCACCTGCTATTAATCCTCTGGGGGGAGCGTTCGAATGTTAACCGGGCCCTGGCATGGCACCGTTTCTTGTCCGCCGTTCCTTGTCAGTAATTTACGCCGTCATAATCGCCGCGTCGCGGTTTCTCACGTTCGCCGGGCCCGTGTTCACGCTTCCCTCGCGCTCGATTAGAGTCTCCGTTCCTCTATCGCGTTATTAACGCGGCGATGGAACACATACACACACCGCGTGGATCGCCTGGATCCGTTCGATCGCGAGCAACCATAACGCTCTCGGATAGGGGTCCCGGGAGGTCCTGAGATTGACGCCTCGAAATGCTACATCAGACATCTATTCGGACGTCTTCATCCACCGGGGTTGAGAGAGAACATTAACATGACAAAAAAGGCCCCTCGGATTTTGCATCCGACCGGTGGAAACCCGACGATGCTTGCTTGAGCGATAGACAGCGCGATAACGAGCCGAAAGGTCAACTTCTGTTGGGCATTGCTTTCATCGGTTGGACAAAACGTGCGAGGATTCTGGTTATATATGGGTTGCTAGGGTCGATTTCTTTCCGATTATTTTTCTCCCGAGATCGAGAGTGATGCAAGATCAGACCTTTCGGCGAGGATCGCTTTTTTGGAGGAGAATATGTAAATCGATGGGAGAGTCGGCTTCTTGCCTCCGATATTCGGTATTGTTTCCCGTTCGTGTTCACTGGTTCTTCATCGCATAAAATTTCTAAATTATGAATACTGAGGTGTTCTATGCAAAATAAAATTTGTCCACGTTAATAGCGAGATACGGGAGCTGCAAGCATATTTATATCCTTTCTTAATCATTTTAAATACAATACAACAGTCGTTTTAAATCTTTTGAATGTTTCTACTGTTTACCATTCGACCTACTCAGTTTTGTCGCAGAAAGGCATAAATCCCAGACCAATGTTTTCAATGAGTCTGAAGATATTCGAAAACTTTTCACAAACAACATCCCATAGTAATGAATACATACCACTGTTCTGCCACTCTGATTTCCCATCGCCATCGGTTTCGCATCCGGCGAAGGGGTCTGATTGAAACGAGACACCGCGTATAATGTTGGAGAACAAGTTCCGCGGGTAGCTCTACGGTTAATATTTTTCTGTTTCCCATTGGGAAGCGAGGTAGCAACAATCGGACGGTACCGATTGCAATTAGGGGTCTCTCGACTCTAAAGGAGAAGCGTATGGAGTAGTACTACGTATAGAGGGAACAGGAAAGCGTAGGAACGAGACGAAACGAACTGGGAACTGGTTCCTGGGCTCCTGCGCATAATTATCCGACGTCAATGTGACGATCGGTATATAGACCGGCACTCGGAGGACTCGCAGACCGATTCGAGAGGGTTGGTGCACGACTATACATTACTATATATTCCCGCGGACTATATCTGGTCCCGGGGATAACGCGGTCCGCTCGGTCGCGCGGCTTGTATTCAGCATCGTCCGCTCGTCTCGCCGCGGAAAGGATTCGGCTGGTGCCTTTCATATAACACGTACGAATACCTGCGCGGGATAGGTAGTTATTCGGGCATGTCGGCCCATATTGAAATTCGACGGGCCAGCGATAGAGATCATCGTCTTTTTTTGTTGCGATCCACTTTGCCATTTGATCGGATTACCGTGCACGGAACGGGGGCCATAGAGTCGCTTCTCCGGTATAATACGCCGCGATATCGCCGCGCTCTCTTCTGTTCCGTATATTGCGAAGGCACACCACGATACACGCGCACACGTGCAACGATCATCGTCGCGAATACAGGCCCGTTCAAATCTGCAACGCAGAAATTCGATCCAACGAGACGCTGCAACGAGACGCTGCAATGCTGCGATGTTGCGACACTTTGTCCACACTTCTCGCGTAACTTTCATTTTGTACGGCAATTGTTCCAGCAGCGAGTCATTTAAGCATAATAGTCGGTCATCTTAAAAATAAAAATTGCCTGCATTGATATCTTGCTTCCCTTAAATATTTTCTACAGTTGAAAGATGATTCACCGACGTCCTTAAATTTTGTAAACCCTCCACTGTTTTAAATTTCATCTACTCAGTTTTCTATAAATACATGAAATCCGTTGTTTAGTTATTATTGTAATATTTTGTAATTGGCACAGGCTACACATTGGAAGCGAGGGAATAGGCAGAACATTGTGTTAATTAATTTCTAATCAATAAAGTAGAAATGCATTTAAACGCGTTCCTGAACGATCCCGTATTATGTTTTATGTGAATTGATCTTATTGAGTTTAATTTGAATTGCATATTGCATGGAATTACTGTTGTTACTGCTTTCCGCATAAATAAAATGTATGGATTTGTATCAAACAGTATCGCACGATCCAAGTATGATAATGTCTCCATGTCATTATTATTATAATTGCAGCTCGGAATATAATCTCCTTGCACAATGCATATAAACACTAAGTTACGTTCAAAGTCGGCAAGGTCTCCTCAGCAAATGTATGCAGACCACCAACAAAAAATCACTAATACCATGCTGTCAATGGTAATTCAACTCCAAACAACTATCTCGGAGTAGCATGATAAATATGCATTCTTCGACCATGCATCTAATTTACGCCGTACAAACGACTTCCAAGGAACTCGATAACAAAAACTGAAACGTTGTTGCAAGTTTCCATTCGCAGTTTAGACACTTCAATAATTGAGACGTTTTTGCCGATGAAGCAACAGAATCTGACGCTGCAATAATTCTCAATTGTACGTCAATTAAACGGGTTTTTAATTCGAAAATTATCCTGTTCGACAATGTTTGTAGATTTAGAGCCGCCACAATTGGTGCAGCTCGTATGTTTGTATTGAAACATTTTTCATAAAATTATGAGCAAAATCTTTGTACAAAATGATTAATAAAATCTTGCGATTCTTTACAGTTTGACGGTGTTTGTACAATTTCAGGCATCACAATAGGATCAGCCCGTATCTTTTTGTGCCGAAACATTTTTCATAAAATTGTAAATAAAATCTGTGTACAAAATGATTAATAAAATCTTGTGATTCTTTACAGTTTGACGATGTTTGTAGAATTTCTGGCGTCACAATAAGATCAGCCCGTATGTTTGTATCGAAACATTTTTCATAAAATTATGAGTAAAATCTTTGTACAAAATGATTAATAAAATCTTGTGATTCTTTACAGTTTGACGATGTTTGTACAATTTCTGGCTTCAAAATAAGATCAGCCCGTATGTTTGTATCGAAACATTTTTCATAAAATTATGAGTAAAATCTTTGTACAAAATGATTAATAAAATCTTGTGATTCTTTACAGTTTGACGATGTTTGTAGAATTTCTGGCGTCACAATAAGATCAGCCCGTATGTTTGTATCGAAACATTTTTCATAAAATTATGAGTAAAATCTTTGTACAAAATGATTAATAAAATCTTGTGATTCTTTACAGTTTGACGATGTTTGTACAATTTCTGGCTTCAAAATAAGATCAGCCCGTATGTTTGTATCGAAACATTTTTCATAAAATTATGAGTAAAATCTTTGTACAAAATGATTAATAAAATCTTGTGATTCTTTACAGTTTGACGATGTTTGTACAATTTCAGGCATCACAATAGGATCAGCCCGTATGTTCATTGTTGCAAGTTTGTATTGGAACATTTTGATAAAGATTAAATATATTTTAATAAAATGATGCATAAAATCCTCGTAGAAAATTATGACTAAAATCCATGTACAAAATTATGGATAATATCGTGTTTGGCAGTGTTTGTACAATTAATGGCATCAGCCTGTTCATTGTTGCAAGTTTGTATTGGAACATTTTGATAAAGATGAAATATATTTTACTAAAATTATGCATAAAATCGTCGTACAAAATTATGGATAATATCGCGTTTGGCAGTGTTTGTACAATTCATGGCATCAGCCTGTATGTTCATTGTTGAAAGTTTGTATTGGAACATTTTGATAAAGATGAAATATGTTTTACTAAAATGATGCATAAAATCGTCGTACAAAATTATGGATAATATTGCGTTTGACAGTGTTTGCACAATTCGTGGCATCAGCCTGTTCATTGTTGCAAGTTTGTATTGGAACATTTTGATAAAGATGAAATATATTTTACTAAAATTATGCATAAAATCGTCGTACAAAATTATGGATAATATCGCGTTTGGCAGTGTTTGTACAATTCATGGCATCAGCCTGTATGTTCATTGTTGAAAGTTTGTATTGGAACATTTTGATAAAGATGAAATATGTTTTACTAAAATGATGCATAAAATCGTCGTACAAAATTATGGATAATATTGCGTTTGACAGTGTTTGCACAATTCGTGGCATCAGCTTGTTCATTGTTGCAATTTTGTATTGGAACATTCTGATAAAGATTAAATGTATTTTAATGAAATAAAAATGTTTTAATAAAATTCTACGAGCACAACATCCTGGTAGAAAATCATGACTAAAATCCATGTACAAAATTATGGATAATATCGCGTTCAGCAGTGTTTGTGCAATTCGTGGCATCACAATTGGATCAGCCTGTATTTTCGAGTGTCCGTGTCCGGGAAGGGTGTGTACCGGCGATGTCCGTGTGCAACGAAAGGCAACGTGCAGTCGTACGGGCGGCGCGGAGCATATTGCATACGCGGGAGCACGGAAGAGGAACGACGGCGGAGGGCAAATTCGAGAACCGGGTCTTTTTATACCCCGTCTCTCTGCTTTTCTCTCCTTTCCCGCTCCTGCGGGCCCCTCCCTTCGCATCGCTGCCTCTTATGTACCCTTTCGAGCCTCTTTTCCCTCGCCCTTCCGTGAATCGAACCCACGTGCACCGAGCTGCGGCGTGCCGCGGATTTCATTCCGCAGCCGCACCGCATCGGCGACTTTATCACTATTCGATTGATTTCTGTCCTCCGTCAGACTGGGAACTTTGACCTCACCAATCATCCCTTGGCCATATCATTCCGTACCGTGAAGAAAGAACACTTCTACCTCAAGACTATCTATTCACATAGCAACAAAAATGTTTAAAAATCTTTCGGGACAAGTGTGTTCTACCTGAGAATGTCGTTGTCATTGTCTCGACAGAAAAATCGGTAGATCTCGGCGGAGGAGAGTGTGGCGGAGTTAGTGGTCCATTGAAGCGAGGGCAGCGTTGCGTCCGCGATAAAATTGGATCGGCAGGAAAGGGGGTGAAGTCTAGGGGGCGAGGCAGAGGGTTGAGGGGAGCGGGGGTGTATAGCATTTCTCTATCACGAAATTTCCAAGAAAGGCGGAAGGCACTTGAGAAGAAGCGTAGAAAACCGTGGGCTCTTTTCATACGTGAGCTCCTAGATCGGGCACCGAGCGTACAATTGGTCTTGCCAGTCTCTGGTAGATGTTCCTTGTCAGGATCGGACGGGGGTTGGGGGTGGGAACCGAGCGATGATGGTGGCGGCGGCAGAGAAGGCAGGAAAAAGGGAGCTGGAAGAGGATGTGGCTCAACTCGTTCGACCCATTCATGGCTCGATGAAAAGGCCGCGTCGAACAGACATCGTTGAAAAGAGAAGAGAATTATTATGATTATTATTATTAACGTTTCTATAGGAATGATTTTCCCCTTTATATCTATCTTCGACTTTTCGTAGATAAAGGTCGAGGATGCTCTGCCGGGTTCGAGCGGCGAATGTGAATCCCTCTTGTGGAATCGGCGGACAGGTTCAATGTTACAACGTTACTCTCTTTCGCTTTCTGTGTCTCCCCGTTCTGCCGCTTCCTTCGAACCCCTTCCGATTCGAAATTGTCGACCCGCGACCCTTTCTTCCCTTAATTGCGACCCTTCGACGCGGACGATTTTTACTTTACAGCTCTTCCCAAATTTCTGTGTACTTCTTATCTTCTGGTATGGGCTGATTGTTCTTTTAATTCTTACATAACCAATCAGGAATGTGCAAAAATATGTAAAACTTTTCACCAGTCACAAATTGGTGCTGAGATTATCGACAGCAAGCACAATTTCTAATATAATTATTCATCAAATCCTTGCAAAATTATGAATGAAATTCTTGTACAAAATTATGAACAAAATCCATATACAAAATTGTGAATGTAATCCATGTACAAAATTATCACTAAAATCCATGTACAACATTATGAATAAAATCCTTGAATGAAATTCAATTGAATAAAATCCTTGTACAAGTACTGTAAATAAAATTTTTGTACAAAAGTATGACTAAAATCCATAACCAAAATGATAAATAAAATCTTTGTAGGAAATAATGACCAAACTTCATGTACAAACTTATGGATAAAATTATTGTACAAAATTATGAACGAAATTCATATACAAAATGATGAATAAAATCCTTGTACGAAATGATGAATAAAATCCTCGTACGAAATTATAAATAAAATCCATGTACAAAATTATGGATAAAATCTTTGTATAAAATTATGAATAATATCCTTGTAGGAAATTTATGACTAAAATCCATGTACAAAATTATGAATAAAATTCTTGTATAAAATTATGAACAAAATTTATATACAAAATTATGAACAAAATTATGGTACGAAATGATGATTAGATCCTTGTACGGAATTATAAATAAAATGCATGTACAAAATTATGAATAAAATCTTTGTATAAAATTATGAGTAAAATCATTGTAGAAAATTATGACTGAAACCTATGTACAAAATTATGAATAAAATTCTTGTACAAAATTATGAACAAAATTCATATACAAAATTATGAATAAAATTATGGTACGAAATGATGAATAAAATCCATGTACAAAATTATGGATAAAACCTTTGTACAAAATTATGAATAAAATCCTTGCACGAAATGATGAATAAAATCCAATGTACAAAATTATTAATGAAATCCTTACAGATGCCTACTTTAGACGAATCTATATCTTCCATTCGCATCACACGCAACCCTAATTGCTCAAGGCATTCCCCGCGTCTGCAAATCCTCAGGCCTCGAGTGACCAACCCCCAATTCCCCGCTCCATCAGGACCCAACGTCTCGCTAAACAGGCTCGTGACCATAATTTCGTCGGTCACGTGGCAGACACGACATCGAGTGTTGCATCGGGATCGAGTAGCTCGCGTGGATGCACGCAAGCACGAAATCGTCGGCGAGGGTGGTATACGTAAATCGTGGTGGTCACAACGTGATTGTTCTCCGACATGGAAAGGCTAATGGCCGGTGGGTTCGCTTCAAGGAATAGAGAAGGACAAGACCGAACAGAGAATGCCAGAGGTTGGATGAACGGTGCACGTGCTGGTCAAAACGCGATTCTCAAACGTCTCTCGTTTTCTAGTTCCGCTATTCAAAACACACGTGGTCCGTATTAGCACGGCCGATGGACAATGAAATGACCGATGGCGAAGGACTCTTGTATATTGAACGAACCGAGTGACCATATTCAATCACGACTGCGATTTGGGGACCATTTTCAGTCTACGTGTATCGGGGTCAGATTTAACTACGATCGTTTCATTCGCTTGTTTGAGAACGTTTGACAAGTATTCCAGAAGTTGTTAACCTTCGCAAGGTAATGTGGGGTCTCAGAGACGACATTTTCAGATTTTTGAAAAGAATTTTTATATGAATAAAATTAAATCTGTTTGCTTTTTATCCTGTCACTAGCAGCACAAGATATTGTATACACATTCATATAATATCAAAAAGAGATTCAATCTGTTTTTAATATTCAAATATACATACAATATTTATTTTACATTAAGTACCAAATATTCTTTTTTATCCTAACTTATAAGATAGGAAGAAATATTTTTCTCATATTAAAAAGTGTGGCTTAAAAAATATTTATCCAATATTTTTGTGCTACTAGGGGTGTTATTCTTTATCCCAAATTGATTAAAAACGAGGCCATTTATGAAATTCACTTGTCGGGGTCTAAGAGACCCCACCTTACTATTTATGTGTTATTAGACCTTATCTTGCGAGGGTTAAGTTTACAAAGTATATCTTAAATAATTTTTATAAAATACTGTTTTATTGAAAATTTAAATAGTTCGCTCTCTTTATTCTGATAGTGAAGCTGTTGGAAATTGTCTGAGCTGAATTGGTATTCATATAATTATTTATACCATTTCACAATGTTTCGCAACATTCGATTCGCCGCGGTTAAAATGGAGGATATGAAATGATATAACGTTGGTTCGTGTTGAGTGCAGCCCCCTTTCGTCGCAGCGTTTCGAGGGGGCGAGGAAGACGCGTCGAACGACAGACGAACAGTGTCGGTGGAGGTATATAAATTAACGGGCGAGCCGTCGACGCGGAGAGCGCCGGGGAAAAAGAAATGAATTACGCCTCTCAGCGGTGTGTTTCGAGGCACGCGGCCGAATCACTATGCCCCGCGCCCGTTTACTCGAACACACGTCTGCCGGTATTTCTTCAACGAAAATAACGCGCGGTATTTATAGGCGGTTTTTATGTGAAAAGCTAAGTGCTAGTCGTAAAGTTACATCAAGAGCAAGCACCGAGCCGTGTATCAACCGGCGGGATTTCGTTTTCTTAATGCGCGCAAATATTCCACTCCTGCTACCCGCAATGGTCGACTATTAGCTCATTCGATGAATAATCCCATGTTTATTGCCATTATGATGTTTCTTGCTTGCTTATCCATCGCTTCGTCGTCTCAATTATCGTACTCCTCCTCTGTACACCGTTGGAACATGTTTCCCTATTTATTGGTCTTTTGTTGATTTTTATCTGGGATTTTTTACAATGATTTTTATCTGGGATTTTCTAAAAAATCAGATAATGCTTTGATTGATGTCTTTCTGAATTCATGGAGAAAAATAATGAAATTAGATTCAAACAGTTGGAAGCAACAAAACTGAAATTCTAGTTCATCGAACTCTCAATCACAAATTTTTCAATGCATTTCTTTGGTAAAAAATAGTCAACAATTTTTTGAAGGATATTTTTGACACTCTTTTTTACAAAAAATGATTACTAGCTCTTTTTGAATAACTCATTACATCCAGGTTTTTAAAAAATGTTGAATGCTTCGAAAGCGTCGCGTAAAAGCATTATAAGGTCTCTATAGAATTATTGTTATTGAATCCGGTGTACAAACAGGAAACAATTAAAACTTATTGACAACCGGAGAACGTCCCTCGCCAATCGTCCCCAATAAACATGACAGCGTAATTGCGCAACGTGATAAGAGAGTTTTTGTTTGGATAGATCTCGGAAAATAAAATATCCAAGCACGATCAAGTATCCGCCCGATCAAACCGGCGGAGTTTGTTTATCGAATGAATCCGGTAATGAAACGTTTACCGTGAGAACCGTTAATTGATACGCTAATCACAGTTTTGATACGGACAGCGAGCGGTGGCCACGCTTTTCCCATCAGAAAGACCTGTTAGCATCTTTGCGAAACTGGTTCCATTATGTCGTTCCTGTTTACTCGGCAATTACTCTGTCATTTCGTGGCTGATTTTAGATCATTTTCTCTTCGACGGCAATTAACGGTAAACCAGGAAGGTGTACGGTGATCCCTGATAACTGGCATCGACTCACGAGACCGATCGTTGCTCGCAAATTACTGCAACTTTATGATATTGACACTGCGGAAAGTTCGTTTTCCCGCCTTGTAATATCATTCTCGTTCAATAAACAAGACTAGGCGGGCGTTGAATAATGAATTTCCCTCACCGCGAAAAGAGTTCGCTAATTTATTATAATTAATTCCTGCCTGCTTTCTCCAGGCGAATAATCAACCCGGCAGACTTTCACTTGTAAATGATAAACAATTTAATCCGAACATAATATTTCCGTTAATAATTGCAAGAATGCGGTCGATAATAAATAAACTTCGTTCCGTGGTATAGTCTTCGCTCTCGAGGGGAATTACACCGCCACTGACCAGACGAAGCTGCGATTTCATAAAATTGAATTCTAGATTCAATCTTATTAAAATATTTACCATAGCCATTTACATTTCACTCTATCGCGGTTGTTTATATTTTAATACAGAGTACCTTTACATGTTACAGGGTCCGTTATCATCGGATCTTTATGCAAAATAAAGATTATTTTGCAGTAGCTGCGAGAAGCAGGAGAAATATAAATTTCTATCATTCAAGAATGTTTTTCAGATAAAATTAGTATGTATATTCATGTTCTTGAATTCTTTTAATCTGCTTATAATGCATGAAATTCGCAGTTTAGTTGTATCAGATTAAGATACGCGGTGACGAGTTCTTCTTCGCAAATTTTCTACGATGAGGGCGTCCCAAAAATGTTTTACTTCCTCAAAAGGATCATATCATGTTACTTGGCGTAATTTGTTGCTTGAAGAGCATTTAACACTGGATAAAGAGTTAAAATACACGGACCGTGACACGATCGGTTCCGCGAACGTTCAAAGTTATTCGAATAATTTCGAGCACGGCCGCTCATTCGCATAATACCGCGAAAAACCGGTGACTCGGCAAGTTCACGCGAAGGTTCGGGATCTCGCGAGACTTTCCATCGTTAGACTAATTACACAGGGGGGGGGTACAATTATTACGGCGAAGCACTCCGGGTTCGACGCGGCGAACAATTATCACAGCTTCTGACAATGAAAAATGATTTCCTCTCGGCGGCGGCGGCGCGCAGCGTTTTTCAAGGGGTTAAGCTCGCCGCTGCTCGAGCTGTCAGCTAGTCGGGAAAGTTTTTGCGTCGATAAATTCTCCGGCCTGTTACATGCTAACGGAATGCTGAAAAGACGAAGGGATCTGTCGTTCCGGCGATGAGAAAGCGATGCGTTAGCGCTGCAACTGATCGACGATGTTATTTCTTCCTATTCTTACGCAAATGAGCGGAGAGCCTCCGCTGCCTTGTCTGGTCAATGACGGTAGAATTCTCCTTGGGAACGGAGACCATCGCAACCAGGTTGTTGGGAACGCCCACCTTCTTGAAAACTATTAGCTGCAAAAATTACTTGGTTGCTGTTGGCGATGTCTCAGGATAAATTGTCATTTGTACCGTTGAATCGTATTTGCATGATTTGTGCAAATTCTTTGATTTGTTTTGTTGAAGCATAGGAGTTGCGAAATCCTCAGTCTAACCCTGCATATTTCAATCTTACTTCTTTAAAAAATTGTGTGCAGATTGGTTTTTGTTGCTTATTAAATATAGAAAATCGAAACGAGCATTTTGCGAGAAAGTTTGCTGTTTTATCTAATAAAAGACTATTGAGAGAACCTCTCTTTTAGAAAATAAGCATAAATTTCTTAGGTTTTGTTCTTATAAGATTAATCATCTTATGTCAATATTTGATCATGATTACTCCACAATATTAAACATAGTCAACCTGGAAACATTGTCAGCTCGCAGAAGAGTATTCGACCAGAGCTTTATTTTTAATTTAATTAATGACCATATAGATTGTCCCTCTCTCCTTATGCAAATCAATTTCTACGCACCTGAACGTGCTTTGAGATCTCGAGCAGGTTTTCAAACCCTTAAAGCCAGATCTACCTATGGATTAATTAATCCAATAAATCGCATTATTGCAGACTCTAACACTCTGTATAATCGTATGGATTTTTTCATTGAGTCTTTGCACATGTTTAAAAAACAATTACGCAGAATTATAGGATAATACCATATAGTTAGTACCATTAGTTTTTGTGCATGTCCCTTCTATGTTACTATACGAGTAATCCTTTATTGTTTTCTATTGTAAACATTTATGTAAGAGGGCTTCGGTCCGTTTATAATGATAATAATAATAATAAAATTCTAAGACATTATTTTCGGACAATTTCAAACCATTTTTCTACGAATGGAAGAAAAGAATGCAATTAAATAAAGAGAAATATCTAGGTACACGGTAGTGCACCAGCCAAGTTCTGGCACTACCTCCTTTTACACGAAACAACTTAGGCGTTTTTTAGAGGCATATAACTCGGCACTGGAGGCAGATGGAGAGATGTAATTTGATACACTTGTTAAATGCTATCATATCTCAATATTGACAAAATATTAATCTTCCAACATTAGTAGGTTCCGAGATATAGGGCCTCAAAAATCGTTAAATTTGTCACTGACTAACTGACTGACTGACTGACAGATCATCAAAACCTTTTGGGTACTTCCCATTGACCTACAAGCTTGAAATTTGGTACATAGGTCCACCATAACAAACACTCAAAAGGAATAATTATCAAAGTTTGAAATTTTACACATTAAAGGGTTGAAAAAAAACATTACGAAATAGGTACGTAGGATAGAACATAGCAGCATAACATATACATAAGGGTACTTTGGGATTATTCCTTCGACCATTTCCTTCAAACTGTATTTTCGTATGCGTGGGCGGGCCGGCCGGGCCTCTCCGCCCCCCGCCACCTATCCCTAACTAATTCTTGAGAAGTCGACGGGATAATCCCAAAGTACCTACATAAGTATACGTTTTATTAGCTTCGAAATCGCAACAAATACTGATGAAAAAAACAATCGCTCTAACGTAAACAAAAGAAACTGCACCGAACATCGTCTACAGCGGCGGGGAGCAAACGCAGGGCGTTATTATTAATAGCGCAGGGTGTTACTCTTCGATACATTGAATTTGGATTTTGTCTCGCAGATTAGAAAAGAATTTTTTTCCTTTGATCGACGCTGCGTTGTTTAGATTTTTTGGGACAAAGTTTCAAGTAGGTATAAATAGGTAGTAAAACTAACATGCATTTATTAATTTACTTAATGTCCACCTTAAAGATAAAAAATGTTTAGGATTTAATGAATCAGGAATAAGAGTAATACCTACTTGATAATTGATGCAATTTCAACAAAAATTGATGAAATCCTAACAAAAACATTCTGTAAACAGGAGCCAAGTTCTTATGGCCGTAAAATGTTGTGAGATCAAACAAAATACGGCCAAGTTCGTTAGCTTAGAAATACCTCTTGCACTGCTGAGAAAAGCGTTTGTAAAAATTAGTTTAAAAGAACGCTATTTAATTTATAAAGAGTTACATGGAGGGCTAAATTATTCAAACTTGGCCGTTACTTTTTAAACCAATGGCCATAAAAGGTGTTAGGTAGCGGCCAAGTTTCAATAATTTAGCCCTCCATGTAACTCTTTAAAAATTAAATAGCGTTCTTTTAAATTAATTTTTACAAACGCTTTTTCAGTATTGCAAGAGGTATTTCTAAGCTAACGAACTTGGCCGTATTTTGTTTGATCTCACAACATTTTACGGCCATAAGAACTTGGCTCCTGTTTACAGAATGTTTTTGTTAGGTTCAGAATTCACGAGAGTACAGGTAGAGTGGGAGACCTGTATAAATTCCAAGTTACGATTCACTCGTGTCTTCCTCGTATAACAATTGATTCTGGAAATTTTGTCATCGATACTATCATCTCCGGCAGCATCAGACGGTTTGCAGCGGACCGGGGCGGCAGGTTTTGCGCCCGAATTTGCGTTTGCGGTCCGTCGCGTGCCGAAACGTCTGCGCAGAATGGTGGGTATAAATACTGATTAAATGCGTCGGGTTCGATCAGATAGAATGACCGGGTGCGTGCAACAAAGCGTGGCGGTGCCGTTCGCGAACACAGAATCGGAATCGAACGGGTCTGTTCGGGCCTCCGGTGCGCGAACCGAGGCGCCGTTGGAAAAGGTCGATTATATGATATCGGTATGCTTATCGAACCGTGACGCGGCAGCGGTCTAATCAATGGGACAGGTCGGTTGCTAGGCTGCAACCCGGTGTGCGCATCACTGCAATATCGTAATTATAATTATTAGCTAAACACAGAACCGGTGGGTCTGCGTGCTGCTCTCTCCCGAGAGAGGCGCAGAGCGAGAGCGAATTGAACCGTCCGTACACTCTCCCGGTACCTTTCCAGGGTTACCGGGGATTTTGCCGGTGCACTGTGCGACTGCGATATATTCTAGGCATGCATTATGCACGGCATCCTCTCATTGGCTCGTACCGTGCAGTCGATACTCCGCATTGAATAGCTGTCTGTATAGGCACGCGAACACGCGCGCCGTCTCGCTCCCGAACGCCGCTTTCTCTCTGTTTCTCGTATCCGTCGAACGCGAGTGTGTTGCGTTTGTTGCGATCTATTAAGCGGAAATATTCGGCTCCAGTGGGAGATCCGACCGCACGCGCGACCTGCAAGAACATATTTATTTCCCAAACTGCCTCGCCGAACGAATTAATGACGGGCGACAGAAAGATGGGACACTTCTTCGTGTTTCCATATGATGTCCGAAGGGAATGTACCTCTAATCAATTATATTGTAGCTATAAATATCTGTATAACTGCGGATCTTGTGCAAAATAAAAATTGTCAAGACTGCAAGGAGTTGAAATGAACGAAGAAGAAATCAATCAAATTATTTTTCCAATGACTGCGGATTTTCATTCACTTACGAAGAAGTTAACTGGGTGAAATATCAAACAGTGAATTACGTAAAAAATCTATCAATTTGTTTCCCACAATCGATGAAGCATGTTTTTATTTTTATCTAGCTACAAGAATTGTACGAGGGATGCAGTTTCGATAACGACGATAGAATTATTTAGATTTATGCGATTTTCGGGGGATGAACGTTCTCGACAGAAACGTTAAACTCCTCGATTCGGAAATACGCGTGCCTCGTCGAAGCAGGTTCGATTCGGAGTCCCGTGGCTTAAGTAGCGGGTAGCCCCGACCACGGGTAGCGTTTCTCATTAACTTTTTATTTCGAGAGCACGAAAAGTCGCTTCCTCGGATGAAGTTCGTTCCCGGGCTCCTTCGTCGCTTTTCTCTTGGTTCGCCCGCCTTGTACACTCCGTGGCGTGTCTCGACGGGCCATTAAAAAAAAACAGGAAAAAGGAAAGAAGGAAGAGGAAGAAGAACGTTAAAGAAAAATTTCGCGGCGCTACAACGAGCCACCCCACCCACCCCCCGAAGAATCTTCTCTCTCCGCAGACGAGCCAGAGACGCGACGAAACAAATGCGCTGGAGATCAAAGTACGCCTCGGGCTCATTCGACGAGGAGAAGCTGATTATTTTTATGACGTTATAGCGAGCCTGTCCAGAAGATGAGACGCCTCTCAGCCCCTCGATCGTAACGCCGCCTTTGCCGTGGGCCACCCCTCGCTGACTTTTCGCTGCCTCGTGCCGCTGACAGCGCTACCAACTTCCCTCTCTCTCTCTCTCTTTCCTACAACACGCCCCGTGACCGGAATACCATCGCATTGGTTCCGTCATCCTTTTATTCCGATGGCCTTCTTCTTACGTTATTACAACGCGCTGCCTCGCCGAGGAGTACTTGCCAGCGACGAATTAATGGACATCGAGCTGCCAACAAGAAGGGAGATCGCTGAGAGAGCATTATGTTAGGATCAAAGGAGACCTGCTCCGTGATCGAGGGAAACTCGATCTTGAATATCGCTGGACCGGGCGGTGCCGTGCAAAGTAATTGCGAAAGGATTTTTTCTGTTGTGTCTGCAAGATTTTCTTTTAAGGTTATTTTTGTGACTGAAACGTCGAACTGATAGTCTTGTCTATCGTCGGAATAATAACTATCTTGTATTGTAGAAGACGATTTCTGCCATTTCTCCTGTCATGAATTTCTGCACGTAAATTTCCCAGTACACTTCGATCGTCTTATCTAATATAAACAGCTGTCAGTCTACCTGAAATGTGGAACACTCGCAAATTCGTGCTAAAATAGCCCCCGCATCCACAAGCCAAGCGTTCATCGTCAAGTACTATTTCCATTTTGTCAGTGTATGAAAATCCTTCATTACCCTCGATAAATTATAAGACGATCACGTTAATAAGGACCAGGGTATTAATGAATATCTAAATACTTCTAATTAGGATTAACTTGAAATAAACCCGAACGTGTATCCCCATGTATACATATCTCAAGCATCATCAGTAATAATTCCCACCTTGTCAATGTTTGTACACTCATTAATGAGAACCGGTGCATTAATGGATAGCTTGAATCGTCTGAGAATTTGTTAGTGCATAGATTTGGGTAAACGATCTTCAATAAAGTATGAATCGCAGGCTGAAATGGTCTAGATTCGAGACGAGCCACGGCGGCTCGCATTAATATTCGGGCGTCCTTTAAAGCAGAATGTCTTTCTCAAAATTAGACCAAGCGACTTAGAACAGGATAAGTTTTTCAATTGAATCAGGTATGCTATTCGGCTTTGTGTTATTAGAAGACCTATATTATGCAATAAAAATGTTACTTACTAATTTTTTTCGATTATAGAGAACATGTAAATCAAATCTGACCAAGATACCCTATATTTTCTAAATTTTGATTATTATTCTTATATTCACTAATTTTTTAAATATAAGTGGGGCAATTGTTCACCAATTTGGTTTTTAGAGCTGCCCATAATTATCCCACAATTTCTCAATCTCTTTTTTCCAAAATTTTGCATTAAAATATTAGATAATTGCATTAGATAATTGTTCGTGCCCGATTTGAAAATAAAATTCAATGGTTAAATTTTTAAGATTTAGTTCAAGATTGGTTAAATTAAAATTAAAAAATGGTTAAATTTTCTACAATTAGAAAAGAATGGTGACTGTATGTATAATCGATTAATAAAGTTGTATTTTTTAAAATTTAACCATTGAATTTGATTTTCAAATCGGGCACGAACCTATGCAATCATCTAATATTATCGTATAGTAGCTACATCTAATCAAAATAAAGCAATAAAATCAAGCTCAGAGCTTGTATTCTTTAATTACCATTTCGTTGAGGAAAAGTAAGTGTCCTGTGATTTATAGACGGGAGTGTACATTTAGAAAATGCCGGTTTTCCCAAGTGATCAACCTGAAAATCCATCCAAGGGATCACGTCGGATGAGGTAATCGGGGATGTATCCTCGATCGGGAAGACTCTGCCGCGAATCGAAAACGATTGTCTCGGTGAAATACGATACTGGATGGAAGCCACTTTGATCCTGCTCGATTCATTCCGGGACAATGTAGCTCCGTTCTCGGTGGACTTTAAAAGCGGTTCTTCGAGTATGTATCGGGACACGCGGTATTCGAGTAGCTCGTTCGGTACACTTCTAATCTCATCGTCGATCGGGGATCCCGGGCACCGTTACTCGAACACAGAGGAACAGGGGAGTCTTCCATCAACGTCAACAATGACTACTAAAGCACGTCGTTGCATAATACATTGGACGTAGCCGAGGAGGCAGCAAAGCGCCGATGCTCTCTGTCTCTCTCTCTCTCCCACTCTCTTTCTCTCTTCTCCCTCTCGCTCGAGCTGTTAGGAAGCAGATTCGAAGCGGAGTCTCGCGCGCGCGAGATACGAAGCGGTGTGTTTCAGGCTCGCGAACTTCCTCTCCGCCGCTGTACAGAGACCGGACCCATTAGCAAGGATATATCGGGTCCCGCAGGATTAGCCTAGTTGCCCCGCAGCGGCTCTCCTATCAACTCAAAGGACAAACATAACTACTTTAGTCCCGGCCGCAAACTCAAGGGTTAAGCGAGCCTCCGTTCCGCTTTACGCGAGTCCTCACGCACCCCTCAGGACACGAAATCCTTGAACCTTCTCCAGCAACGTGCCGGGGAGACCCTTCTGCCCTCCTCTACCTTCGACATTCGACCCCCTAGGTTTGGTAGTTAGTGGAAGAGAGAGAGAGAGAGAGATGATGCTTGCCTCCGTCCCGGGCCAGAGAGTCAGGATTGATTCCGGCTGAATATTTCATGGCCAGACCAGGACCCGAACTTGTTGCCCTAACCCCCTCGCGCAGTTCATTAAGGTCATTATTGTGTGATGAATTTATCGTCCATCGGTGCCCACCCGCCGATCGCCGACATATGGACGCGACCGTCTTAACGAGCAATTACCACCGACGATGGTAATCAGCCATTTTCTAGCGGAACATCGTCCGCAGATTTTAACGCACGTGGCTGCTCGAAGCGTTTAGAGTTCAATCTGGTGAATATAATTTGCAAGAAAAATTTCTGGAATACTTTCAAGGTATTTGGTGCGGCTTTCTGTAATAGATGTAGAGATAAATTAATTTCTTTATAGGGAATCATAATTTTAGTGGCAGATGGGCTTGCAGCAATAAAGAAGTGGTGCACAAATTTTGTTGTATTTTTTACATCACTGGGACAATGTATAAATCGAAGCTTTTTTTTAAGACGTTTAACGCATTGAAACAACACTCCTAAACAAAATTTGAAGCTATAAGAAAAATAATATAATTATATCAATTCACATCAAATTATATTTAGTATTTTTATAAATGCCTGATACGATATCTCAAAAACCAATCATCCGATTAACTCGAAACCTTACAAGTATGTTGACCAGATATTCCTTTATCGTTCGGATTAAAATTGTGTCAATATTTATCAAATTCCAGATTTGTGACTCAAGAACCGTCCTTGTACAAAAGAACATTCTTCAGCGTGAAATACGTACTTTACAATTAAATTGACTACGGTCTCTAATTCGAGAGAAGATACTTCAAGTCATAATAGATGTCCACGCCTCTCCTACTACTTCACATTTGCAACATAGGAACCAAGTGGACATCTAATATGACTTCGCGTACCATCGTTCAAGAAACGACCGAACTTTGAAAATTTGTCACAAATATAATATAAAAAATTCTGGGAAACACCATCGTTAAAGTGTGGAGAGATTTAAAGAGGACATTGAATATTGGGAAGTTTGCAAATGGCGGGGGTACAATGTCCGATTCCCCCGAAGACAGGAGAATTCCAAAGACACCCGAGACTCATCATCCGCAGCAGTAATTATCCAGAGAAGCGTCGGAATCTCCCTTCATCTTCATCCTCGGCGAGCTTAACACCCGCCGCGAAGATACTCCCGTTGAAAAGCTCTCGCCATGGACGCGTCTAATTTCAATATTACGATAGCGATCGGCTGAATCGGTTCAAGGGGCCCCTGAAAGCGGCGTGCACAATATTTATTGAACGTTGTTGCTGGAGGCGTCGTGATAATCTCTGAATGGGGAACGCGAAGCTAACGGGGAAAGATAAAGGTGCCGAGGAACAAGAGAGCGAGAGAATCGGAGAGACTCGGTTGAGGAAGGGCGAAAGGAGAGCGATAGAGAAAGAAGGGCCACCTAGAAGGGGCAGAGAGGGAGGGGCGAGTGAAAGCTTGGCTCGGGTGGAACGCGGATAGGCGAATCAATCATCCTGCGACTCATTAGCCCCGGCCGGTGTGCTCTCCTCCCTCTCTGACACCCCCTGTATTATCTCCTCTTTTCACACTATCCCATTCGCCGCTTTTTTCCGTGTTCCGATCTTTTTCCTCGACGGCTGTTCCTTCATCAGATCCTACAGCATCTTCCCAGGACGCCTCAACATCAGGAAAATGCGACATTTGTCCGGGTCCCATGGAAATCACCGGCACAAATGTCCCCGACACGGTTTTCACCGACTTCAGATTTAACCGACGACACCTTTAACCGAAAACCATTTTGATCGGCAACGAATTTGATCGACAACGATTTTGACCGACAACGAATTTGACCGACAGCAAATTTCATCCACGACGATTTGAGACGACCACAGTATGTATTATCATACAGTATTATCAATGTTCCTTTTAATATCGATCGTATAATTGTTGATAAACGATGTACTAATGCTCCCGGTGCAGTGGTTCGATCTGATTTTACATCAAAAGCAATTTTGCAAATAGATTAAATTTTCGACGTTTCGATCTATGTGTAGATAATTTTCAAGAAAACTAACAACTGCGTCTGTGAATTGTTAAACAGAAAAACTAATGTTATTATCATCGCTAAATTAAACATTGAATGTCAAAATTGTGTATTTCGTTACTCACTTGCTTAATGAAATTATTTTAACTAAATTATTTTAGTGTATAAGTGAGTAACAAAATACACAATTTTGACATTCAATGTTTAATTTAGCGATGATAATAACATTAGTTTTTCTCTTTAATAATTCACAGACGCAGTTGTTAGTTTTCTTGAAAATGATCTACACATAGATCGAAACGTCGAAAATTTAATCTATTTGCAAATATTGCTTTTGATGTAAAATCAGATCGAACCAGTGTGCCGAGAGCATTAATACATCGTTTATACAGGGTGGGGCGCCACATTTTGCCACCACAAATATCTTTGTTGTTGTTAAAGATACGTCAAATGTCTGAAGGACAAAGTTGAATGGTAAAATGGGCCTTATACGATACCAACAAAATTTTTGTTTTTATGTAATTTGTTTTTAGAGATATGAAGGTGATCTTCATTTTTTTAAATGGAATGAGGTATTTTTTAATACATCAATCGATGCAGCTGGACATTCGTTATAAAAAAGTACTAACGTATGTATGTCCAAAAGTTAGTAGTTCAGGAAATATTTCAATTTAAATAACTCTAAAATACCATTACTGTCGTACTAAGACGTTAGTGTTTACTTACTTGTGTAACATCTTAGCACGACAGTAATGGTATTTTAGACTTATTTAAATAGAAATATTTCCTGAACTACTAACTTTGTTCAGAATGTCCAGCTTCATCGATTGATGTATTAAAAAATACCTGATTCCATTAAAAAAAATGAAGGTCACCTTTATATCTCCAAAAAAATTACATAAAAACAAAAATTTTTTTGGTATCGTATAAGCCCCATTTTACCATTCAACTTTGTCCTTCAGACATTTGACGTATCTTCAACAACAACAAAGATATTTCAGGTGGCAAAATGTGGCGCCCCACCCTGTATAGTATTATCATATGTATTATACGTACGTATTATCATACTGTGGTCGTCTCAAGCCGTTGTGGATCAAATTCGTTGTCGGTGAAAACCGAGTCGGGGAAATTTGTGTCGGTGATTTCCATGGAACCCCATTTGTCCTGCTATCCTCCACTTACACCTTCCACTATCACGTAATTTATCGTTGCAGTATAATTATGATTTCTTTGTTGTACGGAAACTTCTATATGAGAAAGTTCTTTTATCCGAACCACTGTCCACCGTTCGTATCAGGGAACCCCGACGCAATATGTGGGGGGGTTGGTCACGGATCACGACCTTGTCGTGATGTAAAGACGGGGTCTCGAGGGTGGAACGTGCAGACGAACGTCCACAAACGTCCACGGATAGACAGATGGACGGATGGATGTTGCGGCAATCAACCTCCCGTTAATACGGCTAAGTGGACACGAACCTGTGTGTCCGATGTGGACCCGCGTATCTCCCTCCCCTTTCCGTCTCTTTCTTTTTATTTTTGCCCTTTTTATTTCGGGAGCCTTTTTCCACCGCCCCTCCCAAGGATACCACTTGCTTTTGATACCCATACCTTTGATGTCCGCTCTCGCACAAATATCCTAACGTTGCCATCGCGTTCCGACTGATTTTACCGTGGCAGCCTCTCCCGTTCAATACTATGTTTTCATCGGTGGCGTAGCACGGTCATGATTATAGCTAAACGCCGGATCCGTTTCGCGGTTAATAGATTTCAGTGGAAATTCTCGGTGGCAGCCCGACGATACACGCGCACACATACACGCAGAGTGGTTTATCGATGGGATTTAATGGCTTCGAACGGACGCCCCGCGACTTCCGGTTCGTAAAATTGGGCGCGTAAGCTGGAACCGACCCGGTGACAGGGTGTTCTATCATATCGAGCACAAAAAGACTTTTATTGGCCGACACTAGACCCATTATAGTGTAAGCGACGCGTGATCCATCTCTCGAGGACGGCCGGACAATGGAACGATCACGGTTTCACGTTTGATCATGCGACGCGCGGAGTCTCCGGAGAAGCCATTTTATTTGCAAGTCTTGGCACTTTGATCATTTTCCCCGGAACGTGACACGGAGATTGTGCGGAGCGGTGATCGAACTGTTTCAGGCGAGCGAAATGATTTTCTATTCTGTATCACTTGTGTGCGGCTTTTATGCGTTTATGGGAAGAATGAATACAGTGAAATCATCAGAAGAATTGAATGTCGTTGAGCCGACATTTTGATTACTACATTCTTAAGAAATGACACTTTTTTTATTAATTTCTTGTTTGAAAATGTATATTGTATGTAATGGAAGCAGAATTATTCATTACATCCTTCCGTTTCGTGTAGACCACTTCCTGCCATACTTCCTGCCTGCCATCGACAGACACCGGATCTTTATACACAATAAAACTTCTCTATTTGGACCCCAACAAAATGGAGTTTAAAATAAATTTCTTTATAACACGATGTTTAAATTCTTCTAATGTTTTAAATTACACCTACCCATTTTCGTCATTAATTGATCATAGCCTCGTACATCTACGGCGGTATTGACAGAAGAATTTCATTTTCAAGAAGATAGAGGTTGATGAATGGGTGGTAAATACTTCAATCTGTCTTTGACTTACAGCAGTAATCTCAAACGGCACCTTTCGGTGAAAAATGAAGGCTCTCTGCAAATAAATGATGTTTATAAAATTCAAAAACGAATACTAACTGAAATCCTCAGACTTCGGACTTGGACCACTATGATTCTCGACCCAGCGTTTCAGAGGGCGAGGGTACAATAGCCGAATACCGGAAGAGGATCGCCAGCAAAAAGAAGGAGGCTATGATTACCGGTTTCGCGATAAACGGTCCGCTCGATCAAATCGCCGGGAAATAACGGACCGTGGCTAACGAACGCGTTATGTAACGCGGCTGTAATCACCGGATCCTTCCCGCGCAAGGTGGATCGTGGCCGAACTGCCACCGGTGGGTAGGTAACGTGTACCGTAGCGCTAATTGCAAGACCTTCGGGTCGCTCTCCTCGAACTCCTCTTCCCTTAATTAACGTTTCAATAATCCCCGTTGCAGACAGAGCGCACGATTTCCGCTCTCGGGCGACGGGGGGCTCTCCGGGGCAAAAAGGAGGAGCAAAACGGAGAACCGAGTGCAGTGGAGGGCCCATCCCCCCACCCACCAACCTCGCTCGTTCGTTCGTTTCTTTTCCACGGCCATTTTTCCGGCAGACAACTCGACCGCGTTATCTTTTTTGTCTCGGCGAGGGTACCACCGCGAGCTATTGTGAACGCTCTATGGAAACCGGTCATAATGAGTTGCGGAACGCGTTCGTTCTTCCCTGGGGGTGGCCGGGTTAAAAGCTGCAGAACCGCCCTTAGAGCTCCCTGGGTCTCGGACAAGAATCGCGGAAAGACGATCCACACGTTCACGATTCACAATATTCTGGGTGGGGGCGATTCTACGTAAAAAAAACTAAGAAAAAATTTGGTATAAAATTTTTCCACCCAAAGCTTCGGTTTCGAAGAAATTCGATAGGAATCGTCTGATCGTGACCAACCACTTCTACTTCCAGCATACAGGATGGTCCACCTAAATATCTCCTTTATTTTCGAAGACATAACAAATGGTTTTAATTTTATCTTTTCTCAAGGTTACTTTTTCCGGAGTTTTCAAGTTCATCGAAATATTTTTTCTTGTAAATGTATATTTAAAACAAAGCAGGTACTTAGGTGGCTACGTTCAGAAGAACCACCCTTATATTATCTTGTATAAAATGTCCGATTTTTAACAATAATGCTGGACAAACATGACTTTTTCTGAATAAGAATTACCGATCAAAATAAGCATTCTGTTAACGAACTACACGTGTCTTGATCGTAGTACAGTGAAAATTTAACTTCTTCTTCACGTACAAGATTGTCATCCTCATTTTGGAGATTTCATTCTCAAATTTCACATTTCATATGCAACCACCCATAAGCCGCCGAATTGCTACCTCAGCCACAACTCCAGAGCTTGTCGCTAGAAGAAATATCCCACTCCTACGTCTTTTCACGCGTTCCTGGAAACGAGTCATCACCGGCAGGTCGTAACGCAACAGAAAGTACCATGTCCCGGGGTTAGGTGCGAGCATTACACGGGGAATTCGTCGTTTCGTTCTGGCCGGTATGGAACCGTGACGGTGTTCCGTCGTTTATTATCGGCCGGGTCACATAACTCGTGATCGCGCTGGCTGTCGCGGTCCCGCGGGACGCAGCCGGATACGCGGGAGACGCGGGAACAATGTGGGCCGCCTCTTGAATTATTCCCTTTGATTGCTTGCTTTCGTCTCGGTTCGCTCGGCATCGGCGTGGTCGGCTCCGCCCCCGCAACTCCCCGTCCTACCCCTTGACGCAGACCCCGAGCCACGCAGTAAAAGAGTTTCCGACCCCCCACAGCGTCGTAACGCACAGTGGCCCGGATCGCTGAATTTAGTGACGTTTTGCCTGGACCTCCCTTGCCAGGACCGACATCAACACCAAGTTTCCCGCAAAAACAACGTTAAAAAATAAGTGCGCCCTGTCCATTTGCAATGCTGTATATTTTGTGGTTGTTTAACCTTCTAAATTCATGTCGAGTGTACACGTGTAGTATGAAAAAAGTTTTTAAAATTTACCCCGAAATACTCACATCCCCTGGCTGAAAGTATTCGATCACATTTAGCCCTTAGTACCATTATTGAAAATATTGCTTACGTTATTAAATATGTTGGTATGTAACCAATAACTATACATTTAAATATTGTATGAGGTATTATATCAATTTCATATCAATATAATGAAAAAAATCACATTTACTCCTTAGTGCCGTTATTGAAAATATTGCTTACGTTATTAAATATGTTGGTATGTAATCAATAACTATACATTTAAATATTGTATGTGGTATTGTATCAATTTCATATCCATAAAATGAAAAAAATCACATTCAGCCCATAGTACCATTATTCAAAATATTGCTTTCATTATTAAATATGTTGGTATGTAACGAATTACTATGCATTGAAGTATTGTATGAGGTATTACATCAATTTCATATCCATAAAATGAAAAATATCACACTTAACCCTTAGTACCATTATTGAAAATATTGCTTACATTATTAAATATGTTGGTATGTAACCAATTACTATGCATTGAAGTATTGTATGAGGTATTACATCAATTTCATATCCATAAAATGAAAAATATCACACTTAACCCTTAGTACCATTATTGAAAATATTGCTTACATTATTAAATATGTTGGTATGTAACCAATTACTATGCATTGAAGTATTGTATGAGGTATTACATCAATTTCATATCAATATAATGAAAAAAATCACATTTACTCCTTAGTGCCGTTATTGAAAATATTGCTTACGTTATTAAATATGTTGGTATGTAACCAATTACTATGCATTGAAGTATTGTATGAGGTATTACATCAATTTCATATCCATAAAATGAAAAATATCACATTTAACCCTTAGTACCGTTATTGAAAATATTGCTTACATTATTAAATATGTTGGTATGTAACCAATAACTATACATTTAAATATTCTATGAGGTATTATATCAATTTCATATCAATATAATGAAAAAAATCACATTTACTCCTTAGTGCCGTTATTGAAAATATTGCTTACGTTATTAAATATGTTGGTATGTAACCAATAACTATACATTTAAATATTGTATGAGGTATTATATCAATTTCATATCAATATAATGAAAAATATCACATTTAACCCTTAGTACCATTATTGAAAATATTGCTTTCATTATTAAATATGTTGGTATGTAACCAATTACTATGCATTGAAGTATTGTATGAGGTATTATATCAGTTTCGTATCCATAAAATGAAAAAATCTTATAGAATAGAATTATTCCAGCTCCAATTTTCTTAAAACCGAACGAAATGCATTTTTCAGTTAAAAACTTAAACAGAGCAGACAAAATCCATGGAAATAAGACAGCGTGACATTCAACGTATTAGAATTCTCTGAAAGATTGATTTGGAAGTCGCAACAACGCAGAGTCGCGCAGCACAATCACCTTAATTCGGCATCGCAAACTCCATCCCTTAACAACTTTATTTTCCATTTACAGTCGCCTTATTCGTATTCGGTTCTCGCCACCCTCGTCGAGGAGAACGAAGGTGGCAAAGTACAAAAGGAAATGTTAGCAAATCCGATACGATCGACAGATTGCCATCCCCCTGCTCGTCGCGTCCTGGTCCAGAGCTCGCGTAGCTCTCGCGTTCACCCTTGCAGGCGCAATATTATATTATAATCCCGACAGTGACTTTAGTAGAGGCTATGAAAGCAACGGTTGAGGGGTTTGGGGGTGTGAGTCGAGTCGAGGCAAGCCGAGGCGAGATGAGTTGCGGGGGTGGTGACTCGAGGCAGGAAGAGACGCGGATCGAGAGAAAGCGAGAAAGGGTGCGACAGAGAGGGTTTTCTCGGTGAGCAAGGGGTAGGGGGATGTTGGGGGCTTGTCTGGAAGATTAGCACCTCGTATAAAAGTGCTGTAGTGGGAATGAAACTCGGGGGAAAGGTGGCGAGCGGGGTGGGGGTAGCTGGTAGGTGGCGACGTTGCTGTAGAAGGGTGGCGAGGTTGTAGGTGGTGTGGCCAAAGGGTGAAAGAAAGAGGGAGAAGAAAAGAAAGATCGAGAGATGGAAGGTGGGGAAAGAAAAGCCGTGGTAGGGGGTCGAAGAAGAAACGAGCGAAGGAGGTGGAGGCGGAGGAGGTGGTGGAGGAGAAGCAGTGGCAGCACTAGAGAAAAAGAGAGAAAGAGGGGGTGAACGAAGGCCGTCCGTTCCTTATATACACGGACGCCCCGCCGCGTCGTCCGTATAAGAGGAAAATTAGTTTTCAGAAATTTTTATGAAAGCCGGGTGAAAAGAAACTGTAAGGTTCCTTTTCTCATTGGAGGCTATTTTTGTGCGGAGAGGCATGGGGAATTCAATAGCCTTTATTTTACTCTCGTGTTAATCTCGCGCGCTCGGGGTTACCTCTCTCTCTCCTTCGGCTTACCGGCCTCACACACTGTCGCCCGTTTACAAGAGAAGAGAAGAGGAGCAGCGAGCCCTCGCGGGTGCGCGCGAGTCCAGAAAAGAGCCGAAGACGGGGACGGATGCGCTCGCGGGGGGCGTGCGGCGGGCGTGCGGCGGGTGGGGCGAGAGCATCGCTCGGCGAGGAGGACGAGGGGCGGGGTTGGGGAGGGGCGGAGCGGGGGATGCAGCCCGTCGGACCTTTATGTGGCGCGGCTATCAAACGGAAAGCGTATTATACGCTCCCGCGTAATAAAATCTCGGCCCTAATTAGTTTTGAACAATCGGGGCCGCGGGCCGGGCCGCCAGCCGCGGCGTTAATTTTTGCAATTAAGCGGCCGGCTCTCTCCCTGTCTCGCGCTAAATAAGGGTCGCGAACACGAACACGAGCGAGCGAGCGAGCTGAAGCTGAAGCCGGAGCAAGCGGACACGGACGCCGAAGAAAAAGCCTCTTGTTCGGTGAATCGCGAGCGAGATAATGCGACGTCCGCGCGAGGACGTGTTAATGCGGATAAACGTCGGCGCGCGGACGCATTAACGAAAGACTATTTGAATAACTAGATTCGCTCGCGCGTCTCCTTAGCATGGAAAATACGCGTGAAACGTTTATCGCTGGAAACTGTGCTGCCGGACAAAAGCGACAGGCCGCGCATGAAAGCCGCCGTTGAATGGAACTTATGGTTTTCATACGTGGACCGTTTAAATGCGTGTCCCACCTTCCTCCTCCCCCCTGCTCCGCTTTCTTTCGCTTTTCCCTCGCCCTGGTTTTCTCCGGTGATTCTTCTTTTTACGGTTGATTGTTGGTGGCGCGCGGCATTCCTCCGCGTTTCAATTCGACGGTTTCTTAGCGAGTCGCGGATCAACCGAGTCCGCTATTCAAACGATAGAAGCGGACTCGCTGCTGCTAGAGTCGCGGTTGCTACGTTTCATCCCGAGGGTTTCGCTTTCTTTCTGTGGCTCGCTTGCTTCTTCCCCGACTTCTTCCCTTGGTTCGTGTCTTGGTTAAAGATAATACGGACTGGAACGCCGCACGCCGTGCGCATAAGTCTTCCCGCGTATTCCCGCGCTCATTGTTGCTCGAGTACTTCGGAGAGAGCACTATCCAATTATCTTCCGCGGCGTGCCAGACGCATAACGAACCGATAGACGACTCGTTACGGCACGGCCGTAAGTCTTGCACACAATACGCTTGTCGAAATGAATTGCGCCGCGGTTGTTTGTGCGCGTGACGCGTGAACAGGCTATTACGCGGTACTTAAGATTAGAATGCCGATGGTCGCCGGTGCGTGATTGGTTGGGGTCAGATTTCGTGCCGAGGTATTTCCTTTGGGAGAGGCAGAACCGCGGCAGCACCTCGGTACTTGCACCCGCGGTGGTTGCAAGCCACTAACTGATATAACATATTCAGTAAAACAGAAGCTCAGAAAATGTTGAATTCGAGTCACGATCCATAACTCAGCAAACTTACTAAATCCACTGCTCCCAAAAAAAATCATCCCTCTACTACTCGTCAAGAATTCCGACCGCAATGATAGTACTCCTTCTAGGACTTGAGAGTGGCTCGACAACATTGGTCAAGGGCTGTGATAAAAGTCGTGATAAAAGATCGAAGGTGGGTTTAGCAGGGGTGTAGGATAGGGGGTAGGTGCGGGACACGTAGACTCGCGTTCCATGTCCTTAGCCCGGAATGTGGCTGCAAAGCCGCGTCAATACGCCTGCCTGTACGAGAGGGTGAACAGGGGGTGGGAGGGGGTGAAAGGGTCGGGGCGGTGATGCGAGAGGGTGGCAGAGAGAGGCGCGAGCGTAGGAGAGACTGGTCTTGGGCGACGTTGGGGGTGAGAGGGTAGCGGTCTCGGGTTCGTGAGCAGACGGGGGTGGCATGGGCGAGCTACGACGACAGAGAGAGATAGAAATAGAGAGCAAAAGAGAGAGAGAGTAGGGCCAGGGGGTGGAGGAGGTCTTCGGGGCGAGAGATCACTGCGCCGCCAATATTACAGCCAGCCCGAAGATTACCAATATCCTTGAGAGGCGCTCTAGTCCTGTCATAAAAGACGGAGCTTACGAAGATATTACGTAGCGGGTCCGTAGCTGGCAGCCAGCGACATCGGCGACGTTAGAACCCACCTACCTTTTCGCAACTTCATTTCGGAGAACACTAAAAATACAGAGGAAACGGCCATCGCGGACACGCCGCGACAGTATTAGTGACTATGTCCTACACGGGGGAAAGACGTCACTGTGATACGGGGGGTGGGTTTACGCTGTAAAAGATGCTGCACCGTAGAGGAGCAGGGTTAGGATAGGAGCTACCCGGTTGAAACGTTATGGCTGCCTGCGAGCCCGGATAATGTCGATGACCGGGTTCACTCGTACGTCTTCGAGCCCCGTTATCGCTGATGACACGGACACGTAATTATTGAGGGGTGAGTCGTGGGATTAGGGCGGTTCGTATGGTGCTGGGTAAGTTGAGGTGGTACCTGAGGAGATTTTGATCGACTGGATAAACAGCATTCGGAAGTGTACGATGCATTTGTTAGCTTAACGTTCAGATTAGGGCTGAAAAATTCTGTATACAGATCCACAGTAAACGAGGATGGAATTAAATCAAATTTTTTTACCAGAATTGCAGCAAACTGGAGTGAAATAATATAACAGTAGTTTGGTAATAAATGCACAAGATCCGTCTACTCATCGAAACCGAAAATTCATGGTCCTAAGTCCTCGAGCCGAAACCACCATTACGCTAGATCAATCTCGGTGTCTGCAAAGGTTCGTCCGCGCGAATATCAAACAATTCTCGACGAATTCTCCAGCCAATCTTATTCGAAATTACGATCGTCCCGTAGGGGTGGCTCTATCAGGGTCCAGGAGAATCTGCATAGGATGAGCCGGTGAGGACTGCCAGTACGACGAAGGAAGAGACACACAGACAAGCGCGGGTACGGTTTCGAGGTTGATAGAGCCGGGATTGGCCGATAGTTATCTGCGCCTCGAGTGCGTCTGAATCCTTAATAGGAAATCGACAGCGTTATTACGCGGCTGCTGGACGGGGTGTTGCGATGTTAAGGGCACATAAGGTCGCGCGTACACACGTCGTCATGGGCCCCGGCCATTGTGACCGCGCTTTGTGCGACACAAAGCTTTAATCCGCGAGCAGATCTGCTAATGTCAACATCCTCTCCTGCCTTTCTATATCGGCAGAGACTCGCCTGCGTGAACGTGTACACGCTCTCGGACACAGCCGCAAACGGATCCGAGATGGGGACAGGAGCTGCTACTGCCCCGGCCTCAATAAGCGTACCATAATCCACCCCAACCTCTGAATAATCGCCATTCTAGAACCATTGTATCGTTTCCTCGTGAAACCCCCGAGCGATTTGGGGTGAAGATCGACGTACACACGACGACGTATTATACGCGCATGTCCTCTTATTATGAGTATTCATTGCGGTTTGCCGGACGACGACTTCTGCGCTGATACAACGGTCGTTACCACGATGGGCTTGTTAGGGGACCAGAGGTGATATTTACTAATACACTCTTTTTGTTTCAATGCTCTTCTTCTTTCGCATCTATGTGGTGTTTTTTCATTACGAACGTTTTAAGAGTGAGGAGTGATAAAAATAGTTGGACACTTTTTGCAGATACGTCAAGAATGTTATGAATAGACTGCGGATTTTATGCATTTAAAAACATTTAAGAACATCAATGTGTTAATTGCAGTTGAAGACCATTATTGAAGAATGAAAGAAATTATTACTTGGCTCTTGTTTGTGCAGTTGATGCAAACAATTGTTATTTTGCATGAAGTTCCGCAGTCTAATTATGAATATACATCCTATTTGTTCTTTTTATTTAGGAGAGTTTATGGAATTGCTTGTGTAGCTTGCATTACTGTAGCACAATGCCATTTTTTTTATAGATGAATCCAACACATTCTGTTTTATTCGTACTTCCATATGTTGAGCAAATACATCAAGTTACAATCAGAAAGAGATAATGTAAACATGTTACAGTATTTAGAAAGAGAAAAAGGGGGAACCTTCACCGGAGGGTATACGAGGGTTAAGTAATCTTCCTTCAACCCCTTACGGTCGCCTGGTATTCATGATACACCACTAACATTCAGAAGTTATTATACCACGATATCACAGCAGCAGCACGTCCTAAATGAATCGTAACAAAAAAATCGTACATCGAAACTCACTGGCTCTCGAAGGACATCCCGCATGACCCATAACAAAATCTCCCTAGGAGTTTCGCGTTGTAAAAGGGCAAACGCGCAGGGTAAATGCCAGTACAGTCTCCGATCACTCAACGAACCATTTCGCCCATCCTCGATCGACCATTCCCAGTTGGCTGAGAGTCGGCGCGGCGTGTTCTAGCGAGATCGGAAGATCGACATCAGGAGATAGCGGCTCCGGTGAGGACCACTGGCGATCCTCTCTGCGGCGAGTCCGCGCTCCGAACGTCCACTTCTCGCGATTGTCCTCGGTGAGGAGCGGCGACGTCCAGCAGCCCGGAGAGGCTCGGCCGAAGGGGATATTTCGAATTCCGCGAGCGTAGCGTAAGGTCAAAGTCCCGACTTATTTGCACGACAGTAGCGCCATGTACGGGGCTCGCGCTTCTCGCGCAGCGTTAAGCGTAATTTACGTGGTGGCACGGCCGCTTTAATCCGCGCCGGTACGTACCCGTCTATGGTTATCCCGTAGGAAAGGCATGGGGGTCGCCCTTTGCCTCGCCATTCCATCATTTCAACCACAATCACTTCACATACCTCGCTACTTCGCCTTCACGTGCTCTTCGCGATTTACGATGATACTGGGTGCGGCCCGATGGGATGTTCATGACATGGAAAATATCACGGAAAAGGATGGAATCAAATTTATTCACCCAGGGATTTATTTTTAGGGTCGTATTGCAATTTTTATCTTCGCGCAAAATTTCGTATAAGATACTCTGACATAGATCTTGCAAAATTTATATCGCACACGTGTGCTTGATAAAAATTTTCTAATTATAATCATTCTAATAAATTATTATATGAAAAACGATCGAGACGAGTCTCCCTAGCCGAAAATTGCCAGCCAGGAACACTTCCGAGCATGCACGAACGTCAACAGGGATCAGAGGGCCGCGTTGCAGGGATGCACTATAACTTCGAGCGCTATACTCGTGGGGTTTCTTTGTGGCGGCAATTAATAGTAGATTACCGGCTCGTAGGTGGCGCAAGAAGGGCAAACGAGACGCGCCTAGCGAAATCGCAGTGACAGAAGAAGAGTGCGAGCGAGAGAGAGACCAACAGCTCTATCGACGAGAAAAGAGAAAGATAGCGCGAGTGCGAGAGGGAAGGTTGGGAACGGGGGTTGGTGAAAGGGGGATGGAAAGAGGGGCGTCAGAGGGGGGCGAGATTACACACGCCGCCTCGGGGATTACCGCACTCTGATTCTCCGATAAGAATGTCAAAATAAGCTGCCTCTGCGCCACGTGTAATCTCCCCGTTTCTTCTGTTCCCCCGCCCCCGCAGCTTCCGATCAAGCTCCACGAGCCGCGTAATTACATTGTAACGATTCGGACGAGCTCTCTGATCCGTCGAATCGACGTCCTCCCTTCTGACGAGACCATCTTTCGATGACCGTTCATGTTCTTTTCGCAGGGATCCCTCTCTTTCTCTCTTCGCGCAATATTATCTTTTAAAATGTGAATTTAAGAAAGAAAACGTGTTGAATTCTAACTGAAAACACACCTCACAGATTTCAAGGTGATCTTTGTTTTCTTTCATAGAGTTCAAGGACGAATTCAATTATGTTGGCATTCAAAACACACCTTCCAGATTTCAAGGTGATCTTTGTTTTCTTTCATAGAGTCCATGGACGAATTTAATTATGTTGGCGTTCTAAGGTCATTCTTTCTTGTTGTTTGGATGTGTACAAGAAGACAAATGTTGTCAACAAGAGACTGTTTATGACACTTCGATACACAACGAATGAAACCATCTAATTCGCCGCTAAACGTATTGTAAACACGGTTAATTGCGCCAGGTCACAATTACAACGCATCCAGCCGCATTTAGAGACGCTATCCGTGGCTCTTCTCTTCCCGTCCGCTTAAATACCAAACAAGACGCTCGAGCGCACCTTAGTCCGCGTTCTTGCGCAACACGGCAATTAGTAATTGCGGAGGAACGGCGCGAACAAACAGCCAGGGACTAGGCCTATTTCACCGTGGAAATAGTCGGTGTGTTTCTTGACTAAGTCCGCTGTCACGTGGTCGACGTTCAACAACCGTGGAACAAACCGCGGGAACTCGACACGCGATCTTCATTATCAGGGTGTCAGTCGTCGCGTGTCGTCGTCTCCGGCTCGCAAACGAGGCAGCAGGTTGTGAGAGCATCAGTCGACTTTAAACCACGTTTCCGCGGACACGGTGGAATTAATAGAATCAAGGTAGCATCGCGAAAGTCCCGGTGATTTGTTGCCAGGTGTCCCGCGGCATGTCACTAATTCTAAGACGCTGACTTTCGTATCGCAACGCGGCGAACAGTTGAATAAATCGCACATTTTCTTGGCAAGACGTTTCATTTTTTAAACAATATTATTTTGAAGTTTTCTGGAAAATATTGGATGATTGCGAAGTTTCGATTTTCAGAGTCCTCTACGTCTTTTGACGAACACCACACGGTTTTTATGAAACAGAAAGTCATCAGCTTGCGAAACGTTGGGTAACAATTGTAGAAAATGGCGCTGACTATGTAATTAATAGTTCGGTTACTTTCAGCTATTATCTTAAGAATTTTTCTAACAGGGACCAATTTTACCATTGACACGTGTGCAGTTATTTTCCTGAGCAGAATGCAACTGCAACTGCACCGGATCCTCTCGAGGATTGCCTAGCGTCGTTTTCATTTGAAGATTGCCTGGTGGAGGATGGACAGCAGATCGAGCATCTTCGGCTGTTAGTTAGGTGATTTGTAGCCAGGTGTCCCGCGGCATATCACTAATTCTAAGACGCTGACTTTCGTATCGCAATGCGGCGAACAGTCGAATAAATCGCACATTTTCTTGGCAAGACGTTTCATTTTTTAAACAATATTATCTTGAAGTTTCCTGGAAAATATTGGATGATTGCGAAATTTCGATTTTCAGAGTCCTCGACGTCTTTCGACGAACACCACACGGTTTTTATGAAACAGAAAGTCGTCAGCTTGCGAAACGTTGGGTAACAATTGTAGAAAATGGCGCTGACTATGTAATTAATAGTTCGGTTATTTACAGGTATTATCTTAAGAATTTTTCTAACAGGGACCAATTTTACCATTGACACGTGTGCGGTTATTTTCCTGAGCAGAATGCAACTGCAACTGCACCGGATCCTCTCGAGGATTGCCTAGCGTCGTTTTCATTTGAAGATTGCCTGGTGGAGGATGGACAGCAGATCGAGCATCTTCGGTTGTTAGTTCTTTCACCTCTCGTCTCTTGTACGTCTTGTTTTCTTTGGTAGTCGAGCGGAGACGCGATATCAATGAAGCGGTTCTCGACCTGCATTGTAATGCCGGTTTTTCTATTTTGGTGCATCCTGTTCTGCTACCGGAGTGAGTCAGTTGGTTGAGATTCGCCTCCGGCGGTTGCGGGGACTTTCGTTGTGAAGGTGGGCATAGTGAGACTGCTGATTATTGTGGGAAATAAAAATTTGGTCTATATAATTTTCCTCTTAACGATTTTGCACAGAGGACAAATACTTGATTCTATACTGAATTTTTAAAAATATATAAAATTCATAGTGGGTAAATAATTCCTCTATGTAATTAACGTTAAAAAATATACAAAATAAAAACAGCACTTCTGGGTCCAAGCCTGACCAAAGCGATGCGTGATAAACAAATAATTATTCTCAATAATCAACGTTAAAAGATTCATGAAATAAAAGAATGCACTTCTGGGTCGAAGCTTCAGATGATTCATGACAGAGAATTCTGGTAATTCTGAATCAAATTGATCGGGACAATGAACGAGGGTGGATGTAAAAAAAGTAGTACAAGTCCTGTTTCATCCTGTATCATGAATATCCCTCTGGTAGATCGACTATCCGAGGCTAATTTACGTAACAACGGCGATCATTTTTTCTTTCAGCGGGACGTCCATCGGATACGCGAGCGGAGAGGTCGCTGACGGAAATCATTAGCTGGAAGCTGGGCTCGGTAATAGCGGCGGTCTCGGGACGCGAAGACGTTTCCTCATTGCTGCCGGGTATACCGTTGTTCGATAAGCGCAATGTGGAACGCGTGCGTGCGTAATTGGAAAATTGACGCGCGATCAAAACGCTTAACGGTGTTCACGCGCTCCCCGGACGATTAATAACGGTAAAATCGACCGGACACCGATTTTGTCTTTGTCCTCGAGGCGACAGTGACCGTGCACTGCTAACCAACATCTTCGAAGACTGCAGCCCAAAACCGAACTTTTTACCTGCTCTAAATACTGCGAAATTTCAGTCATAAATATACTGCGGATCTTTATGCGAAATAAAAATGTTCTGCATTGATTGTGGGAAGCAGAAACAACATAAAAATTGATTTCATCCCTTAACGACTTTGTTACATCAAAAGCAACATTACAACATTCTTGAATTTTTTAAATCTCTTACTGTTTTATATCTCACTGAACCAGTTTCTTAATAAATGCATGAAGATCCGCAGTGTAGTCATAAATTTTGGACATTCAAGCTTTTCTAATTTCGTAAAAAAGAGTCGTATAAACTTGGACTCGTTTTAAAGCTGAAGCCTCTACTTTCACCATCCATCATCAATTTCCTTCTAAGATATTTTTGTACGATATAGGGAGTGACAAACTGAAGACATTTTTCTCAGAAACAGTAAAATTTTGTTCACGACTGAATATATCATAGGCGTACAGATTAGAGCTTCCTCTTTACAAAAATAGCTTGAAACTCGTTACACGATTTTTTCTGACCACATCATTGGATGAAAAGTTACGCCATAATAATATCCTGATATATTCACTTCAATTTTATAAAATAATTTCGTAATCGACCTCAGAAGTGAAAGTACGCTTTTAGCAGGAATGTTGGTGATTTTCGCTACCGTGGGACTCCGATCCCGCGAAGAGGGTTTGGCGAAACGCGTCGCAGAAATTTGCATCGGTCGAACGGCGTTATTAGCGATCGGGCAAATAAGATGGCCGTGGATGATGTATGACCGACGCCGCGTGAGTTATTAACTGTGTATACAAATACGCTTTTATTATTAATGACCGCAGCTCGCGATCTTTTAAGGTATAGGAGGCCGTGTAGCGCTCCGATGCGCGAAAACCGCGCCGAACGAGAAGATCCTTATAGCTCGATATAAATTGCACCGTCGATGCGCTCTAGCATCATTGATGAATTCCTCGACTTTTCCCGGTGGACGCGCGCGCCACCGCTATAAATCAAGTCTTGATTAATTAAGCATCGACCGGCGATCGGGTTAATCCGGAAAATC
Organism: Lasioglossum pauxillum; assembly: GCA_933228785.1. Classification (NCBI taxonomy): domain Eukaryota; kingdom Metazoa; phylum Arthropoda; class Insecta; order Hymenoptera; family Halictidae; genus Lasioglossum; species Lasioglossum pauxillum. The sequence goes on along the minus strand of OW121705.1, from coordinate 33,632,349 downwards.
ACGGAGTGCTACAGTGATTCATAGACACGCATGATTATAGACCAGCGGAATGAATGTTCTAGCTTCATCCTTAGATTTATATTTACGCTGCATGTATTACGACTAGTGCCTTAGGGCCTTCAGCTGCACTTTAATTTCTGAGTGTTTGCACTTTAATCTGCTGCTGTGGCGTGTCGTTTGCTAATCAGCGGTTGCCGGTGTCGCGTAGGCGTCAGTTGACATTGGTAGGTGGGTTGTTCGATTGTTTCAGAAAAATTAATTTTAGTCGTGGGAAGTTATGGCTGTGGCGACAAATGGATTCTAGATCTGTTCCACATCGGTGGCACCTTTCAATGAGTTTCTATTGCCAGGAATATTAATTTTTATTTATTGCAAATTGGTCGCACGACGACCAGAAACTTTTACACTTTAGTAATAAAGCTTATGGAACATGAAAAAATCAGTAGTTTGCAGAAAATGTATAAAGTGAATTAATAAATTGATTTTTTAATAAAAATATTGAAAGAAGTTGATCTGTTGGATCTGTTGATCTGAAGTATGTGGATCTTTTTGGGTTAAATTGACAAAAAGAGTGGGAAATAAATCAAAAAAAGAACCCCAGTGAATCGGAAGCTCGTTTCACAAATTTGCCCGTTTGTTTAACGACACCCAGTAGATCTCGGTACGGTAGTTGGTTCCATCGCTGCGGAGCGGCGCGGCGGCTGTCGTAGCTCGTGCAAATAAAAACACACAATCGATCCATCAGGAAAATAACAGACGGAATCGGCTACTCGGAACCGGTCGTAAACGCGGGCGCATTTATTTTTCCTGGCGCTATCGCCGCGGCTAGAAAACGACTATACGAAAGGGAACGGCCCTGACCTAGCTCAAGCCTGGCGTTGGTCGGCCACGGTACACGCAGCGGCGTTCCCTCGGGCTTCTAATTTCAAGCGGGTCACATCCTTAGCTGGAAATAGCACGTGTAAAGACTTTTGAAAAGGGGGAAGAGAGCCCGGGCGCAACAATAATTAGGGGCAAGTGCGGTCCTCGCGAGGCGGTTTTCACGGTTTTGGCACGCACCGTGGGCCCCACCGGATGTCGCAGCAACTACGGTGGGATATCATGGTGTATTTATTGTAACGGGCTGCGTCTCGCGCGCCCACCAAGCGGAGATGCACTGCGACGACGTGCACGCGCGCACCGTTCATCATGAACATCGATGCGTCGCATCCTTGCTTTCCGAAATTAACATCGCTACATTGTGTCGTTGGCTTCTGTTCGCGACGCGAGCGAGAAGTATGACTCTCGCGTGGGCTGCCGGTGCTTTGGTCACACCGAATTTAAGCCCCACTCACAGGGAACCGTCCCAAATCATGCTCGATGCGAAACAGTTGTCCTCGCGTGGTTCAACTATCTTCCACTGGTGGTAAAATTATTGTTGAACATTGTCACTACTTTTCGGGCAATTGTTCTTAACCCTCATCCCTCATTTCACGAACTGCATGTGTCCCTCGGTGTCAAACTCACACGGTGATAAAAAATCGATCAAATAACGAGGTAGACAGTCATTTTTCGATGTTACTTTATTCAAATTGATAAGTTGACATTTAGATCTTAGGTTTGTCATTAAGAAAATAAAAGCCACGAAGTTTTGGCCTAACTTACCTACAAATAACAGGAGGAACGGATGAGGGTTAAGTCAGTAGCGCCGGAATTTTTGAAAAAATTGGTTGAAAAGTGCTGATTGATATTCCTATCATATATTATATGTGACGTATTTTATGTGCGACCTCCAAGTGGCTAATTCTAGTAACAATCTTGTAACAGTCGTCGTCAGCGTGGTTCAGAAGTGGATCATGTGGGTTAAGCTTAAGGGGAAGTCGCTACGGTTCGACGGAATGCGAGGGTGCTCTCTCCAGAATCTGTAAATCAACCAGCAAACGCATTAGCTCCATTTTCACCGTGACAAAGTTGTCTCGTTATTGCAGGGCTGCTACATTTTTACGGCTGGACGTTCAATGCGAGTATTCTTGTACACCGCTCGCACCCTCGCTTTTGATCTCGCCACTTTCCTGGCGAGGCTCTGTGCACGGTTTATGGCGTGATTATATTGTACTGGGAAGATATGATTGGTTTGTTAGCGAACAAGCTTTCAATATTATATTATATTAATTTTAATCGAACACACCCCTTCGTATCTCAAAGATTTGTACGTTTATTTCCCCTGAAAGACCCGTACAAAAAAAAAATAATGAAAAATAAAGAAGTTTTGTAACTGGATTAGCAGCTCAAGGTCCTTGGCTCCTCGCGCGGTGTGTCCCACAGTGGAGGGGGTATTCGTTTTTCTTAGATCCTAAGTTTCTGATTTCTTAGATTAAGGTTAACTGTACTTTGAACTCGTTCAGATTATTAATAGAAAAAATAATTACCTATGTGACTCCTGTATTTTGAAATGTATACAATTTTTATTTTGCACACAAAATCAAAGAACAACCTAAAATTGGTCCGTATCGAAGTTTTGTAATTGGATTAGCAGCTGAAGCTCCTAGGCTCCTCGCGCGGTATGTCCCACAGTGGAGGGGGTATTCGTTTTTCTTAGATCCTAAGTTTCTGATTTCTTAGATTAAGGCTAACTGTACTTTGAACTCGATCAGATTATTAATAGAAAAAATAATTACCTATGTGACTCCTGTATTTTGAAAAGTATAAAATCTTTATTTTGCACACATAATCAAAGAACAACTTAAAGTTGGTCAGTATCGAAGTTTTGTAATTGGATTAGCAGCTGAAGCTCCTAGGCTCCCCGCGCGGTATGTCCCACAGTGAAGGGGGGTATTCGTTTTTCGTAGATCCTACGCTTCCGAATTCTTAGATCGAGGCTGTCTGTACTTTGAACACGTTCAGATTATTAATAGAATATAATCAATTTATTCGGAACAATTTTAATAAATATTTCATAAAATTTTACTGGGTTCCGTCTCATTCCGGGATCTGGGACAATGAAGTTGCTGATGATTTAGCTAAAAGTGCTACCGCTTTCTGTTCCTCAGGTATCTCAAGAATTTCTTATACTGATCTGTACGAACTATTCGTGAAAAAAGATTTTCTCAACACTTCCATGATAATTAAAAACCAAGGGTTATATAAAGAGTTATATAAAATTGTACTTGCTCCATTATTATGGGGATAACCGTCGTCCTTGGTTCAATGGTATAAAGTATAAATTTATCCCGTCATTTCATTGTCTCAGTAAACAGAAGCAGAGCCGATCATTATCATCGTGACTCCTGTATTTTGAAATGTATTACAAAATGTATGCTCCTGTATTTTGGAACAACCTAAAATTGGTTCGTATCGATCCACTACGTATTCTAGCAGCAATGCATCAGGTTCCGAGCTCGGGAATCGTTTATGCGACCGCGGTGAGACACGCGTCGGCGAAGGGTTAATTTGTACGAGGCAAATGGCGGTGGTTATGGACGATGCGCGATTCATCAAGTTTTCAGAGTGGATCGCAGCGCGTTACTTTGTCAGTAACGCACAAAAGAGTGTTCGGAGCGGTAGCGGGAGCCAATCAGCCGTCTCTTTCGACGTTTCTGCACCGTGGATCGGCTCGTAACGGAGCAGAAAAAATGACGGGCCTACGGTTAAGGGCAGTATGGGGAAGGCAACGGCGGTGTTCTTCGCGCGAAATATAAATCGAGGATGTCATAATTTAATGGAACATCGTTGTAGGACCGCTTGATGGATAGCTACCACGAACCCAAGGTAACCAGTTCTAAACGGCGTTCGACACCGACACGGGACGCCTACCTATACCTATACGCAGGCTGGAGTATATTTCAGACAATAATAATGTAGACACGTGTGGACCATACGTGGCGGTGGATAGTACGCTGTACGAGGATGGATAGACGCGACGGGGATTCAAGCCTACGTCGTGGCTACCGTTCAACGAGTGCTTCGGTTCGGTTATGCTTCGGGCTTAATGCTCGACTTGCCAACCCCCGGGCATAAATGACGGTCCGTTTTCGATCAACATGGGAGAAAAGGAATCCTCTCGGACGCTTCCGCCTCGAGAGGTATTACTGACCGCCACGATAAATATCGCAGTTCGATTTAACTTTAAGCCGGGACGTGCCTACACGTGGGAGAATCTGCTTAACGCGTGACCAGTGTTTTCGATAGTTTCAAGGAAATCAAGTATTGGATGATTGCATAAGTTCGTGCCTGATTTGAAAATAAAATTCAATGGTTAAATTTTAAAGAATACAGCTTTATTGATCAATTAATAATTCTTTTCAACAATTAGGACAGAATTGTGACTATATAATTTTCTTTTTTTTACACTCCGCCGCGCAGTACAGTTTGACATCTATTATCTATAATCTATAAAAATCAGGCACGAGTTTAGGCAATCATTTAATGTTTTTTAACACTCTCAGTAATTAAACCTACCGAGCACTAGAAGCGATTAAAATGTTTTAGCATACAAACATCACAAGGCTCCATTTATTTAGATTTCGTGCAATTTTTATTACAATGTGTGCTTGGATAAAGAAATTTATCGAATCAATTCCCATGTAAGCAACTTCATAACTTGAATAATTGCAAGATAAAGAATATAAAACCGGTCATTTGACCGGCAGTGATAGGTTTAGTATTAATCTCATTGGAATAATGTCTCTCACACGTAACAACATTCGTGGCCTGACGAAGAAATGATTAAAAATAAGATAAAAATTAGAATGTACATATTACAATACCGAATCTTATTGAAGTATCAAAACAGTTTCTGAAGCAGTCTAATTTTCCTCATCTAACTTTCAAGTATTAAACTAACAATTAAAGCACGACATACAATCCGTCGAAATATGTAATATGTAGTATTCGAATGCCACGCACGGAATCAGACCAATTTCCGGCGCGGGTCATAAAAGACCCGGGACCGGTTCCCATCCGACAAACACCCGGGATAATTAAAGCGTAATTGGAAACTTGAAAACCATCCGAGGGTGGGGGGATAGTACATGTCGAAGCGTGCACGGATGCTCACAACGATCTTTGTTTCTGCGAATCGGAGAGTCGTCATAGAATCGATCCCTAATTAAGTTCGCAATTAACCCTTAATCATTCGCGATCCGCTTATCGATCGGTCGGATCTCTCGTGCCGCCTATGGGGGAACGGCACTCGAGAGACAAACGCGGGCGGACGAGCGTGTGCGCGGGCGCGCGAGCTCAGTGCAATTGGTTAATGAATCGCGCAAAGGATAACGATTGCATTGAAAATCAACGAGACGCGGGGCTATTCTTCTTTCGGGGCTTGCTTTATTGCCCGGTGTTTAATGGAGCATCAATTCGTTGCGCGCCGCGCGTAATATCAAACCGCATATGTACTGCGTCGTTAACCGTTCACCGCGTTAACCGGTGGAAACCGGCAATTAATACGCCGTCGGTGCATATTGTTACCGAATCTCGTAAATCTCGCCTAACTACCGCATAAATTCCTCGGCCATTTACATAAATAAGACCGATTATTTACTAGTTAGATTAGCGGCCCCGATCGGACGCCCAACGGGTCCAACAACAACAAATGTTAATCATCGCGGTCATTTGGGCGGCACTTAAATCGCGCGTAATTGATGGCGAGAACAGCCGCAAAAACTTTCTTCGAAAATTCTTTGCAAAAATCCAGTAATCGATTAACTTTTAATTACTCACATATAGTACTTACAATCTCAAAACATTAAATTTAGTGTTTCAAGCATAAACGCAGGTACCATCTACACTGGCAAATATTCATTTTGCATTGAAGTAGTTACTTCATTGAATAAAAATTTGTTTATGTTGGAGTCGTATGTAGTTTCATGTAAACAGTTATCTTACTCTAGTTGTCTGATAATCTTCTGAATAAACTTCTGCATAAAAGAAGGTACCGTCTACACTAGCAAATACTCATTTTGCATTGAAGTAGTTATTTCATTGAATAAAAATTAGTTTATGTTGGAGTCATATGTAGTTCCATGTGAACAGTTATCTCACTCCAATTGTCTAATAATCTACTGGATTTCATATTGAATTCTACTTACAACGAATCCGATTGTATTCATCGATGATCGGTACCAATCACGAACACTTACCTGAAACAAAATAAAAAGAATTCTGGTTAAGAATATTGCCGAAGATTGTTAGTAATATTATGGATTATGAGATTTTCAGGGAGAATAGTTCGGGCCAGGTTCGATTTAAATTACAGCAACTTCGTTCCATAGATTGCTACCATAATCCCGGCTAGAACCAAACTTATTTTTGACATAAACGCGCAGACTATCTGTCGCAGCAGCGCTCCTTGGAAAAGGATCAAACCGACTATTACGTCCGGGTTCGTCGTCTGCCAGCACCATCGAAGATAATCCTTCTCTAATCTCTCGCGAAACCGAAAGTTTTGATGATTTCATCAGAACTTCAAGATCCCCAGAGTATCCCCCGTGTCTGCGTTGAGAACTGAATGTTCGTCATTACCCCGTGTTGGTTGCTGTTAAATGACGTAGATGTATATACCAATGTAATATTTCACGAATCTCTGTACATGAAATTTCAATCTAGAAAGTGTGTGTAATATTAAAGAACATAACCTGTTTCTATTAAAAAATGCGTTGTTCCAGCTTTTCCTATAATTAACAGGCTCAAAATCGACGCTGATATAAACACGAAGGCAAAGGACCTTAAAAGCATGAGGTCTCTATCGCCGCCGCATTCGATCTTCAAGGGTCCTCTTACCGAACTAGCCCCGTGTATGGGGACGTTCTTGGACTGTGCGAGGTTGCCGAAGAGTCCCCGGGCGTTAATGAGCAGATGCCGACGGCCGCGGCATTACGCATACATTAGGAAGCGGCGATCACGGTAGCGGTCGATCGGATCAGCCCCGTCGGTAGAAGAGGATCCGATCGGGCTGGGTAGAAGAGGATCGGGCCCGCGCGGGTAGAAGAGGCTCCCGCGGGCCCGTTCCGATGGTAGCGCCGCCACTGTCACCCGATGGAGACGCGATCGGGCCCGTTGGCTGGCCGCGGGCCTATATAGAGAGGTGGCCGGATGAGAGTGCCTACTGGCATCCCGTGGCCATCCCGCAGAAGCAGCGGGAGCAGCAATAGCGTCGGCACCAGCCGCCTGGAATGGGAATGAGAAGCTCAAGCGGCGCTTTCAATTATTCCCTTCGAACAATCCCGCCGCTTGTTTCCTTCGGCGATTACATCTCCGAGTATTTATTCGCTGCCTTCCATTCCCGCCGTCCCACACCTCTTTTCCTCTTCCATCGTTCCCCTCGCTATCTATCCGCTCTCACCCCCTTTCTGCTACTGCCGCGCGGCTCAGATCCTCTTCTTCTTCTTCTTCTTCTTCTTCTCTGGCTGCTGCTGGCTGGCTGACTGCCTGCCTGACTGCCTACTCGTTCGTTCAGGAGTCACTGATCCTTCTGCCAGCGGCCCACGGAACACTGGCTCGCTTGCAATCTATCTAATCGGTTCCGAGAGACTCTAGGAACCGACAGAGACCGCCTCTGTTCAAGACACGATGAACTGCTTTGCATCGGACCAAGACGTTATTGGCGGACCCCAGCAACTTATTGCTTCCTTTCTAATTGTGTGCTAGCCGAGTACATGATTCCACCGGCCCCAGCTTTGTTCCGCTTGAATTATGGATTTTCCGAGAGATCCACACCGCTCCCTCCGCTCAATGCATCCGCAGCCGTTCGGCCAGTTTTTGCCTCCCCAAGTACTATCTTTTAGGCCTCTACTTTCGCTAGCTCGAAAATAGCTGGCGCAAAGAGGCTCACCACTTTTCTTTCAACACTCATCCTTTATAAATGATGAAAAAAGGAAATACATATCTACGTAGCTCCTGTATCTTGTAATTAACAGAAACCATTTTTATTTTGGGTATATAACCGAAACGTAACAAAATAAAAAAGTCTAAGGAGCTTCTGTTCAAACTTGGAGGTCCGTCATCCCCTAACACGCCGCAGTTGCTCCACTAATTTCAAAGTTCGGCGGCGAGTGCCCTTCGAAGGGCTCTGAAATTCCCGTGGTCGAAGAGGGCAGGGCTCCGCGCACGTGCGCCGGACGTCGTTATTAAAACATTAGGCGCGACGGATAAATGACGGCAATAATCCCCGGGTTCGGTTTTTCCCGGGATACTCTCGCGATTCGATTGTAGAGTAAAAATTGACGGAAAAACTCTGGATCCCTCCGGGTGGCGGGCATAAATGATTGCTCTTCTTTCTTGGGCTGCGTTGATACTCCACGGGCCGATAAATACGGGTCCGCCGTAGGGCGGAGGCGAGACTCGGCCACGAATTATAGGCGTTTTAAAAATATTGTTCCATCACTTATTCAGCAGTGCCGGCTAAGGTATCGCTTTCCAATAGTATCCTTCGATCACAATTTCCCACCGTCTGTATTATTGAAGCCTGCCCCCAAAGCTCGGATAGGATAGACGCTTCGGGGTGGCTCGTCTATTTAGCCTCGGGGTTGCTCTCGAGTGGATAAACGGATGAAATATGACTATTGAGAGTTCGATGCCGTTTCGATCATCCTCGATTGTGTCCCCTCTCTGAATGCAGTTTCCCGTCCCAAGAATGCCTATCGTTCCCATTCCCTGATATTGGTACCTCGTCCGAACTTCAATCATAATCGTGAATGGACAAAGGATGTTTTTATGGTGATTGTCTCCTGAAAAGATCTTCAGTGTCTGTCTTTGAAATGTTCTGCACAATGCTTGCTGTTAATTCAATCCCAATTTTGAACTCGACTGGAGCCTCATTCATCGAACATTGTTCTAATTTGACTGGAGCTTTCGCGTCTAATTAATACAATGGTACAATTTACTATAAAGAAACACAATTTTATAAACAAGAAAAATTTTGAAGTCTCCTCATTTTTCAACCATTGAACTTCTTAAAGAAACTAATTTTTGTTAACGTAGAAAGCACGAGACGCTCGAATAATAAACACAGCCAGCCTATCGTATTGAGATTGCTCGTCGACAATCTTGGATCTAATCTCCCCGATCGAGAATTAATTAGTTTCTCCGTGTGGTTAAGACATTCTCCAATCGTTTTGTTTCCGCGGCGACGAGGAGAGATTTTTCCACGTGAAAATGTCCGCTCAGGAATGAATTTCCTCGCGCGGTCACACTCGAAAGTCCACTTTCTATGATTCGTTTGTATGAATTCGTATGCGTGCGTGTTCATACGAGGGAGAGAGAGAAAACCAAGCGAGAGACGTTCATGCTCAGGCCGCGTAAAAATTAAGTCGTTGATGGGCTGAATCAGCGAGCGCCCGGTGAAATCACCGGAAACGGATCCAACAATCCCGCGCGCGAAAGCATTCAGCACGTTCTGTCAGAAAATACGTATTATCTATAGATATGCAAACGAGCGAGCGCACCGCGGCGAACCATCGATTCGATGAAAGCGTGCGACTATTCGCTGATGTTCGCCGCACGGCTAGGCTTCGAGAAAGAATTTCGTCGGGGACGCTAATCGCGTCTTATCATCGGAACTTCAATTTATCAACGAGCCGCGAAACGTCTTTATACAAGGACTTTGATTCACCGATGCAGTTTTCGAAGCCCCGTGAATTCCGCCGACTGTCAAAGCTGGCGACTCTGACGCTGACCATTTGCGGCTTCCATTAGGTCGCTGCGATTCGCAGATTAGCGCTCGTGTAATTCAGAGGTAATTTGCATACGTCCGTCGAGACAATGGTCATTACTGCGCTGCGGATTTCGTGCATTTATTACGACAATGAATAGACGTAAAAGAGTAAAAATCATTTACGATCGTCATTTTTCTATAATCCTCCTTTCAACACATTTTTAAAGACAATAAATAGACATTGCTGCTATACAAGAATGATTGAATGAACAATTATTCTGCACTGCTATGTTCTAGTATGAACAAGTGAAGCAACATCATTTTTCACATACATTTTTCTATAATCCTCTTATAAAACGCTTTCAATCAGTACACACAAATTGACACGTTTTTAAAAGCGAAATAAATCAATGTTGCTGCCACACAAAAATGATTCAACGAACACATATTCTGCACTGCTATGTTCTAGTTCAAACAAGTGAAGCAACATTACTTTTTACAGACATTTTTCTACAATCCTCTTATAAAATACTTCCATTGAGTACACACAAATCGACATATTTTTAAAAGCGAAATAAATGGACATTGCTGCCATACAAAGATAATTGAATGAACAATTATTCTGTACTGCTATGTTCTAGTTTGAACAAGAGAAGTAACAATATTGTTTACATACATTTTTCTACAATCATTTTATGAAATGTTTCCATTGAATACACAAATACCCACATTTTTAAAGACGAAATAAATATACATTGCTGCCACACAAGAATGATTAAACGAACACTTATTCTGCACTGCTATGTTCCAGTTTGAACAAGTGAAGCAACATTATTTTTTACATACATTTTTCTATAATTCTCTTATAAAGTGTTTCCATTAAGTACACACAAATCGACACATTGTTAGAGGCGAAATAAATGGACGTCGCTGCCACACAAAGATAATTGAAGGAACAATTATTCTGCACTGCTACGTTCTAGTTTGAACAAGAGAAGAACATTATTTTTTACATACATTTTTCTACAATCATTTTATGAAATGTTTCCATTGAATACACAAATGCCCACATTTTTAAAGACGAAATAAATAGACATTGCTGCCACACAAGAATGATTAAACGAACACTTATTCTACACTGCTATGTTCTAGTTTGAACAAGTGAAGCAACATTATTTTTTACAGACATTTTTCTACAATCCTCTTATAAAATGTTTCCATTGAGTACACACAAATCGACACATTTTTAAAGGCGAAATAAATGGACGTTGCTGCCACACAAAGATAATTGAATGAACAATTATTCTGCACTGCTATGTTGTCGTTTAAACAATTGAAGCAACATAATTTTTTACATACATTTTTCTACAATCCTCTTATAAAGTTTTTCCATTGAGTACGCAATTGCCCACATTTTCGAAGACGAAATAAATAAACATTGCCGTAAAAAAACCAATTGAGCGACCACAACAAGTGTTTGCCAAAGCATCCAAGCATCGACCAATCGCAGTCAAAGTCGACCATCCTTAAGTCAACGATTTATCGTCCATCAGGCTGACGTTAATAGCCAGTCTGTCGCTTGTTGTCATTTTTAAGTAGAAGAAACACATCGCCTCTAAGCTCTTCTCTCAACGATTTCAGTTCTTTCTCTTCCCGGTATCGAAGACTAAGATAAATCAGCATGTTTACGTTTCCTTGCCACTTTCCTCAATTGTCAAAGACACTCACGGAGAGGAGTAATCTCAACGACCTAGATACAGGCGGACGCATTGCCGGTGTCTTCGATCGGAGCCATCCTGTGTCCGATACGCCTCTAACAACCTCTTTCACGCCTATTCCACTCGTCGCTGGATTAAAAACCTACGTGTACCGATAAGTTCGAAGTGTTTCCCAGGGAAACAGGCCTCGGGATTCACGGGGACGTTGTTTCTCGGCGAGGTTTCTTTCCGAATGACACATTTTAGCTACAAAAGTTTGCTGTAAAGGTTGTTGCTTCTCTGACAATTTTACCGACTGGGTTCGATTGTGGATGTGTGTGTAAAAAGTTTCCAGATCTTCTATATTTAATATGAGTCTTCTATATTTGAACTTGATCTCCTATATCATATTTGAATAAAAAATCATCTTTGAATAAAAAAGTTTAAAATGTGCTGTGTACCTTTTTAACTTGAACTCCTATAGTTTGAGCCTATCTCATATGTACATAATTGCAGTTTTCACTACTTCTTCTATATTTGGATAAAACATTTCTGGCGACCCCAATTGCAAGGTACATGTATAGGCTGAATAGAAATGTGAGCAATAAATGTGACAGGCATTACAAATTTAATATACTTTATACAATATGGATACTGTGAATAAAATTATTGGTGAATTAAGAAGAAAATGATAAGCTGCTGAAAGGCGATATCGAATACGAGAGATTAATAACGACAGGCCTTTCCAGTCGAACAAGAAACGATAAATAAAACGTTAACAATCACGTCTCGGTGACAGTATATTTCCGAAAGTGTCCTTGGGATATCAGTTTTTAACGAGTGTATGGATCAAGGATCAATAAAAAAGATTCGAAAGTTACAGGTTCGGGGAGTGTTCAACCTAGATGAAAGACCAATAATAATACCCAGCGTTAAAGACAATATTCAAGCGTTCACAAGGGGCTGCACCGCAGCCAACAGATCACATTAGTCCTGATTGTTTCACTTTGTAGAACACATTGGCAGCTGTCGCCAAAATTATGTCTCTACTTTAAAATTTGATTTAAGTTCTTTGATTTTTTGGAGCTGACACTTTGTTCAGCAGCCGATGTGGTGGAAGTGTAATTTTTCGATTGACAGAAAGATTTCATACGGAACAGAAAGAATGCGTGGGTGCATGGGAACGACACGCGCATCTCTCGACGCACTGGCCGCGGCCGGTTAAAAGCTCCGTTGTTGGTTTCACGGTTCCGATCGACTATAAAACTTATCTCGGCTTTCTATTCCATTGGTATGTATAAAGGCGGATGGACCGACTACTTTCTCGTGCCCGCATTGGATTGTCGTGAAAGCAGGACGCACTTCTTGCGTACGCGCGCATACTCGCCGCGAGTCATCGGCGTTTATTGTGCTTCCCGTTGTATCTTCTTAGGCCGGACGAGCAGCCCGTTGCTGGACACGTCGCCCATGGGTGTACACCATACAAGCATGGAGAACAACTGTGTGCGAATGTTCGCGCCAGTGTGTACGTACGTACGCGCGCGCACGCTGACGACGACGTTACAACAACCGGGGCAAAAAGTAGCCCGAGGGATGAGAAAAAAGAACAGAGCAATTTATTGCCCACGATAGCGGACTCCCGGTAGTATCTCCTTCCGTATAATACTGCCAACTTGCCCGACTCACCATGCGTCTCTCTTCGATTGCGAATCTTGCTTCTTACTGCGACCCGCGAAACGCATACTTCTTCCGCGAGCTGACACAATCGTCCCGGTTACATTGTATCCTCGCGATGATAGCGGTGATGGATTTTGGAGGTGACGATAGCGGAGGATGCAGAGGAGTGTGGAGAGATTGGTGGGATTTTTAGAGCTGTGGAGACACTCTGATCTTTCCAAGAGAAATCTTGAGCTGAATCTTTTTCGACTTTCAAATTTCGATCGGGGAGAATTGGTACTGCTCTCTGATTTTGATGAAATTTAAACATGTTACAGATCCGACATCCTCGTTTAGTCTTTTAGTTAGAGTTAGAGAATTATCCTTTTAGTATGAAACATCCCTCAATCAATACTCTTAACCACCACCACCCAATTCCTCCCACAAACCCCAGAAACTCGGTACCTCGTCCTCGAGCGAACATCTCAAACCAATTCCCCCAACAGAGTATCGCTCGTTCCTCTCCCATTAGGATCCACCCGGTAATTTATGGGTCTGTCTAGGATAATAGAAGGCTCGCGTCGAGGCTCGTAGCCATTCAAAAAAGGAAATGAAAAATTTGACGCATTGTTCCGCGGACTCCGAGAGCTCGTCTGTCCGAGTGAATGGCGTCGGCTGGTAGATTGTCTCTGCCCGAGACAATCCGGACAGCTCAACAAAGAACACGTGCCCTTCGAATTAAGAGGAACGGTCGGTTAAACGCGTGGTTAGCTTGAGGAATCACGTCGAACGGTTTCCTCTGGGGGGATCGGCCTAAGATTCGCTAGGCGGACGTAAATTTTCGCGCCCTGCGAAATGGAGATGAAGCCATTGTATCGGCCGAGCGTTTTGCTATGTTCTTTGCCGCGTATTCTTAGCCGCTTAGTCCGAAGAATAACATTGTGCTGGTGCGAGCAGGATAGGGAAGAATGGCTCGCTAACGCGAGAAGAGGAAGAATGGCGGTAGGAGACAAACACATGTTGCACACTCGTCGTTCGGAAAGCTGCTGCTGGCTTCTTTGCCTCTAGACTCCTTCAGTTTCTCTCTCTCTATCTCTCTTTCTTCGGTCTTCTTGCTTCTCTGTTTCTCTTTTCCACCTCGTCCTGTTCACCAGGTTCTCCTTCCTCGTCGCTCTAGCATCGTTTTCTCCTTACGTTTCTCTCCTTACGACTCGGTAACGCAAGACTAACAACACAATGGAAGCAACAGCTGCATGATAGATGGTCCCAACCGACCGACCGACCGATTCCATCCACCGTCTTCTCTTTCTTCGAACCGAGCCGACTTCTTTCACTACCGCGGGACCGGTCGTTATCGTCACATTTATTCGCGGAAGCAATGAGAAAAGGGACAAGCGTACACGCGCGCTGGAATTCGGCCGACCCGAGACCGCGCTCGAGAGAGAAAGACAGAGAGAGAGAGAGAGAACCCGCTTCCAGCACAAGCTGATGGAACGTTTGTTTATCAAGGCGAAAAAAGACCTTCTGGAGCACATCTGGGAAAGAGCATTCTCTGACCGGGGTACACAGAGCATATCTGTCACTGATTGAACGATCTAGCTAGCTTGTTCCGGATTGACGAACCCAGGATTCGTTTTCTGCTACTAAGAAAATTATTACAACTGTAGCGAATGATCTCTGTGGTAATCGTTCGACGACGATCCGGTTCTCTTCAAATTTTCAAAGGTGAATTGAACATTTTTAAGAGAAATTTTTGTATTAATCATTCGACGATGAGATCTCGTCGCATTCAGAATTTTAAAGGTGTATCTACATTGTATAATTTACGTATGACTCTTTAAGTGATTAGACCTTATCATAGCTTATATCATAATAAATTCATATATCATTATTAGACTCCGAATTTTATGCATGTACCACAGAAATAAATAGACACAATATTAAAATTATTCGTGAAAAATATAAATTTACATTTAGCTCTTGCGTCTAATTATGTCTAATTATTATTGTGATAATTTAAGCAATTGTTTGATCGTGTAATACAAAAATTGTACACTGAATTTAAACTACTTTTTGGGGATTGGTTTTGACGGTGGATCGTCACGTTCTCCTGATTTGCGTCGAAAACTGTCGATCCGTACAAACTTGTTCAGTCTGTGCACCCCTATCGCGTCGCAGCCCGTTTCTAACATCCCCGCGCGACACAGAACGTAAGTATCGCGCGCTGTAATCGCAGCCAAAGAACCAAGGGAGTAATTTACAAATGGTCATTTCTCGGAGGGCCGAAGCCACGCGCTTTGAGGAAACAGAGGGAAGCCGAAGGCAAAGAGGAAGACGGAAACGACGGAGGGAGAGAAGCGCGACTGAAGGAATGGGGGTGGAGAGAAGAGAGAAAGAGAGAGAGGGAGAGAGAGAGAGAGAGGAGAAAGGCTGGTGAAAGAGAGAACGCGATCTACCGGAGAGCCAAGGGAAGGAAGGAGAGGAAGAGGGCCGAACAGAGAGAAAGATAAGTCTTTGATGTCTAGCGGAGATATGATGATAATCACGATGTAGGCTTCCGCTTGCATGGTACAGCGGAATCCGCGCCTCCGCCTGCCTCCCTGCCATCGGCGAGCGCGCGCGCACGTGCTTTCAGACCAGGTATCTTGTGTTCTCGCAATCAATATAGCGGATGTGCCGAGACGTTGATGTATTCGAGACAGAGCCGGTGGACAGACGAGTCAATTCCAGGGGAATTGACCGGACGGGACCTGGACCCGAGCTTTTCTTCGCTGGATTTTATCCTTCGGGGATTTTATCCCCGAGAGGTGAATAATTCTGATGATTTCTTGCGCTGTGATCACTCGGCCCAATTGGACACTTGGCAATACTTTGGAGATATTTTTTCGAATTTTTGAATTCACCGAAAGCTTAATCTTTTAAGATACGACGACATTTTTTATATCGCAATACTACTTGTTTGTGTGAGGAAAATTAACTTAAGAATCGGGATAAAAGGAGAATTGTGAAACAATCACTGTGTACATTTCGGTATCTTGTAGCACTACGCGATTGCTACAAAATGTACAGCGTGGGAACCACATACTGTTTATTTCTGTCGCATGAGATTACATTTCTTTGAACGTCACTCGATATTTCCTATTTTTTTCTATATTTATCACGACTTATCACTTGCACCTTATCGTCATCGTGAGAAACGCGTGGAGTACTATAAGTACGTGAATAATGTCTTCAGAATAAAGATTCGTGTTCAAGAAATTCTAGAAACGAATATCCCAAGTTTATTTACACCAATTCCAACTTTCTAATTCGCATACCAACATTTCACCCATTAATTCTTCGACACACCACAAATTACTGTCAACTTCAGGGTAGCCAATCGCTTCAACAAAACCTCGAGCTCCTCCGCAAGAGGAAACACCGTTCACACAATTAGACCACTCACACAGTCTCCCCTGCTGCACACAGACATCGTCCGAGTGTGTTTAAATTACCACTCCGGTAAGAATTACAGTAACAGATCGGTCGGTACAACATGTTTTCGACGTATCACTCGAGACAATAGCCAGCCCTTAATTACCGGGAGGCATCGAGCTCGCCGAAGAAGACCGGCCCGAGAGAACAGGCTACAGAGACCAACGGCAGCAAGCAGAATCAGAAGCAGAAGCAGCATCAGCGGTTCCAAGGCCACGCCACGCCATGGTGGCGGCAAACGAGCGTGCACTGCGACGCGTTACCATTGTCATCCATTTGTTCGTACAAATCCCTGGCTATAATCATTTAATGCTCACATTCATCGCGGCCACGACGACGGCATTGTGCTACCGGCGGTGCATTAGTCTCTCGCACGCATGCACGCCCGCGTTCCCCGGCCCAAGGAGCTTAAGGCATTAGGGTGAGCCTCGTGCGAACGTCGTGATACCAACTTCCCCCCTACCGTCTCCCTTTCTTTCTTTCGTCGGACCATTCTTCGCGGGACAAGAACACTTTGACTAGGAGTCATTCTGATCTGACCCCCATCTTCAATTCCGCGGGACGTTTAGCGGGTGGTGGGTCACCTCTTTCATAAAGGATCCTCTGTCCACGGACGCAATTGTCTTGGGTGGAGTGCCAACTTTCAGAAATGTGGGTGGACATCTGGAGAGCGAAGGAGATACAGCCTGAGATGGTCAGACAATTTTAGGTAGAACGTGCGGGATAAAGTAACTACATATGCATGTTATTGCATTGAAGCTACCCATTCAACTACCACTGTGTGGGGTAGCTTTATTTCATTCTCGTATCACGCCATCTCCACCTCATTTGTGAATGCATCATCTCGTCTTATCTCCATCTCCGTCATCCTCATTGTAAAAGTTTTGTGAAAGAAGAAAATTATGGGGTAGCTGAAAGGCTTGCAGATCTCGAATATTTTGTAATGAATTCAGGGAATTCGAAAAAGTATTTAATTAAACGTCACCTCTATTATCTTATCGTCAAATCGACCATGTATGGGTGGAATTCCACTTGTTATCGATATACAAGGCATCGAAGTGTATGATTCGGGACTGATGAGTAGTTATCTAAATCCTAAATATGTATAATCTGGGTTAGATCGATATCTAACATCATTTCCATTGCCGGACTCTGTCGAGGAGCATCGTGGAGGTGATCTTAATCCAAATTGGACTCCACCTGGCCCAAAATCCTCTCTGATCCTCTCCGACCGATTAATCTCCCCGCGCAGGAAATTCCTCCGCGGCCATTGTGACTTTGCGTGGGCGGATGGCCGGTTGAGAAATGGTACCTGGCCCCGATTTCCTAGCGTTTGCTCGCGAACGGCTCTCTTTCGTTTCTCCTCCCTGTTTGTTCCTCCTCTCTTGCCTCTCCCGGCAACGTTTCTCGAGGACACCTCGAGGCCGGTAATCTCCGAGTTACGTTTTCGTGCGGCGACCACAATGGACACTCTCCGCCTCGTGGTCCCTCCGCGCTTTTAGCGGCAATCTAGCGACTATGTGTGCGCACCGTACACGCAGAGCGCAGCGCAGCTGAATGCCGCACGCACACCGAGCGTGCGAGAGAGCTGCGCCTCTTTGTGGCACGCTCAAAGAGCACAATGTCCATAGTCCCCGGCCGACAATGGCCTCTCCGCAACTGGTTAATATCAAGGTTGTTTGAAGGGTAGAGACCGCGAGCCAGCGGAATCCGCGGCACCGCGATCGTCGTCGTCCCGAATCAGGATTTAACTGCTCGGGATCGATCAAGGGACTTTTTCGCGAGTTCTCAGGAATCGCCCTTAGCCTAAACGTTTGCTATAATAAAAATCAAGTAAATCACTTCTTGATCGTTCGAGGTCCAATGTGGTTCCTCTTTGTTGTTGCAGAGCTTGTTGCAATTATATTAAGTGGCTCTAGGGATATTCAAAATCAGGATTCACATTAATCGCATTAATTGAAAATTAATTTTCATGAAATATATAAAAATTTCATGAAAACAAATTCGAATGCTCATAAAAATAATGCAATTTAATCGATGTCCTATTCTCAGAATCAGCGATCAAAACTTTAAATGGCAATATCTCGAAAGATTCATTCAGAAAGATCACAGATTTAAATAGACAAAATAAAAATTCTCTGAACCAATTACGAAAGTTAGGAGCTAAATAAAACGTCTTAATTGGGCCTAATATGAATTTCTACTAATTTACACTAGTTCCTGGGAAAGCAGAATTTTATTGAAACATTTTCAGCTCCGGGTTGAAATGCTCCTCCCCATTTGTTTTGAGAATAAAAATGGCTGTTGCTTTAAAATCGTTTTCATATTTTATCTAGTTTCACAGCTACGAGACTAGTTTGAAAAACGTTCTGCAGCGTTCACAATGGAGAGTCTGGTAGAACGTATGTATATTTATTGGCGCTGTAAGAAGTGATAGTGAAACAAATGATGGTAGCGAACGTGTTAAGCGTTAAAAGTCACCGGCGGTTTCATCGAGGTAAACGAAACAGAACAACTTTCGCTGATTCTTACGGAGATAAATAAGCGGTTAAATCACTCGAAATACCGAGCAGTCGAAGTAACTGGTTTATATTTTCTTATACGATAAATTATGGGAGTACATTACGATGGACATTTATTGTAATGTGACCGTGCGCAAATGGAATTATTGGATATAATCATCTCCGGAGGAAGTTTTGTATTTTGAACGTAGCGGAACGAGAAAGTCAATGTATCTAGAGATCTTATGAAATAAATTTTGAAAATCCATAACCATCGTATGATCCTTTTCGGCTTCAAGTATGCAAAAATTTCAGGTTTTACAATGATTACCCACGAAGGTGTTACTTTTTCACCCATATAAGACCGGGGTTTGTATAATGAAATTTTATTGGTCTATTAATAGCGTGTTTATGTAAAACACTCGTATATAATTAAAGTGAGGCCCATAATCGTCGAACTTTAGTGAACGAGAACGCCAATTAGGCATAAAGATGCTACTAAAAAATAGATATCATCAAACTGAATAAATTTTGTCTGTATGGGTACGGGTACCTTGGTGCACAAAAAACTTGACATAAAATTAATCCATGTAATTGAGCAGCAATAAAAAAGATAGCACGTAGGGTCTTTTATGGGCCACTGTAACTCACGATCTGAGTCACTCAGCAGAAATGGGCCCATGCAATTTTTATGTTTATTATGTAAGGTGGTCCACACAATTTAATATATAATTCAATAAAAACTTCATCTAGCATTGTAACTGTATTATCACGAACGCCAATGTATCTAATGTTTCGCAGATGAACGGTATTTCGATGGGAGAAATAAAATGAAGGGACAACAGTGGTCCAAAAGAAGATACTTTGAGCGCGTAACCACGAGGCAACGGGGCGAAAAAGGGACGCATAGCGAGCGAGAGAGGATTAATTAAAAAGCATATGGTTCCCTTAAAAATATAAGGTGGGCGGTCCTTTGCGCAATTTGCAAACAAGGCCGCGTATCGGCGGGCCGGTTCAAAGGGGAGAAGGAACGTGGATGGATGGCAGAAGAAGACCAAGGGAAAGAGAGAAAGGCAGAGAGAGAGAGAAACCGGAGAAAGAAGGGGGAAAGGAAGGGACAGCCCGTGCAAGCGGAAAGGGAGATTTTGTTCTCAGGGGAGTAGTCAAAGTAACGTAGCCCTTGTCACGACGACACGGGCATCAAACAAACTGATGCTCTCCGACGTCGACCGACGTGTATTATAGTGCGCCCGGGCAGCGTCACCGTCGATTGCGATCGAGGGATTAGGGTGGCGAAACAAACAGGGCAATAGTGTTCGATCGTAGTTGCGATAGGTGATCAATTCCGGATCCAAAGCTCTGGGACTAATTGCCGGATTATTACACATTGTTCGCTCATCTGCTGCAAGAAGTTAATGAGGAGATTGTTTACCACTATCTCGTGAATAAATATTGTAATACTTGCAGACAAAGCTGCATGCATTTCAAAGCATTCACTTCACTGCATAAATGAACAACCTAACGCAATAAACGAAAAGAATCTGTGAAAGAGGGTGGCTGGAGCGTGACCGAGGCAGCGCGCATTAAATGGAAGGCCACCGTAAAGTAGTTTTAGTTATTCCATCTGCCTTAATCTCTTCAGGGACGATTTTTCTAAAGTGAAAGAAAAAGATTTTACTTTTTGTTCGCCGGCTTCTATCCCTTGTAATTGATGCACACCATTTTTATTTTGCATAAAGAGCTAATCGTTTGTGTCTTACTAATTGAAATTAATGACTCCAGTCTCTTGAAACCAATAACAATTAAAATAATCTACAAAAATTAAAAGAAGGAAATCACAATTTCCTATAAAATATAAGAAAAGAACAGAAAAATGAGTGTACTCAGATACTTCGTGTTAACATAATTAAAATTCTTCGATTCAGAGGGTGCGGAATGAAAGTGCACTTTCCTCGACCGATTCTGCGAAGAACAGTCCCCGTTAATTTCTCATAATTCGGGCAGGCTGGGGCGAGTGTTGGGCAACTAGGGTTCGCATAATTTTTCTTGTTCTGTGCGAAGCGCTTTTGACCCCGGTCGGATTCTTGAAGCATCGACGCGTAATTACGAATCAGGCCGCGCGGTGGTGTGCGCCGCTTAAGGCCGCGGCAGGGTTTACACGGGTGTGAATGAGATTTAACGAGAAAAAAATAAGGTTCCTTGGCGGCGACCCTTTGCCGCCGATTATGGCACGAATTGCTGGCGCACGAACCTAAGTAACCAGCCGGCTGAACACGGGATACGCGCGATAATCCGCGTAGCCATCGCATCTTAATGAGACTTCTAATGCGCTCTCAATTTATGTAATTTTCAAGTCGCTTCTGGTTGCTCGTTGTGCACGGAGCAAGATTGCCGACGGTTTTCTTCGCGGACGACGAAAGCCGAAAGACTTGGCGAGATATAATTAAGTTGCACGAATTTTTAATTGTACGACTCGCGCGATTCGTATCTCGCTGCTAAGGTTCGTTAGAGCGCCACTGTTCTGGAATCAGCATCCGATAAGAATGGTTATTGAGTGGCCTGTGGACTCCTCGGACTGTGAAGATAGTCGGTGCCGTGGAATTGTAATAATGTTCTTAAACGCACGGGTTTGTAGAATCTTGATTTTCTGTGATAGAATCGGTAAAATTAAATTGAATACATTTTCTGTGAACACCTTTATGGGTTTAATGCATATTGATAGTTCTACCGTTGAAAAAGATGGATACACAATTTCCAAAGTGATCTTAAATCCATTTCATTAAAATGATTAAAGCAGACAGTTTATTTTTTATTTAATTTGTGTTTCTAGAACATTTTTATTTCACATAAAAATCCGCTATTCATCGGACGTGTTCGCCTGTGCAGGCTGAAGAAATATTCTCGCAATTTTGTACTTTGAAAAATTCATTTCAGCCTTCACGATTGTCCCACATTTTGAAACGAGGGTGTACTTCGAATTTATTATAGATTTTCAGCCGTGAACGGGCAGAAATTTCGCGAAAAAGTCCACGTAATTGCTGGCAGTGGCGGATGTTATCGCCCTGCCGAGGCGAAAGAAGGTCGCTTATCGTTTTCGGCCGGTGCGGTGTGCGGCAGTGCAATATTTCGAGACTTATAATTTCTCAAAGATGCGGCCGCGAAACGGGAGTAAAACGGGAGTCGCGCGGAATATCGGCATAAATTACCGCGCCGCGAAAAAGCCTCCAATTACATGCAAATTTATATGGAGCACGGCGTCATTAAGATCGCGAATTACGCGAGATCGTGAACTCCCGTCTTTCCTCGAGCGAACGCGTGCTATTTCCCACACCCGGCGTAATTGTTCGTTTATTTTACGATTAACCGAGTAATCGACGGCATCTTGTTTATGGCAAGCGAATCCGTATTCCACAGTGCTGTGCAAAAATTTGCACGAACAATTTATTTACCAGAAAAAAAATTCAGAATTCATTCCACTTTTTAATATTTTGATATCGTAGTTATTTCCAAAATATTAAATGTGTAGAAGTATTTATTTCTTATTTAGAGTCAAATATCAGATACATTAAAAAATTATAAATCCCAGACAATTTATTATTTATTGATTTTTCTGAAGCATATTTTTGAATTTTAAAGGCAGTTTACTATAAAAGAAGTATTTTCATTTGAATAACCGCACATAATCATTTCTGTACGTAACAGTGGACTATCAAACATGATTGACAGCTTCGAAAAACCACATGCATGCACCCCGCTTTACAGCCAACATTTCCACAATTTACATAGCTTATACTCCTTATTCAATCATAAAGGCCGATAAAATAAAATGTTGTGTAAGCCAAGCAAAAATAGAATTGGAAGTAAAACGTACAACAACAGCCCAGTATTGTGCAACCCATTTCATCCGACCAAGAATGCAGATAAAAGTATACAAAAAATCTAAGCACAGTTCCACAACAAAAATTCTATGCGACAAACTGCCAGTAAATAATCCCTGGATTGTCTAATTCAATGTAAAAACGTAATCAAGATCTCCCTGAATGAAGGCTCGATAGTACGGCACACCGCCGGCATACAAACTTTCAATATTTTATAGTTTGTTCGCACGGTCCCACGCTCCGGCTTTAAACAAAATTTACAAGCCACCTAATCGAACGCGATAGACGCCTTTCATCCGCCACTCTACTACACTGTGAAACGTGGAATCGTATTATCACCTACACAGACAATAAATCTATTCTCTAAACAGGGTATTCGTGGCGCGTTTCACTTTTATCGTAAATCTATCGCCTCTAGAAGATTAGCTTCACGCATTCTGTACCGGGGACGTACATGTGGCGTCCAGTGGTTAATCATGTTCAGTATACAGCGAGTACCACGAATAAATGGCGAACAATAACATTACGAAATGGACATGTGTTTAACATCTGAAATTTGTAGATGTAGTAAATGGTGTGCGAGTACATTCACGAACGTGAAAGTATAAGCATGAACTGAACTGATCAATTAGTTCGTACTTAATCTTGATGATGACTTTATTGAAAAATTGTATCATAGTATCTTCCTAGTAATTTCAATTGATTATAAAAATTAGTTCCATGAAGAAGGAACGTTGAATTTAGCAAAACATTTAACGATGAAGCTGAACAACGAAAATATTTGTAAATACTTGAAATTTGTGGATGTAGTAAATGGTGTGCGAGTACATTCACGAACGTGAAAGTATAAGCATGAACTGAACTGATCAATTAGTTCTTATTTAATCTTGATGATGACTTTATTGAGAAATTGTATCACAGTATCTTCCAAAACAATTTTAATTGATTATAAAGATTAGTTCTATGAAGAAGGTACGTTGAATTTAGCAAAACATTTAACGATGAAGCTGAGCAACGAAAATATTTGTAAATACTTGAAATTTGTAGATGTAGTAAATGGTGTGCGAGTACATTGACGAACGTGAAAGTATAAGCATGAACTGAACTGATCAATTGGTTCTTATTTAATCTTGATGATGACTTCATTGAAAAATTGTATCACAGTATCTCCCTAAATAATTTTAATTGATTATAAAGATTAGTTCTATGAAGAAGGTACGTTGAATTTAGCAAAACATTTAACGATGAAGCTGAGCAACGAAAATATTGCTGGCAGTGAACGTGTTAGCCTTTAGCTGTCAAGGGGTGAGTCAGAGTCTGACTCAGGATAATCTTTACATAATTAAATATGTTAGTATATAATCAATTACTACACATTTAAATTATTGTAGCTCAGAAGAGATGTTTAATTTTCAAGTTAAAATAGCTCCGATTGCGAAGGGTGAACAGGCTCATCGATCGCAGCGATTTCGGAAAGCTCGAACAATGCCTGAATATTAACCCATCGATCGAAATCGTCCCGCCTATTCGTCTAATTGAGGCGGGCCCGGCGAAGTATCGCCAGTAGTCGGCCGTCAAATTTTATTCGCGGACAATCTTTATAATTCGCCTTATCGTCCGGGAAAAGGGAGCTGCTCCGTTCGGAATTGTAACCATTCCATTAGCACGGTAACAAAATAAACAGAGCGAGGCAAACCGGTAAATTGTACCTCTGGTTCGATCGTCCAAAGTGGTTCGTACTCGGGAGTGCACGTTTCGCTCTCTCGTGAAGTACTCTTCCCTCCCTGGTCCCCCCCTCTCTCTCTCTCTCTCTCGTATTCTCTCTTTCTCTCATCCCACCCCCTTTCTCCCCCCACAGGTTTGGAGCCCGTTCCCCTGTCCCTCTTTTTCCCTCGTTCCCGGGCTACGCTCCTTTTTATTCCACGGGAGGAGAAGCAGTGCCATCAGAGAACTGCGAGGAGGCTACCAACGCAGTATCCATGGGATGTGCGAGTGTTATGGGGGACCTGAGGGGGTTATGGGGGATCGGAGGGGGATGACAGGTTGCCCCCGTCCTACCCGGGGGAGCAGCAATTTATAAATAATTGAGCCGAGTCCGGTAAAAAATGAATTACGCGTCCCTGTACAATATGAGGAGTTGCTTTACAGTAAAACGAGCTGGGGACCCGCGAGACCCGTCGCCGACAGCAGCCACGATCTGGATCCGGTGGAGACGTGGAAACGAGAGGACAGAGAGACTAAGAGAGACTGAGAAAAACCGAGAGATGCTGAGAGAGAGTGGGAGACCACCGACGATCGAGAGATACAGGGACACCCGGCGGGGGATAAAGGAAGAGGAAGTAACATAAGCCGCATCAATTTTGCAATTGGAGAATTTTATGTTCGCCTGCGGCCGCCATATATTATGAACGACCCGCCACCCCTTCTCTTTCTTTCTCTTTTCCCAGACACATTGGCTTCTGACACGAATTCGATCTACTCGATACAAAAATTATGAAGGATTTCGATGCCGTGCGATTTTTTCTAAAGAACCCGGCTTTGTTAAGGAGTTATTTACGAAATACACCCACCATTCTGATTGGTCCATGTATTTTCACAGAGGGAAAAGTGACTTGAAATGACCTCCGAAATCAACCATTTCAAGGAAATACATTTTTGGGACAAAAATTATGCATTTATCCCAAGTTATAAATAACATTTAGTTAGTAGGAAGAAAAGTGCATTCATCCCCAGTAAAAGTTCAACATCTATAAATAAACTGTCGATCTTGGTGGAAGTAACCTTTAGAAAGGTCTGGAAGAAAAATGAAAACGACCGACTCTCTATTTCATATTCTCTTTAAAATATCGCAACTATTACCACAGGAAATAAAATTCTACTTTACTGCACGATTTCAAACATTCGCATTCCGACTGAATAACTATTTCCTCTCCATTCACGAGACGCGGAATGCATTCGCATTGATTAAATTAACGTCAGGATCACGTGTTTGATCGCACGTTACAAGCGTTTAATTCTTGAGTCGTTTTCTCTATCGATCGTTGGCTGGCAGAGTTAGAGCCGATTCGGATTAGAGTCGATCGATTAATTTCGTTTAATTTGCTTAAGCCGGTAGAATTTCGACCGCGGGAGTTTTATTATCCGTGGACGTCCGCGAACGGGAAAAGTTCGACATCCCTCGTCCATCTGCATCGGGCCGAGAAGCCCCGTAATGAAGTTGTAAAAGGTCGAGATCAACGTAACGAGCTCCATCAACTGGTAAGAGGAGACAGTCGCAGTCGGATTGCAACAAAAATGCCGGTGGCCGGGGCGAAACAAGAGTTTCTTCTTTTCATTCGTGGGCAAGCCGACTTTAGAAAGTGGCATTTCGCATTCACCGATGGACCGGTTTATCATAATTGGCCCGGCAGGCCAATAACCGAGTCATTATTCCCCGATATTTTTGCGACGATGTTGCTGCAACCTGTTAAACATTGAATGGCCGGTAGTCGTTACGGTAAAATGTATACACAGCCGGGCGGTTTGTAATTCTTCGCGCACAATCGCGATACAAAAAACAATCCCTCGCCGCCGGAGAGAAAAAATTGATCCGGGGCACGATACTTCTCGCCCGTTCGTTTTCTGTAAAATTAGCAAAAGGTAGACCGACACACGGAAATCGTTTTTTGTTGCCGACCCACCTGCCACCTTCGTCAAACTTCTCTCTCGACCGTGCGAATTGCTTCATTCACATTATTGCACGCCACCATAAGCATACTTAAAACACGGCCCAAATGTGAAATCAAAATTGAAGATCTTGCGAGTCACCTGGTTTTTGAAATATTTTTATTCTTGTACCAAATCAGCAATGTATCAACTCGAAACACGGCGAAAATCTCTTGGATGCTTTTTTGTTGGGAGTGGGGCGTCCCTTTTGTTTTCAGGATGTTGCTCGAAGGAATTGCTCGAAGATCTTGGGAGTTAGCTGATTTTTGAAATATTTTTATTCTTGTACCGAATAAGCAACGTATCAACTCTAAACACGACGAAAATCTGTTGGACGCTTTTTTGTTGGGGTGGGACATCTCCTTTGTTTAGAGGATGTTGCTCAAAGATCTTGGGAGTCAACTGATTTTTGAAATATTTTTATTCTTGTACCAAATAAGCAATGTATCTACTCGCAACACGAAGAAAATCTCTTGGATGCGTTTTTGTTGGGGGTGGGGCGTCCCCTTTGTTTTCAGGATGTTGCTCGAAGGAATTGCTCGAAGATCTTGGGAGTCAGCTGATTTTTGAAATATTTTTATTCTTGTACCGAATAAGCAACGTATCAACTCTAAACACGACGAAAATCTGTTGGACGCTTTTTTGGGGGGTGGGGTGTCCCCTTTGTTTTCAGGATGTTGCCCGAAGATTTTGGGAGTCAGCTGATTTTTGAAATATTTTTATTCTCGTACCAAATAAGCAATGTATCTACTCGCAACACGAAGAAAATCTCTTGGATGCGTTTTTGTTGGGGGTGGGGCGTCCCCTTTGTTTTCAGGATGTTGCTCGAAGGAATTGCTCGAAGATCGTGGGAATCAGCTGATTTTTGAAATATTTTTATTCTTGTACCAAATAAGCAATGTATCTACTCGCAACACGAAGAAAATCTCTTGGATGCGTTTTTGTTGGGGGTGGGGCGTCCTCTTTGTTTTCAGGATGTTGTTCGAAGGAATTGCTCGAAGATCGTGGGAATCAGCTGATTTTTGAAATATTTTTATTCTTGTACCAAATAAGCTATGTATCAACTCGAAACATGACGAAAATCTCTTGAACGCTTTTTTGTTGGGGGTTGGGGTGTGCCCTTTGTTTTCAGGATATTGCTCGAAGGAATTCGAAAACGGGACGAAGATCAGGTCCCGAGGATTGCTCTGTGGAGCAGGGCAATCGCGAACGATCGCTGAAGAGGGACAACGGGGGTTGGAGAAAGAGATTCGGTGGCTCGAAACCGTACAAGCGGATTATACGTTTTCCTTCGTATTAAAATACGGCAGGTCTCAAAGGGAAAATAATGTCTCCCTGATTACTCGCTTCGGTTCAACTCAAACCACCCCGCCGTCCACCCCCTCGCTATCCCTATCCCAGTCATTCCCCTCGTTTCTCGTCTCTTTCTCTTGGCTCGCCCTCGTTGTCCCTGTTCACGATCTCTTCTCCTTGTCTCTCCCTACCTCTTTATCAGCGTTCTCAGTCCCGCCTCTTCCGCCAAAACGGGGATTAAAATGATGTTTGCGCGAAAGCCAAAAGCATTACCGACTTTATCTTCTGAAGTGCGCGCCGTATTACTCTCCCTTTTATCTGTCCTCGCTTCCATAATATTTGTTTCCTTAATTTCCGAGAACAGGCCCGGCTCCCCTCAGACCTTGATTTCTTTTGCACCGCTCTTGGACGATGGAATTTTTAACACCGAAGTCCCCTAACCACGCGATTCGACACGGGAATTGGAAATGCTATCTTTTAGCTTGTTTTACGTTTCGCTTAATTTTCATTGACGTTATTTCTCGCCCTTATTTCACAATTGCACATATTTATACGTCAGCAAGACTGTATAGTATATAATGAACTTTCTGAATCATTATTGGACCTAACAAATGCTTCTAACAATTAATTCTATTTCAGCATTTTCACTGGAATTGTCAGTTCGTACACGTTCAATAATTTTGCAATGTTTGTGGTACTGTTATACGCAACAGTAGATACAGATTTAATCCACGTTTAATTTATAATTTACATCGCACACACTTTTTGGTACAGAACATTATCTACGTAGTGGTTCTGCTTAAGGGAAGGGTTAAGGTCGATAGGTTAACATCGATTCGCCTCGCCTACTTAATCCAAGACTACCAACTTCTGCGTGACTATCATGAACCGTGTTCCCCGGTAGTCTCGTCGCTTTGGTACGCGAGCAGAGGAGGCGATCGTGAATCTGTCGTTGACACCAACAGCCAGCCCCGGCCAGCTTGACAAAAAAAGTAGGCAGCCATAATCGTAAAGTGCGAATGTTATTCTCTGGACGATCTGCGGAACCCGGGTAGAAGAAAGAACGGCGATGGGGACACGCCGCGTATACATGCGTGACACGTGTATGTATACATGCTTGTACACACGTACACGCGTCTACATATATACATATATTTTTCTGTTTCGTTTTTCACGGATCTTCGTATACATATAATGGGCCCGACTCTCTCGGTCGGTAGAATTCATAGCGGAGACAAAATTTTTTAACGGGTTTCGCCGGCGAATTAGGACGGTTCAATGATCCCGCGGAACGATATAATTGCGTCATTAGCAAATTTCGGGGCTCGCTGCGGATATCAGAAACCGGTCCCTCGCGGAACAGGAAAAAAACGAGGAAGACAGCAGGGCACGCCGGGAGAAGATCTCTTCGAGCATCGAGGAACGGCTGCGAACCAACGCGGGGTAAACTGTACGGTAATCTCTGCACCTAGATAAGGATTTGAAAAATGCTTGGTAACCACACTCTCGAAAAAACAATTACAGAATTGTACTAGTACTTTTATCTATGTATATTCAAATTGATTCTCATTGAATTCTACTCTGATTTATTCTGATTTTATCTGATTTTGGTTTAAGGAAGACAGCAGCCTGTCTTCACTTTGCTAAGGAAAATATGTTTACTATTAGACGTTATTGCAGTGTCGCAGCACTATAGCGCGGTTAGTTCGCTGACGTTTATTGCGTCCCAGGTGTACGCCAGGGAGCGAAGTACAATGAAGGAAAAACTTTAATGGACCTTAATAAACTTGTTCCATCGTGGGTCCGATGACACCCCTAACAGGGGGAATAAATTTCTGTTTAATTCCACAGGGTGCGCGTTACTCCCGAGGAATGCGAATTTGCATAAAATTCTGCGCGGCCTTTGTGTCTTCTGCGCTGAGCTCTAAGCTATGGCTTCTGAGGAGGTGGGTTTTTGAACAGACGAAGGATTGACCATTGGTTTCTTTTGTCCTCGAGAATCCTCTTCTTGTAACAAGAAATTCTTTTTAACGACGGACTGATCATTTTATGCATGTGCATCTTAAATAGATTCAATAGAATTAGATATATGAAGTTGATTGAAGAATTTCCACATTGGTTCTTCTCGATCATTTTCAAGCGAAGCATTTTCACTTTCATCGATGGCATTTTTATTCGTGATTAAAGAATTCCCAATTTTGATTAATGAAACGTTCCATCTCGTGAAAATCGCTGTATGTAGTAACAGTTTGCAAAGTTTCGAAAAATGTTGGCAGGTATACCACGTTTTTAATAAATTATGTAACGAGACAGAATTCATGAGTAACCCAGAAATTAATTTCGTATGGACATGAAACATCAAACACGAAATACATTTAATTCGTGGTTGGGGATTAAAAGAGTTTAATGAGATATTTATCTTCTTTGGAACGTGATGCAACTCTTAATGAACTAAACAAAAATTTTCCGATATTTGTAAATGAGATCATGCAATCGTGAATGTAATTATGGATGAGATAATAATAATCCTTTCATGAAATATAAAAATTTTTTAAAGCTATGGAAGAGGAAGATAACAATTTCATTACAGTAACGTATCACTTGATCAACAGACACGATTTACAGAAATGTAGTAGCATAAACCCGAAGGAAACACCACGGTAAATCAGTTCAACCCTCAGCATCGACCCTCCTCGACAACCTTCACATTCCGATGCCCTCCTCCCACAAGGTCACGTCAGCTTGCGAAACCTTCGAAGACGTAATCGTTAATTCCGGTTCCCGAAATCGCTGCGAAACGTTCGCACATCTCGCGTAACTCCATTAGCGTATTCGATGTTTATCGATGACCATCTAGGACCGCGCCGAATTCGAACGGAGAGAAGAATGGCGAGAAAAGGTAGACAGGGGTGAAGAAGACAGAAAACAGAGACCATACACGATCGATATTTGTCGTTGCAATTTGAATGCTCGGCCTGCCCCACCTACCGGAAATCCCGTCGAAAGCGATGATGTAATGCGAATCGGCGCGGTTTGCTCGGAGCTATCGTTTCTCATTGAAGCGCGGATGTTGTATTCGTAAAGATATTGACACGCCGCTACCAATGGTGCACCGTGCAAACAGCCGCGTCGACACGATGTACTTTCGCGTCGATATACATACATATACATGAGCATGTAGGAGTCGCGTGCATGTATTCGTTCCGTTTGTCAATAAAACGCGGTATCGCGCGTATCGGCTACGAAGTCGAAACGAACCTGGGTGATAAAGCGGATTCGTCCGGACACGTATGTATTCAGACACGCACACCGGTGTGCAGAGCAGAATTTTCGACGATGGGAAAGGTTGTTCCCTTAATCTTATCGCTCCTCTGCGCAAACAATCGATCATGGACTCGCGAAGATCTGCCTCGCGTTTTGCAACGATGCGACGGTGTTACGGTTTTTGGCGGTGTCGTGCAGTCATTCATTTTTATACTAATTCCGGACGTGAAAGATGCCTTTGCCATCTGCAGTAATCTGCACACTTAGTTTATTATCTTATTATTATTTTCTAAGATTCTACATATATTTCCTTTCTTAACCTGTTCGCTTTCACCGTCACAAACATGTGATATCAGAGTTGGGCATTAATCGATTAAAATTTTATTCATAATTGATTGATTAATGTGTACGATTTAAAAAAGGAATCATCGAAAAATTGACGATTGTACCAATCGATTGATGAAGTTAATCGTCAATCGTAGATTAAAAACAGAAATCATCGAAAAATCGACGATTGATTCAATCGATTGATGAAGTTAATCGTCAATCGTTGATTAAAAACAGAAATCATCGAAAAAAAACAAGAGCACGTAAACAGAGTTTCCATTATAGACCAAATGACGATACGCCTAAACTCAGCTTACATTTTTGTCAGTGCATATTCATACAGTAGCGGACAAAAGTTTAAGACCGCTCTAAAGAAGACGATAACTTTTTTAATATTGTACTATACGATTTGAACTTTTTTGGGAAGCTAGAGCAATTAGTTTACTAAAGGATGTGAAATGAAATTTTTTCAAAAATTGCAATTGATCGGAATTGTTGAAAAAATACTAAAAGTTGAATTTTTAACTTTTTTATATGGGCCTATATTGAAAATTTAAAAAATACGTTTTGTAGATCTGTGTCAATTAAATATATTCTGAAAATTTCGTCAAAATCGGTCGACGTTGTAATGAGCTACAAATGTTTAAAGATGGTAAAAATTGCAGATTTTCACGAATTATTGCAGAAAATTGTGACAATCTGCAATTTTTACCATTTTTAAACATTTTTAGCTCATTGCAACGTCGACCGATTTTGACGAAATTTTCAGAATATATTTAATTGACACAGATCTACAAAACGTATTTTTTAAATTTTCAATATAGGCCCATATAAAAAAGTTAAAAATTGAACTTTTAGTATTTTTTCAACAATTCCGATCAATTGCAATTTTTGAAAAAATTTCATTTCACATCCTTTAGTAAACTAATTGCTCTTACTTCCCAAAAAAGTTCAAATCGTATAGTACAATATTAAAAAAATTATCGTCTTCTTTAGAGCGGTTTTAAATTTTTGTCCGCTACTGTATATAGTTTTGATTCCGTATTTCATTTCGAAATTTCAGCATTTAATCAATTATCCGATTGACGATTACAATTGAAAGGAATGTAATCGTTAATCGCAATTGACGACTAAAGTAGAAATTTAATCGTTAACCACAATTAACGATTAATAAGTATTTAATCGTTAACCGCAATTAACCACTAAACTAGGAGATTATTTGTTAATTGCGATTAACGATTGAAGTAGAAATTTAGTCGTCAATCGTTGATTAAATTTTTGCCCAACTCTGTGTAACATCCATAATCTGACAGTTCACTTAAACACAGTCAAATTAATTTCATGCACTTCGTTGTTTAAAGTCATAGTAGAATGCATAATTTTGTGAGAATCTGTGACTTTCTTCTGCTAAACTGTTTTAATAATTCAAAATTGGGTACGTTGCATTTAATAAAGCTTTCGAACAAGGAAAGTAAACAAGAAAAAATATGATAATAGATTTGTACACGGCACAGTGTATAAGCTTGTCTCAAAAATGTTCTCAAGCCTAAAATTGGAAAAAAAGATCCCCTGGCCTGTTCATAAAAAGTTGTATTTTCGGTTCCCATTTTTTCCAGGCACGAGGGAAAGACAGAACAGTTAAATTCGGAGCGATTCGAAGAGCAGAATCGCGAGAGAAAAAATGATCTTAGGCAGATCTTCGCATAAACCCCGACAAAAGATGCTCATTCTTTTTATTTCTCCCGGTCGGTTTGTCACTCATAATTCTCGCATTCTTGCCGGGGTGGAGGGTGGGGTCACAAGGTGTCTATGTAATCTGCTCGAGTATTTTGTCGCCGCTGCAAGCTTAATAAAAACTCTTTGAAGCGCGGGCCACTGGTATAAACTGCGCCCTGGAGCGCTAATAAAACGGCGACGATGACGAACGGGTTCGATCGGTCGCGTTATTGTCGCGTTATTTTCGTTCCTCGAGGAGAGAGAACCCGAGTTCATAAACTGCTCGTAAAGTCCGGGGAAAGTGTGGCCGCGATAACTCAACTTTTCCGGCCGGCTAATTCGATTTTGGCCCGGGAAATCTCGCGAGAAGCGATGGCCGCTTTCAGTGGAGGTGTAGCGACCGATAATGGTGGAATTGAGTGGACTGTAGATCGATGAAAACTAAAAAAATTTCGGGAATGGGAGCTAAACAATTTGGTATTGATAAATTATTTTAATCTTTCTATCTAAATTTCTCCAGTGTCAGTACACTGGTCAGTATCGACCTGGAATAAATAAATTGTTTATCTATGCTGCTACTTCTTGAATGTGACGAAGTTACTCTGATTTAGTAGAATATTTTTATTTTTAAATTAAACAAATGTAGTCCCGATTTGTTAAATAATAAAGATGCTGTCACAAGGATTTTACGCATTTATGAGAGATCTGAGTAGATCAAATAGAAAACAATAAATATATTTTAAGAATTTAAAAATTGCGTTGCTTCCGTCAAAATTATTATGAAATATATGTTTACGTGGCTCCAGTATCTTGCGACTAACACGAAAAATTCAGTCGTAAGGAATTTTTAGGGCTCTCTATAACCGCATCGGATGAAAAACTGAATATGTCCGAGTGACATTTTGGAATCGGTTGTTTTGTCTTTGGCGGGTAAAGTGTATCCTTCGGGAAGGTATTCGGGGCTTGTAAACTACCGAGGAATATTCAGCGTGGCAACGAACTCGACGCAGTCGGCGATACACTCTCGATTCTCGACCGTGCGACGAGAATCGAGTATCGAAAAAGAAATCCTTTGGAGCCACGGTAAGAAAGGAAAAGGGAGCGAAATGAAGGCGCGTGCTTTTGTCGGGTACGTCATTAAGACATCCGGTCACCGTGTACGGTCGTCGCGTGTGACGCGAGCTGGTATTTCAGAAATATCGAAATAAAATACGGGCCACCGCACCGCGAAAACAGAGGCGTCCATCCTCGTACCGCCCCTCTATTATCCCCGTCGATGATCCTCGTATTTCATCTTTTATTCGGTATATCGTTCCCCGACCGATTATTTTTAGCCGCTTCTATTTTGTCATCGCCGATCTCCTGATGGAGAGAGATACAACGGTTCATCTCGTTCTAATCGTATATCATACCTCGCGAGGAACGCGAAATATTCTTTTATTTTCCGACGATGTAATATCTCATGCCTCACGGAACGGTTCAGAGACTGTTGCGCATTCTTATAGTGCAGGAATTCTGGGTTAGGTATTTAGAAATTGAGATTGTGGAGAGCTAGGATACGGACAGGGCTGTGGTACGGCGATTTTGGGCCCTAGGTTATTCGTTTTCATACCCTATCTCTCGGCCACAGACATTTTCCCAATTATTTCTAAATTGCCGTAACACTAAACCTACCACCAACGGTCAAAATGACCGGTTCCAGATTTTCTATTTCTATTTCAGGTTGTAGACACAAAGTCTAAATAAAATCTATCTTGTCATTTTTATATGGGAACATGTACCAGTTACTTTTAAGGCACGGTAGGTTTAGTATTAATCCTTAGTTTTTCGATTTCCTTGATGATTTTTCTTGTTGTTAATAATTTTCTATTATATAGAGAATTTTTATTCATTGTAAAATTGGATTTTGAATTACGAGAGACGAATTTTAACTAACGACCTAACTTCCTTTAGTGTCTTCGTAAATCTCGAAGTTTTGAAGATTGTTAAATTTTAAAATAGTTTTGTATGTGTGCACAGGGAACAATATTTGATATTTACGAATAAGCAACGTTGAGATTGCAAAAAAATAGAAGATTGCTCAGTCAACATCACCGATTGGTGGACCGATCGTAATTGAATTAGCAGTCCTGGACCAACAGACGCAGTGACTCACAGATTTCGTTAAACAAGGATTGTGTAATATATTATGTTTTCTCGCGGTAATACTTAACGTGACGGATTTAACGAGGCAGGATTTATCACACATAAATTCTTGTAATATTTCATGCGTGTCAGGTAGGTGATTTTGTGTGAATGATGAAGGGAATGGGATGCTGAATACCTAATCCGGCAGTGAAATAAATTACAAATTGGATGGTGACAAATGATAAAAATCGTGTTGATAATAATTTAATATCGAATGTGTCGCCCCATTCTGCTTCGTGTGAATTATATTATCCATAAGATTAGTGTTCTAAGCAAAATTCATTGAAATTTGAGTATTGAAAAATTTTCAAATTTCCTATAAAGCAGACTAAAATACGAATTCCTTCCGCGATCACCGCGCACTCTCTTCGATCGGTGAAACCGGTGAGATCAATTTCTATAATAATCTCCTATTGAAGCGCTGCATAAACGGGTTAAGTATCCACGTGGCTGTAAACGAAAATTCAAACTCGAATGCTTTGATTCGCGTTTATGATTTCATCGTGGAACCGCTAGCTCGTTGACAGAGGTACACTCTGCAGCAAAAAGATGGCACACAGAAATTCCTCTATTTGTTAAGCTTATCATTCGTAAGCTTATTTAAAATCAATATTTCTGTCATTAATCGTCTAATAAAATATTTGTGCATTACTTTTGACGTGTTAAATATCATTCCAATTATTTCAATCATCCTTTCGAACACGTTTTGCTGAAGTTCTACACAGGTTTGTTGCCATCTTGTAGCGGAGTGTAAGTCGGCGCACGAGGAATGTTTAAATCGCGTTCAAACCTGAAATAATTCACGCGGAGCCGCGAATCGCGCGGCGACGAACGAGCCGCCGGTAATTCGATTCGGTTTACGCAATTTCGTCGAATCGCGGTTTCCCGTTCGCGAAACAGGCTCTCGCGAGCGCGCGGGGGTGGAAGACGATCGACGCGGGAAATTCGAACGAGCACCAATCGACACACAGCAAAAGGAACCGTTCTGTTCCACGGCGTGCGGCGCTTGTAAATTGATCGCGACCGCGTCCAGGCTGAAAGCGATCTGCTCGTTAAGTACCGCAGCCTCCGAGAAAGACAGCGCTGGAAAGTGATCCGGCGCGGATCGAGATCGAGATCGAGAAAATAACGACGAATCGTGACGCACTTGCAATTAATGGCGGAAGCGGACGCATGGATACCTCGTGCACCTTTGTCTCTGCGGTTATGCTGAATTATTCCCACTCTCTCCGACTGGGCTCAAGATGGTCGATTCTGATAGGCTGTTTCGACTCTTTGTCTAAGACAGGGGCGCAAGACTTTTCTTGATTTGCTCTTAGGCTCTTTTTGAGAGTTTTTCTATTTTTTGAATTAAATCACACGTGAATGTTCTCTAGAAGGGATCACACTGATTGAAAGGAAGCTATAATCATTTTAAAAATCACTGCGGAACGTTTGATTAAAAACAATTTTGAAAACAGTGAAAATTCAGATTCAAATTCTATCGAAATTAGATGACAAGTGAAACATAAAATAAGTGGAGAGCAAACAATGGATAAGAATTTATTAACACTAGATCTACCGAGCACTAAACGCAATTGGCATACATTGCCTATATTAATGACAAAATTGCATTTATTTAGATCTCGTTCGAGTTTTGTTTAAATATGTGCTTCAGTAAAGAAGTTCACTAAAAAAATTTCTCAGAAAAATATATTTATAATATCAATATTTCTAAAAGACAAATCTGGAACCAGTCAAAATGACTGGTCTGGTAAATCTAGTGTTGAATAAGATTCAGATAAAGTGTGTGTACATAAAAGATTTAGATTATATTTCTGCACGGATAAGTGATATATTTTATATGTGTTCAATGTATAAATACATTATTATACACAGATCTTAATATAAAGATCAAGGAAGGTTGATCCAAAGATTGTGTCATTGTGAAATAAAAAGGAGAAATTTCTTGAAGAATCCATTTTTACAGAACTGCCTATCAAATTCGTCAGTTTTCCGTAACGTTATATTCCGCAACAAACTAAAGGTTCTCCGAAGAGATACTTTTTAACTGGAACTTTTCCAATACTATATGTGTGCGTTATCAGACCATATTCAAGGTTACGAAGTTATCAGGGCCTGGGTTCCCGTGGATCGTCGTAGCCGTGGCTTTTGGGGGGTAATTCTTCGTTGTCATTATCTGCGTCGATATCAGAGGGTATCAAAAATGTAACCACACATCGCGTATCTCGATCATTTCAATCCTCTACAATTTTTTAATATGATTCGACAAATTACCAGGCGATAAACAAACTATTGTTCAAAAATAGAAGTGTGTAGCATTCCTCAAGTTCAGGTCATTAGTTCCGGAATAATTATTCTGGCAACAATTGAACCAATACATGCATCACATTCAGCACGATAAAAGCACTGCAAAAATAATAACAACAACATGGTGTTGACCTTACTCGCTACGACTCAAACCGGAGAAAAATGCCCTCGACAAAGAAAATCCCGTAAACAATGCCGAAAGAGAAAGCCAAACAACACAAACAAGGAAGTACACCGCCCAAAACACGGAGTGAACTGCACCTACCTAATAAGATCCATGAGTCCCATGAGTTCGTACTCCTCTCGTGGTCCCGAAGTCTCTCGCGTGTTGCCCACAGGTCCACCCACACGCACACACAGAGACACACACCCACAACACAAACCCGTAACCTCTCGAACAGGGTACCCCTTTGAACTATAAATCGGTCGCCGATTCTATTCACAGTTCATCGGCTAGAGTATCGTTCCCCGGTTGGGCCCATGGGGAACGCGCGAGGGTCGTCGGTGTATCTTTTTCTCGTGTTCACAGGTAACGGAGAACCGTGTCGAGGGATCGGGTCCAGTTTTCGCGGAGCCACCCCGTATATCGCATGGGAAAATAAATCTTGTGGACACTCACCGGGAGGGAGACTGGACACTGGACGCTGTCACCGGACACGGGTTGCAGCGACTGCAACAGATCGCGTGCGTGAAAGAGAGGACGGCTATCAATGGCTGCATTA
This sequence comes from Lasioglossum pauxillum, assembly GCA_933228785.1. NCBI lineage: Eukaryota > Metazoa > Arthropoda > Insecta > Hymenoptera > Halictidae > Lasioglossum > Lasioglossum pauxillum. Next base: position 33,593,988 of record OW121705.1, on the reverse strand, counting down.
TACAATACCGGGCGGTGGTGTGTGCACGCGAACGCGCGGGGCCCGACGCGTTGCGTGTAGAGACGTGTGCGTAAGTGTGCGTTCAGAAAGAGAGAGAGAGAGACGGAAGAAAACGGAGAGAGAAGGTGCGTATCGAAGAGACGGTCCCCCGTATGTAAACGTAGAACCGGGTCCACCGAACCGACGAACCAACGAACCCGACGAACACAGTGCGTGCACCGGCAGGTATTCCCGCGAACAGAATCTCTCAGCCCGTGTTGTAGAACCCGTCCGCTGCTCCCATGCGAGAACCACCGCCGAAGACGAAAACGCGAAGACCAGACGCACACCGATCGACAAGAGACGGTGGATGCCCGACCACGGTGCTCCACCCTGTTCTCCGGTTTACTTTTCGACGAGCATTTCACCGATTAGATATCGGCACGCTTTTGCAAACAGCGCGATGCAACGCGCGACCGTTCGATTATTGTAAAACTGTCTTCTGACCCCCTCCACTTTTTGGCAACGTTGCTCACCTTACAGAGGGCTTGTTAGACGTGGCGCCCTCGCCCTGCTGTTTACTCGTTTTATCTGTGACAGTCTTGTTCTTTGAGGCGAGGATGCTCGATTAGAGCAGACATCGCTTGCGGATTACCCTTTACGCTCGGACGACGACTTCGAGGCGCCGTTAAAAATCATCACTGCGGATTTTTACGGAAATAAACATTTTTGCAGGCAATTTTTTTGCCTGAAAATCTGGTAATTACTAGTTACTTCTTGAAGAACCAGTAGCTGTTGATTGATCTTCACTTCAGGAAGACGAGATTAATAAGTAAGATAATTATTTAAAATTAGACGCATTATAGGTGAAGTACTATCGACGTTGATATCGAACTCGCAAGATTAAGGGTCTCTCCTTTCCCCTGAAAAATTGTCCGCATTGCGTTGCACACAGCCTGTGTCCACTTCTTCAATACAGTTTCTTCGTCGATAAAACGTAGAATAAATAGAGGAAGGGTTTTCTAAAGATTCTTTCTTCGCGTTACAGTGTGGCAATGTCAATGCCAATATCAATATCGTTCTCTTACGAGCAAATAGAATCATTTCGTATCAATAGACTACAAACTTCAGAGTCCTCGAATTCTTTTTATGTATTTATGATAAAAATGAGTAGATGCAACATAAAGACAGAAATTAAAAGAAGAAAGGACTTTTCAGTAGGCTCTTGTTAGTTATAATTGAGACAATTTTTATTTTGCATTAAATTAACAGGCTAATTATAATCTCTCTATTTTATAATTTCTGCCAGAAATAAAATTCGCAGTCTGAAAATAATTAATTCGTACATTTTGATGATTAGTTACATCTCTCTGTCTGTCCTCGTCGCCTTTCTTTCTCCCACTTCGCAGCATCCGATCCCCTTCGATCATTCTCTCCGCAGCATACTCGACCGGACTGACCTGTTCACATGAACACGCAGCCTCTCTCGCAATAACTATATCGAGCCGCGCGTTTTTTGCCGAACCCACCTCTCGTTCTTGCGCACAGCCTCGGAAATGAATTGAGTTATTGTAAAATCGTGTCCAGCGCCGGCTGTAATTGTCCGCGCGTGTCCCCGACCCGCCGGTATGTAACTCGAGCGGATTTTTCGCTCGGCGCCTTTTGACCGAACATAAACGGGCCCTGGCCACGTGCGCCCGACACGATTTCACGTGGATCCTAACGTTTCCTGTACCTCGGGTATTTTGATACGACACGCGACCCCGTGACCACCTGCAACGCTGTAATATGGCATTTGTTCGAGACTCTGTCGCTGATAATCGTGCGCCATGCAAATCGAAACGCGAACAAGGTCGTCGAACTTTATTCTCATCTTTGCGGAAAAATAACCGTTTTACCATTTGATATACTTCTGCTATTAACGATTGATTTTAAGCCTGTCGCAGTCGCTGGAAAAAATACACAAAAATATCCCGGCCTTTGATAAAATCTACTTTGCTAATGGAACGAAGAAATTGGAAAGTTGCTGCACCGATTGGGCTGACCCTCAATCAACTTTTTAAGATTTAAAAGGTGAATTAAAAGTTGAAAAATCGAGGACGTGGGTAGGTGAAAATATGTTCTGCTATCGTAATAGTGGCATTTTTTGTATTAAAGGTGATACTAAAATAATTATGTACTGCTAGAAAAGTTTATTAAAACTTCGTTTAACACATCACTTCTCATGAGAGTACCTGTCATTATTACTTTTAAAAAAATTTCTCTATATTCATGTTAACTTTGCAATTGTTTATATTAAGTTTAAAAGAAGATCTCAAGAATGCATGAGTACACGAGTACAGATTCGAATGAACATGCAAAGGCACGTTTTTCTCTGGAGTTCTTATAAAATCCAGAAAATGTATTGAGCCGATCAACGTAATTTGATTTTCGTTTTATTAGCTGATTTTTGTAGAGGGGACATATTTGTAAGTCAAAGGGTTAAACGATGAGAACCGAGGCGATTTTCCATCCGGGCTCCCGTTCCATTGAGAACAGAACGACGGTACAGGGGTGAATGAATAAGCGCAATAAGCAGGTGCTTCTCGACTCACCGGCTTCGAATCTCCTTCCAGCTGATCGGGTTTATGGCCGTGACGACCCCATCCACCGGCGAACAATTACGGCGAACATCAGGAAGCACACCGTTCTGCGAACAGATTCAGGGAATCGTTTTATTGTCTCGGTCTGCTAATGGGTGTGGTTGTAGTCTCGGCTGCATTCGCGAGACTCTCTTGGCTTTGTTCGTTTGCGGGATGATGGAATAATTGATTTAATGAAGCTCCACTATCACTTAACCCTTACACAACCTTTACTGTCAATTTGACACATATTTCACTGGTTCTGAATACAGTAATGTCTTTATATACATATGTTAATTATTTTTTTTTTTATGAAACCGTTAACAACATATTCGTGGCACCTTTCTGATTAAAATGAGTCGAACATGATACTGTTTGGATCATATTTTTCCGTTTAATCCACGATACAGTAGGACTTCGTTTTAGTTAATAGAATAGAATTTTTCAATAAATTGTATTTGATTGGACTTTTTACGGAGAAACGGAGAATTCGGTTCGGATAATAGAGGTTGTACTGTAACGTGGATTAAACAAGCAAATATGATCCAAACTGCGTCATGTTTGGACTCATCTTAATCAGCAAAATGTGACGAATATGACTTTAAAGGTTTTGTAAAAAAAAATGATTAGAAACAAACAAATGTACGATTGAGGTAGAAGTTTTGACGTCGTTGGATACAAATCAGAGTTGAGTGGATAGCCAGGAGTTGCTACGGAGACGCGATCGGCTGTAAAAATATCGAAGTGTTGTTTGACATTTGTAATACAGCTATCCGTCGATGTTGCCTGACGCTAAAGACCATGAGTAAGGTAATTTGCCGGACCGTGGCAGAAACCTCGGTAAAATCTCGCGCATTAGTCAAGGGTGAGTTGCAGGAGTCCCGTCAAAGTTTAAGCAGCCAGTCTGGGGACTGAAAAATTCATCATTCGTGACTTTGGCTGACTATGTTTATGCTCGATTCTATGAAATATACAACGAGCCCCGCGTTTAATGCTAAAGCGGTTTTACATTAGCCATGTGTTTCCGGATAGGAAGCGGCGTTTACGTGTAATAAACTCCAGCCATACTTTTCGCACTTCTTCCCCTGTTATTGTACTTACAAACTGGGCACTCTCGTTCGAGGAAATTTTCTGGGCAGTAAATTTGTCTATAAAATGCAAACCAAGGACTGATTGCTACCCAAATCGGTATGATGCAATGAAATACTTTAGTTTTCATCTATGATTCTGCCTATAGTACAGCTGTGTCACAGATTGCTCTGTGGGGCTTTGCTCTGGCTCTGCAGGGAACAGGAGCATAGAAGACACGCCCATTCAGTCGCTCTACAGCGAGAAAGAAATTTTGAATTAGATTTGAGAGCAGGCAGGAAGCCTTCTAGAACTTTTTTCATTTTCTTACTCTAACATCATTTCCCCTAAAGCGTTACTTCAACCTATAATGGCAGATCGCCCTATAGGGCACTATCTTGGCCAGATAAAACATAGCAGCAGCGTAGCCACGCCTACTTTATACATTGTACATAAACAGAGCAAGCTAATCTCCTGATGGTCTTGAACTTCTTCTCTTTATCTCATATCAATTTCTCCGAAGCGTTGCCTCAGGAACAGATTACAGTAGATTGCCCCACGGGGCATTGGACTAGTTCCGCCTAGAAGAAGAACAGCGAAAACCACGCCCACTAGAACAATTTACATAAGGAGATGAAGATAGTCTTCTGGCGTTCCTGGACTGCATTTCTCACCCTTCTTTTCTGTAGACTGCCCTACGGGGCACCGTGCTGGCTCCGTCTAATTCAAGAGCGACGGAACCACGCCCACTTAAGACTCTCTACATAAAGAATTCTCAGAGAACAAAATGCAATTGTTCGCAAAATATTGAGAAAAGAACAAACGAATAAATTTCAGTTCGATGCTCAAGATTGGAGTGCCCATAGTTAGAGCAAGTGTTCGTTATCCCCATCCCCGTTTAATTGATAACAAAGACTGTCGTCGAGGATAACATGCGGCGATTTTACACGGAGGTCGAAGGACTCGTAGCCCGCGGCTGGACCGGACAGATACGAAGGATCCGGGGAGAGAAGACAAAGGACGATGATTCAGAGGTAGTAGGAGAGAAGTACCTGGTAGATGACACGAGATTCCTACGAAGGTGGGTACTACGTCACTGTCTTTTTCTTCGCCGGATTCTCCGTCTCGCGCGCACCAACCCACGGGTTTCAGGCGTTTTCAACTCGAAACGCCGGCATTCCTCCCGCCGGGTGGAATCCGACGATGTTAAATGAACCGTCCTCAGAAAATATAATGTCCGCTAAACATTCTTCCCCGTTTCTGTAATTTATGTCCGACCGAAATCCTCTGAATCACCTGGCCAGAACTCGTGTGACCGATCGGACGGACCCGCGGAAACCATCCTGGAGCAGAATGGCCCTGGCCGATTAGGTCTCTGCTGTATAGAGACCTCCATAGTGATCCAGCAACAGGTGGGAGACTATTTAGGAGATGATTCTTCATAACCAGACTGCGGATCTTCACGCTGAATACAAATTTTCGGCGTGAGTTGCGGGAACCAAATGGCAAGTTCTTTTTCTTAGCAATTTTAACAATTCCTCTGATATTTACTGTTCCAGCTTGTTAAAAAATTTACCAAAATTGAACGTCAAATGTTGGAAATATTAATCGGAAAAAATAGATAAATATCTGACGAGACGATTGACTACGTGGTCAAAGGAATTGTTTCCAGGGACCGAGGCGCACCCCCCGTTACTTAGCGATGTTCGCAGGTCTTCGTTGAAACGTACGCGAGATTTCCGATGAAATACGAGTTGCATTAGCGGTGTGTCCCCTCAGAGGCATTCCTAGCTGACCGACACCATCTTTCTGCTCGACTCGACGGAATTACGGCAGGTAGTCTTCGTCCTCTATTAATAGAGCAGCGGCTGATCAATTCGCATTCGCTCGACATCTTGGATACCTGTGCCACGTGGGCGTTCCCGTTCAGCAGCCAGCCGTAAAGTCGTTAAGTAGCCACTTCGGGCCTCGGGAATAAGGAGATGATAGATCATTAGCCCCTCGGGATTCCCCTGTGGCTCTTTCGGCTGGGTCCTCCGGACCGCATACTTTGCCATTTGCGAGAAAACAAACAACGGACCGGACCCGTGTTTCGTCGGGTGTTTCGCCTGGTCTCCGCGGCGGCGCGCAAGATTTATGAACCGCCATCGCTCGTATCTCTTCAAAGTTCGCTGGCACTTTGTCTAGCGCACACGGTTTTATGAATGAGACTCATGCTCTTGCAGAAGAGAACGCGCTACGGTCTAGGCAAATTTCATCCCGAGAGCTATACCGAACAGGGAATCTGTTACTTTCACTGATACCGCGGCGTCAATGAACGTCGTCGAGATTGTTGAACGTTCTACACGCACAGATTTATACTTATACAGTCGGATGCAAAAGTTGGTGCAAAAGTTGGTGCAGAAGTTGATCAGAAAATTCATGGATTTTATTTGTTGCGAAAGACAATTTATGGACGTGTTCTGTTCGAGGACTTCGGAACAGAATACGATTTTAAACAGCATCATCTGGTACCTCGACAAATTTTACGACACAGATGAATAAAGCAAATAAAAAGACAATAAAGTTAAGGACATTACTCGATTATTCTCGATTTTTTTGAATGATTGAAAGAAAAAATATATTTTCATTTAATTTGTTCTGTTTATTCGTATCTTCTAGACGTGCATAAAATTCAGAATTGCGAATAAAATTGGCAGGTGTACGCAGACTCTTGCAACCGACTGTACCGCAGTTCGATCTGCACCCGTTCCCATAGCGAGCACCGTTGTCACACCTCCGAAACGTCACCTGTGAACTTTGAATACTCGTTACCGCGGAATCTATGCGCGAACTTTCCGCAAACCGTGGTGTCCACCGGTGCAGTGTCGCCCACGCTCTGCATCGCGTCGCGCGAAAGTACAATAGGTCCAACAATGACGCCGTAAATTGCGGCGCGGTGCTTCGCGGACTCGCGTAGAAATCGGAGCTGAATTCCTCGGTTCGCAAACGACGCTTTGTCCGGTGTTCGCGGGCTTTTATCGCGGACGATCTCGATACCGTAACAACTGTCCGGATTGATAACGTCAACCCTCGAAACAGGCTACTTGCCAATATACAGGGTGGGTCTCCCAACCTGGCGACTAGACTGCGGATCACTATGCAGGATGAAAATGTTCCCAGTCAAAAATCGAGTGTTTTTGTAATAATTTCGACGTGTCTAAAATATCGTGGCGACATTCGAAAATTATTCTTGCCTTTAGATGAATGTCGCCTCGAAAATAAATTCTCATCAAATCCAACATTTACTTAATTCTTACATTTACTTCTTGAACACGCAATGTTGTTTTATAGAAAATATTTATGTAATTCATAGAGAAGTGCGCAAATTTCCTTCTAATTTCTGGTCTCCAGGTTAGGAGACCCACCCTGTATACCAGCCATAGTTTTCCCCGACCATTTCAAAGAGAAAGACACCGGACTGGTCCGTTACGTCGGCCTGGTGACCAAAAATGGTCGCCCGTGTACGCTTCCTTGCTTCTTAACAACGCCCACGCGTTATTAGCATATTAATGCAACGGCGGAAACGGGCGACCCGCGATTCTGGAGGACCTAAATGGCGCGAGCGAGCTTTCAGTAACAAGGCTCACCGATATCCGCGATTTTGATGCGCGGCCAGTTCGCCTTATCCGCGAATTACAACTTCCTTCTCGCCGATAAACAGTCTCCAACGAAAATGCCTAACGCCGAAGATACCGCGCGGAAAAATTCGTTCCTCGTTCCAACAACGATGGACCTCTCACGCTTATCTAAGGAGTAAAGCTGCCTGTTGAGGATAAAGGGTGGCCGAGCATTATCATTGTTATTACCTTTTTATTCGAGATCGAACCTCTGCCACCGACTGCCATTACCGCGGACGCTCCTGTCGGCAGCTTCCAGCCGGATACCTTATCCGACAATTTGCGCGTAATACAAGCTAGGCTTATGCATTTTTGCGGGGAAGGTATGCCAATAGCTCGAGCCTTATTCCCCCCGGGGCTGATGGTCCAGAACCACTTTCGAGTAGAGAAGAAAGTGGCCGTTTAGCACCTCTAATGCGACGAGAACGATGCTACCAGAATCCTCTGCGCAATATTCGCGACCGGGGCCTGGAAGCAGCTGTTTATTGGCTGCTTTGTTCAATTACAATTTATATTCTTTGGAAATGTCTCGGTGGAATTTTTAGTTGGAGCTCATTACGTTTTGGAAGTTACCGACTATTCAAATTTTTGTAGAAAATTGATTTTTAATATTTATTGCATTCTTATCGGCAATAAGGATAATAAAATAAAACAAGAACACTCCACAAGGATGAGGTGCGGATACGGGTCCAAGTTAGGTAAAAGTTCGTATCTTGCAACCGGTTGCACCTATCTACGGTAATCGTTGGCGTTGCGTCTCCTTCCCTTATTAACACCACACCTATCCGCTTGTGTAAAATAGAAATACCTTAACAGATACAATCTACAAAACGCACACCTTTCATACTTCTTCAGGCTCGTTAGCATTACCAGCTGGCTTCATTAAGAAACCGCGTGGCTCAGTTTCTTCAGGCTCTAATTACAGTGCCGCAAATAGGCTACTATCTCAACGTGTCTATTCCTCTAAAGAAGCTTCCCACTGCCAAAAAAGTATGCAAAATTTATGCTCAGATGCTCGAAGCTCTACACGCTCGAGGAAGTTATCGTTTTCATCTGCGTTTTTTACGACCACGCATCCCCACCGAATCTAACTGCCCCATATACGATCGAATCTCTCCTCGTAGCCGTTCCTGCTAACTATCGCTGAAGTGTCAAACACCATTTTTCATAGTATGTTATAATGAATTACCATATTATCTTGTAAACTCGATATGGTCGTGTTTAGACTGATACTTAACCTGTTATCATCTAAAAAACAATCGTACAGCAAGAGACTCATTTTAAAGCTTGAAAAGCTTTATTTCTCAGACATTTCTACACGATGTAATAAATGAGAACACCAACGCAAACCAATACAGTTGCCAACAGTAGCTAAAAGCTGCAATCACATAGCTCCCCACCCAATTTCCTCTTATTCCCAGAAGATTGCTGATCTATCCAGCCCGTGTAGCACCTGAAACGGTTCAAGGCCGCAGCTTCCGTGCAGATTCCCCGGGCTCGCATGAGTCTGGGGGCGTTCGTCGAACAGCTGATTAAAGAGCGCGGATCTGAAGAGTAGTCAGTAGAGTAGCGGGAACCGAAGAAGAAGTGATTCAGGAACAATCGGGGCCCGAGCTGGACGATCGGGGCTGTACGCATGCGATCGGTCAGGTAGGAGTCCGGTAGGTGAGCAAGTCAACGTTTGCCGGTTGGAAGTTGGAGTCCTTACCGCTGGAAGGATGCTGGAGAGGCCGAGTGGTGGCGGCACGGCCGGTGTGGTCAGGTGGTTCGCAAGGACGCGGCAGGCCGTTCACCCGTTCACCCGATCCACTCCTCTTTCCCTCCAACAGCTCATACAGCTCGCGCGATCTCTCTTCCTCTACAAGTTTCTCCTCTTGTTTCCTCTCTCTCTCCTCTCTCGTTTCTTTCTCTTTTATCTTCTCCACTCGTATCCCCCCTCCTTCCACCTTCGTACTTCTCCTTCCAGGCGAGCGCCTGATCGTTCTTCTCGTTCCTCTATCCCCTTTCTAGGTCCAAACGCACCAAGCATCGACTTAACTAAGTTACCGGTATTTATACGCGGAGGAATCGCCCCGGCTACCCGACTGCACTCCGTTCATGTAAACACGATAATTGGCCTGTTACGCTCCGCTTTTTGCAAGGCCCCGCATTTTTTCACCGATAAAGCCCCGTGTCCCGATCGCAGTTCATCTCCCTCGGGTAACGTCTTCTTAAGGTCGATCTACGTTATACGGCACGGACCGTCGCGTACCGACAACGGCGTAGACTCACAGTACAGTGTGAACAGTTCCACTTAGAACTTAGAACTCATCTTTCAATATTTTGTCGTGCCGGTGCCGGTCTATGTTGTTGTCGGTAAGTGACAGTCCATGCTGTACAGTGTAGATTGTAGATCGACCTTTAGACGGAGGATTCAGGGATTGAGGACTTCTCCACCCGGAATTCTATTTCTCGTCCACGAGAAGATGGTACAGAGACACATGTAGGTATCTACGCCCCACTACACCGTATTCCCACTTCGCGTTACGAGTATTTCGCAATCGAGTCGTTTCAGGAAGAAAACAAACAAACCTATCGAGTGTGGCTGGAATAGAGCGACGCGGTCACGACCTTCCACTGTCCCTCCAGAACCCTACGCACAGTGGTAAATGTTTCGATTTTACGCGGACAAAATTATTTTTGAATAATTTATATCATCTTGATACTTGATAACTACTATTATGATATTTATTTTTTTGTTATAAAGGAATTGAACACAAAAATTATAACAAACGGATATTTTTCTTATATTTCTATATTTCTGACTTATAGAAGGTAAAGTCTGTGAATATAAGAAAATGACTTTAATATGACTACTTTTTTTAAAAATTGTAATTACAATAACTTAATTACATATAATATTCGTATTACGAACTATAATTAAGCAGGTTGTAGCAGCTAATTTTTCTTCGACATTGTTAAGTAATCCATAGAGATAAAATATACAAAAATATTGCAGCTTGAGTATGCTTGAGCCAAAGTATAACCTTACTTCATTAACTCATTCATAAAAAAGACGCTTTTGATTATGGTTCATTTTATTTACTTCCTCCTTTTAGTTTTAGACTAAAACGAGAAAATATAAATTAGTTTAATATGTACTTACTTTCCATTTTTCAATGCACAACACAACAATTCACCGCAGTTTGGGAACATTTAACTAGTCGTTAATGGATAAAAAATGGAAATAATGAGATACAATTGTTAGAATTATTTGGTTCAGTATGTCAATAATATATTTTCTCAATTAAATATGTTTTTCAATAATTGAGAAAAATTATTTTTGTCCAACTAGAATTAGACATTTTACCACTGTGCTACGTCCCTACTACGCTGGTATTAAAGAGTGGGATCTCTCCCCTGTTCCCCTCATCCGAAATTTTTGACATGTTCTCGTGGATGAAGATTAGTGGGATCCAGATGGTGTCTTTTTAAAAGAGAAACTTTGGTGCAGAGTTATGCATCAGCTGCGCCTCTGATGAACGAGGACTCCATTTGGATGATTGGGAATTTTATTAGATCGTTGTAAGATTCAAGTATTGATCAGAATGCAGCTCGAATTTCCGACTGAGAATTTGCAATTTATTTCTTACCTCTTTCTTCAGTGGTTTATATATAACTTTGCGATAATCCAATTCGATTTCGACGCGACGCAATTAGTTTTTTCTTTATTTAAGAGTTTAATCGACGAACGAAGGACAGACCAACTGTCAAGAGCAACGATCGGATCAAGTTCAACTCGTAGTCGTCGCGAATCCAAGCCGACTTCGGGCGCGCAAGTTTCGTTTCACGGGTTTCGAATGCCACTCATGGGAAATAATGCTTCATTGATTATACTTACAATGTATGCACTCTGTGCAAACTGGTTTCGGACCCTAGCATGAATGCCTGCAGGTTCGAGAGACGCACTTGTACGCCGACTGCGGGTGTTTATGCGATTTATAGTGCTTGAGAGCTAATTTTTTACGATCGACGTCGGGACGTGCATCGTTTGCGAAGAATTTGTATGAAAATTGCAAGCAATCTTATCGTGACTTGTGTACAATGTCCTTCATCCCCTGATTGCAGAGAATGTGTATTTGTTTGAATTCGAAATTATACTTCCATTAAAAAGAGCAGTACTTGAAATTATTTAATCAGCGCGATTTTATTTTTTTTTGTTGCTAGCTCTTTTACATCCATGAAAATTCGTGGAGAAAATTGTTGGTGTGTGGTGCTTGTTCAATTTTCTTCATTCACCACTTCAGAGACTCTTCAGAATAAAATTAACTATTATCGTTAATGGTTGTTAAAATATACACAATTAATCGATAGTCGAAATCTATTACCATTTTCATAAGATTCCAAATGCCAAACTGTGAAAAATAATGATTTCACCACCTAAGAAACACCACGCAGTAAACGTGAATAATATTTCCAATTTAAATATTTTCCAATCCTTGCAGCTCTAAAAATACCTCAGACAAATAAAAAAAAGCAATCCAACCATATTACCAAAGAGCTATCAAAATATTGCAGCTCAGCATCAAATAGCAATAATAATAAACGGATAAAATAGCTTCTGTGATTCGATCGGCAGGATCTCGTTCGATTTCCTCTTGCGAAAGACTTCCTCTCGCGTGCGTGTACGTACATACGTGTCGGCTAATAAATACTTGCTGGTTAGGTCCCGTCTCCTGGCAGGATTTGATACTTTTGATCGGAACTGGTTTCACCTTGATCCGCCATTAATTTGTCCAGCAATCCAACGGTGCTCTCCGCGCTCGGGCGCAATTCGCATAAATCTCGGAATCCGGCAAAAGTAACGACGATTAAGGCCCCTCGAACAGACGACGACGAGGACGATTCGTTTGCATTAAACGGGCAAACGATTTCCACGACAGCGACGTCCGCTGACCTTCCATATGCGAAAACGTTTTGCGCGGCAAGCGATATATCGCGCCTCGACGATCACCGTAATTCGCGTGCGATTCCCCTGAGCGCAGTTCATATTTCAAGGCCCGTTACCGGGGGAAGCCGGGGCATAATAGATTTTTATCCGACTGGTCGGGCATTAACGTTCCCGCTAAATATCCCCCCGGTGACTTTAAACTTCGCTTTATCAGCCGCGAGAATATTAGGTTGTTGGGAAGGTGCTTGGGAATCTTGAGTTTAAACGGGCCTTGAATTACGGGCCGGGGATTTGTTCCGCCGAGAGACCATCGCGTGATTTAAGCGACAGCACCTGCTGGAAAGGGGTGAGCGATGCTACGCCATTTTGCAATTTTAGCAGAGCTGTTCCTAGCATTAAACGCTGTACAGGTGAGGATCCTCTAACCTCTCAGCTGCCTAGTCCGAGTTTTCTAGCGTGTTTCCATTTTGTACGTATTTTATCGGTCACGTTCCTGCAATTTTTTAATTGTTATAGTAATTGTTGTAATAATTATTAGATTGAAGAACGAAATCCTTAATCCCGCAGGATTGCAAACCCTAATGTTTACCATTCGACCTCAAATGGTTCGGGAATTTGAACTGTACACTAATATTAATTATTTTCAGATTATTTCGAGATTATATATTTTCGAGAAACGTTCCCGACAAAGTCGGGAAGATACTATTCCTCAATAATTTTTTTCAATCCGAGAATTCGGATTGGTTTCACGCAGCTCGATGTAACTGTTCCTTCATAGGTGAAAGCGTAGAGGACGTTTGAAGGTCGACTGTGTTTTCGAATGCCCTTGACAACTATCGTGTCAAGGATTTGCGAGTTTCGTCGACTCGGAACAGTTACACGACGTATTCACGAGAGAACAAGGAGAGAAAGAAGGATAGAAGAAGAAAAAATTAAAGAAAAGAAGTCCACTGGATGGGGGAAGAAATGAGAAAGAAAGGGGAGAGAAAAGTTGGGTTATTGTCGCAGCGGCAGGCTGACAAAGTAACCGGTGGACCCTCTCTACTCCCTCTGGCCTTGACAGGGCATGTATTACCGGAAAAAGAAGCTAATAACAGCCGTCTGCTTATCGGCTACCTGCCGTTTGACGGGGCAAAACACACGAAGGACGACACTAACCCCGAACCATGACGAGTCGATTTGTGTTCACGCGTGTGTGTGCGTGTTGTTGAAGAACGAGCAAGCTTCAGGGTAACGCGCGCTTTCTTCTTCGCGTGTTGAATCGTTCCCTGTACCGGGACACGCCTTGCGAAACCCGGTTATTAGTTCTCCGCGGGGGGCCCCTCTCCGCCCCCGCTCTCTTTCTTTATTCTTTCCACGTCGACTGGTTCTTTCTGGTGCCATAAACGACCCCTCGCGCAACGGAGAAAGACCTCCTGTTACTTCATCCGTGACGTCATTCCCGGGAATTTCACGACCACGGAATCCGATTGGTATCTCCGGGAGAATAGAGTGTGAAAAAACTTTCGAATTGGAAAGCGGGCTTCGGAAGGAGTCGAATGATCCGGGAAGGCTTCGCGAGGCTATTGTGGTGGTTCTATGTGGGTGACACGGTTCTTTGTCTGCGTTCCAACAGGATATTTTTAGACATATTTTTATCGTGGTTTTTTACGGATTTTAAATGTCACGTTGATTTTGTTTGACAATTAGCAAAGTTGCTTTATAATCGTAATAAACGATCGAACCGTTGCGCCGAAAACATTTAAAAATTTATTATCAGCAAATACGATCGATAGAAGAAACATATTTAAATGTATCTTTGATAATATGTCTGCGGAGAAGGGTTTGCTTTCTTTTGTAAAGGCAACGGAGTTTGTTGCGAGTGTAGTAGAGGTACAGCTAGATTTTAATTGTATAAAATTGAACTCAACAGTGGAATGTTACCGATTTAACCAGTTAACAAATCTAGTATATAGTATACTAAGAATGTTTTCTTATTATTCTACACATTGTATCTCATTTGATGAATGTTGTATCAATTTTTTAAAACATTTTGCCCTTAAATAAAACACAAAAACTGACCTTCTTCCAATTTTTTCATCCCAATTAAAAAAATCATGCAGTGGAGGGTTAATTTATTTAGAGATTGTAGATCGCGGGCCTCATTCAAAATGAAAACGTCAAAGAAAATGTGTCGTAAGCTCCGTAAAATTAATTTTCAACTTCCCAGGGATGCTTCACTGTTAATAGCCAAACCCAATATCAGGGCTTGTCGTTATATGTTGTCATTTGTTAAAAGCTGCGGCCTTAGGGTATAAGCGGTTGGTCTACTCTGTGTGTAGTATTCATGTTTCATTATAATGTTTATGTATCTCTAGTTTTATTTTCTGTAAAAATTTTCCACTGCATGTTTTTTTTTGTTCGGAATCTCTGTATGATAATCTGTGTATTCTTTATTATGTTGAAATAAATTTCATATGAGATTTTCTATAATAAAACATTAAAATGTGTCATTTTCTTTAAACAAACTACTTCAGGAGCAATTCGCCAGCTCGAGATCCGAGAAATAATGCCTCGTGCAACAGTTGTATGTAAAATGTGGATTAAAATATTCTGTAACATCCCTCGAGCAAAAATCCTGCAATAATGTTTGGTGCAACAGTCGGATGTGAAATGTGAAAGACAATATATTACGGTACACTCTCCAAAGAAAACAACTTCGGGAGCAATTTGGTCGAGCATATGCAACGCAGGCTAGCTGCACAAGCAAACGGAGTGAAGAAGTCGCGGTCAGAGTCACTGTGAGAAAATACAGAACGGAACCGCAGCTAGGAGCCTTTAAAATTTGAACAAAGCCTCGATGCCAGGGGAACACGCGATAAGGACACCGCGTTGGAAAAGGCGAAGCGTGGCCAGGGAACAAGGGCTCGTGGCACTAATAACGTTAGCGTAGTTCGAGTGGTGGCGTATATCGAGGAGCCAGGAAAGTGCTCAACATAGACCACTCGTCCCAGTATAGCTACCCCTAATACAGTAGTCCTGCTCGCAGTTAGTCGAACGCTCGGTGTTCCCAATGTTCTCATCGAAACCGGGCAGTCATCGAACGCTCGTTCATCCCCGTTGTGTTTCTGCTCTTTCTCCCCTTTCCACTCGTTCGTCACCAAGGCCGCCCCCTCTACCCTCGACGACGTGTAACGCAATTACGATTGTTGTTTGAATGAACAATCAAGCGCCCTCGAGGCGCGCGCGTTCGCCCAATCATTCAATTCCGGCTCAATCGACTTCCAGCCACCCCCTCGACCCTTTCTCTCGGGAACTAAAGAGTGTTCCGACATTCAAGAAAGTCTTCTTCAATGCCGGCAGCATTATCAATCGCTTGCCATTGTCGGCCCTCCTCGTTTTGCGTTATTCTGTTTTTTTTCAGCAATATTTAAGAATTTTCTGCAGAGAAAAACCAGTACGTTTTTCGTATCAGGATTTTGTACATATACTTGTGGGTATTTGAAGTAGAAGCTTCGGGGTTCAAATCCGCGGTCATCCCCTCGTCCCTCGTCTCAGCACAGAAATAGAAAGAGTACTTTCTCGAGAAGAGATGTCTCCCGGGCTTCTTTTGAAACTCCAGGCATGTGTTAATTTCCTGAATCGCAAGAGAACACTCGAGGTATCCAAGACTATTTGAACAGAGATCGTCTGTTGGCTGAGGGATCCAGGAGAATCTATTCGAAGACAAAAGAACAGCGAGCGTCCACCGGACGTGCGAGAGACAAAATGGCAACGTTACTGGAGATGTTTGAAAAAATTCGAGGGGGCAGAAATCGGTGCCGTGCGCGAGACACCGAAAGACACCGAAAATTCGCGGGGCGGTTCTAATTGAATTAGAAAACAATTGTCACGCGTTCCCGCTGCAAAAGGTGTGTACAACGTACACATCTACGCGGAGACATACGCACACGGACAGGTTGTAGAAGAACGCGTTATTCGCATCGGCGCCTACGCAATTCCATGGCGGAATTTTCACCTGCTCAAATAGAGGCCCTCGGCGAGTCCGTCGTGTCATTGTGTTTGCATTATTATGTTAATCACAACGAAGGCAATAACAATGCGTCAACCTCGATTTAGGAAGCGGCTCGAAAAGGAACATATAGCTGAGCAAATATTGGCTAAGCAAATCATTAGTTGACTCCTCCTTCGCCTCCGTTATTCCGCCTTTGACGGAGAGAGAAAGAGAGGCCGATGGAACGTTGTATAGTCTTCTACACTCTCGCATAATACCCATCTCGCAACTCCCTCGAGGTACACGGGCCGCAACTTGCAAATTGAGCCTATCTATTCGCGGCCTCGCAAGTGTTCTAGCAAACGACCTCGTGATGCCTAATTCGCGAGGGCGTCACGCGATTTTCGACACTCGCGAATGCTCAACTAATTCGCACGGCCCGAAACCGCGGTTCTCTGCCCACCCAGACATGTTAGCTCGACGAAAGATATCTTAGTGGCCATCGCAAAATCTTTTTCAATTCTTTCATAATCGAATTTCTATGCATTTGTATCAGACATTTTAATGATCAATCTTCAATCTCGAATAATACAATTGCTGTATACCACATTTTCTTTCCATCGACAATTTGTCAATTGAAGACAACAATGTACAAAAATTCACAAACTTAGCTCAAACTTTCACGAACATACCAAAAAATTTTCATAGAGCTTCTCGACCAGTTTCATTCGACAAAAATTTTATTAAGGTTCATAAACAGACAGGACGTCTAGAAAATGATTCTACCAGTTCATCTTAACAAAGTTGTCAGACAGTATTCTGATAACGGGTTCTGTGGTATCTGGTTTGTGTGCGTGGATTTATAGGTCGAGGCGGTGTTTGAATGGCTTCCGAGCGAATTGGGAAGACAATCGGGTATCGAAGAGCCGCTCAAAGAACACTTTTTACCTCCCATTGAGCTCGTTCGGTTGCGGAAGCGAACGTACACCGGAGATTTCTCATTTCCAGGTAATTAATTTACAATGAACCGGACGGAGGGGGAGCCCTGGCCCTTGTTCCGAGGGTTCCTTGTAGTCTTCGGAATCTTTCAATCAGCGCAGACAAATGCGGGACCTGACCCGGACCGCCTTTCTCCCCCTTGGACGGATTATTAATTACAATTATTCTCTGAATACAAGTCGAACGGGTAAGGAGATTATTCTTTCATAAAATATATGCACCATAATTATATTCTGTCCGTGTGGATGTGGCAGGTCATCGTGTATTTTTCATTTCACGGTGCATTCTCATTTTCTCGTCGCTCGGTTTGTTTCGAGATTGCGCGTCAGGAAATTTTTCTTTAGAATAATAAAATACCACATCGTTATCGAACTTTGAAAAAGCGAATCTCTATATTTAATTACATTTCACACAGCAATAAGACTGAATCTTAGAAATCGCGAGTAGGTTGTAGATCTTCAAGAACAATAAAAAGTTTAAAAATAAGAGTTCAATCTATTCCAAAGACAACAATATACAAAAATTCGCAAATATAGCTCAAACATATACGAACATGTATAAAAATTTTCGTGAAGGTACCCCCTCCAGTTTCGCTAAAAAGAATTCTTAAAACCACCCCCACCAGCATTCGAAAGATAGAAAGAAATCCTCTTAGGCTGTTAAGCACTGAAATCATTTCCTCGACTTCCTCGGGCAAATACACGTCCATACATCCGCCAGGGACGAGAAAAAAGGAATCAATCTGTTCCGAGACAGGTCTCACGACATCGCGACAGCAAGCAAAAGTCGATTAGGTGCCCCGTCCCTCGGAAGCGAACGTTTGTCCTCCTCGGCTCGGACGATTGGCGATAGGAAGAGGAGCTCTGTAATCATCGCGAGCACAAAAACGGACGACGAACAGACGCCGCCGGTGCCAGGGCACCTGATCAGAAAAAATAATTGAAAAGTAGTCGCGCGGAGGAGAGCGCGAGAACCAGAGAAAAAGCATACGGTCCGGATGCAGGCCGGAAAATGACAATCACTAGGCTGCGGGACCGTTTCCTCTGTCTGACGTCAATCTGGCATAGCTCGTTGCAGTATATAAACGGACAAGGGATGGCGCGAGAGGGGTGGTGTGCCTCCGGCACATTCGCCCTTCGCCAATTTGCCAGCCGATCTTCTCTCTGGCTCTCCCTGAAATTCCATCGACCTTCGGGCGTAAGAGGGTTCACACCTTCCCCTATTGCTTTCTGCGGTGATCTCTTCAACCCCCTCCATCGGACTGGCGTAAACGTGCTATGTGTGTCACACCATCGACTGGGAACAATTCCCTTAACCCTTGCACATGTGGTCGTTGAGTGAAAATTGTGTCAATTTTATGAGCTGGGAAATGTCTTTATTCCTTCAACCCCTTCTCGTACAATGACGAGTCAGATTCGTAATGAATACTTCACATGGCTTCTACTGAACATGAAAAAGAGAGCTACACGATCTAAGCATCAGCACGGACCCGATGGTTTCACTTAGATTAAGACTTTACTATACTGTACAATATTGAGGCATTGCTCACCTATAATGCGAAAAAATCTCGAAACACAGAAGGCATAGAAAGTAGAAATTTGATACACAGGTAGCTGTTAGCTTAAAGGGATGCACCGATATGCTTTCATCCCGGAAATCCTTCAGGATCAAGTGCTAAAAATAAATTAGTGGCGTACCTCCACAACTAAGCCAGCTGTTGATTCTTCAACGGGAATTATGCTAGTAATAATAATAATAACGGTATAACAACCCGTCCACTTGAACACCGACATATCCACTAACCGTGATGGGATACGGTAAAAGAAGTTAACGCGTAATTAGTGCCGTCTGTTCTGTCGCCGCTCGAAGAGGGATTACGTGTGCCCGCCCTGCAGATAGTTATCGGTCCCCGGATTAATGAGAATCGGTTGTAGGAAACGTGACGACCACGGACACCGACGAATCTACCCGCGATCCAGGAGCCAAGCCGATTATCCGTCCGGGGATCGTCGTTTCCACGTGTCAGCTATACGAAACGAACGGATACACCATAAAAAATAACGAATCATCGCGATAGTGTTACGTCAGCTGCCGGAGATCGTTGGCCAGGGACGATCGGGACTCGTCTCGCGGACCTGTCCTTGGTGGACACCTGTCTGCCAGCCTCTTCGAACGATTATTACTATTATCATTATGTCTTCATTGTGTTCACGCTCCGAGCACCATTGCATGGTGTAATTGCCGTTGAATTTCTTTTCTTCGATATTTCTCGGTGAATATGGAGCAAGTGGCCATTTTTGATCGTGCATGGAGAGGAATAATACAGGGTGTCTCGCTTAAGTGTAACCACCAGAATATCTTTAATATTGACGAAGTGAACAATCTTTTATGTGCCAGTTGAATGTACAATATACCAAGAATGTATACTAATTTTTTGTGTAATTTGAATGTATACCATGAATGAATACCAGGTGGTCCGTATCCTCAAGGGGTTGTTTCTTTAAAACATTGTATCTTTTTTACTAACTAACTAACTAAAAATTTTGCTAACTAAAATTCGTGTTGCGTCACGTAGCTCATAAAAAGATACGTTTAATCATGTACTATGACATAACCTTGAAATGACCTTGATTAAATTTCGTTTGCAAGGAGAATGCAGGCTTTGTGAGAAATGCCAACGCCACGTATTTTCGTGAACATTTCGTAATCATTTGCTAAAATGACAGGCGTCAGCATAAACACCGAGCGTACAGAAGCGCCAATGGGGAAACCGGGTCGCGTCCGAGCAACTTTTTATTGTTCCCCGAGCGTTTTCCAGCCGCCTCGCAATCCTGTTATTAAGTATTTCATTAAGACTCGCTGCGATGTAATAAAGAAATTTATTCGCGCGCCTAACCACTCGTAAAACTTGATGAGCGCTCGGTTTTTGCCGCGAGCACGCGGAAGGCACCGAGTCAGAGAGAGAGAGAGAGAGAGAGAGAGAGAGAGAGAGAGAGAGAGAGAGAGAGAGAGAGAGAGAGAGAGAGAGAGAGAGAGATACAGAGGAGAGGGGAGCGATGATTGGTTCGTTGCTCGCGGTACTTTTATTTTGGGTAATCACCGAGGGAAATATTCTATCGGTGAAATCGCGGAGAATGCGATGGCGGATCGTTTCAGTTTAGAGACAACGGTATAATACGCGGAGAAGCTGTTATGCGAGGCGATGGACGAGGCTAGAGAGATGATGGGAGAGTTGTTTCGTAGTCTGCTCTATCGGTATGCGACTCTTAATTCATTGTCAATATTTACCTCATTCTCTCAGGAAGGAACGGAACAGTCGTTTGAAAATGATACTTCGTTAGCAGTGAAACTACCGGGCGAAATGACCTCCGGTTTTTTTAATCGACAATTCACCGCTCGTTGCTCCATACTTCCTTCACGACTAATTACAACATTTTTTCGAGAGTGGTCGTCTGCTAAATGATAAAGAAGGTTTATGTTTATTGGTGATAGGATCGTTGAGCTTGACGAGAATTAATAATTGTCGAGAAGTGAGCGATAGAAATTTCTTCTCCTCTTTAATCATTTCGATGAATTTAATATAAACATATTAAATATCTCGTTCTCGGTTAATTCTCATAATTCCGTTAAAGATGATAATATAACAATGTATTTGCACTCATTTTGAAGCTTGAAGCCTCTACTTTCGCCATGATTGCAGAACTTTTAGCAGGAAGTTTTAAACAAGTTTCTATACGAAATTACTGAATGAGTTCATTCACTCGTCCGCACATCGAAAATGGCAAAGTTACTTTCACTTCGCCAAAAGCTCCCAGTTCGTCATTACATTCAGAAAAACAAGACCCGACGTAACAAGATCTGATACGTGCTTGTTAACGCTTCTACTCGCCGGTGGTTAATTAATAGTCTTCTAAAAAGCAATGATTTGCAACTAATTTGTTAGTTTCTTAACGAATTATTCGTCCAATCATTAACGGGGAAGTTCTCGCGATCTAAACGAGCCAACAAAACTTTCTTTTGGAGTTATTGCTGGAAAGTCCTTATACGTTTCAGCAAATTAGGGGTATAGGTAATCCTAGTATATTTTAATTATTTTTAATTTATGCTGAATGGAAGTTGTCATCAGATTTCTACTATCAAATATTTCACAATACAGTAGAAACAAAAAACTGTTATCATGAAGTTAAGGTGTAGCTGGAAAGTCTAAAATTAGTACAATTTCGTATCTACGTTATTGTCTTCAGGTAACCAATATGATATAACGTTATGACTCACGTTTCAACACTTCCAATACCTGCTGCGAAAAAGTGGTTGCGATAGAAAGCGACACTTCGGCTCAACAAGAAACGTGCCACTTAAGTGGACAGCAATTGTGGATTGCATTTAGTACCTTCTGGAACTTCAACTTCGCGGGTTCTGCTGGACAATATGAGTCAACTTCGCCAGAGAAAGGAGATTGCAATCTCTGAAATTCTCACTTGCTCCGATAGAGACTGCAACAAAGTTCCACACTGTCAACTAATAAGCGAGTACATTCTACTGTGCAATGCAAGTCAATTTGCACAGAAAAAGAAGATACTAATTTTTCAAACTCCGTTTGTCTTGATGGTGACTGCAATGCGGCTCTGGGCTGACGACTACTAGGCGAGCAGTACTGTACAATGCGGTTGATTTAAGTGGACAACATAAAAGGGATAACTAGAAAACGGAGATCCTAATTCCGGAAACTGCACTCGTCGAGTACAGCACTCGCATTGAGATCATAAACAGACAATTAACCGAGCACTACTGTGGAATTCAATTTCGGTGCAATAAGATTGGGAAATTGCGATTGCGAAGACAACATAAAAGGGATAACTAGACAACGGAGATCCTAATTCTAGAAACTCCACTCGTTCGATACACCGGTCGCACGAAGATCGTGAACAATCAATGAAACACTACCGTGGAAGTGGATTCCCCGTCGATGAAATAGCGAGAAGATCGGGAAACAGCGATCGCGAGAGGAAAAGGATCGGAAGAGGCTGCCGCCTTGGTCGTCGGCCAATATTTTAACAGCGTTACACGGTCTCGCGGCTCGGAATGAAGATTAATTCAGCCCGCGAAGATTATTCCGCCGCTTTCATTCGGTCGGCATTGTCCACGCGGTTAAAGCTCGTGCTCGTAGCTCGGTGTGTCTGATATCTCGCGCAGCTGGATCGCGACGTTCTTTGAATCACTTTATACGATCTTCATTGTCCATTACTCCGGGTACCGAGTCGGAGAGACAATATCAAAGCCGTTATTTTCCGCGTTCGCGTTCTCCGGTAATGAGGCCAGTCCCTCTCTCTCTCTCTCTCTCTCCTCTCCGTTTCTCGGCATGGAACGACGGCTCTGTTGGCTAAAGGTCCGAGCGGAGCCCGTTCCTTATTAGTTATTAGTATACACGGTCGAGCGAGGAAGGGGGCAAACGAAATGGTTTACAAATGTAGGAGCAAGAATAGAGAGATGGAGGCTTGAATGGGGGCCTTTGAATTACTGGTGCTGGCTGGTTGTTTTGTATAGACACATAATGTATACGTATTCACGCAGACCTGGACGCCGGTTTTGTGTACGGACGCGTGCAACGACGTTCGTATAGGGGCAGCCTCGCGTCTCAGCGAGTAATATATAAGTATGGCGAGTGCCACGGTCCGACTGTATGGACTTATACACGCGAATCCGGCAAAGTCGTTGCGAACAGAGAGACAGGCTGGCACAAGAGAGAGAAAGAGGAAAGGCGCCAGAGCCCCCGACAACCATCCAACCACCGACTTCTGTCCCCGGGAGCTTCTGTCCTCTTTCGCATTCTCGTGTTCTTCAGCCCCCTAACCCTGCACAGGCCCCGGAAACCCTCTGAAAGCTCTCTCTCGTGCGCGGCGAGTCAGTCGCATGCCCTGTCATCTTCTGAAAAGAATAATATCTCTCTTTGAAACATTAGCAATTCTATGATCGCCACCTTTATTTATGCCGGGCTGCTCCGCCTGGCATTGCTCTCGGTTCCTCACGGCTTTCCAAGTCGCCTCATCGAGGTGTACACGCGCGTTGATACCACACAACCAACGGGCTGTTTATATGGTTTCGCTCACCGTGGTTGCGGAAAATCCGCCCGCAGACGGATGTCGCGTATCGTTATGGGGGAGAATGTTTTCGTGTAGGATGTCGGAGACGACGCGACCACGACGCCTTGTTACAAAATACTTTAATTAATGACTCCTCGGAACAAATTTACCTTCATTATTAGCACATTCACGTGGCGCGACGAGCGGCCCCGCGCGACCGCGCCGGCAGCGCGAGGAGAGCACGCGAACGCGTGTACGCAACACGTGTATCCAGACCCGGCGCGTTGCCACAAAGCACCGCATTGTGTGGGACACTCATAAAAGGCGCCTGTTCTTGCGCGGCCTTTAAATAATTCAATTCACCGAATGCTTCCTCCAACGAGAGGCTGCGCGCACCGCCTTTTGCTCGAGAGCGGAGGACGCGCGGGATCGACAGATAACCACGGAGAATGCTGTCTCTACTGTCTCCCATGCTTCTTCGTGGCTCGTTCGGTTCCTGTTTGGCTCCTCTTCGCACATGTCTTCTACATTTTACGTATTAGGCTGTTGCATGCGAAATGTCCGATTTTAGAATGCACAATTGCAGTCTACGGGTTTATCAATCCCGAATCCACGAATTAATTTGTACACCCAATATGTTTAACGCACGAAAATCGTTTCAACCTGCGTTTCGAACGCGTATTTTATAAAGCGTTTCAATCAAGAAATGCTATTACAGTTTATTCTATGCAACTTTGAGGTGAAAATGTCACTTGTTCAAAAAATGTATAAAAGTCCTACACGTTCACTAATTGAGAGACGTTGTTTCAAGCTTGTTTCATTACTGGCTACAACATGTTTTAAACATCGACATTCCTACGTATACCGTTCTCCCGCGTTTAATCTGCATTAAAATAAGATACTTCTCTGCATTAACTTAGTTATCGTTTATTTATTCGAAGAAAGCCTACTACATCTGCTCGATGGCGACAGGATACTATGCCCAGGTTCGAAAGAAAGCACCATAAACCCGTCCAGTATCTTTCCTGCGGGACTCGTCAGCATTAAGGAAAAATTTATCGATCGTTCCCAAACCATTACACTCTCTCCTCGCGAAGAACACGGCTCTGTTTAATTAGCTCGACGATCATATTTATATCAGAGTCCCCTGACCTCGTCGGATTAGAATCGTTAAGTATTATACGAGAGGAATAGTGCTGGTAACCGTTCAACGAATTCACTTGTCATCCGCCGGAGAAGCAAAGAAAAGAATATAAAAACGAAATAAAACGAAGAAAATGAATAATCACCTGATTACCATAAACGACATAAATTCTGCCCGGCCGCTGCCGCCGCCGTGCAGACCTGACCGGCCAGCATCGGACACAATCTATCCGGTGAAAAAAAATCAGGAAAAGGATTAGGCTAATGACCATAAATTACACACTCAGCGTGTCGCGGTAAGTAACGTTCGAGATAAATTGGCGAATCTGTAATCGATCGCGCGGCTGCGCATAAAATTCCATATTAATGAGCCTGGGGAACACGCTTGCACGTATTGCAGAAAAAGAGAAGCGACGTCGCGTCGTGGAACGAGAGAGACAACACTCGCATTCTTTTGCTTTATCGTTCGTTCATCCGGCGCGATTCTTCTTCCGTTTGCAGGTGGCTACAGCCGATGACGCTCGGAGGAGGAAGCATTTCGCGGGTTGCACCCGAAACTGATTTTTCGTGAGCATTATTCGTGATGGAAATTAATTTATAGTCGAATAGGAACCGTCCTCTAAAAAATTGTAAGTGATATAATCAACGAAATGGAAACTGGAAAGTTCAAATGTATCATAGCCACCTTAAGACCCCGTTCAGCGCGGTTTCCGCCGTGTCTGAACGGGCTCTAAGGTCTTCTGTTCACGATCCGTCGCGTCAGAAACGAGTACGCGACAAAATACCGACTGCTGTACGGTTCAGTGCTGCGACCAATGTAAAAAAATTGACGTCTGTCCACGAAGCGTCATCGTCGCGTAATCGTCGCTACATGCAGTCGTCATTATGATTAGCGTACGATGCCGCAATCGTCTATACACGAAGACTAGAGCAAGTTTCACGTCAGTTACAAAAAGCAAACAAAGATGTCGAGTGACGAGGAGGACGTGATTTTTTATAATTATATTCATATCAGATCATTTAATTCCCGTCGTTACTTCATTCCGTGCCTTCTCTGTAGCGTCGTTTCTTGGAAAAATCTAATATAAGTACTAAATATTGAAAATATGAAATATTTATAATATGTAGGATAAATACGGAGGTCTCTTAATTATTGTCAATAAATACAGAGAACTTTACACTCAAAGTCATCGGTGATTTAGATTATCTGAAAAACTACTAATTGTGGATTGTCTGTGGATTTTAAGCAGAAACTGATCAAAAGTCGTGTAAAACGACATTTTCAACATTTTTAATCGCTTGTAGCTCGTGTGTATGTTAATGGATTTCGATGAAATTTTCAGCATGTGTATAACTAACATAGATCCACAAAAGATACATTTTAAATTTTCATTAAGGGCCCAAATAAAAAAGTTTTAAAAAATGCCTTTTTTATTTTTGCATGTAAATTATAATTTTTGGAAAATCTTTTTTGCATGTCATTTCGTAAACTTCTAATTGATTATAAAAGTCAGGTCGTTTGGTACAATTATAAAAAAGTTATTCTGTTTTAAAGGGTGCACGAATACTTTCGTCCCTCACTGTATGTAGATATACGTCAATGTACGCCCAGCGTACGACAATGTCGTACGGCAGGCGTAATGATGAATGAAGATTGCGACCAGTATCGAGATATCGCTTCATGAGCGGGTTTTCATTATTTTACATTAATCTCGAAGATGTTTTTTCGCCTACACGTTGCGTAGATACTATTATTTTTCATTAAAGAAAGGGTCTCGGTTTAATGTTGTAATGTTGTTATGTTATTTGACACAATTAAAGTTTGTATTGTTCATTTTGTATGGAATACTCCAAAGCATGGTAAAATGCATAATGTGACGGAACAATTTTTACAGAAATACCTGGTTTCCTTCCATCGATTTATATGTTTTTGCAAACTACACATTCTATTGTTGAATGAGATCTTTTTCTGTGGGTTGTACTGTTGTATATTAGATCTTCTACATCGATTACAATTATTCCTCTGTATTCCATACAAAATAAACAATAAAAATGATCTGTAAAGCACCTTTCACCGACGATGACATGTCTTAAAAATCGATTACACCGTGGACAGAGAGCCTAACTCTTCTGCAAGTCCCAATGAAAAATCTTTTCTGTTCGGACTCGAGTCGAAAAAGCTGCCCGGCTTCCTGCTCCACGATTTCCCAGGCGAGCACAAAGTTGCTCGAGAGCCCCTCTCAGCGGTGCGTCCTCAAGTTTGACGAAGAAGACGATCTCGTCGTGTCGCAAGAAACGATCGAAACTAATCGATCGCATTTCCGCGCAGCGGGGCTCGCGGCACCCGCGTGAGTCGAACTCGGCGGCCGGAAGAGGCCACGAAGAAGAACACGAATAACAAGAAGAAGAAGAGGAAGAAGAAAAAGCGACACACGGACCCCTGGTACACAATAACTCGTCTGTTCGGTTCCTCCTTCACACGTCCAGAGTAGAGAGTTAATAAAGTGTGTAAAGAGAAAAGGCTGGCCAACAGGGCCGCTCCTTATCCGAAGTAATTATTCACGCGTGCTTAAGGACCGTCGTCGGCGTGAAAAGGTTTGATTCTCGAGAATCCTGGAGAAACAGAGAAACGGAAAGAGATCCGAGCTAGGTATCCACAAAGCTTGTCTGCTGTCCGGCCATTTTTTTTCCTCCTCCGTGGCATCCCATGGAAATCATTATGAGGGGAGAAGACTTACACTCGCGGAAACCAGCGCGCAGGGGGAGGTCGGGAAAATACACGGGGAAATCTTGCTCTCTATTTTATGTGGTTCGCTTTCTCTTTGAAAAAAAAGCGAACGCCAGACGCGGGAGAGGATAATGTGCTGTGGATGAGCGAACGAGCAAGCGGAGCCGATCCCGAGCTGAGCAGAGCAGAGCGTGTTTTCCGGGATCGTGGACGCTGCCAAAGCTGAAAGAAGAGCCAGCGTGGACGGAATGGAGATGAGAGTACCAAGAAGAGCGGAGAGGAGGAGACACTAGAACCTGCGGAAAGAGGAATAGCATACAAGGGATACACGCGGCGAAGAGGGGAGAACGCACTGTGCTCGATTCTTCTAAACATTGGACAGAAATCGATATGCTTAACTTTCGGACGGCGCCGGTCCATTCTTATAACTACAGTCCCTGCTCACTTTATTAGACTCACCTGTATAATTATGATATTTCTATACGATATTGTACTATACGATTTGAACTTTTTTGGGAAGCTAGAGCAATTAGTTTACTAAAGAATGTGAAAAGAAATTTTTTCAAAAATTGCAATTGATCGGAATTGTTGAAAAAATACTAAAAGTTGAATTTTTAACTTTTTTATGTGGGCCTATATTGAAAATTTAACATTTTCAAGATTTTCAGATTTTCAAGATTTTCGGCAATAAATCGTGAAAATCTGCAATTTTTACCATCATTAAATGTTTGTAGCTCATTGCAACGTCGACCGATTTTGACGAAATTTTCAGAATATGTTTAATTGACACAGATCTACAAAACTTATTTTTTAAATTTTCAATATAGGCCCACATAAAAAAGTTAAAAATTCAACTTTTAGTATTTTTTCAACAATTCCGATCAATTGCAATTTTTGAAAAAATTTCTTTTCACATTCTTTAGTAAACTAATTGCTCTAGCTTCCCAAAAAAGTTCAAATCGTATAGTACAATATCGTATAGAAATATCATAATTATACAGGTGAGTCTAATAAAGTGAGCAGGGACTGTAGATGACGGATCTTTATGCAAAATAAAAAATGTTTGCATCGATTACAAAACAGGCGCCATAATTTCCTTTTTAATTATCTTGTCAAGCTGAAACTTGTACAATGATGTGTTAAATCTTTTTAATATGCCCACTGCTTCCAATTGTACGTAGCCATATTTGTCATGAATGCATAAAGTCCGCAGCTTATTATATTTCAAAGGCGCCATTACGCTGTCGCCAAGCTCTTCGATCTTTCCTACTGCCGTTCGCAACCATGCAACGAATATCCTCGATCGTTTCCGGGTGGATAAGTCAGCGGAATAAATGTCGTTACAACGAAATTACAGCTCGTTGCTACCAGCCTTATCCCGTCCTGCCGCGTAATTCTGCGCGTTAATGAAACGATCCCGGCAATTGGGGCCCCAGCCCCGACGATCGCGCCGCCGCCATTGTAATTTAAATACTTTATTTCGCGCGATTTTCCCCGTCGGTTAATTAGCCCGCCGCGCTCGAATTTTTCAACAGCTCTCTCTCCCTCCGCTCTTTTTTTTTGTGTCCCCGCTAATTGGCCGACGGGAGTCCAGGAAACGCGTTCCACGCGGAAAACGCCTCGCGAGCCTCGATTGTGTCCTATAAACGCGCGGAATATCTCGCGAGATAACAGTTTCGCGAGGCCCGTGCGCGCGTGAGCGTTTCGCCGCGCGAATATTTCCGTCGATCTGATATCTCGTCTCTAAGCCGGCCGTTTATTGCAAACATTGCTACCGTTTGATGTTTCCGGTGAAAATGGCCAGACTGGGAAATGTTTATTACGTTTTATGCCGCCATTAAATTCCACGGCGTCCTTGCTCGACAACTTTTCTTTCGATCGCCGCGCGCCGATTTACATTTGATATCCGTGTAAGAAGCACTATCTATCCGTAATGTCATTTGTCTGCAGTGTTCCTGATCGGAGCCCGTCCCCGGCGAATCGTTTTTATTCGAGTCAACGGAGCTTCTACAAGAACACCGTTGATCGCCGAGGAAATCGAGGAAAATTCCTCGTCGAGCACCGTTGAAAATCGCTCGAATAAATTTCTGCATTCAAAGGGGTAGAATGGAAACTGTTCACGGTGCCAGCTTGCTGATTAGAGCTGGATCTTCCGGTATTCCGTTAAGAAATTCTTTGCTGATTTTTCTAGAAGCAAATCTTATCTATCGTCTGTATTGATTTTTGCTTCGATCGTTGCGTTTCTTGGAGTTCCTGCTGAATTTACATTAGAACTATCGAAGTTACTATAATTATTTTCAAACGTCCTTGCCACTTGAACTATCGGATGTCTCTTCTAGAACCATCGAAATTATAAGCAAGTTCAAATAGTTTTAAATAAATTGCACTTCGCGCAATTACTTGTTACAATCTGAACAAGCACAACGAAAAAAGTGCGTCTCGAAAGGCTTTTCAGAAACCCACAAGTAACAGGTTACACTGTTTCCCTAACCCAGAAGAGCAACACTAAAGAAAACATCCCGCGAGCGGTACCAAATGCCGGGATCAGAGAAGTATCCTCTTGTCGGTTCCGTCTTCCAGCTGCTCGCCAACTGTCCATGTGCAATCAGCGTCCCAAAGCCCAATTATTCCAGAGTGATGACACCTGTGGTCCACGCGACGCGGAAGAAGAAGAACCGTCCACCTTATTCCGCTCCCATTGTTCCTTCTCACGGTGAAGCCGAGCAAGTGCAACCGACGCGGCACGGTAATCACCGATACACCGCGGCGCATCTGCATACAAACGGGGACGGTCCACTGGCAACTATGGGAGTCGAATAAACGTGGAGTTGAATAAACTGGGCGGAAATCGCGAGATTCTACAAAATTGATACAAAAAATTGCCATGTAAAATTAACCATTACATCAAATTTCAAGAATAAAAGGTCAACCATTTTTTTATTGCATTCTATTCGTCGCAAGGATAAAAAGCGGAAAAGGAACCATCGGTCAAACCTCGGTCGTTCTCTTAAAAAATGATGGTTAAGTTTTTTTTATCATCGAACTGATAATAAAAATTCTATTTATATTTATATTTATTCTATTTATATTTAATTTATACTTTTCTATTTATATTTATATTTATTTACGTATTTTATCATATTTTCATTCCTCACACAGTCAGACGGAGCGTGTCGATGAAGCCGTTAGACATGATTTCTCCGCGCGTGAAATATATCGAAAATAAACAATCGATTAATTAAACCCATGCAGAGATCTCTGAACGATCGTCGTCCAATAACGAACAAAGACATCTCCAGCGAAGTTGCGATCTTGATCCACCGGTAATTAAGGAAACGAACTTGGCCGAGGGTCTGAGAGAGAGGGGGTCCGCGTCTCGTTGTTTCACGTCTGGCCGCACGCGTGCAACAACAGCAATCCCCGATCGCGATATCTATCATCGCGTTCCTCGTCTCATTTCGTCGCGTTTAATTACGATCCGGCGATGATAAGACGATTTCCCTGGGCCTCGCCGGTCGAAGCCTGCTCCTCGCCGCGCCGGTAACCGACGCTGCAATTTATTAATTAAGGGAACCGAGCGCGCGGCTAAGCGGAATCAATTTCACGGACGTCGATCGTTTTCTATCGCGGCGACGGATTTCTCTTGTTGTGGCGCCGTCTCGCATTGTTTCCGACGTTTTATTCGCTTTATTGCCACGGTTGGTAAATCTTGCCGGGTTTTATTAGAAGCACCGGTAATGTGGCCTCTTTCGCGATTTTATATGTTAAAAATTAAATAAAATTGGATCCGACGCGCCTGGGAAAACATTACAGAAGCTCTCTGTGAGGAGCCCAGAAAAAGATAAGCATTGCTATAAGAAAAAAATCAGTGACTTTTTACCACCCTGATCAGGGGAAAAAGTTGCCTCCTCTCTGCCAGTACCGGATTACTCACGTGACATTACGACACTGGAACAACATGACGAAACACGTCACGTGACTAGGCGGCGCCGGAAGCGTGGGGGAACAGCCCGAAGGGGAAGGGAGACAAATCTTAATCTGGCGACTCTGCCTCGCATAAATGTGGTCTGTCACTCGAACACGAAAACACATTTAACTCTTCAAATTGCAACCTAACGTCATATGGACTCTTGATTCACCGATATTTCAACATTATTCCGAATTACAACCGATCAACGCATCCACCACACCAAGACCTTTGTACAAAAACTCTTATCAGTTTTATCATACATTCTCAAACCGAAGATAAACCCCACGGCAACAACTTGATTCCGGCATTTTTCTCGTATCGACGTTTCAGCAACCACACTCCGATGGCAGATTCCTCTGTCGACGGCGCCGTATGTCTTAATTTCAATCAACCATAACGTTTTTACGATTATCAAGCGGCTGTATCGTTCGACTGGTTCGAATGGCATATCTAATGGACGTATCTACGAAATACGCGACGACTTTTATCGGCCATTAATAAAAAAAAAAGAGCGTGGAGAGAGAAAGAGGAAGAGGGTTGATGGTAAGTAAAGAGGAAAAAATAGGAGGAAGAAGGAGATACCCGGGGGCCGAAGAAGAAATCCGGTCGAAGCCAGCAGGTGCCGTTGAATTAGTATAGATCAAGGTCCTCGGTAAGGCTTGTCCATTACATAATCAACGAACGATATCGAGGATGATAGTGCATAACGAGTGGAGCATCGACGGGGCTTCTGCCACGCTCTGCCAGACCTCTGGCATACTCTCTGCCATGCTCTCTCTGCCATACTCTGCCTCGAAACTGGTCCCCCTTCTTTTTCATCGTGCTGGCTGCCGTTGCGTCGCTGCCACGAGCAGTTCGCAGCAGCGGAAGGAAATAAAAGTGCGCGCCGGAGCCGAGCCGAGTCAACTTGTCGAACGGGCTCTCTTTATTTACTTTATTGTAGGCCCCGGTAACGGTATCGGTCGCATCTCCGTTCGGTCCTCTTTCTCTCTCTCCCCCTCTTCTTCCCTACCCGTTCGACGGTTCGTTTTCCACCGGGCTGTCTCCCATTCGCGAATTCTTCTATCAATACCGCCGTCGAGAGCGACTCGGAACGAGCCCGATAATTGCGTATCTTAAGTGGTAGCGATGCGACGAGAGCGAGCCGGCTGGCGAACCCCTCATTACCAACCACGGATCCTTCATGTATTAGATAAATATTAATATGTAACTGTGTTGGTGGCTCTGTTGCTCGCCGCCACGCGCAAATTAAAAATACCAGCCTGATATGATCGAAGTACTCGCATTCCACCGGGGATCTTGAGCTTTTCGCTTCTTCTGAATCCGGAATTCGAAAGCGAAAATTCTGGAAAAATTCGCAGTCCTGCGTCACATCCGGTGGTACGTTCCTGAATTTTTTCGAGATTTTTCATTCGGCGGAACGGAAGAAAACGGATACAATAGAAACATAATACTTCGAAGAATCGATGAGATTAATTCACGTATATTTTTTTAAAAGACGAATTTGTAGTCGAAAATTCTGAAAAATTCACAATTATGTCTTGAATTTATTTATAGTTTTCTATCAAACAAAACAGAACAAATAAATGATTGGTTTGTCGTCTACAACAATATATTGGAGAACAATGGATGTTATTTTGAATCTTGGCTAAAGTAAATGTTTCTACCGAATGACCTAGGAGAACACATTTCATTATTCATGACAAGATACTGCTGCCGTAGTAAAAACTGTGAAGATGGTAGTTCCTGACGTATTATTAAATATTAATATGTAACCGTAACAAGAGGTTGTTGCCGGCCGCGGCGCGCAAACTGCGCGTTAATTGCCGCGAAATTGGAATGGGAGAAAGACGCAGGAGCGAAAAATCATCGCAAGAATGCAGTCGCGATTAACTGGGAACACGGGGGAACGAGACACGAGGACGTTTGACTTGGTAATGAATCTGCGACGATCAAGCGAAGTTGTGGGCGGTACCGCGGTTAACTAATAGCAAACCGTTCTGCAGTGGTATGCGCAATTGATCTATTGCGTTCGATCGATACGCTTCGGGAAACGCATAAATGCGGAAAAGTGGGTATTAGGGACGTGTTAGCGAGTCGCCAATCTAATTGCACCAAAATTAGCTTGGTCGTCATAAAATCTTCCGACTTTTATTTACTAACGATGGTATGGAACGATTGAAGAAAATGGATAACATTTATCAATTAATTGAATGAAAATAAGCCTAGTAACGTTGTTTTAATAAATATCCAATTAGTTCAACATAAAGAATCTCATGTTCCAAAATTGACTGCGGATCTTTATGCAAAATAAAAATTGTCTTTATCTATTGCAAGAAACACGCCAGATATTTCATTCTTCCAAAGACAAAGAACAACAATAAGTTGAACGAACGTCGGTAGCGATCAATCATGTGTCGCACAAAAATTAGCTCGTTTACGTAATTTCGTACCAAAGACCGCGTTCTTTTCATTCACACTAGCCAATCAAGAGCCGACGCTTTTAGAGCGAATCCTCTTTGATCTTTTCTCTCGAATAGCACAATGCTTGACCGTCGAACGCGGAAACATCGAGCAACCGAAAATAATCGTTGACATTCGTTGAAGCGAACGACGACAACTACAAATCGCTTCTACGTTATGTCTCGATTGATATTCAAATGGCGCGCGGGCCTGTTTCATCCGCGTTGTCTAACGAAGTAGCATTTTGTTTTGTTGGCGACGCTCATTGGCATGGCTAATGCGATTTGTTCGTTTCTTACGAAAAGAAATTCACGACTATTTTTCTATTTGCTCAGCCACGTATTCTGAAGAAGATAGTTCTATTTTTCAACGCGACTGTGTTGCATCCCACTTACTGCGATTTGCATCACAAAAGTCAACCAGATTCTAACGTGTGTGGGTACTGTGTGTTTTATTCGAGCTCGCTTGTGCTAGCGTCTGCCAGAGGACAAAGTGCAATGTGATCGCACAGTGATAGGTATTTATGAGAAGTATGCCTGCAATTTAAAACGTGAAAAATGAATTTGTACGTAGGTTCTGTAGCCCGGAATTGATGCTTGACAATTATATTTTGTACAATCGGCACATACCACGTTTATTTTAAATCTGTGCATCGGATGTATGAAACGAGAAACGTATGGTCGCCGAGGGTAGAGGAAGAGCCATCCGGTGTCGCGGAGTGTATCGAGCAGCACCACTCATAACCGAGCTCCTAATCATTATAGCAGGTATCTGCGCGGGGCCGTTGAACCTCGGCAAACTTGGTTCATTTCGATCAACACGAATAAACACTTCCATCGGCGAAGTGCCGGCCGTAAAGCTCTATCACAATGGCCGGGAATGGCGCAATCAATAGAGGCCGGTCTGATCCAAGGGATAAAAGGCCAGCGAACATTTATAAACAAAATATTACGGTAATCACTTGGTGCGAACGGTGTTGGTTGGCGGCGACGCGACGGCCAGGTTGCGGCCGGCCACCATAAATTTATTCTCATTGGTCACGGTCCAGAACGTCTCGCACAGAAAGGAAACGCATTAACAACGGAGCTATCCCCCTTATTATTGTCTTAAGGTGTCTCGAACGTGATCGGTCCGACGAGAAAAGCAACACAGAGAGAAGGAGAGCGAACACGGTGGAGAAGGAAGAGAGGAGAACGCTCTCTCGCGTCACTTGTATCTGAGAAGGGGTCCAAGGGGGGCAGAACGAAAGAGAGAAGGAGAGCAGAACGAAGGAGAGAAGGAGAGCGTGTTTCGCGCGTAGGAGCCAACAATTTATTGCCCATCGGGCCCGTTGTAGTTGCACAACGACGATGCGTACGTAGGCTTTAAAGGCCTACGAAACGTCGGGTCATTACTTTCGGTGATTACCGTCATTCTTTGATTAGGAGCCGTTTTCAATCTCCCCTCCCCCGGTGTCCCGACATCGACGAAGCCCACAATGCCTCGAAATTCCTACCGCTTTTAAGGGGATACGCCCGGGAACCAGCGAAACGAGACCCTAAAGGGGGAATCGAATGAAAGGGAGGGGGGCGAAGAAGGAGGAGCATTTCGAAATTCGTGGCGATAATTTATACGGGGCCCGGCCCAGCTACGGGGCCCTTCGTCACGATAAGATTGGATCGTCAGGGGCCTTTACATGGGGATACACCAGATACCTAAGTACCGGATAACAGGCCTCACAAAGGAATAGAGGTACTTATCCACGGACGTATTCCTCTCCGACTTCGGGGATCGACGTTTCCTTGTATCTTCGAAATTCGATTTACGATCGGACCGGTATCTATTTAAGCAAAAGTAATCCAATGGACGATACCGATACGATACATTTAGAAATGTAAGCGGTCCCCGACGGTTCCTAAAGCTGTCGCTAATGGGGCACCCGATTTCTCGATGTCAAACCACTTCGATGCTCCTTCGATTCTTCCCTCGATCTTTCGATCTTCTTTCTTTTTCGTCGATTTCCGATTTAAAGGAAAGAGACCTCATTTCACTCTGGCGAGTTCGAAAGCGACCCTTTAGGGAGCGTTCATACCGAAGCCCCCGCGTGACTTTTACCGCGGGGTTTGGGACTTTTGCCGCGGGGATGGAGCACGCGGGTAATAAATTTCGAGCGTGTTGACGGGCCCGCTGTGCCCCCGCTGTGCGTGGCACAAAAAAAAGGTCTCTAAGGCTTCACGGTTCGTTTAGGTAAACTACCGATAGCTTTCCTTAAAGGAAATTTCCTTAAAGGAAAGCCTTAGAGACCTTTTTTTTGTGCCACGCACAGCGGGGCCACAGCGGGCCCGTCAACACGCTCGAAATTTATTACCCGCGTGCTCCATCCCCGCGGCAAAAGTCCCAAACCGCGCGGTAAAAGTCACGCGGGGGCTTCGGTATGAACGCTCCCTTACGTGTCGATAGAGAAACTCCTCTTGGAACGAGCGCGGCGTAAAGCCATGTCCACACTGAAGGAAAATCGAACTTTTCGTTGCCTGTAGATTGTAGGATTATAACTGACCGATGACAATCTAGTGGTAATTTTATGTATTTAATTACTGGATTTCTGATGATTCAATGTGTTTCAAAAAATTCACAATAAAGCTGAGAATGGTCTTAAGCACCATGAATTGTAAAAGAACCTCGAAAGATTTTCACTTCCTTTAGAGTACACCAGGCCTAACAGGAACAAATCGCTCGCGATTTTACAAATTATCGTGCAAGATTAAAAATTTGCATAAAGATCTGTAGCCGGGCGATGATTAAGCGGCCAGCGAGGAAGCGCCGTTGGCCCGGAGAAAGGCAATAACGCAGTAATCAAGAGAATCATTCTGCATCGCGTGTGTCCCGGTGAATGGCCAGCAAATTCACGAAACGCACCGTGAACATTGGCTACCCTGCGAAAGGCGCACGGCACAGAGAACCATAAGAAGGAGAAGAGGATGACGACGAAGAAGAAGAAGAAAAGAGAGAAAAAAGAAAGCAGAGCCGATTTTTATATTGGACATTGTCCATTTCTCGGACGGTTCTTTCCTCGCGATGGGACTTAATTTTAGAATGGCCGTGGCCCGGGGCTAGTCCACCGGCGCGGCGCGATTCTCCCGCTTATGGTTGCCGCGTGACACCGTGGAATCGCCGGTGCACGGCAAGGTGTTGAAGCTAAAGGCTCGTATTTTTGTCGCGGCCGGCTCTCGTCGGCTCCGGCGAAACCCTTTCGGCCGGGCCGGCGATAAATCCGTATCTTTATGAAACGACGTCCGAGCTTTCCTGGCCTGTAGGGGCGCCTTTTGTTCGGTTAAAACGCTCCGTGGTCTCTCCCGGGACCCGGCCGAGCCCCCTTTTTCCCTTTCTCTTTCACATTGTACTGTCAATGGGATCACCGATACCGAACGCGAGCGACCGAGCGCGTTTCGTGACGGCGAAATCGAATCGCGCGGCAAAAGAGCCATGAGCAATTCCATATGCAATTCCCTGCCCGACCACCATCAATTAATAGGACCCATCGTCACCGCTCCCGGCACCTTTAGGAGTTACATACACCTAGAAGGTATACAAATTGAATTACGATTTTTTTCAGCACGAAAAATAATTTTCTTTACTGTTATGTACAATGGAAAGTATGGACTTTCAACTACAAATTGTGAAATTGTCATGGGGCAATTCGAAATGGGAAAGAGAAACTGCAGTGACTGATATTTTCGAATTTTTTCATTCTAAAAAAATTGGTGCTGAAATCAAGGGCTGTTTTTTAAAAATCCTGAAGTCCTCTTTTAAAATCGGTGTAACGTCGACCGGTTAAAGCATTAAAAGAAAAAGATAAATATCGGCACGAAAGAAACTCTGAAGTAAAATTTTCGCCTGAACATAATCGGCCCGGTGTGCGACGAGTGTTCCCACAGATGCAGTCAGGGGTTCAGGAAAAATCGTGGAAGCCCGTTAAATCGGGAATCGATTCCTGCAGTCGAACACCGAAATAGCAAGGTGTCCGGTCGCGCGGTTTTCATTTATAGTCAATTACACGCTGGCGTAAACGATGTCGTAAATTACAGTTTTGCGCGATGCCTTATCAATAGCACATAACTCTTGCCCCGGGAGCCGGGTTACAGCCCGGCGAGCGTATTCGCGGAGATTTATTAGCCGGGACGGTTTCCACCGATTTAACATCGGCCAGGCGCGGATTCATTCCGGGGAGGAATGAAAGTAGTCGGTCTTCTTCTTCTTCTTCTTCTACCTCTTCTTCTTCTGGCGGATGCGCCCTGGCTAGAGACACGCGAGGTCAAGTGGCAATCAACGATTCGATCGGCGCACACGCGATCCTGAAATCGTCCTTACGCCGATGTAAAACGATACCGAGCACGGCGAACTGTCGTGGCGCTTGTGTGCACTGTTAACTGTCGCTTTCTATCATCGCCTCGTCTTGGCATAGAGTCTACTGCTGTTATAGCAAGGTTGTACCACGGGGCGAGGTAGATACCTAACGTCATGACTTCAAATTACTCGTAAATCACTTTTCGCTGGCGGACATCGTGAAGGGTAATTTGTTTTTTAGTCTTTGTCAATGACAGCTCACTTTTTTTGGGAAGTCGACGACGCCATTTCGCTTTCGCTAATTTACGAGATAGTCAGCCGTTTTTTCTCTCTTCCGTGCTCGGATCAGAAGCATTACACAATAATTTTCATTTGACAGTTGTAGTCATTAGAATCTCTTGTTGTATTGTTGGTTTCGAGAAAATTAATTACACCCATAGATTTTGTTCGAAATCTTCATCACATTTATATATGGTGGAAGCATTAGTTTCCTAAATAAGTCTTTTCGAAGGGTGTCCACTTAGTCCCCGACCGTGGATTATCGAGAAACAATGGATCAAGAGAGCAGCAGAATGCTCTGGGACAAGTGTCTTGATAAAACCGCAGACCAGCAACAAGTCCTCTTGCGCCAGTACTCCTCGACATCAATGAATCGTGGACCCCGAAGACACACGCACACGATCTCCCTCCCTCTCTCTCTCTCTCTCTCTCTCTCAGAAGCAAAAGAAAAAAAAAAGATGGATGTTCTCAGCGAACAAGACCACGGGCGAAGATTTAGCCGCCATAACTCTCGGCGCCGGAGTTGGTCCCAGTGGTCCTTGCGTCGGTGTAATTATTCAGCGTGCCGTCACCATGTCGCCGCGTTATGTAACAATAATCCGCTCGTAAATCAGATTTATTGAAAGGAAAATTTCGGTGGTTGGTGACGGCCGGACGTTTTCATCGACACGAACGAACGAACAAGCCGCGTGTCCATGGCCCATGGAAGAGAAGCGCGATGATCTGGCGGCTTGCCGGGCAGCTCGGTGACAGCAGCTGGTCCCGATCCAGCAGCGAGTTCTCTCTGCCCGGCTCTTCGGGCTTGACGACACTCGACAGCCATTCGAGAATTCTCCTCTGTTCCCTTTTGCCTACGTCCGTACTACGTGTCACTCGTTTCTTTCTCTCCACGAGCGTTCCACCGTGCTACTCCTCTCGTCCACCTCGTCCTCACCGCGTCCTCATCGTCCTCCCCCGTTCCTGTCCCTCCCGCTTTCTCTCTTTCTCATTCTCTCCCTGTCTCTGAAACTCGTCCCTCGCGAGTTAAGCCCACTCTGATTTACGCCCGCTCACCTGTTCATCCGTTTCAACGTGGCCCACTTGCGAGGACCTCTTTCCGGCGTGAGATGATCGCTTTGATACAGTAGTACCTCGATTGTATACTGTGATGTATCGATTTCTGTAAAAAATTTAGGTCTCTGGTGTTACCTATATCGTGTACATATAGCATTGCTTGACACAATATCAATTCACTGAAAAAAACTCTTTTGTTTTTAATTATTTTCTATGGAACTCTTAATAATGTATTCGCGACGTTCTTCCGGTTGCAATGATACCAAACACGATACAATTCCGATCGTATTTACTCGTTTAATCCACGATAGAGTAGAACCTCCACTAACCGAACACGGTTTTGAACTGCACTTCACTCGGAAACGGGGCGACCAGTGTAAATTCTTCATTCTTGATTTTGAGTCGTACTATCACTCTAATCTTATTTGTACTACGAATTGAATTAATAATAATTAATAATTCCCATTAGTATATTCAGTGGGTAAACGGATATCAGCGAATTCTTTGTTCCGAACTGCTTCGAGGAACAGCAACTTCTCAGCATCTCCTTTCACCGGAAGCCCAAACGATAACGGCGCCACCGGTCTTTAATCGCGGCGATCTAAAAAACGTGTTCGCCGATCGCAACGACGCGGCGTACCCATGTAACGATCGCGTTAATTCGACGGTTAGCGTGAAAATTCCCGACCGAAATACTGTTAATACATAGTATTCGCGAGAGGCTAGAAATCTCATGCTTGTCCACGTTACCGGTGTTAATAAACGCGGTCGGTTTCCATAATGCTTCGTTTCCATTAAGTAAGACATGCTTGGGGGGTCCGGCTAACCCCATCCCTTCGCGGTTGTTTTCAACAATTACCATAATTCAGTTCATTAAGGGGTATTATCGGAAACCGAAAGCAGCCTAAAGGGTGTATCGCCACGAACGGCGATTGTATCGCGGTTGCGGCATGCTTATCCGGCGTGACGATACCACTCGTTATTAAGCAGTTATCACTCTAATTACGTATATATGTTTAGCAAAGGAGAGATTTCATTAGACCGGGATAGTACACGCGAGCGTAAAACGGCCGGGCGCCGGACGAGATGATCGTGTCCATTGTATACGTACCTACCTACTATTACTATACGTTATAATCGCTATGTAACGACACGCCGTCGATCGGCAAACGGGGAATCGTTGTGGGGCTCGCCTCGGCGCGAGAAGCATGACTGCAGCCTCTCCTACCGTGACTATGCTCTCATTAACGCGTCGCGTTACCTCGCTTCTTGCGTGAGTCGCTTAATTTCCACGAGAAACGATCATCGCCGTGTTCTCTTCGGGCTAACTCGATGTTTGAGCACGCCGCTACGGGGGGATCGGTGAAAACGATTTTTTAATTGCGCGCCGGGGAATTGAATCGCCGTGGATCGCGAACTGGCACAGTTAGGAGACCCGATAGCATCTAGAACTGCAGGGTGACCGAACCGCCGTCGGTTTCTTATTCGTGCGGGAACGCGATCAGAGCGGCGTCGTTTTGATTGATTGTGCGCCGGAGGAATCTTTTTGGTTCAGTTGGCTCGAGGTCGCTGGCCTCATTGGGAAAGCTGTTTTTCTGAATTTAACGAAATTATGAATTTATAACGATCCACTCGAGAATGTTGTAGCGCATCTGTGGGAAATGATAGTGCGTACATTTTAAGTACTGTTCTGGTCTGGTAGACTGTGGATTTTCATGATAGTTAAACCATTTCTGTGTCGATTGCAAAGAGACTGGATCTTACGCAGAGCATTTCGAATCGATCGTAATCTATTCTTAATGGCATATTAGAATGCAAGGAAATCGTAAAAGAATCTTTCATTCAACTGTCTTTTTAAGGGGATACATTAAAAATGCTATTGAACAGTATGTGTTTCTCGTCGTATTCATAGATTAGCCTAGACTGAATTAATGGCGAATTTTATGGCAGCGAAAGCACGAGCAGTATTAATTTTATTATTTTACGAGCTATAGTGACGTCACTCATAATGTGTCTATAAATTTATGTGTCTTTTATCTGTACATCTGTTAGATTGATTAGAAGCGTAAAACTCCTGACATAAATATCTGTAATCTAACGTATCATCAGTTATAATTAGAATCAGAATTAGGAAACAATTTTCCTCGTCGACTACAATCTTCCTTAGTGCAAACACAAAATATAAATAATGTCATTGGAACTCGTTAACGTATGCGTTTCCTTTTATTTTACGATCTAGTTGTAATTAGAGCATTTAATCTGCATAAAAATTCGCAGTCTGATTATGTTTTGAGGATAATGAAGTATATTCACTAACAAAATGGTACCCTATACGAAAAGGAACCTTTTCAGCGAAAACAATTCCAGGAAATGCTGACCTTTAGCTTACTATCGGGGGAAGAATGCGTCTACTATCGGGGCACTACTGTATCAAGTATCAGAGACGGAGTTTCGCGTAGGTATCCCCTCATTAGTCGGACATGACGTTTCGAATAAATTTGTCGCGACGGATAAGGACTGAGAAACCGAAATTGGGGAACAGTGGGCACAGGCCGAGGCTCTTATCAGTACCGATAACACAGCAATTTGCGCTCATTAGGGCGCATCAAGAGATGTGTGGGAACCTGCGTTTTTAATGAAATGCTGACAGCGGGATCTTCGGAAAAGAATGCCTTTCTATGGTCCTCGTGCTTGAGAATTTTCTGGTGGCTGTTTTTGCCACGTTTTCTGATAAAATGACAAGGGATACATGTAAATATAGCCATTTCTTTGTTCAGAAAATAATTTTTAAAAATATCTGCGAAGTGAAAGAATTTGCAAGGAATTATATAATTCGTAAATATACAGTAAACAATCGATGTAAGAAAACGGGAACTGTA
This sequence comes from Lasioglossum pauxillum, assembly GCA_933228785.1. NCBI lineage: Eukaryota > Metazoa > Arthropoda > Insecta > Hymenoptera > Halictidae > Lasioglossum > Lasioglossum pauxillum. Next base: position 33,551,841 of record OW121705.1, on the reverse strand, counting down.
CGATCTAAGAAAAACGAATATCTCTACCACTGCGGTATATACCGCATATTCTTAAAACGAAGTGTTAATACAATTCGTACGACGTTTCGCCACATCCTCAAATCGAAAAGAATGTCTCCAGTGACCAAACAAAGTCGTGAAACATCCAGCGAAGTTACGAAACGTCGAAATTCAGCCTCCAATTGTGACGCGCTGTAAAGTCTAATTTATAGCGCGACCATTGTGCTCGGATCGTTTCGAGTATTCAGATATTCCCCCCAGAGGTTTACGATTACACCTTGATCGTTAATTTATTCGTGGTCCGGGGGCCCGATGGCGAAGGATCTAGCGATCGCCAAACGATCGCTCGCCTACCGAATCATAGAGAAAACGGGTTTCGATCTTGCTCACGGATCATCCTCGTAAATGCACGGGGCCTCCGACCTGTTCTTTCTCTCTCTCTGTGTGTGTTTTATCGGCGTATTTCGATTATTCATGATCGTTCAAGGTCCCCGAGCAACGATTCCCTGTTGCCAGTCATTAACCGTGGAACACGTGGGCCTGCTCGGTGAAAATCGAGAATCCCCCTTCGAGATTTGTTGTAGCGTCTCCTGGTGCTCGTTAATCCTCACACCGTTTTATCCGAATTTATCCCGTTAGAACCCCACCCCCCGCGGCGCTTGTCGCGGTTAATTGGCTCTGTTGCGCAAACATGTAAATTAAAAGCATATTGAGCAACGTTTGATTCAGACTTGGCTCGAAAATGCTGATTCGGCCTATTGTCTTCCGGGAATTGTTCGTTCAACCTCCCTCGAACGTTCGTCCGAAAATCCTTTCTGATAACACTTAATTAGAAACGGGTCTCCTCTACTAACACCAACACTGACACCAAGCTCAATTTTAAATTCTTTCTAAGTACGGGAATACCAAACAAACTTACACACTGGAATAACTGATCTCGTTCTACATTGCCAACCAAAAATTACCAAGAAAGAAACGAAATATGACTTACAGCCAATACTCTTTCATCAAAATCATCAAATTCCATCTGAGAAAGATCATACACCTCATTGAAACATACTTAAACCTGTACATAAAAGTCCAACAGCAGAGAATTCAATTCTTCAACAGTACAAAAAATCCAAAACATTCGGTCCCTCCACTCTCCGAGAGTCGCACTAAGGTCCGCTTCCCCGTTATCTTATCCGGCAATAAATATTTTTCACGCCGGAATAAACACAGTCCGGCGAATCTGTCGAAAGCATGTCGTACGCAGAAGCCGTGCGCGCAAAAAGAAGAACCCTGCGTTGGTTGTAGGCTCGTTGCGGATCCTAATAAACGTATTTAAAGGAGCTGCTCTCTGACTGCGAGCGCAAGGCTCAGAGGTAACCACTCGCGGTAAGGTAATTCCTTGTTAATTGTGATCCGTTCAGCGACTGAGAAGAGATACGGTCCGGGTCTCATCGGTTTCATCTGGTGGAGGGGCCGGGGTCTTGGAAGTGGCGATTTTATCTGCGGTTTCGCGCTCTTGCTCGCGTCATCCGCGCTTAGGCAGCTACTCCGTTGAAATCCATCGGGGGTGTAAAGTGTAAGCGATCCGGGCATCGACGGCTCGATATTGCGCGAACGATAACCTGCCGTTTCGATTAATCGAGAGAGAGAGAGAGAGAGAGAGAGAGAGGAAGAGGCGAACGAAGAAGCGGAGAGAAACAGAGAGAATCGAGATTGTCGCGGCGCGCGATGGGAACAGGAGACGGAAACGAGGGAGAAAGGGATTCCGGTGGACAGAAAGGGTGGCGGCGGCGAGGAAAGGAGGGGAAGATAAAAGGTTCCCTCTGGACGGGCTCACGACGACAAAACGCAGGTACGTACTTAAGTATATATAGTGGTTAACTGCGGGAGGCAGCGCGGGGAGGAACTTCTTGGCTGTAAAGTATAAAGCATTAAGCGTTAATCTCACCGGTGGACAAGATAATGCTCGGAGTCGGCTCCGTGTGAGGAGCCTTTGAGTGGCTATTTATCTCGAGTTTAAATCGATTTGTATGCTAATCCACCAGAGAAATCCGCCTGCGTACATAAAACTGAAGGAGGCCTACAAAACTCAGCCTCCATGAGATTCCAGATATATCCCTGACTAATTAGGCCCACCGCCGCCCTGCCTCCTCTCTTTCTTCGTTCCTTCTCTCTTCCTCCTGTTTTCACCGTGGCCGTTGTCTCTTCGTTCGGACTTCGTCCAGCGCCTCTCCTCTTCTTCTTTTCTCACTCTTTCGCTCGGTGGTTGCCACTCTCAACCCTCTCTCGCTCTCCTTCTTGCTCCCCGTCACCCTTCCCGATGATATCGACCTCCCACCCGTCGGAATTCGACGATTCGACTCTTCTTCCTGAAGAAATCGTCGTGTTTCGGACCGCTGCAACCGCCGAAACAACGATCGTTCTCGAGGGGGCCGGCAGAGAAGACGAGACGAGGAAACGAGCAGCCTACTTCTTTTGCGAAAACGATCTGCGCGCGGTCTTTCGTACGATGTTTGCGATCCCTCGGCCATGCGATGGTGCAAGCTTGCGGATCCGTCCGGAACGAGGCCCCGGGAAGTTATGACGGTGGTGACGTTTGCGGGAGAACGACGGGGAAAGGGGACCGCGAGAATTCCAGGGGGAAGCTCGGTTTTTTGGTGCTGATGTGGCATTAATTGGACTGAAATTGTGGGTATGTTTTTGTGCTGCTATAATTATTCCAGCTTTGTTTATACAACCCTCTGCACTCAACAATTTTTAACTGTAAAGTCAGACATTTCCGATTTAAAATGTTTTCATTCTGCGCCATTTATTACATACTGATAAGTTTAATGTAAAAATTGATTAGCCTGCAATGAAGCGCGAAAACTTAAAAATATAATTTGTGCAATTGCTTCGTTGATCATTCGAACGATATACATGTATATGCCCGGCATGCGGTGTATTAAAACAACTCTTCGAGGAATTCTTGAACTCCACAGAATCCTCGCCGGACCTAAATGAAGTCAGACCAGCTCTCGTAGACGATTCCTAGACCTTAAAAGGTAATGCTGGGCCGAAAGTGTTTGGGTCGATGACCGCTTCATCGACGGCAGCTGCACAGGTACCTCTAGGGTTCACAGGTAGATGCTCCGCTTTCAGATGGAAATTCGTAAGAATTCCACGCGGGCATTTATATCATAGTTTCCTCGGTGATATTATAATTTTGACGCGTAGACCATTGCGCAGCGGTGTGCCGCTGTCCAACTGGTTTCGATCGTAGACGGAATAAAATTAACGACAGGGGTCTCTTAATGAAAAACGTCTTCCCGGAGCATTTGGAACGGAATTATACGTCGCAATTTATTCGGGAATCGATTCGATCTAAGCGGCGGCGTAACACGCGCAGATCCCTGTTCTACTCGTAAATAGTGGCACGGTGGGCGGTGTTGTCTTCGGAATTAAGAACGCGGATCGTTTCCAGAGGCCCCCGGTCTCTCTGCCTTACTTTATTTCTCGGTTGTTGGCCGCTTTTACGGCTCCGAATCCGCGCGCGCATTAAACCACCCGAAAACCCCTTTGATCTTTTATACTTGTTTCGTAGAATTGTGTTTCGATGAGCCTAAGTGGGCGAACCGGGTCGGGGAACGCGACGCGTCGGACACACGCGTGTGTCGTGTTGTTTCATATGGCATACGCGCGCGATTCTTGCCGAGGAGCTTTCTTTAATGGCCTCCTTACTACAAGGGAAAAATATTTCCGACTCGTTAAAAGCGGATAAACGCGCTGCCAGTGATATCAGCCTCTTAGAAAAACGATCATAAAAATCCTATTGTAATTTTAACTACGCCGGACGGCGAACGAGCCAGTAGCTTGCAATGCGATAGACGTGTTGTTTTTACTCGCATCAGCTTTTAACTATTTGTAGACGGAGTGGAGGCACTGTCCTATTTAGTTGAAAACGAGGGCAATGGAAAATGCACGGTGAAATCTAGGCAGACATTTGAACAATATGAAAAATTGACGGATACTGTAGTTCTGGTTTGCACTATCTAAAATATTATTTTTATTCCTGGCAATTTTTAATGGAATATTTGCTCTCAAACATAATTATAGATTGCTCCATAGGGGACTGTTCTGGATCAATCGGAATTGAGAGCACGAAAACCACACCTACTCGGAGCATTCTACGCACAGAGATAATCACTTCAACAAGTTAAAAAATTAAGGAAAGCAATAGTTCAGCAACTGCTACAAAAAATGTTTTACTGCTATTGTCTTTGGACCCTTTGTAGATAGACCGGTTCTGAGCCGAGCGCTTTATAAAGTCCGAGCAATATGAGCATAGGTTGCCCCATGGGGCATAGATTGCCCGATCAATCCTCTGTTTATATTGTGTGAGCCTAATGAGACGAGACATGGGTTGTGAACTTTCACTGTCTACCAGAAAATTATTATTACAGGCTGGAAATCTTTGTCAAAACATTTTCTGTGTCAGTTGACATTTTATGGAATTCAATCATTTTAAGGATGTTCTGGAGGTACAATGGGAGACAAAAATACAAGAAATTCGAAATCCATTAATATATTGGCAATGAAAGCCATTCATGAGTATAATTTTGTTTTTGAGTTAATTTTTTTTTGGAGTTTCTACTTGCGTTTTTTCAAGGTTTAAATAGGGTTTGAAGTGGAATTTTATGAATTCTCCATAAGACGTGTTAAAATGTGCAAACTGTAAGTTGCTATAATTCTTAAACGATGCAGTGAATCGAACCCAAACTTTGGTAATTGCATTAATTTAGTAAGAATTATACCTTGTCAAGTTTTCTAAAATTTTGTTGCGTTTTTATATACCTCCAGAACATCCGTAATAAACTCAAATTCCATCTAATTTTAAATTCTATCTAAATAAAATATAGATCAGTAAAAATAAAAAGAAGTTTTCATAATTTTTAACACTGTACCCTTCCAATACCTTCACAGTAAATTTTACAATTAAAATACCAAATACGATTGCCATACATGCCTGCGCAGGTATAATTACCAGTGTAGCCATTTTACCCATGTTACCATTTTTAGGTCGCGCAAAATCAATACCTCCAATGCCCCCCAGTAATATTCAATTAAAATCGTTAAACAATCTGCGCTAAGCCGATCTCGAGACAGCGTGGGTAACCATACACCACCGGGGCCCGTCATAGTTCACGCAATAACGAGATCGTCGGTCGCGATACGTTTTCCTCAATAAAACAGACGGTGCGCGCGCGCGAGTAGCGTACGCGGGTTTTATCGGGACTCGTCGGCTCGCGATTTGAATATGTTTACATTCTTGTTTTGTTTTATCGGGAGCGCGGATCGAGCGACGCGCACAGCCTGCCGAGAGGATGCAGAACGCCGATCGGCATCCGACTTTTGCGAAACAGGTGGTTTTCGCCATATAGGAGAGACGCGCGGGACGGAACACAATGAGACGCGTCCCCGGTGTGGACCATAATCCGTCTTCGGCGAGCCAGTCCAGTTCGCCTTGGCATGGAAAATGTTTCTTGTCGTTCGACGAAACTCTCTATTGTTGTTCGCCGGCTATTCGATGTAGAACAATGTCCGTACGAGGGAACGCCGGGGACCGGCGATTGCGTCGAGAGAGAGAGAAACCGTTCCCCAGCCGATCGATCAATCCTCCCGGGAACGATCGCAATTTAGCCCATTTGCATGAACCGGCTGAATAGCCCTCGAGATGTTTAAATCCGTCTTCGGCCTCCTGGACCTGCCTTGGAAAATTTCGAAGAACCCGAAGAAATTCATTCGGAATTTATAGATTGATTTCGTCACGAATTCTACAACGTCCATCGACGATGGATTGTGAAACGAGGTGTTCGAATGACTCGCGGGAAACGGTACAGGGTGTTAAGTAGTCCTTACAGAGAGAGAATAACGCTCCTGGCGATATAATAATGACGCAGGGAAAGTAGACGGGGCGAATCTTTCGAAGCAACACTCGAGCTGCACGGCCCAAAAACGAAACCGTAGATAACGCCAGCATTGTGCTCGTAACATTGTGTTTGATCTACGTATTTGCACACACCGCACGAATTACGCAACACATGTTAGCGTGCCTAAACTCGGCACCGTTGTTTGCTCCTTCGAATTATGTCGTATGCGAGAAACGGGATTTTCGAGAATTTTTAACCCTCTCGTCCTCGTCAAAAATATCATTTTATTTTAGGTCCGTACTCAAGGTTCTCTATCCTAAAACTGACGGTCATCCTCTGCGGATTTCATGCATTTATGGAAAAGATGAGTATTATTTTTAACTACAGAAGATTTTTAAAGGAAGGGAGATATTTTTATTTGGCTCCTGTGTCCTAAAATCGGCGAAGAAAGTTTTTATCTGACATAAAGATTCCACCCATCACTCTGATCGGAAAGCGAACCTTTAAAAGCAAGCTTTATCTGCAGTTATGAAGTTTCCTTAATTGACCACCAGCAGTACCATCGCAATTCGTTCAACACGGATTAATTACACTCGTCATCGGCTAGAACCGACGAGCGAAACGCGATAGTTATCGCGATTTTACAGTCGCGAGATAAACCCGGCGGCCCGTTTCCGGGGAGCGTGGACCCGAAGGTACGGTCAGTTAGTCGATGAATTACGAGACAGTCGGCGCAAGTCGAACGAAAAAGGAAAAAAAAGCGTGAAGGAGTCAATTAGCATACGTCGTGGACGTATCAGCGGCTCGCTCGGCGTACAAGGAGCGTCAATATACCCGGGTGGCTCGGACAGAAACGTGTCAGATTTGTATGCAAATTGCTAGACGCGAAATGAATATACCGTGCTTTAAAGGATTTCATTTTGAGCATTTACGAGTGGCCAGAGAAAGAAAGACAGGCGTACTCGCGAGTAGAAGCTGCGAGCCTCGCGGAGCGTAACTCAACGGCGATCGTTGAAGAGCACGCGAGAAACAAGCGAAGAAGATTTACGACAAGGGAAATATACCTTCCCATCCTGTCTGCGAGCGCATTCCGGCCTCGAAGAATGAGAGAGGGGTGCAACTCGCGTTACAAGGGCTGTAAACTCCGCTCTCCTTTGTGACGTAGCGCGTAAAGGGTTTAACCCCTTCGGCTGCCGTTGCTCTACCGTTGCCGTTGCTGCTACGGCTTTTCTGCTCTTCGCGAAAACCAGAGACACGCTTCCTTGACGACTTTTGCCGGCTGTCCAACCCCCTCCATTCTCTCATTCGAGAGACAGACTGTCTCGTATGAAAATGAATTTCGTGAGCGAGACACACTACGATGACGCATTCAGTCATCGTTTACGCCGGTTACCGCTCCCCGTCATTACGCTCCACACGCGATCTCCATTTTCGAAGGTAAACGACACAACGTTCCTCCGTTTCTATCGTTCCCGTTCTCTCTCCCTCTTGTTTTTCTCTAAATGAGGACCACCGACCGGGATCCGCCGCGGGAATTCGTAGGAATCGTTTGTGTCGGCTCGACCGTGTCACGCGTGCTCCCTGGGAATTTTAATTGAAAGGGAAGAAAAATTCTTGCCGCTCGGGAAAGTCTGGGATCGTCGCTACAGGAAATCTGGATTCTACCGGGATCTTGTTTCGTCATGCGTATCTTTCTGCGTTTTCCTGTTGTCTGTACAGTTTTTCAAATTATAAATTCCATTATTAAAAAGAATTATTAAGGAACGTATCTATTAAATGGCAACGTGAAAGTTGATATTTTTTGATTTTTGTCCATTGTCAACTGTGCGACGCTCCACTGCGAGGTGCCCGGTGAACGGTAGCCACCTTTAGTGGCCATATTTCCAACTTAAAAGGAGCTGCTGTCAGCAGTGATTTGGGTGGTGGGTGAAGTGCCGCTTTTATAGTACGCACGGGAGGAGACAGTCCAATTAAGGGCACATTTGTATACTTAAGTGCACCGATATCGATGTATAAATCGGTCCGCGAGCCACGATTTATGGCTCCGCCGAATGTCGTAAAACGTACGGCAGCCAGATACAGTCTGAGAACTGAGGACCTGAGGCCCAGGCCGGGCCTCCGTGTTCTTGGAACCTGTGCCCACGTCCCGGGCCCGTGTTCTCGAATCGAATCGCAACCATCCGGAGAGGACCGTCTTCCTCTCTTTTTCCTCTCTTTGATCCGCTGAAAAAGTCGATGCACAACCGGTCGTCCAACGGTCCACCGTGTCACACGAATCATCTCGGGCCCCTTCCTACACCTGAATGAAATATTGAAATGAATCTCGATGACACGCGACCATCCTTTATGCTTCTTAGATCGCAAGCTCTTCATCGAGCTCGACGAGTGCCACAGTTCACGCTTTCCTGGTGACACAGTTTTTACGACAGCGTTATTCCTTTGCAAATCGTTGCTACAATTTGCCGTACTACACTGACAAATATTTTTACATTGCTCAATTTTTTGGGTGCACTAAAATAGCGACATTAAAATTTATTTAGGTTTGGCTTCGGCTATTATTTCGTTGATTGTGCGTGACACAATTTTTTGGACAACTCTAGCCATTCAGAACAATTTTTACATTACCAAATTTATGTGCTCTTAATATGTATCCGATTGATATTTTTTCTCTGCTCATTTTTCTGTTTCTTCTTGTATATTCTACCAATTTCGATGATCTAATGTTTCGTCCCTGTTCATGCATTATTTGAATTTCTTACAGTGTGAAAAATGCGTAAGACAGTTCGTAAAGAGATGAAAATTTAGAACTTATTTTTTAATAATTGGGGTACAATCAAAAGTAAAAAATTTCATTCCAACTTCTTCCTAAACTTCGTCTAGGCAATCTTGCGAAGACTTGTCTTCGCATTCTCGTCAGAATTCCCATTAGCTTGTCGCGGTGGAATTTCTCGTCGTTCCGAGAAGAATCTCGATTTCTAAAAATCGATCGTCTCCCATCGGGGGGAACAAGATAGAAAGTATCGACAATATATCCCATTCGGATTTCACCGGTTTTACGTGCGCGCGGGCGCGGGGCCGGAGCGGCGGCGTCTACATTCGCGGTTCTCGATGATAAATAGACGGATTAGAAAATGGGTGACCGTTCTCGCTGAAAAGCGTTGCCCGGCGACAAATTGCCGGCTAGTTTCTAACACACCGGCCTTCGAACGCACACCGTTCCGTATTTTCAAACGCAGAATCGCTGGAAGCTCGTTAACGCGCGTTAAGCGTCTACACGCTGTTGCAACCCCGGGGCCAGCTCCTCTAGAACAGTCGCAGGTGCATGAAATGCACGCAGGGAATCGGGAGAAAAGCGTTGTCGCGAGTCGAATAAGGAAATGATGAATAATACGTCACCCCACTCATGGAGAATCGGCGAGACTTAATATCGCTCCGTCATTGTTGGTAATTAAACTACGAGGATCAAACATCAACAATTTGGTGCCTTCTCAAAATTCACAGTTCATGCAAGGACACACAGTAATTATTAGACTGCGGATCTTTATGCAATACTTCTAAAAATTTTCAGAAAATGCTAGGATATATAATACGACAGAATTTAGTACGATTTTCATTTATTTTAGATCTACAAATGCAACTTCCACGGAAAATAAGATTTTATTACATTCGAGTTTCTTCAGATTCGTCCACACAAATTGCAAATTGCATAAATAAAAGTCTAGTAATTATAGTCTTGTAATGTTTTTCTTGCAACTATTTTAATACTAAACCTACGGATCACTAAAAGCGATTAAAATGTTCTAGCATATAAAAATGACAAGGCTCTATTTATTAAGATTCTGTGCAATTTCTACTACAATATTTCTACTTGATAAAGAAATTTGTCGAATCAATTTCCATGTAAGCAACTTTATAATTTCAATAATTGCAAGATGAAAAATAAATGTTTAGTATACAGATTTGACAAGGCTCTACTTATTAAGATTCTGTGCAATTTATATTACAATACGTGCTTGGATAAAGAAATTTGTCGAATCAATTTCTATGTAAGCAACTTTATAATTTCAATAATTGCAAGATGAAAAATAAATGTTTAGTATATAGAAAAATGACAAGGCTCTACTTATTAAGATTCTGTGCAATTTATATTACAATACGTGCTTGGATAAAGAAATTTGTCGAATCAATTTCTATGTAAGCAACTTCATAATTTCAACGACTGCAAGATGAAAAATATAAAACCGGTCATTTGACCAGCAGTGGTAAGTTTAGTGTTAATATTAGACCACACCCCACGGATTTTTTGAAGAAGCTAGAACAATTAGTTGATTAGTTCATGATTGGTTTGCGTATAAATAAACTTTTTGGAGAACGTTCGAGGATGTTCATTGACTGGTCCTATCATTCTTAGAAACTGAACGGCGTTGCTGATCGAGAGGAACGATTTCCGCGGAGGAATTCGCAGACGATCCTCTCGCCTCGATCATCGACAGCTGGCGACCGTCGATTAAGTTGCTCGATATATTTATATCCGCTCGTTAGAGATCGAAAATACACAAAGCGAGAAACGAGAGACCGGTCCCGGGAAAGGGGTCTGTGTGTAAAATAAAAAAAGAAAACGAGGAAGAGAAGGAACGATGAAATATACGCGGCAGTTAATTCCGTCGATGGAGCGTGGACGCGCATACGGAACAGGTGCGTGAATTTATGCTCGCTGGAAGACCGAATTATTACGCTTCGGTCTCGCTCATGCGAATGCGAGAGACATACGCCGATATACGCTACTGTTTCGCGAGGAACGCGCGCGTGTCGGATCGGTTTGCGCAACAGGGTTAATTAAATATATTAGAAAATGCCCGCGTATCGACGGATTAATAATGAGATAGGCTTCGATACCGGTGGAATTCCTATCGAAGTCGCCGGAGGGGGAACCTGTAATTAGCGGTCCTGATTAATAATTTACGGGACGGGAAGCAACGATCTTGTCTACCCACCGAGCAGGTTCGCGCTTTTTCCATCACGTGTACTTTGTCGCTAATCGATACCGAAAACAACGTAAAAGTGTTTAATTACGGGGAAAAGAGGCAAGGACGCGAGAGATCGAGCTCGCTTTCTCTCTCTCTCGTTCCCGTGATTTTGATATCGTATACTATATTATATAAGTCGCATCTTTTCCCGCTCTCTTTCTTGCTTCCTGTATTTCTGCGCGAGCTCGAAATTCCGCTTGGCGTTTTTTTGCAAACCCGGTCGGTCTCTTCTCGTTAATGCGATCGCGTGTCTCGCTCGACTTCTTCTTCGTCTCCCTCTCTCGAGAAAGAGAAAGAGAGCAATCCGAGAGCGGATCTCCCGAGCCAGCGAATTTTTCATCTTTGCCTAATTTATAACGGGCTGCCAACAGGTTCCTCATTTTATTATCCGCCCGAATTTATTCCGCGAATTAATGCTCCCGGCCAATGACAGTTACAACCTCTTCATTTCAGAGACGCGAATAATGGGGCGACGACTGACCGTGGGATTCGGGACGCGAAAATCATGGGTTTCGGATCGGTTGACGATTTCGTTTAAATAATTGTTGGAAACACTTCTGTGGAAGGTGTTAGTCTATTTATTTTAATGGAACACTGTACATCTGAACTAAACTCGGGGATGATTTATGGTTTGACACTCGAAATACTGAGAATATATTAAATAGAAATTATTTGAACGCAAGAATTATTTATAATCAAACAACATTTAGAAATTAGAATACTGTGCCTAGAAATTGTAGACTCTCGGAGTATGTTAATCGCGACCCAGTGATCAAGGATGATTTACTGCTCGGCAATCGAACTTCTGTAAAATGAAATTCTGAGAATTTTTAAGCATAAAAAATACTTAAATTGTAGATTTTTAGATATACCTAGAATTCCTATATATCACAGATTAGAATACGTAGAACGGAGAGTAGAAAGAGCGTGATCATGTGGTTAAGAATGATAGTGCGCGATGAACACAATTGATCGAGAACGATTTATCGCTCGACCCTCGAAATCTAGCCAGTCTGTTAAGCAGAACGATTGCGCGTAATTTATTCTCTCCGTAAGTATATGTATCTCCGCAGAATTCGAAGGAACGATCATCATAATCGAAATGATCGCTACTGTCAAGAATAAGAATAATCTTGTACAGTTCTTGGAGAGAACGCCGAGGTCACCGATTTTCCTGTCAACGTGACAGGAATAATACCGAGACTTACTCATCGGACAAATTTCCATTCGCTACGAGTTTCTGCAACATTACTTGACAATGCTCGATCATGGAAAAACGAAAATTTCTACGCTAATGGAGGCTTACACGGGGAGCCCTGAAGAAAGCAAACTATCGCGGAACTGTGCTGTGGAGGCACGTGCGATTAGACACGGTCTGTTCAAACATAATCGGTCGCTGTTGCCGAAAAGTCGAAAGTGTGGTTGCTTGTTTAATTTGAAATAAAGGTATATTCTTGAGTAAATATTGAAAAACTCGGAGAAACAGTGGATTACTTCAAACATTAGAAGATAACATACATCGGGGGTCTGAGGTAACTTATGCTTGTTGCAGAATGGCATGAGAGACGTATGAAATTTATTTCTCTCGTGCGAGATCAAATTTCATCAGCTGTCACTTAAAAGCTTTCATATTATTCCCACATTTGTCAGCATTTTACCCCTATCAGGTTACTTGTACACTGTTCTCAATTGATAATGTGAATATCGTATGAAATCTCCGATGAAAATTTTTACTTTGTTCATGTTTACATATTTTCCGAAATTTCGTACTTTCATATTTTCATAATTATTAATTTTCTGTGTACTCGTTGTCCCTTCAATTCTATCAGGTTCCTTTTACATTATTTAAAAAATGTTTACTTTGTTTATGTTTATATATTTTTCGAAATTTGTACACTTTCATATTTTGATAATTATTCATTTTCTGTACACTCGTTGTCCATTCAATTCATATTTTCATAATTATTAATTTTCTGTGCACTCGTTGTCCATTCAATTCTATCAGGTTACTTTTACATTATTTACATAATTTTTACTTTATTTATGTTTATATATTTTTCGAAATTTTGTACACTTTCATATTTTGATAATTATTCATTTCCTGTACACTCGTTGTCCATTCAATTCTATCAGTTTACTTTTACATTATTTACAAAATGTTTACTTTGTTTATGTTTACATATTTTCCAAAATTTCGTACACTTACATATTTTGATAATTATTAATTTTCTGTACACCCGTTGTCCATTCAATTCTATCAGGTTACTTTTACATTATTTACAAAATGTTTACTTTGTTTATGTTTACATATTTTCCAAAATTTCGTACACTTACATATTTTGATAATTATTAATTTTCTGTACACCCGTTGTCCATTCAACTCACTCTACAATGGAAGAGGCCAAGCTAAACCAGCACAGAGAAGCTAATAATAGGATGCATGCGATTAACCCTTAATTATTCAGGTAGAATCTGACGTAATCCAATTTTGTCCTATACACGGTAGAATTTTCACACAGTCTTTAGAATCCGCCATTCAAGTCAATCGAGACTACACATCAAAATTAATGTTATTCAAATTGTCCACCAAATATACAAGTATAAATTGTTATTGAAAGTTCCGCAACATTCAGTAGTAGTAATCCACAAGTTTTCCATACTGAACCGGGACTCGAGTCGACCAACCTATCAATCACAGTCAAACACACAATCACTGACTACAAGAACAAAACGAAGATCTTATAATAGATTCGAAATTCCAAAGAAGCTGAACAAACCATTCCAGGAAAAATAGCGATCATCTTGCAAATGTAAAATTTTCATAGAAACAACAACCATACATAATTCAAGAAGAAACGCTAATGAGTATGTCGTCAATTCAACGTTGTCACCACAATTACCGAAATGAACGACTCAAACTTCCACAAACTGTTAAATCGAATTTACAACTACCCGGTTCCGATGATCATCGCGTGGATGATTCATCCACAGTGAATCTGAAAGATGAAACCAGAAAAAGGATGAAAACAACGTTTCTCGAGGGTTCATCCCACATGATCGCACGAAATGAACCAGTGAAAATTCACGCAGAATTATCAACACAATTCCACAACTTTTATAATGATCAGATTTAACAATCAAATTGAAACATCCACACCGCGCTAAAAATCGCAGAAAAACCTAACAATCGCAAGTGGAGAATTTTAACTTCACAAAAACTACAAATCAGTTCACCTATTAATTCCTCTATGAAGCGAAAGAAGGAGAAACGGGCAAGAATCCACGATGACTAAAAAGAACCAGTATTCCCGTTTGCATATTCGTGAATCCCCGAGTCTCGCCGATTTCATAGTAATTCTCAGCTCGTCATCCAGGATGGTGACGCGGCCGATTCACTGTGAGTTGCTACTGTGCGAGTAAAAAGCAATCTGGCCGAGAAAGTCGAGGCTGCTGCAAAGCTCGCCGCCGACGCGTAACAGCAATTTCATTGACGATTGTTCCCGTGGCCGGCGAGAGACGTTTTTGCGGGGTCAATTAAAATAATCAGAAATTATCCCGGGCCGGCCATTACGGGCAACCTACCAAATCGGGGAACAGGTTGCTCCCTGCCGAACCCGGCTAGAACCGGAGCTACAGTCTCTCCCCGAGTTTATGTTTGCTCTTACTCGGTGATGAGCTGTGACTAATCCTATCCAACATGATTTTGTACCTTAAAAATTCTTGAATGTTTTTAACTCTAGCATCATTTTAATCAGAAAAATGACAGTAACATGTTGATCAAAGTTTCACAAAGACACACTTCAGAAAAGTAGTTTCGCATTGGATAAGTGTCATCTCGCGGACCCATCTAACCCTGCATCATATTACACCTCCTCTGTAGCTGTTGGATCGCTCAAACAGGGATAACTTTTCTCATATATCGTGTAGATATCTTCCACAAATATCGAGGCATGACCGCAGTTCCAATTTCCCCGTGTTTATCACGGAATCGCGACTCGCGCTCGGATCCTCGCGTCGCCGGCGTCAGATATCCGTCGGTTTCGAGCTCGTGGGGGTTCTTGGGAGTCTGTCGTCGATCGGCGTGTTACATTGTAAACGTGACCGAGCGGCCCCGACCGGGCCGATATTTTCACTTCTCGCGAATCAGCCTGGGTCCCCCCGGTACCGATCACGTGCTCACGATAACAGGTCCGGGGTCCGACGATGTTTGTTCCGCCGTGTCTACAACGGAGCGCCGCCGCGAACGATTATCGACGTTCGACAATCGAAGGATTTATCGTTCCATTTGCCGCCAAGCCGCGTGCTCGGCTCGAATTCTGCTTCGGCCCGGGTTTTCTGCCAGCAGAGCGCACGACTCTGCACCGCTTCGCAAACGGGAACTCCTTACACGTACCGCGAGAGGTTCCACGAACGCCAATTCTCCTCTCTTTACTTATCGCCGCGTCGCTTTATTAGGAGATACCTTTCGACAGATACCAGCGAACCCACGTTTTTCCTAGGTTAAACGAGACCCGCGGATACCCCATCTGACAGCCAGTGAACAGCCCCCTCCCCTTTCCTGCCGTCTAGGAAGACTGACTTCGACGCTGACTATCGGATGCCTGACGCTGATGACTCCGATTTCACGATCGACTAATCGGGGAACAGCTTGTTGCCACCTGCTACCGCGATTGATTCCTTTTCGCTACATGGGGACTTCTGTTGGCGAAGCGATCTGATTAGGATTTGATGATTCCGGAGGGCATACTCGTAGACACTGAGTAGGTGTAATTTGTTGCGACGAGAAGGAACAACAAACTGATACATTATGACACCGTGATCTAGGATAATTTGCAACTCAAAATTCTCGAAGTCCCCATACTTTATTCAGGAGAAAAAAAGTGCTGAAATTGTAGTCATATACATGTTGGAAATTAGAATATACTGTGTAGAACTGTCGAGAAGAAGGAAGCTTGTCCTGAAGAGATGTTTAGAATACAGACGTTAATGAGTTCATGTTGTGACTACTTCTGCTATCATGACATCAATCGTGGAGCAACTTCGTTGATACCAGATAGTTGGCTTGATACTTCGATTGATTAATGTTTTTGTGATTACGTGAAGATTCTGTTGCTGCAGCGATTAGCGTCAGATATTTCCAGCGGTTTCCGCGTTGCAAACTGATTAGGCGAGGTAGAACTTTGAAAAATAAGAGAGTATAAACTAGTTCTCTTTTTTCTATCGAATTCAAAGTATGAACACTTGAAGTAGATCTTTTCCTGACGTGACATAAAGACTACACACTCCAATGAGTCTGTATTGTTGACAGTTCAGTTATCACGATACAATCGTGGAATAACGGTGTTGGTATCAACCACTCGATACCTCGACTGACTTATGTTTTTCTGTTTACGTGGGAACTCTGTTGCTACATCGATCAGATTAGGATTCACCACTTCGGAGGGTTTAATCCTAACTGCACGAATTGAGCTAATTCGTTTGGAGATACTGGAACAATAAATCTCTTGGAAAGAATACATTCCCACCTTCAATTCCAGATTCTATCTCGTCCCATTGGACGGCAAAATGCATCTTCTACTAGAGCAGTAAATTATTATTCATAAATGAATATTTAATGGAGTATATTTAATCGGCGTCCACAAAAAAACTTAAGAAAACGACACACACACACACACAATTCCGTCATCGAAGCCGCTGGTACGATCAAATCGTGAAAGAGTGTATCGACTCACCGTCAGTTCCAACTGGTAGCTTCCAGGTACTATCGTGGACCGCGCGAATCATTTATCACCGCGACCATTCGTCCGCATAATCGTGGTTCTCCTGGCGGGAGCCTAAGCTCTGGGGTCTGGGTATATCACGCGCGCCGAGTGGTCCACACGCTCGGGCCCGCGTTGAATATTCGAGGATACCTTTAGAGCACTGATCACGCACGGATTCACAGGATCGTTAGCCTTCGAATCGCTATCCCCCGGCAGTGAGCGCGGGCCGATGCGATGGGCGCACTACGCGAGCACGTTTAAAACTAATTGAGCAATCATCGGGAGATCGCAGGCGGACTGCGTTCGAACGGTTGCCGAGCCGAGCGGAGCCGAGCCGGTTTTCTGTCACCACAAAACGATTTCGAGACCGCGAACAGCGAAGAACCTTTTGCGCGGGGAGGGGGACCCAGAATTCTGGCCCCTGGCTGTTTGTCAAACGGAAGGGCTAGCACCAACAGACACCAGTTTTGCAAGCACACACAGAACAATCCGATCCGGGTGAAATCTGGAATCCTCCGATCTTCAGATCCTGAACGATCAGAAGACGAGATAGAGGATTAAAGAAGAATATACACCACGAAGAGGCGACACTGGCAAGGTTGTCGAACACGAGACGTCACTTAGCACCGAAATTTTGCTCGCCGATCTCACCGCCAGCCGATATACTCGAGGGTATCGACTCCGATCCACAAACCGAAAGGTCACGAGTTTCTGTTCACGCCGCTCAGATCGCGCGACAACAACGACAACGACGACAGTGAAACGACCACGGGATGACAGCGTCGATATATAGTTCCTCTATCTAGCACTGTAACGATTCACGTTCCCGATATCGGCGAGAGGGCTGGGAGATGCCGGCGATGACAGTAGGCGGGAACCGGCGCGGCGTTCCAGAACAATTAACCCCAAAGTCTAATCGATTTAATTAGGCGTCGGCCGTGGCGTGTTTCCGATCGATCCTGGTCGCCTCGTCCGTCGAGACCCGAGACCACCTTTTCTTCCTCCCCGTCATCGGGTCCCCTCGATCCTAATCGACAACGTCTTCCTTCTCGTCGCACCCTGTCTTCTTTCTACACTATATCTTCTCTCTACACCTTCTCTTCTCTTTGCACTTTATCTCTCCTCTACGCTCCACCTTCTCTTTAGGCTCTTCTCCGTGGACCCTCAAGAGAAATCGAAGGAGTTAACTCAAGAACTGGAGACAACAAACAGGTCTCCGGACACTGGTCTCACAGAGCAAAGACGATTCTTCAAATACTGCTGACTGACACAGTGTTTTCAAGCTTGAGGTTTTCAGATTTTCCCTCCACACTCTTTTTCCTCTCTCTCTTCGCCTTCTCTTCTCTCTGAGCCCTGAAGAGATATCAAAGGAACAAACTGGACACTGGCCTCACTTACAGCTGATTGGCACAGAGTTTCCGAGCTTGAAATCTTGAACTCATCCGAACTACCGTATCTCTGCACCCCGAGGAGGAATCGAACGAACCACCTGACGAATCTTAAACAGTGCAAACCAAATAGGTCCCTGGATCCCGATCTCACCTGACCAGGAAACCTTTCTACACAGCCGGGTGACACAGAGTTTTCGCACTTGAAATCTTGAGATCTAGCGATCTGTCCAGTTTCTCCGAAGGATTTTCAACCTCCCGAACCAGATAGACGATCGATAAACGAGCGTATTTCTTCGGTGAACAGGTGGTGGACCACGCGGTTTCGGCGGTGGGCGTGCGTGTAGAGGACGCGTGTGCGGGCGGCGATGCAGGTGATTTCCCACGTGTTCACACAGGTGGGCCGCCCCGTGCGCGGCAGACTGTCAGAGGGCGCGGCGGTGACACCTCGTATCCCGTCATCCTTTGACCTGTTCGACAAGCTTTTCTCCGGCGGAGAATCCTGCTGCGTAAAAACCGGGGGCAGAAGCTCGGCAGAAAAGCGCACCTGACACAGCTGGCGGGAGAGGGAGTAGCCGGCCGCGGCGTGGCGCGTGGACCGGCTCACGATCCAGGCCGGCGATCTTGCAGGTTTTCTGGATCGTTTGCAAGGGGTTCGCGAGCCGCTCCGACAATGATGACAGAGGAGAGGTCGCCAGGGACTCTCTTCGGGCTCGTCGAGCGATTTTTCCTGGAGGTCGGAACGGTACACTCGGGGCGGAACGTGGAACACGGCGCGGCGGCGACGGGCGCGAATCGCCGCGGTACGATGACAATGATAATGATATAACAATAGCGTGCGTTCTCCGCTGGTTCAGATCTTACACTGAAGACCAAGGTACACATACACATGTGTGTCGGCCGGCCCGGCAGGTAGAAGAAGGAGGTAGAGGCTGGAGAGGTAGGAGGAGTGTGGTGGAGTGTGGCTACGGAGGGAGGGGAGCCACGCTCTTGTGCACCGGCCACACACAATCGCGTGGCTCCGACCTATACAAGCTCACCTCTCTTTCTCTCTCTCTCTTTTCCTCTCCTTCTCTGTTGGGCCTCATCGCCGGGCCCCCTATCTCTCGCCTCTCCTCTCCGGGGACCTAACGTGCTGCCTCTATACAGGCCGGACAGCTCTCCGTAGGAAGTCTCTGTGTGCCGCGGCTCCGTTCCGTTCGCTCGCGTCTCGCGAAACCAAACGAACCTTCTTCCTCCTCCTCCTTCTTTGCTTCTTCTTCTTCTTCTTCGTTCTACGGTTGTTCCGATATCTCTCGTTCTCTTTTCACCGAGAGACACACATACATACAGGGAAGGAGAGAGAGAAGAGGATGCGAGTCGCAAAACCCAGCGTGTGCGTGCGCGTAGCAAAGTGCGTGAGGGGCGAGCACGTGTGAGGGGAGACAACTGTGTGTGCCTACACGCGAGGAGACAACGCCATGCCGCGCAGCCACACACAGGCAAATCCAGAGAGAGCCCGAACGAACCACCTCGCCTGTATTGCTTGCTTGCTTACCTGCTTACCTGCCTGCCTCCTGCCTGCTTCCCTTGCTTCTCCTGCTTGCTTCTCCTGCTTGCTCCGCTTGCTATGCCTGGCTTGCTTACCTCGTCCCGCCACCGGCACCTCGCTTACATACGATACGATACGAAGAGAGCCACAAGGCAGGCAGGTAGCGCACAAAACTAAAGAGACTCCGAGAAGCCCCGCGAGAGAGATAGTGACGGGTCCCTTGGTCGAGAGAAGAGAGCAGATGATCGAGAAGAACGGGGGGAGGAGAGAACCGCCAGAGACAACGCGTATCGACAGGAGCGAGAGAGAGAGAGAGAGAGAGAGAAATCGCGAACGGGAAAAGAGGGAGCCCCGGACCTAACCACTCGCGAGGTAAGGGAAGAGAGTGACCAGAGAGGAGAAGAAACCGCCTGATACCCGTGGAGGGGTGTTCGTTCGATGCTGCTGCTGTTCCTGCTCCTGCTGTTCCTGATGCGGCTGATGCTGATGCCGATGCTGCTGCCGCTGGTGCCTGTTGCTGCGAAAGCCGCGAGTACGCACGCTTTCAGCCAGTCGCGCGAGTATTATACCCCTACCACCTCCTGGCCCGGACGAGTCCCGATCGTCCTTCTCAAACTACCGTTCCGGGGATGACGCTAACAATAAGTGATGCTGAAGAAGGGCTGAGAGCCTAAGTTGTTCGGGAACTCAGAACTGGACGGAGAGGGGGCAAGAAGAATAGGTTACGAACTGGTTGGTTTAGGGTATTCCTTCTACGAAGTCTAGTCTCAATAAAAATCAGATCGTCTCTATAGAAATTCTAGAAAAATATATTTCAAATCAAATTTCTGGCGTCCCCAAAATGATCACTTTCCAAACCTTGACCAGTCCACGTACTTTAAACCGCTTCTCCACGTACCACAAACAAATACTAAACTACCTTCATGAAGGAAAACCATGGCTACGAATTTCACGCTTCAAGAGCTCGCAATTTGAATTACCCGCAATTGCAATGCCGGCAAAGGTGTCTAAGGTTCGTCGATGCGCAAATATAATTAGTTCGAACTCGAAGTAATTCCTAACAAAACCAACCTACGATGCCTTAATTATACCTACAGAACAGAGAGCAAGTTCTCACAAGCTGAAGAGTCCGGTTGACACATTATCGCGTCGATTCCAGAGACCCCGTATTACGAGCTAAATCGAGAAAATTCTAGGGGTGGACGAGTTGATGCTCTTGAAACAGGAGCATCAGAAGACACTAAAACGTGTCGCCGATTCTGATCTACAACCGTCGCGGATTAACGTTTTACACGTTACAGGATGGAGGAAATTGGAGCAATTTTCCAGCGACATCCAAGCGGCGGGCAATTAGTCGCGGTTGGAAAGCCGTGTGGATTCTGCCGGTCGAGGTGATATCAGTCGCAGGGATCGATAAAACCGGCGCGACCAAAGTGTGAGGGAAGGATTAAGACGATCGGTGGGTGCGTTCGTTGGCCAGCTGTCTCGTTTCCATCGTCCGAATTACCTGTCATCTCTTCTTATCGCGGACAATCCGTTCATCCATTTACACGTGGTGCTCTCGTTTCATTCCACCAACTTCTTTTTACTCGATAAAGAGTCGACTCTCCTCGATCGTGAAATTAAAGGCGAATTTACGCGTCGCGATGTACATCACGGATGTACAATGAATATTATACATGAGAATCGGAGTATTTATACTCCGAAATGAAGAAGACAATTTTAAATATTGTAGGATAAAATGAATGTTGATCATTCAAAGTGGAAGCTTTGATACGATCAACCTCAAGTTTGGACAATTTGAAACAGTTCTTGGGAGAAAAATATGTGCTCATGTGAATTTAACCGTGCATTGTCATACAGGTGAACCCGAGGTGCTCGTCCCACCTGAGCCAGCTATGGTCCCGGTTCGAGAATCCACAGGAACGAACGACCCGCGTCAACAATAGCAACGCCGGCCGGCACCGTTACATAAATCGAATTACCTAACAGTCACTCCGAGTCATTGCACAACTGTATTTGCGCGCGAGTCGATGGTACCAAAGTGATTTGTTTGCGCGCGATTTAGAACATCTGTGCGCACGGCCTTCACCGACTGATTCCGTAGGCACTGTCGCGATAATAACCTCGCGCCGACGACGATCGCGAAGGATGGCCGAGAAAGCTCCGTTATTCTTTTGATGACTGTCGTCCTCGTTTCTGAGGCGACGCCATTCGTACTTGATAGATCGAGACTTGGGAAAATTATTTAGGTACCTCTCAATGCCTGAAATCGCGGTTAAAATAGTGTTAATTGCCTATCATGGCTGAAGACTTTTTGGAGGATTTTTCAACAGCAACAGAAATTCGATTGTGAAGCCCAGCGGTTTCCAACCTGGGAGGCGGCAAAATTAAAAAAGAAAAATTAATTTGTAGTTTTCACTTTTTTGTAATATAGTTTTTTTAATTTAAAATATAATTAAAATTTTTGTCGAAGAGGCGTAGTAGCATAAATTACGGAAATAACATCATTTGAGAACTGCGTTTCATATTAAAATGTAAAAGTAAATTTCTAAGCTTCCTTTCAGTACGGTACAACCACTAAAAATGCTATTGGTCAGTCAACGCGGATTCTCCACGTCAACATCAGCTGCTGAAGGCACATCTCGCGGCTGTGTTCGTTCAACCCTCATCCTCCAGGCACCCACGCAGCATCTCGAAACCGCGGTTGACATTCCACGGATAAAATAAAGAATCGGGCCACGCCATTGGGGGGATAGTCTTTGATTTATCGTCGTCGATTCTGGGCCGCAACAGTGTCGTGCGGATCGGGCGTGATCGGTTGCGCCAGTGCAGCGCGCAGCGTCTGCGTCGCGTTCCAATTTTGAGTTCCACCGGCGCATAATGAATCGGTATGCAAAACCACGAATAAGGATCATAACTCATTCGTGCGATATCGTGTTCTCACACGCGGTCAATCGGACGTGGCTCGTGGGATCGAAACGGGGACTCTGTGCCATGCACCGAGCCTGTCCTCCGACCAAGATAAGAAGTAGGTATCGAAGAGCGAACGAACGAATGCGAACGGTGCAATTACAACTGCGTATATTCCCGGGGACGTATACAACCGTTGAACCCGCTTGCTGACGAGATTCGATATGGAAGCTCTTTCCGAGAGGGACGACAGCAGAGAGAAAAACGGACAGAGAGAGACCGGCGATTAAAAAACCAGAGAGAAAAAGGTCGAGTCGAACTGACATGAAATATGCGATCGCGAACGCGTAAAAGTATCGGCCCACCATCGTCCCTGTTAAGTGTCCGAGCACTCGGCCGCGAAACCCACTCGCGACCGGGTTTCCTAGCTGCGCACTGTGCGCTGGATCTATGTATACGCCGCACAAAATTCGATTTTGATATCCAGACTGCGGACATTTATGCAAATTACCGTACTTATACAGAATTTTGCGGACACTCAAACAACGAAAAAATTTGGTTCATGAACTAAGATATTCCTTCCGCGTTTTCTTGTACATCAGAAATTAGCACACGCCATAAAAGTCACAACAAATGAAATTACACCGAATCACACGCGGGATCCTAACAGCCCTAGCAAGACACTAAATACACTCGCATTGAACAAAATAAAATAATTTTCGAATTCCGAGCGTGTAGCGCAAAGATCTAGACCACGGTGTGCCGGCAGCGAGCGATTTTGCGTTGGGAAACCGGCTGGTCAGGTGATTAATGGCCGTCGCCTCGGGGACGCGTGAACCGGTGCATCCGATTACGGGGGTGAAGCATTGCGGAAGGGGAGATCGTTTCTTACCAATCGCGTCTCTCTCTCTCTCTCTCAATCCAACGATCCAACCGGGGAACTTATTTCTTCGAGGATCCCGGGACAGCCGGGACCATTGTATTCTACACCTGATGCTCGCGCGGACTCTTTCCCGGCGACGTTAACCGATCGAGGGACGCCAGAAAACGTCTCTCCTCTTCCCGTCTCTCTCTCTCCTCCACGTGGAACACAAAGCTGCGGAGAAAGAGATCGAGGCTTGGAGAAGAAGATAATGGATTTCACAAGGGCGAGAGACACCAAGAACCGACGCGGCGCGCGAGTTTAGCGAGATAGCTAACAGCGTCCAAAGAGAGAAGAAGGCTTAGAGAAGAAGATCGCCACGGCCTCGGCCTCCGCTCGGCTCGGGGGCGGATTTATCGCGGCGGCTCTCCTGGACATTAACTGGGCAAAGTGTCAAGGGCGACTGAGCTTGTTGCGGCACGGATGGTTCACTTTATCAGCGGCCGAACGTTGACGGGAAACCGTGAGAAAGAGAGACGGATAGGCCAGATAGAAAGCCTCTCCTCTCCAAGAGAGGCCCCCGGAGGAGGACGTTGCTTGCGGAGGCTCGAAACGAGGCTCTGTACGAGGGGAAGAGAGATGGAGAGACTGCAAAGGGTGGAAGGGTTCGGGTGGTGCTGCTCGAAAAGCAGGGTACCCGTGTCCATTGACCGTAGGTACGCCAGTGTCGACCGCATCGATAATTCGATAAAGTGTCCTCACATTACCCTATTGATTGCTCCATTGTCCCGCGACGCTTCTCCACGATGGCCTCGTCCGAAGCTTTCAACCCCCCCAGAAGGTTCAACGCTTTGCTTCCTCTTCCTTAGTCGCGACGAGCCGGGCCGAGTCGTTTGTGTACACGATTATAACGATATTTCCATACGTACGGATAGTTCGCTATCGATCCAGCTGTCGACGACGTTGCGCTAATCAGTGTTCGGAGGGTGACACTAGGGAAGTTCTAGGGTGCTGTGATCTTTTTGTGGAACATCTTGAAACCGGTTTGACCTGTTTTAATAAGAGCATTATGGGAATGGAAACTTCGAGTGGTCTTACAAACAATCTACATAGTATTCAAGGATTGGACAGTGTTCTTATCGTTTCAGAAAGTCCTCGTCCTTAAAGAATTAAAGAAACGCGTTCTCATCCTGACAATAAGTGACTCTTCAACTCTGGAAGCTAGTGGACGTTCGCAGAATTAATATTCAAAGAGTTCGACGATTCACTGGCTCGCGCTATCCGCGTGATCTTCATATATCAAGGGCCACGCGATCCCCGGCCCGATGGATCTCTCGTGAAATCGGCGATCGATTATACCCGAGGAGGGTCTCGAAAGAAAGCTGGCGCTGGAAGGGTGGAGAGAGAGAGAGTTGTCCGAGGCGAACAGAGAGAGACGGAGAAGGAGCGAGAGAGATCAGGGGCCTTCTACTGCATGCCTGAATCCTAATTGAATCGTCAGGATGCTCGACTACCGGCCCTTCTCTGGCCCGCTGACATCAAGAATGTGACAGACAGTCAGGCATCGTGCCCTTTTCAGAGTCCCTCTTTCGCGTCGAACTCCGAGCGACCTGCCGTCGTCGTACGATCAGCGATGTATTGCCCATCGTTCGTTTGCGGCCAGCTCGTTTACGCATAATTTGGCCGGCCGTGATTTGGGTTTACGGCGTGCGAAGAACCGCTCCGAGTCCTCGACATTTTAACACGCAACCAACTAATTATGTCTTCGCGAAACCGCTGCCGGCTGTATTTCTTACCCGCGACAGAAATATTCGGAAGAGACGCGCGTGTAAACCCGAACCTGACGCTTCTTTCACGCCCCTTCGCCTTCTTAAACGTAATTATTATAATAATGAAATTTTAGGGATAAGCGAAAGTTGCTCAATTTGTCTTGGATGAACCTAATTTACCATCTGTAGTCGGATAATTCTACGGTAAATATATACTGTGCCTGTGATATTTAAATAATGTCACTAATATGTCGACATACGTCCTTAAAGGGTTAAATTTTTCTCTTAGTAAATGTCTTAATAAATGTTGGAGCACATGGAGCTGAAGAGTATAAGAGTATACTTGAGTAAAAGGGATATGTTTGTTACAGGGAGGGGTTCGAATGTCCAGGATGTTCCAAGGATTTTTCAGCGATTTTCCCGTGGTCGAGGTCAACCTAGCGGTTTTCAATCTCTGCCTTCATCTTTTGTTACTCCGCTAGTTTCACGTTTCCCGCTGTGTCCACCTACGGTGCAATTAATCAAATACCTCGTTACTTCTCTCAGAAACAATTTGCATCAAGTTTTCTTTCCCTGTCCGACGCGCACTGACCTTTCGGAATATAATTTCGCTGGTTACAAGCGCAGTTAATTCTATGCAAAGAACAATGCGAGTGTGGGTTCTAATGCTTGGGGAATATCTCCGGTTACCTTGCGAGTTTTAATATCGTATATCTCGATTTTTCTTTGCACTTGGAGATACGCTAGACATTGAAAACGCTGGACTATCAAATCGACCTACTTTGATCCCGTACGAAAATCACCCAAACATCAAGTACAATTTAACGTATCTTTTCAGGCCGTATCATTTCTGTTCTGACCACAATTTTATGTGAAATGTGAAAGTTTGTAAATTATTAAAATTCAAGATGTCGAAAATGACTTGTCGAGGGCAAGTGTTAAAGAAAAATTGATCAAGCAAAATTACTATTAAAAAATAAGTGACAGGATTTTGCTAAAGATCATCAGGATTTTGACACGATCAGCCCAATACGTTTGCGAACATAAATTGACATAATTTCTCACGAAAGCACCCTCATAATTTCAGTTCGCGATAAAAGAAAATTCTAAACTCATTTAATTTTCCTAGCAGAGAATAAATGTCGAATGTCGGAGATTTTTGGTGGGTGCCTCAGATTATGAAGTCGGGATTATGACATAAATCGCGTGGATCGGAGACCGTTCGGCATATTAATCTCCAGCGTATAACCGATGATTTTCGGTTCTGGTTGAAACATCAAGCGCGGCGCGCAGGATTCGTTTCTGGCCTCTGGGGAATCTTTTGACATTGGACTTGAGCTAAGCCTATCGTGTCGTGGTGTTTGTACCTGTTCCTGTGGGCGGAGCACGGCGTGCCATTCTATTTCAGCTCGGCTTTCATTCATAACTTGGGTTTTTAATAGCTTGCCGCAGCACAACGCGCAGCGCCTCTGGCGACATTCGAGGATAGCCCCGATTTCTTCGTCCCCTCGGCGAGAGCAAACTCCCTTCACTCTCTTCGCCGCTCTCTCTCCGTCTCTCTCTCCCCCGAAAACTCTCCTCTCGATTTCAACAGCGGTCTATTGCGAGGAGAGAATCGACCGTTTAAATCTTTATCTATGTCCCCTTTTCTGCGAAACTCTCGCGAAATTCCCTACGGTCGAAATTTTGAGCCATTTTATTCGTAACATACAACCGAAGAAATCAATTTGATGAATATAATAAATATAATCGTAAATTAACAATATTAGAACGCGTTATTTTGACACATTCCGTAAGTCTAGTGCTAAAGAAGGTCTCAAGTTTTTTGAAAATTGTCCAGTCTGAAAAAGTGCAATCTTAATGATTAGACTGCGAATTTCATGCATTCATGGCAAAAATATGTAGATCGATTGCAAAACATTTTTCAAAACCTCGACAAAGATAAACCGATAAAAGTTATAAATAATAAATCAAGTTTTTAGAAACTGTCCAGTCTGAAAAAGTGCAATCTTAATGGTTAGACTGCGGAATTTTATTAATGGCAAAAATATGTAGATCAAATGCAAAACATTTTTTAAAACCTCGACAAAGATAGACGGATACAAATTGCTTCCGAAAGAAATCGATAACATAGCATTCAAATTAATCGTAATTAGTGCTTCTTCAGGGTCCCACCCTGTATAAAAATCGCATCGGTCCCCATTCCACCCGAAAGTTCGAGCGGACGGGTGATCGTCGAGCATCTGGAGCATCTCGAAAACCGGAAACGCGTTCGCGAAATACGTCCGTGTGCTGTCGGATTAATTGCGAGAGCGTTTCGTTTCGTCGCTATCTCGCGTCTCCGCAGAAGATCGTCGGGCGTATTAAGCATTCTGAGACGATCGCGCGAGTTTACCGTTCGCCCATATAAAAATCGGCGATAACGATCTGATCGGTAGGAGCTCGATCCATGGTGCGAGAGTCAGCTCGGTGTCAAACGAAATTTCTCTTGGATCGAGTTACCAGAAGAGCAGATGCACATTTCGACTGGAACAAGTGCGCTTCCGGTTCTATGGTCCCCGGAAGCCCATCGATCTCTCGGGTGATCGCGGCTTCGAGAGACCGATTAGCTCCGTTTCTCCTTTATCAAGCAGGAAACACGCGCATTCCGCGAGCGTAATATTGTATCTCCTCCCGGCCATCTAATCTTCGTATCGCATCTATAATATATCATTCTCGGGCAGAGCATGAGTCGGTTGCGTAATTCCGGGTTTCTTGCGAATGAAATTGCTCGCGATCTCGCCGGGACCAACACACACACGTTTTCTGCTACACGGTAGTGCGTCTGATTTCTTCATTAACGCCCTCTACCCCTCTCTGTACTCCTATTCACGTGTTTGTCGGACGAGATCGTGTTGGTGGCTGCATCGCGCATAGCGTTCGCGGAGATCGCGAGGGAACACAGAGAAATATGACCTGCTCCATCTACGAGGAAAAACTAGCTCGAGGTTGCTTCAACTTCTTTCGCCAGGAGAGTCGTTCGTCGTTCGTGTGCTCCCGTAGGACGCAGGATGAAATTAATAACACCGCGGCAAACACGGCTCGATTAGTTACCGGCGTAATTGCCGAACGACTTTTACTCCGGAATTCGTCGAGATGGAGATGTTCAACGAAATTTAAAGTCTTTCCCGGGATTGATAATCTTATCTTGGTTATTATTGATGGTGCGCGTTCCGCTTCTGATAAATTAGCTGTGGGCTCATGCGGAATCCGAGTAATTAGACTGTAATTAGGATTGTAACGAGAAGGGTGAATATATTTGTAGCCTGTCGCGTTGATGCGGACATATGTTCCTTTTTATCCGCAGTGGTGGCTTGAAGTGATTAGGTAAAGCTTTCTTCTAAGCAAAAAGGGCCCGTGCTGTTTCTTAGATCGTGTGGTTCTTTGAAAAACTTATTTTATAAATTCTCGAAAAATAACCTGATCAAAATCCTGTCCGAAATTAGCCGCCCGCAATTTCGTTCTGCGGACTAATAATTAGAAACTTTCCTCGTAAACCTGGCGAGAACGACACGTTATAAATCCACGATGAAAATCGTCCAATAAAAATTCCTCTCCGAAGTTCGCAGCATCGTTCTCATCGTCCGTAACCGGGTTTCCCGGTTGAATCTTTTGTGTCGGCCTGCTCTCAGCCTGGATGTCCGCGTTCCGAGAAGTCGGTAGATCCATCAGCGCATTGGACGTCCACGAAAACGTTCTCTGTGGAGAAAGCTTTCTTGAGCCGGGTCGGGCGAACTCCATTTTTGTCGCAGGTGCGGACGAATGTTCACCAACAAATCATTCCCCGTGGCCGGCGAGCCGCAAGAGCGTGTCTTCGTAAGCCGATTAATCCTATCGAGCGTATCTCCAAAGAACCCTCTCTCTCTCTCTCTCTTTACATCAGGGATGGAAGAAGTAAGTCCGTGACACGCATATAGGTAGAAAAGCGAGGTCCTTTGGGCGCGATCATCCTTCGAACGGGATGGAGAAGAAGAAGAAGAAGAAGAGGAGGAGGAGGAGAGGCAGACGACGAAGGCGACGAAGAAGAAGATGATGATGAAGAGGAGGAGGAGGGGTACGGGGGGATGAAGATCCGAACAAAGAAGGAAAGAGGGATAAAGGAAGGAGGGTACATGCACGGCGCGAAGACGAGGGGGCGGGCAGAGAGGCGAGGGCGACGCCACGAGGCTTATAAATAGACACGCGGATAATCACTCAGGATTTATGGTAACCACGGATTATCAAGTTGTACAAGGGGGTATATTTCATATTCGCGACGTTACCTTATTTCAATGGGGGAATACCTGTTCCGCGCGTTACAAACTGCATGAACGCGCATACACGGGACGACACGTGTGTTGCGCCCGCGCTCTCCACGGCTCTCGGTGGAACACTCTCCGAGCATACCAGCACACTAGCGTGCGCACACGCGAGCAAGTAAACGAACGAGGAAGCGAGATAGCTAACGAGAAACCGTACGAACGAGAGAGCGAGAAAGCGAACGGCAAGACGCCACGGAACTGGCTCGAAGAGGCGTCCAGGTGATCTCGCTCTTTCTCGCGAGGGCCGCTTATCCGGCCTTCTCTGTCCCGATCTCTCCCTCTGTTCACTATACTGTTCACTCTCTGTGTTGCCCTTCTCTCAAAATCATTCCCACGTTCGCCGGCTACAAAAGTGCCCGGCCACTTTTCCGAGAGACCGATCCCCTGACCGATCACCGACGACACCGTACACCGGCTCGATATCCGCTCACGAGATTAGAGCCGGGACTCTTAACGGCCGGAACGGCGTCGTTGGCGTCGCCCGTCAGTGCTGGAATTTCGAAACCACTCGACCGAAAGGATGAAATTGCAGGCGAGATACAGGGAGGATGAGTCGCGGGGATAGACGCGAGACAGGGAAAGGGGGCCCTGAAACTGCTACCACAGAACGCGCGCGCGATCCGAGAGCCTTCTCTACGAGGTGCAACAAGCCGACAACCAACACGGAATGCGTTTCCGACCCGTCACCTGTCGAACTTTGTATGCCAAGATCCGCATGCGGTATTTTCAAGTTTCACCTTCCTGATCCAGAATTGTTCCAGCAGTCGAGTTATGGATTATCCCTGCTATTTCGGGATTGGTGACCGAATGCATAATCACGTCATTCTCATATAAATGTTGATACTGTATGATACAAAGGCTACAATCCTATTGGACGATATACATAGAAAATTTTGGGTATTCGACATAAAAATTCACTGCAATTTCGAGATTGATCCGCGGATTGGTGACCGAATGCGTAATCACGTCATCTCTGATAAAAATGTTGATACTGTATGATACAAAGGCTACAATTCTATTCGAACAATCCTATTTAGAACATTTTAGGTATTTGACATAAAGATTCATTTACCAAGTTCTCCAGTGGTCAAAGGAAATTCTCTTTTTAATTGCAGCAGCTTTATGCAATAAAGTAACAAGCTTATTACAAGCAAGAGGACCCGTATTTATTAAAGAGGACATATATTGGGTCCCTCCTATGTCTCTGTGTATATGCACGTATACTAGTGGGAGTTCTCTTCGTTCGTGCACTGGAGGGTTAACCTGGCGACCGGAAATTGCGAAGTAAGATGAAATTCCTGACAACCTGGATTAAAAGTAACTTCAACACCACTGTCTGGAAGACAACCTCCTTCCACCCTCTGACAGCTAAATTGTGTCTAAGCTAAGTTGTAGCTTGTGTCGCGGTCGCGAGACTGAAGAAACTGAAAAACGATTTTATCGACTCCATCCACACTCCTACCACGAATAAAATTGGTTCGAATACCACAGATCGAAGCCATTGTGAAACTTTTCCTTTCTAAATAGAAGATCCACTTCTAGCACACAGTTTAATTAGAAGAATTCACGTCTTCGCTCCCCGTGCACAATTTTCATAAACAAATCAGTGGACGCAAGCAGACTCGACAGAATCCCTGCAAGATCTGGCGAAACTTTTTCCGAGTCTCACGTGGAAAGATGCGTGAGAAATACCTCGAAGCGTACCCCTAACGTCTCTTATCTCGTCTTGATCATCTGCCGCGCATGCCTCTCGTCGATGCATCGCGATCGATCGTCGATCGTGGAAAAACGGAAAATGATTCCCGGCAACGTGTTTATCGATTTCGAACAAAGGTGCGCCGCTAAACGAAAGCCCCGATAAACGAACGTAGATCTGTCCGCGGCGATTGCCGGGTTCCACGGCCGATTCATTCGTTCGCGGCAATTACGAAGGAGCCTAAGCTAGCCCATGGGGGGAAGGAACGCACACGAGGCTTCAAGCGCGAGTCAACTCTGTCGGTTCGCCGACAGAGGCATCGCGTGTACCGCAGATAATATCGCCGGGATGCAACAATAGAGGTGAGCCTCTCTCTCTCATCTCTTTCTCTCTTTCTTCCACTTCACCCTCGCCCTCTCTTTCGTGGCCCCCTCACGAAATATTCTCACAGAACAACCTTACATGCCGGATTAACGCACCCACTGGGCTTCCCATTGTCAACAAGCCGAGCACACACATGGACGCGTATACAGGGTGTCTCTTCTAACTCGAACATCCTAAACATTCAAACAAGTTTGAAGAAAATAGCGTCAGCGATACATTTCTGATGCGTTGAACAAAGTAATACAAAAAGGAATGTATACGCGTTAACATTAATAAATTATTGTAGGGTCGATTGATGAACGATTCTCTAGTCCTCATAATAATTTCCTCGCTGATATCAGCACATGTAGTTCACTTTGATATAACGATTCGTAAGCTACGATGAAGCCGTAGCAAATCGGATATAAAAATTGAGCGGGATGTTTAGGATGCTGAAGTTAGGTGGGACACCCAGTATACACGTGTGAGTGAGCGTCTACCTCGCTCCGGCATCTACAATGCCCCAATATTCCTCAATCTGAAACGGACCGGCGCGTCTCTCTACGCGATTGTTAACGGGCAGCTCCCATTATGCAGCCGGAGCGCAAGGTCCCCTCGAGTCCCCCGGATCAGGTTGCCCCGATTTCCACTATCAGAACCGGGGACCAGATGCGTGCTTCATTTGTCGTTCCTGCTGCCGGCGATCGGCACTTTCGAAACCGGCAGAAATTCATTTTGATGATAAACACTAGGCGATAACGATCAAATTTCCAAAACGTGCGGAATATGTATCTTCGGGAGCCTGCATTTCGTATTCGAAACCAGAACGCGTTCCTCCAATCTCAAATCCCCATGGAATCCACCCACAGCCTCCCCGGGCTCCTAACAATCGCCCGAAGCTGAAGAGAATGAACATCAGTAGCACTTTAAAAGAAAACGGTTCCGCGTCGCGACCCGGCTGGTAATTGAAGAAGATGCGCCCCTATCCCGGGGCATTCATCTGACAAATCCATTCATCCGTTCACCGGAGGATCGCGAGATCAGAAGCGGCAGCGGCCTTGAACGATCGCGACGCAACGGCATACACCGTCGACCGAGAGGAGCAACAACCATCGCATTCCAGCGGCAATGAAAGCGCTCACGATTCGAGGAGAGGAACGAAGTCGAACGGTACACCTAAGGCTCGTCACATCTCCTTCGTTCTTGGATCAAGAAAAATCGTTCCTCCCTCTGTGGAAGCGAAGGAATCATTCCGGACGATGACTATCCGATTCCCCGTGTGCCCTCGCGTATCAGAGCCAGGTCCACGGAAATATTCTGCCGGTATCGGAATCAGCTCCTCGAAATATGCCGCGCGCGTTCGTTGATCGCACGCCATAGCACAGCTTGATCCGCCGTGTGTTCATTAGCTCGATAATGGGTTACTCGAGCGGAGCCGGAGCTCTCTCGCCAACGGACATTAGATTACACGCATTCCTACTGCCGATACTTTGCTTTAAGAAGCTCCCCGTGCCTGTTCCTCGAGCAGCATTCGTCGTCAGAGAGGATTCCGCCGGCCGGGCAATCCTCGTTTATCGTAATTCGAGCGGGACGAGCAAAAGGGACCTCGAATTCGCCCGGGTACACAATGTCACTCATGGAAAATCCTGCCCCGGGGGCCAGATAATGCGAATCTACGCGCCTATTAACATTCCAGCCGGGACGAGAACGGGTTAATGTTATTCCCGTCTTGTAGTACGACGTCCTTCTCCGTTCCACTCCGAGCCTTCTAATTAGCCGCGGATTTAATGCCGTATCGATTGATCATTTTAGGAGCCGCGAGCGTTTATCGGGAACGCGCCGAGGCTTATTATCATCCAGCAGAGCTGATACGCGTAACGAGCCCGCTAAGAAACGAAGCCTGTTGATGGCCGGTGATCCCCGTTCTGACCGACAATAATCACTAGACCGTGAATCTTTATGCGTAAAGAAAATCTTGCAATTTTCCCGGCGATGTAACATTTAATGAAAATTTAATCCTTCTCTTAATAATCTTAATGAATAGACGATAAGATTTCTTTTTTCACGTTTTGTAGGAAACTAATTTTGTCCCAGCTTCTCAAAAAAATCCAGGTCGAAGGTTCCAATATTAAGAGAACATTAATAAGTTCCCTGAATGGCCGACGATCATCATCATCGAATGGGACACGCTGGATCGCAGGACCCGTTGCAACGCGTATAGATCTCCTTATTAATTTTGCGCGCGGATCGTAACGCCTGGCGAGGGCGACACGTGTACTTGTGTGTGTTCACCACACACCCGCGTCCCGTAATTATATCAGCGACGATTTAAATTCTAATGCTCGTGTAGCAGAGGCGAGTCCGCGCGACACGGCGCGGTTAATGATCTCTCGTCGAGCGACGGGAGTGAGAGAGAAAAATTAACGGCGCGAAGTGCCCGTCGCAGATCAAAGTGAAACGCGCAGCTTAACGTCGTCACCGGTGTTGTCGAACGTGAAACGACCCGCCGCGCGATATTCGTCGTTAGGACACGAAATAAGCAACATCACTGTGCGACGCGGCCGGCCGTTCAAACGTAACCACCGACGACGACGATGCGAGAGGCTTTTTCCTTTTCACCGGTCGCCTACCGGTGAAATTACGCGGAGAATCAGCTCGTTATATACATTCTGCTTTTCGAGCACATTGTGCGCAAAGAGAACAATTTTTGGAGATCGGTCCCAGCGAGGTTGCTATCTTTCGATCACAGTCGTCAGATTGAGATTAGTCTCCCCACTCTAGCTTCCCCTTCCACGCTGCTGTTCCTCCACGGCCCGGTCACGTGACGCGGTTCGTCTCTCTCGCGCGTATGTCCCAATATCACGTTTTCCCCCTTCATTCGACTCAATTCCCCTGATCCGACGACTCTGCGTGGATGAATCATCGAGTTCAACGATTTTTTTAAATCAATACTAAATTTTTCAAGCACTGAAAAACATGGTTTTGCTTTATAAAAGTAACAAGATAAAATTTATTCAAATTTTGTACGATGAATATTTCCATAAGGATAGAATGAAGGAATTAAATCTTTAGAATCTTAATGACTGCAAGGTAAAAAATATATGAAATGTCTCGACCGCCGGTAATTTACCGTTAATTAATGGTCAAAGCTGCGGCGATTTTACCTGGTTACTTCGACCATCGTTTCATCCATAGTTCATGGGAATTCCTAGGGAGTCACGTATTCTATACTCAACAAAAGTCTTCACTCGCTGACTTAAGATCAGCTTCAGCCTGAAGGTTTTGACACTTGGAAAGTCCAGTGTATTCGAGTATGCGGGTCAATCGGATAGGGTTACCACAATGCGAGGATAGTGTAACATCTGATGAAACACCTTCGTCTCTAAAACATAAATCACAGTGAACGATTTCCATTTACAAGGTGGATGTAATGTAAGGATTCTTGTTCAATTGTTCAGGCATACTGACTCGCATTAATGGAGACGTAAAAATTGATTTCTAACGAAATTGATTCATTTCATGTATGACTTACAGTAAAATAGACCAAATGTTTATGGAAGCTAACTTTTGATTGAAGTTTTATTTACGGATGTACAATCTTCGAAAAATCGCACGACTCCTATGAGCATATAGTACTTGCAATGATCCGCGAGTGCAAAGAACGGTTTGCATTGATTATTGTCGGACGAGACGGAATACTTAAGAAACAGCTGTATTAACGGAACGTTGACGTAATCGATGCGATGGTTAGCCTAGTACCTGCAACGGTAACAGGCAAAAATCGTAGCAGCGCAATGAAACCAGCGTTACGTTGGTCGTCCCAGCCATGAACGAGTCGTTAGGCTCCGTTCGTTTACGTGACAACGGCTTATTAGTCGCTATGAGCGTTGCGTAACAATGATATAAATGTGCGATGGCTGATCGGGATACATTAACGGAGTGAAACGCGACAGATCGCTCAGAGGGAAACGGATAATGAACGGTTTCGATCTCGCAGTACAACCGATATATATACCTGAACACCGGCAAAGAAAGCGGCGGGTAAACATGTCCGCGCGAACAGGTTTCCCGTTTCTTAATGGTTTCCATAGTACTCTTTGCTTTATTGTTCTCTCTCCTTAAACCAATCTCAAACACCGTCATGTAATTCCATTCCCGGCTCAAAGCACTCTGCAATCTTGTCCATTCAAATTCCTTCAAAATCACACACTGTACACTGTTGCAATCTACCGTTATTATTCTATAGGCATCAATGTCGCGGGTAAAATTATATAACTGCGACACTATACCGTTCGATTAGGTACTTTGATTCTGTTTTGAGAGCTGGGGCAATTTTTAACGGAGATATCTCGCTTGGTAACCGCAGACTTCCGCCTGGACGTATGTAATTCACTGTAGCGAGATAATTAATAAATTCTACTGCGAATACAGTGTTTATGTTACAGTGTTAGAACCTTATTGGAATTATAAGATTATTAATAGACTGCGGATCCTGTTGCAAGACGCAGGAGCCACTTGGGAATTTCTTTCTGCATATATGATTATTATACTAGATCGCATTGACATAAATTCGTTTCTTCTTTATCTGAAAATGAATATGAAATTCCAGGTCCGTGGCTCCGGCAGCTGCAGTCGGTTCCAATTAAATAAAAACAGCTACAATTTCTTGTAAGGACCACATCGAGCATTCATAAATCCTACAGTTCCCTAGCCTAAAGTCATCCCCGCCTAAATTTCTCTCTTCGGCATCCATAAAACAGGATCAAACAGAATCGAACCGAAACACACGGAGAAGACTGGCTACGTTCAATGATCCCAGACCCAGCGACACTTCGATTTTAATTACCCTCTCGCGCATGTAAACAGCGCTACGAGTAATCCGAAAAGAGCAAGAGGCCTCTCGTTAATGGGCCAAGGATCAACCGAAAAATTCCAGGTCCGGGGGTCCGGCAGCTAGTCGGTTCCAATTAAATCAGAAAAGAACGAACCCGACCGGTGCGCTGTGCGATCCTAAAAAGAAACTCGAATCGCCCGAAGAGGAGACAAGAAAGGGGGAGAGCGAATAGGAGAGGAAGGAATAAGTGAAGGTGGGGGATCTTTGGAGGTGGCATTTTTCCAGCGGGCTGGAATACCTGCAGCTGAAAGAGATACGTCACGCACACACGCGTCCGTACGGAGGGAGGCGAGGAAGAGAGAAAGAAAGAAAGAGAGAGCAGCGTTACCGGACAATGCCGTTTCTGCGCTACGACGACGTGCGTACGAGGTGACTGCCTGTGTTCGGTGTTTCGCGAACAAATGGGAGAGCATCGTGCCGGCACCCTGGCCCCGTGACGAGGGGGGCCAAGGGGCCACGGGGCAAAGACGACGAGGACGAAGAAGAAGAAGTGGAAGAAGAAGAAGAAAAGGTTCAAAGCATTGTTCCTGGCCCCTCGCCCCACCTGCCCGGCCCCCCTCGTTTTTCGTCCCACCACATTTCATACCGATGCACCATGCGGTTCTCCTCAGATTCTCTCTCTCTCTTCCTCTTGTAGTCTCCTTCCACCAAAGCCACCTCAAACGCACCGGCCCGTGCTCAGGTGTGCTCCATTGTTAAACGCCCCACATATCGCGTACGCGCTCCTCGCTTACCCTCTTTATTATGTGTTTGCCCATTATAACGAGAGGGAGACAGAAAGCGCGGAGGGGTGGGGAGAAGGGGGCGGGCCGGAGAATGAAAAAGAAAAAACGGGTGGGGCGGAATAGATGTAGAGCCACTGGCTCCGAGGGATCAAGTGGCATTGTCCGACAACGGGATGCTTCTTCCACAGCTGGTTTTCGGTGATTTTTCTGTCGGTCGATCGGAGGATGTTGTCTCGAGGAATGCTTGAGAGAGATTGGTGGTTCGAGAACGTTTGGAATTGGTTGAACTCGAATGATTTTGCTTTTTCGTATTTTTAACGTTGCTTTTCGATAGAGGCCATTAACAACGTGCTACAATTTCAAACGAGACACCGACTGCACATGAACCCCAGAACTTTCGATCGCAGTATCCAGCGTCAGAAAATAATACAGACCCTTAGACCCGTAGACTTGAGGAGCGCATCGCGGAACCGGTTACCAGAAAACGGTTCAGCATCGTGACAGGTTGAAAAGCGATTTACAATGTTACACGCGGTCGCGGTTACAAGCTCGGGCAGAGGAACGGCCAGGCGGATCCGAGGCGTCGGTATATTTCGCTTTGTCTTATCCCGGCGTGGTCGTGAGGGGTGTAAAATGCGTGCGGAGTACGTGCTATGACAAGGGTCACCGATACACCTGCGCGCCGGTGCTTCTAGAGCGCGATAATATAGGATTCTGATCCGACAACTGCGACCGGTATCTTCTTCCCCCTATTCGCCCGTTCTCTCTCCTTCGGGGTGGGGAGGGGGGAGGGGTTATAATGCCGTGTAGAGCGGGCACTCATAACGCCCGTGGAAGGCGAACCTGTTGAGATATAGCCCGGGTAGTGTTTCAATCGCACGGGGCGAACGGACCGTCGACAATGATACGCGCGTACGTATGCAAAACCTATTACAATATTGGATACCCGGCCCATGCATCACGATAGTCGAAATAAATCAACCGCGAACAAGCACCGACGCGGTCAGCGGAGAGTCTTAAATAATTTACTAATTTTTCAATAGGCCGACCCGAAAGGTCGCGCCGGCCAGTACCGCGTAAATCCCTTCGCCTCTCCCTTTCTCCGCAGACGTTTTTCTCTATTTCTCCCGAGGTTCGACGAAGCCCTCTCCCGTTGAGCGAGTATTCCATGGGTGTTGGAAACCGACGGGAAATCCCGGGGTCGCTTGAAAAATCCACGAGAGCGTAGCTCTCCCCGTGCGTGGTGCACGAGGCGGCAATAAAGAGTCATAGCTCTTCGCAACAGAGCGGATCCGCGAAATGCTTCCGCAAACCGAGCAACAAAACGTAACGTGCTCGTTGCCTGGTGAACATAATGTAAACATCCGAACGAGCAAAAATCCTTACTTATTGCCCCACAGTTTCCCCGACGGGCCTACTCGGGTCACTGCTAGCCCTCCCGCGGAAAATCCGCCGTGACACTGACAATGCGTACCTGATTTAGCGTTTCGAGAGGCTTTCAATTAAAATGGAGCTTGATTTAAGGGATATTATTGGGCGTGTAGTTTTTGATTTTTACGAGCAGGGTTAGTTATACAGCAGTGGAACATGCACAATCTAAACTCCTTAATTTCAGAACACCTTATATTGTCCATCACCGAGCCAAACCGTCGTGTGATCGTGGAACCGCAGCCTCGCCCCTCGAATGAAATAAAACAAACCCGATTGGTCGAAATTGCTGTCAATCTCGTTGAGCAATAACGAGTCCCATTAACGTCCAAAACGATATTGAAAGATCGGCGATCTGCGATGATCGATTCAGGTAAAGGTGTCTCCGCGGCAGAAGAAGAGCCTTTCGCGGGGCGTTCGTTAATTTTTAATGGAGCATTTTTTCGTATCGCGGTTCCCGTCGATAGCCAGCGGGATCGATTAACGGAACACCTGTACACGTTCGCATAATTTAAACGTGCGAGTGGTTCTCCCCGTTGCGTCGTCGTCGTCGTCGTCTGCCGACGAATTTCACTTTGCCCACTACCATTTCTCATCCCGTCATTTGCCTCAGCCGCTTCCAGTTTCTAGCGCGTCGTTAGATATCCTCGGTGCTGGCCGAAACGAGCAAAAAACTGTTTAATTTTCACCGTTAAATAAATTTCTCTGGGTAAAGATCACACAGCCGGGGAGACTTTCACGCGTGCGCGAAAAATCGCGGAATAGCAAACAGCAGGCGCGAGCGAGCAAGTGTGTGTGTGCATCGGGTTCGCGAGTTCCACGATATGCTAACGTAGAGTTGCGCCAACCTGGACATTCAATACTGCCAGTGAGTCGCCCGGTAATGAAACATTTAACGCGCGTGCACTTATCGGCCGTGATCTCGTAATAAACAACGGACGAGGAGGCGTGATAATTCGAGCTGTCGCGGTTAAGGCCTTTGCGCACCCTGGAGCAGTCCCGTTGCACAATCGCAACGAGTATGGCAGCGGTCGACGGAAGATGGGCTCTAAAACCTGGCACAATGCGGATTTTATGGCATCGAAATGGAAAAACTAGCTTTCCTCTTGGTCCTAGTTCACATGGTGGTGTAATTGGAATGGTTGTAAAATTGAAAACTAAGCTTGAGCATAAATTGAGGAGCCTCGATGCTGTGAAATCGCTTTGCTAATGGGTACATCAATCGTTAACACCTCTGTATCGTTTATATCAATTTGACCCGATGGTTAACCTTTACTTTTGATTATATTCCTTGTTATAAAATAGATTTTACCACATTATTGGCCTTCAAGGTGATCTGAAGGTCACGATAAAACATACTCTTGTACTTTCAACAGTCACCTTTTCCTACCAACGTTTTTCAACACAATCGTGGTGGTAATCGATGTTTGACTTCGCGAGAAGCGTTCCGCTTTCTCATAAATATTGTTCTGCAACATAGTGCATCAAGGATGCTGTACTACCGGGAGTATCATCCTTTCTTTTGTACCGGGGAACCTTAGAAAGTTTCCGTCTGTTACGTCTGTCCGTTACACGCGTCGAATCCGGCGCCGATTCTCTAATTCATCTGGGATCTGCGCGATTTATCGCGAGATCAAGCTGCGCACTCCACCGTCTCTCCAGGGGGAACACGGTGGTTTCTTTGCCCCGTGGGTAAACCGTCTCTGAATACCAACGTTCCACAATAATTCGCCTTGACTTTTGTTCGGAGCAGCTGAGTTATGTCCGCGAGGTTCGAGAGCAGCGCATCGCCTCAAGACAATCGTTGCATTCTGCTGTCGCGCTGGTATACCCGTCAATATCGATGCATGTTCCTCACCATGCGGTTTCTTTTCTGTTATACGGGTTCATTATCTGATAAAATGTCGGCGGCGATTGCTTATTCTCCGCGGAAAGAATGTGGCCATTCAGTGTTCACGTAGACACGCGTAGAAATCGGTCTTGGTGCCGGTAGAATCGGTTGGTGGACGTCCTACGTCAGTGGTTCTCAATTAGGGGATGTTTACGCTCAAGGGTAGCATCGAAGGGAACGTAAATTCATAAAAAAATTCTACATTGTGTTTTTTCTCATATTCCAAAAAGAATTAGTAATATTTTGATTAACAGTTCTATTCAATTCATAGTTCTTTAATTATTGTAGAGAATATAAATATTTTTTTATTTTCAAATTCAGTACCATTTATATCTTCTCCATAATATTGCTCGGAAATTCAAACCAAATATACGACTGAATAACTGGAGAAATTTTTCGAAAAATAAATAAACAAATGTATAGGACTCAGCTGGATTCTGTTCATTTTTTAATAATTCAACTCGCATCAATATTATGCATGCAAACCTTAAAAGAGTACATGAGAAACAGTTTATACAACAAGAGGTACGTTAAGATACGAGGTTGAAAACCACTATTGTTCGCAGATCAAGAGAACTAGGATTCATGAGTTGCAATATTATCTACCATAACGTAATAGACATTTTACTATTTATGATTCGAATTCTATAGCGAGAGTCTTGTAATTATTAAATACGCTACGAGAATGAATATTTCTATTGACAACAAAGTGATGGATGATGTCTGTATTGTTAATAATTATCACCTGATGGTGATCAGATAACTTATTCTTAACAATTCTATCATCAGACAATAATTCTTAATTCAATCTACTATATCTGGCTATTGAAAACCATCGAAGTATCGTATACTTTAATTTATGATTATAACAATGTTTCATAATGTGTAAGAGAATCGTGCAATTCTTTGGCAACAATTGTAATCTGCTTTTCGAATGGAGATACTTGAAGTCATAATAGCTGTCCACCCCACTCCTATGCTACAAGCCTGAAATAAGAGGAGTGGGATGGACAGTTATTATGACATATATGTACCTTATTTCGAACATTAAACTGTAGGTTTAACATTGGGACCTGTATGTCAACAAATAGTGGTGTGAATTATTATGATTATCCATAGTGTAAATTATCATTAATACTTATAGATGAAATCTTGATGAAACGAATACAAAATTAAAGCTGTATTGATGTATATGAAACGCAGTTTGGAAGATGGCGCCTAGAGAGCAAGAACTATTCGGAGCAATTCTATCTAAAATAACCTGTGATGTTAGCAGACAGAACAGTGCTAGGTTAAGTGGAAAACAAACAACATCCATACGGACTTCTTTCGTAATGTTTCCAGCAACAAGTCATCTAAAGGTACGTCGAACAAATTCCATTAACTACAATTGTATCAAAATAAGACCAACATCTTCCGACACCAAAGAACCAAACAAAGGATAAACACAAAAGACTTACTGTCGATGGCAGCGTATCAATATTCATCGGCCGAAAATGTTCTTTCAATTGTTTGTAAACAGTTCGCTTCTACGACGTACACATTCACACACTTTGACAATAGTTCTCGGATAAACGGGACACAGTGAAACACGCTTGTATCGAGCACAGGATCAACGATTGATTAATATATGTAATCACGAGGAACGATTGAATTAATACATTCACGAGGAACGATTGAATGAATACATTCACGAGGAACGATTGAATCGACGCGCATAAACACCGAACATAATTTCACGTATCGTAGAAAGAACGGAAGAACACACGTGTCCTTTTTCGATCGACAACATACGACAACTACATAGCAGCACGTGGCCATATTGGTCTTTTCACAGTGACAGGTGAGGCGCGCTAATGCTCCAAGCGGATAAACTCGAAATTACAGCATCGCGTACACGCGGTGGTGTTTACAAACGCGCTATACTGCTACGCACGAGAAACTTTATTTAAAAATCAATCCTTGTGATGACTTTTTCGGATTTTCTTTTGATAAATACATTGATTGTAAGTATTATAAATTGTGGGGTGTTTTAAATCACAGTATTATTTTTGGAAGAGTGATTGTATAAATACTTTTAGGTTACAGAATATAGTAAAATAAAACCTTTAAGTAACATATGCTCTATTATACAATGCAGGGCCGTGCCGTGCTATAAGGGGACGGCACAAGCAGCGAAATCAAAGTACAATTTGAACCATCTATTGGGTTGGCAAATAAGTTCGTTCGGTTTTTGTGATTTATTCCAATGTAAAAAACCGAATGAACTTATTTGCCAACCCAATAATAATTAAAAATCTTTACGCAACGCTTTTCTATATTGGTCTCTGTTATTCCGATATTGATGTATGCGATTCATGATTTATCGTATTTTTCAAATCGCAATCAAAGGTTATTTTATAGAAAATACATGTAAGGGGTGGCATTTCGAAGAGTTGCATCATACTGAGAAAATACAGGGTGTTTCAATTATCTGATAACGGAAATATCTTGTGACGTACTGAAGCTACGAAAAAAATTTGTTTACAGAAATTGTTCGGTATGAAGGGTACAATCATATAGTCTAATATTTTTGAGGACTGGAATGGTCGGGAGGGGGGATTTCAGAGTCAAATTAAGTTTTTTAAATGTAATGTCCTATTTTTTATACCATAGATCGATAGAGTATCAAATTCTGAGTATAATAGTGTTGACCTTCATATGTCCTAAACCTAATAGTTAACGAGATATTATTCAAAGAAGGAAGACAAATGTTTCGATAATATCTCGAAGGAAACAAAATAGTTCAAAGAGTAATCATTCCAATAAATTCTATCTTTGCTCATTTATTAATCAAATCCGAATTTACAGTAACAATTGTAAACATACATGGTTTTCTCTCATCAGACAAGATTTCCAAAATCGAAGAAACTACCCTTAACGAATCCGTGAATAAACCCAGACTCCCCAAGCGTAATAAACCGCAGCTCACGAAGCCGCTCTCGCATTCTAATTACACATCTATTCTAATTACCCACGGTGTTCCACGGTCATCGTGGACCCGGTCTCTCGGCGCTAGTGTTGTTAATCGATCCACGTACGTCCGTCATAGTCGGCGATTCGTTCCTCGGTGCCTCGATTAGTGATTCAGATCACCGACGGAGTAAGACATTACGCGGACGGAGTAATTACAGGCGTCGGTGCTAGTTCTGAGGAGTTCCGTAGATTTTTCTGCCGGCGAGAAGGCGTCCGTTTAGGCCTTGTCCGGTAATTAACGTCTCGCCGGTTTGAAATTTAGCAGGCATAATCGCGCGGGTTAATTAGCCGGGTGGAATTTGAGGTATCCGATCGCGAGAGGGGAAGTCAGGAATAAGGGGACAAGCACAGGCGGCGTAGTGATCGGGGCGCGTGTAGATCGCGTCCTTGCGAGAACCAAATAGGCTGTAGGCGACATCTACGATGGCGCCAGTCCTGGTCTCTCTGCCATTCGGACACGTTCCGTTTTGTCCTGGACAAGGTGGAAAAGGGCAGCCCTTGGGGAGGAAGGGGCAAAGAGTTGCACGAGGAAGCAGAAACGAAGGTGACGAAGAACGAGAACGACCAGGGTCTACGATTCAGCCCGCGGCCTCTTCGAACAGGCCAGGGTCCGAGGAAAAAACTCCTTCTTCTTCTTCTAGCAAAACCCAGCGCCGGGTAATATACGATCCTAGGGTCCCGACCGAGAGCGTCCAACGTTTATCTCTTTCCGATACGGAAGTCTGCCGCCAGGAATTAATTGCCTTCCGTGGCACCTTACCACGGCCACGGCGAGTCCCGATGCAATATCTGTTCCTCTACGAGCCATTAGCCGGGCGCATACTTTACATTAGAAAGCACGTAAGCGAACCGTGGCCACAACGAGGAGACCTGTTCAACGGCGAAACCTTGTTTCGCGGAATTCTCGCCTCTGCGATTGGCTCACACGGAAAAATCCCAGGGGAAAAGTTATCGGCGTGCTGGGGATCGTTAGGGGACCCCGT
This sequence comes from Lasioglossum pauxillum, assembly GCA_933228785.1. Taxonomy (NCBI): domain Eukaryota; kingdom Metazoa; phylum Arthropoda; class Insecta; order Hymenoptera; family Halictidae; genus Lasioglossum; species Lasioglossum pauxillum. The sequence continues at coordinate 33,507,354 of OW121705.1, read as the reverse complement.
TTCGAGAACCATGCCGGATCGGGGTCTGCTCACGACGACATGAGAGGACGCCGTGATCAGCTGTTCCGGGGACTAGATGTTCTGTGTCATTCGTTGCACCTTACATTGCTTGTCGGACTGGAGGATGGGTTGTGAGCAGGGTGGGTTCCGTAGGTGGAAATGGTTATGCGTGTTGTCAGGGTTAGAGTAGGTATTGTAGGTAAAGCTTGGCTAAGTGAAGCTCTGCTATTGATTCTGGTTTTATGTTTTAAGTTAGGTAACTAGAAGTTTAAAGAGGACGTAAAGCCATAAAATTCTGTCTGACACCGTTGCGGGGAAACTGACGAGGTCCGGTTTCTTGTTGCTCACATCACGTACTTTAGCATAGTACGAACAATCACTACGGTCGATGTTTGATTAGTCCGATCAAACGTCTTCCGACAGGTGTGCCATTAAGCACCGTCGATTCTGCGATTGCAGAATCGATTACTCTCGCCGTGGCCTCGACAGGGGGTTATCAGCTCATCCGTTGTCTCCTAAGCTCGCTGGTTGTCTGTTTCGCGATCGAATCGACGGCGGCGCGGCGCCGCATCGTGAAGTGAAAGTTCCGCTATAGTCTGCGACGTGAGAGGAGAGCTATTCTTTTTCGCGATTGTCTCGTCACACACATACTCAGGGTGCAGCGCGAGCTAGGCGAATCACGCGCATTATCGCGTCGCGAAGAAGGAAACACTGAAGAGAAAGAGAGAATGGATGCTGAGGCAGCGTCGTTGATCCTGAACGATCTCTTATCCAGTCCTCGCGAGACAAATTCTCACGCCTCGCGGCCGCCGTACACACGTATCGAACAGCCTCGACGCCACAGGTTAATAACGCCTGGCTCTCCGCTCCGCTCCGACCCGTTCCGACCCGTTCCGTTCCGTTCGCGGTATAAATTAACGGCTCGACCCAACCTGAACGATCCTCCGCTCTACGCGCGCTCCTCTCCTGTCCCCTGGTTTCTCGCGTGGCTCCTCTCGCACGATTCGCTCCGATCGTTTCACTTTCACGCATGCCAACACAAAAAAAAGAATCGAACGATACCCGGCGCTGCTGCAACGCTCAACTCGGATCCTTCGAGCTGCTGCACTTTTAATGCACGCGCATAACTAAGTGAGCCGCTGCCCAGAGACGATTCCCTGCGACTAGCTTCTAGCTTCCACAATGCGAAGCAAAAGAAGTTTGTTCGCTAGTTTTATTTATAATTTAGCGTCTAATCAAATAAAAATCAATTGTTGCAAATGTCTAATTAGAGTCGCCAGATTAAGACTTGTATCCCCACGTGACGCGTTTCGTCTTTGTCGTGCGTGTGTCTTGCAATGTTATAGTTTCGAGAAGCTTCAGTCAACGTGTTGAGAAAGATTCCCGACCATTAAATCTTCAGCATTGACTTTCCTCTGCCACGTCCGAAGGTAGCAATCATTATAATCGAAAGTCCATAACAAATGGCCAACGACGTCCCCGGAAAACGAAACACGCCTCCTCCGTTTTTGCTGAAAGTTTTCACTTCAGCCGTCGTTTGCCATTTGAATTCCTCGTCAGTGGCTCTCGAAGCAACGGGTTCCTCGGTGTCTTCACGGGTTGTTGCGGAGTCATCGTGCTATCCTTGTGGATTTTACGCGTTCGCTTATCCGCCGTTGATTTCCGTCGAGCGGAGAAATCACATATTCTGTCCGCTGCGCGCTGCAGGAGCAGTAACAGCAACGAGATTGACTCCTTTTCCCGGTTTCGCGAAACGGTAACTTTTCTCCAACTGTCGGTGGAAAGCACCGTGCAATTGTATGATTTATGCACACGGCGATGACAAGACTCCCAGCTACTCGGCAGTCGGTTTTACTTGCGTAACCGGCAAATTATATGCTGGGAATAATGGTTTCTTCGCGGTGTGCCGCTCGCGGTAGACGTTTACTCGCGTCCCTGTCGTTCGACGCTTAATTTGAACGCTGTTTTACCAGCTGGTGCTGTACGCGTGCTTGTAACGAGATACTTTATGCGATGAATAAATTCCGTAATTTGAAGAGTGCAAGGATAATCGCGTGGCGCCCCTTCAATTCCGAAATTCGCGGAGTACATACAGCGGTGGAACAGGGTGATTTGGAGTTGAAACTTCGCTGCTCTAGCTTTCAACCCTCTTGACGTACGAGGAACCCGTTGAGTATATTCATCGCTAGACTGAGGATTTTACGTATTTATGAAAAAATAGACAAATTGCAAACAGCAGAAAGAATTGAAGAACGTCGATATGTTTTTGCGCCGTTTCTTGAGAAACCTGTGTATCGTGTAAAAAGAAAAGACGGACCTGTCCTTCTGGAATTTAAAATTCCTGAACGAAGCAAAGTAGTCGCTTTCTATAGCGATTCCAAAGAGGCACGTTGCCATTCCCCGAGGTGTCCGTCGTGGACAGTATGCTCGTGATCCTGTTGTCTCTGTCGAAACGAAAGGTAATGACTCTTCCCTAGGCAGGTGCGAAGCCCATTCATTGGTCCGGGTTATGTGCTAGCGTTAACAGCCGCGGTTCGAGAGATGAAATTAATTCCGTCCACGTCTGCGAGAGACCGTTGAATGGCTTCTTACTTTCCGTCGTTGCTGGTCGTCTGGTTCCACACCGTGCTTCATCGACTATCCCGGGCTCTCGTTCGGTAATGGCTTGTAAGAGGAAACGGGGCAAAGATTTATAGGTTGCCAGAACGAAAATGTATGTGAGTCAACAATACGTCGATACAATATAAGGGGGAGACAGAGAGAGAGAGAGAGGAAGAAGAAGGTATGGGGTAAGGGAACGATGCAACGGCGTGGTGTACACGTCCGACAAAAACGCGTGCGCACACACAATCGAGGAGCGATTTCCAATGGAGCCTCTTTTTGCGTGGCCGCATGATTAACGATTGAACGCGCTCGACTTCCGATCCGTGCCGCCTCGACATGCCTCGGAACGGTAAGGAACGCTTGCTCTCCGCAAGTCCTCGATCGTATTTGATATTTATTTCCTCCCCTCCCGTCGCCGCGAACGTCTCGTTCGTTGGTTCGTTCTTTTCCTCTTTGTCCGTTTCGCGCCTTCGAATTCGTTGATTTATAGTTCCGCGTCGATTCGGCGTCGTTACAAAATTGCCGCGCCGACAACGCGACGGAATAAAGTACACGTAATCGATTGGTTAGTCCTAATGGAAGATGAATTGTTGCTTCTTGTCCCTCGCGGAAGTCGCGAGGGGCTTTCGTTGTTGGAAACGAGTTTTAAAAACATCTAAAAAATTTCTGTGGAAGGGATAGTCGCTTTCCTTATAGATCGAATACTTTCCATATTTATAATCGTTGGAACGTCGAATTTTCAAAATATTAATGTAAAGAAATAAATGCTAGAAAGAAAGAAATTCTAGAGTAAAATCTTCAGGGTGCGCAGTCGATGCTGTCGATAACGCAGCGGAATCCATAGCACTCGCCGCGAATTAGCGTATAATATATCACACGCAACGAAGGCACGCACCTCATTGTGCAGCTGGCGTAATAGGCTTAACATCCTGTTGAGAGTGTTGCGTAAGCAATATTAACGGAAGAAGAATGAGATAGCTATTAAAAGCGACTCGGGGACCCGGTATATAACGTCTTTATTCTTGGCGTGACGAGCGAGTCCCCGAGTTTTGCGACGTGTAGCGTATTAGTTATGATTTATTAATAGTTCTAGCAACTTCGATGCAGCGGTAAAATTAGTGTTCTCTCCCGATGGGGGCTTGTACGATATCGCGAACGCAAACGCTAATTCGTAATCACTGGATTGAACGATCGGTACCTTTTCAAAGCAACCTTGGAAAAATTCAAGGAAATCCTGCCAAAAAACGAGATAAAAGCTTGGAGATGCAAAGGATCCACTTGGACTGGCAGATTTATTTACCGTGGGAGCTGTAAAACTGGCACACGAATTTATTAGCAGTTTCTGAAACATTTTATGTTCGTGTGCAAATTTGTCTGTCAATATCAATGCGATATTATACGAGTATAAATCCTGCTGTTAGGAAAAATGTCACAAGATATATTGAAAGTTTATAGGCCAGGGACTAGCTCAACTATTAACCCTTTGCGCTAGGTTGTCCCCTCTGAGGCACCACTAAAAATGGCTATACCATTACTCAAAATATTGTTTATATTATTAAATATATCGGTATCTAATCAATTACTACACATTTAGGTATTGTATGAGGTATTATGCCAATTTCATATGCATAAAATTTCAAAAAACATAGGAAATGGAAATATTCTAGATCGGAAGAAATGTTTAATTTTCAAGTTAAAATTGCTCCGAGTGCAAAGGGTTAATACCAAATGAGAGATAATTTATTTTAACATTGACACTCTACCGATGTCAATGGTATATTAATCAGCTGCAAATCGTTCCGTTAACAAAGATGACAGGAAACATCGTACGCCATTAAATTGTAAAAGAGGATTCGCCGGAAGGAGCTTTCGAAACGAAACCACTAATTTATTAGCGGTTCCCGAGCTGTATTAATTCATTGATCTAAATTTCTGACTGGTTAGAAACAAAGTTGAAGCATCGAGCTTCATAAAGTGCAAGGGGCTTTATTTCGGCATTGATAGATTCCCAGTCAATATAGGATCTATTTTGCCGGTGAAGTTTTGAGCGCCGAAAATCGAGTCGCTGGCCGCCGAATGGCCACGGGTATGGTAGATCGATTCCAGCAACGGCGTGCAGAATTTCCGCCGCTGGCTGTGAACCGCACTTTGCAACCGGTGGATGCAACGTTCAATGTAAATTTTAATCTAACGGTTAAGTGGCTCTTTCGTTATGATGAAACGGTGAAAAGCTATACGCGGGGATCGATCGGATAACAGGAATTCCCACTGTTTAGACTGGGCGATCCGTTTGTAGAGGGAAATTGGATTGACGCGCGTGCCAACAGATGGTCATTTTGCGAAGAAGAATTACAAAGTAATACGAGCGCGGCCCGGTCATTCAAGTAATTGCCAATCCGGCAAACCAAATAGTTCCCGGACTCCACGGATAAAAATAGACACCCGCGCACGCTTAACCGATCTCTTTCCTCCAGGCTGTAAATAATCCGGTGTTGCATCGCATTAACAAATATTAATATTGCTTCGTCCGGTGTCTACACGCCGCAACCCGGGTCTCTAATTAATTAGGTAACGCCGCTTTTAATAGGATTGCTCGCGGCTCCGTAAACGTTCTCTAGTAAATACGAACGAATTAAGATATTACCGCTGAAAATAGAAATCGGACGTTTACCATCGAACGATTCTCGCGCTCGTTCGAAATTCTTTCGGGATAACCGATACTCGGAACATTTCCCTCTCAGATACCGCGAAAACCTGTTTTTCATCGAAAATTCGCAAACTGATACATTGCATTGTATTCTTATACAGTGTTCATGTTAAATCGAAAATCTAAATTATTTTAGAAAAAACGGCGAACATTCTTCGAATTTCAACTGATTTTTCATCTTCAAGGTCATTCAAGGACCGAGGCACGTATCCAAAAATTGATATTTCCAAATGTACCAATTTCTGTAGCCATTTCCGTGCTGCAGACTGACTGAAACTTATTAAAAAAGACAGGGTCGCGCAGACCGAGCGGAGTATCGTTGGCAAAGCGGCCTCGCAAAAAGTTTCGCGAGTATGGCAAGTGGCGGAAGAAGCCCGGCCGGCGAAATTGGCCCGATAGATCGTTTTCGCGACGTAAAAATTGCACGATGACCGAAACCGCCATTCAATTTCGCGTTCTTACCGTGCTCGGTTAACTACTTTCCTGAGTGGATCTTGAGAAACGATTTCTACTTTAGGAGCAAGAGAGTAATTCCTCTCGGGCAGAGCTGAGAACAGGGTGGTGTGAGAGAGAGATACGAGAGAGGGGAGTGAGAGAGAGAGAGAAAGCAGGGGGGCAACTGGCGCGTATATACGCGGCCAGAACGGGATAAGTTTCGAGCTGATCATTAGGTAAGTTTAGAAAAAGGGCCAATCCGAGGAGGTTTCATTAGGAAATGGATGAAACAGTGGATATACGAGGATTGGAAAGGAGGCGGTTCTGCTCGCGGAAAGGGAACGAGTCGAGCTTTGAAGCTCTCGCGATGACTCGAACTGATAATCCATTAGGATCCGTCTACTTAGAGTATAACATCTATTTGAATGCAAATCAATAGGGAATGGGAAAGGACGGTAGCCAGTAATTGGTCCGGCTTTATTGGAGCTCTCAGTGTCTCAAAGAGCATCTCGTTCGGTCATCTCCTCTGGCTCTCCGCTTCAGCCTCTCTGCTGCTCCCTTTTCCCCTTTCTCTCGGTCCAGGCTCTCTCATTCTCCTTCTCCCTTTCGTTCGGCACCGCCATTTGCTCGCTTCCTCTTCCTTCGGCTTCTCGCGGGGCTTATGTCGCTTTCCTGTTCGTTCGGCCTCCTTCCACAAAACGTACATATATATATATATATATATATATATATATATATATATATATATATATTTATATTTATATCTGTATTTATATATGTATATAAGTACGTGAATATATATAGATTGATATTGTATATAAGACTCGACAGTAATTAACCAAGAACTTGTCCCGTCTGGCCACTTCACTTCAAGTGTCCTGGATGCGTACGAACGGCTCAAGAATATTGCTACCGATCCGGACACGGTGTGTTCATTTCGAGCCGGGAAACAAAAATTTGAGGAAAAATCGCAGTTTGTGGTCTTATAGTGCTCTGATTGGGATGCGCTTATCTGTAGCGATGCGATGGAACGGCAGTGTGGTAGTCCGGGTTCGTAAAACTCGGTTTAAAAGCGGACCTCGTTGGAAATCTATTAACACTTTGCATGCGAAGCTGTTTTCGCTGCAGAAATCAAACATTTCATCTAGAATACAAAATAATATATTGTATCTCGCAACAAAATAATCCAAAGAATCCACCCAACACATCCTCTTTCAGCCGGTGGACGGTTCCACACAGCATCCAGGAATTTATAGTAGTCCGCGGAGGACATAGGTAATGCGGTGTCTAAGGAGCGATGTTTCCGTGATCCCGGTCGCTTAATTTGCGCGGGTTTTGCACACACACACGTACACAAAGAGAAGAACGCCGTCGAACACACCGAGGCGGAACCGTGGTCCCTGTATATGGAAGGTCGTTGCCAAGTATGTACTCCTCCGGCATCACTGTTGGGCCTCGGTAGCTATGCCGGCCATACGTCAACGTCCATTACACTTCCACCCTGCTGCTGGCTTTAATGTTTTCGACTCGGGCACTCTTTATCCCACCTTGCAGCTAATTAGCGAGCCGGATACCGGACACGCGCCCTCCCACCAGCCCCCCACACCATCCTCTGGCCCTGCCGACGTACTACGGTACCACAAAGTCGTTCCGCACTTGGTTCTCTTGCTTTTCTCTCTCTGCTCTCTCTCCCCTTTTTCTGCCTCTTTTCTCCAACTCTATCTCCGACCTTTTCCTCCTCGTCCTCCTACAACCTCCTCTGGATGCGACCGTGGTCATTGCGCCAGCGGTGAACCAGACTCCGCGATTATTCCGAACTCATTTTAACTCATTACCCGGGTCCACCCCGTGCACAGAATGCTGGGCTCCCGACACAAGTGTGCCCTCTCTTCTTTCTGCTGGCAAAGCTTCCTACACGCCCGAAATCTAAAGCACGGAAATTCGTATCGCGCGCGAGCACCACGGTTTTTCCCTTAAATTATCCCCGGCTAAGCGATTATTACCACCGCGAAAGATCATTCGAGGAGATAGGAGGATGAGATGCGAGGTAGCTCTGTGTGTCTCTCTTTCAAGAGTCTCTGAATGCATTCTCGGAATTCGCGGGATAGGCAGGTGCTTCCTCCCCGAGGTACAAAAGAGAGTCTGAATATAATTATAGGCACTGTAATTATCGGTGCTACGAACACTAATGAATACCACCACCGGTGCAACGATAATTCCCTGTCTTCCGGCCGCGAACGCCAATCCGGGCTAAACGGCGACTGCACTCTGAGGAGAATCCTTCAGGATGTGGTGCATGCGGTTTGTCACGAACATCAAAGAATTGTGATTTTAAATTGTTGAATTTAAGAAATGTTTCGTGGAAAAATATCGGGGCACATTCTCTAGACAACTGTGTAAATAACCACCGGATAAACGTGCATGTAATTGATTAAATTACTGAATGAGGAAGACTTCAGTCATCCATTAATGTCTTCAATTAAAGAGAAGTGTGCGATGTGAGAAGGCTCAGGAAAGAAGTTTCGTATAACGGTGCAGATAATCAAACCATAATTTATATAGCTGTTTCAATTAATGTCTGAGCATGGCTGGATTCTTCTATACCTAATTTAAAGGGGAGTTCTTTACATTAAAATTGTAGAGTTGAATATACGGCGTTGTCTTTCAGTACCAATTATAAAATGAGTTTGTCACGTACATTAGTGTGGTGATGATTGGTCATGATTAGTAACGATTAGAGTAAAATTCATAACTGTAAAAAAATTTCTTCTTGTTTCAATAATTTTAATCTTTAAATGTTTTCACTATTTTGCATTTGATCTGGTCATTTTTGTCACGACCAGACCACAGTCTATTTATGAAAGAAATTAAATGTACAGAAAATTATGAAGATTACTTTTCGTACGATTCAACGCCTGATATTTTCCATAATTTAACCGAACAAACAGAAAGCTACATGCTTAAAACTCATAAGAAATCATGCTGACCGACCGAGCAGATTTACAATCGACGCCGGTCGCGCCTGTTATCTCCTCGGGTCCCGGCGCATCAATCTTGAAATTAAAGAGAAGTTTTCGGTGTCACGAAGATCAGAGAAGATTCTCCACATAACTGCCTAAAGAACCCACCGAGGCAACAATTTATACAGCCGTTTCGACTAATGTCCGAGGCAAATCGCGGACTTCAGTCCTTAAATTAACGGGAAGTTTTCGGTGTCAGAAGGTCCGGCGAAGATTCTTTGCATAACTGCATAGAGAACCGCAGGACGACAATTTATAGTCGTTTCGAGCGGCGCTTGTGCGAACGGGTCTCGGTTGGTTCTCAATGCTCGAATCAACTTTTTCGTGTCGCGGGCAGGAGCCTGGCGGGCATCGATCCAGTCACAAGGATCGACGGGAAGAGTTCATCATCATTCGTGTCCAAAGTTAATCGTTTCCCCGGCGGCGGTAGCGCGCGGCGGGACCAAAGCACACGATGGTCTCTCGAACCAGATGTGTCCAGATTTCACCGTATTCGAATGCGTCGTCTTTCACCGTGTAATTTCGCGAGACTATTATTCTCCGCGGACCTGTAATCTCACCATCATTCTGCTACATTGTGGCAAGGCGGTGTACCCGGCGTTTTTCGCCGCGAGATGGCTCCTAGACACGCGTTTGCGCTGCGCCTCGCGCACTCTGCGCTATAAGACCCTTCTTGATCGCGTGTTCCGCGGAAATCGGGGAGAGTGCGGTTTGCTTTGCTGCAGCTCGAGTGCAGGCTCATCCAGGTGCGTATCACGTACCCAGGTGAAATTGACGGAAACTTTCGAACCGCGAGATTAAAGGATCCGAGACGGAGTCCGCGTTTCCGATGCACTCGACGGACAACTGCAACGTTCCGCACTCTCTATGCTACATTGTACGGAACACACACTCAACAGTGTGTAACTAGACTGCAGGTATGTTCTGCTCTTATGGCAAAATCCTGTAGGTAGTGAGAAAGAACTTTTCTGAAGAAAAGTACAGCCGAACGGATAAAAAATATCTAATTAAAATGTTTTCCAAAGTCGTTCGTTGTGAATTTTATCCAGCTGAACCGCCGATTCGACGCACACTGTCTCGAAGCATAACCGATGGCATTCTCGAACCTCATTACACCCACAACACATAATCTCGTCGAACATATAGACACGGTGTGCAACGGCATTTTGAATAGGCGCGTGTAAGTCGCAATCAAGAAAGTCCAGCTCTCATCAGACTAGATAAAAACGTTGGATTTATTCCGCAGAGTTTGAGGCTGACCATTAATTCGCAGAAGATCCAGGACTTATAGGCTGTGGACTATAGTTACGAGCGTGGAGGGTCCTCCGATTGAAAGTCCCGCTGCGTAGGTGTGCGAGAGGGGGTGGCATGAGGGTACGTTGCTTTACGATGACATTATTTGCGCTAACTCATGGCGGAGCGTATAATAAAGTGCATGGGGTCAGCGGATAGGCTAGCGAGGCTGCCGGTTTTCCTCTGGAGTGGTCCGCGGTGTCCGTTTAGCAGGTCGTGGGTCTCAGTTTTGCATATGAACGAATTGGATAAAACCAATTTGTTGGAAAAATAGCAGTTATTATAAGTCAACGATGTTTATGAGTAGACTACGAATTTTTTGCATTTATGGGAGAAATGAGTAGATACAATTTTAAATAGTTGATAAACTAAAAGGATTTAACAACATCAATGGCTTGTTTTCAGCTTAATAAAATTATTGAGGAAGGAATGCAACTTTTATTAGGTTCATGTTCATCATCAGGTTATAATCTAATCTTGAGCTCTGTATCTACTTTTTCATGAATAATTTCTTAAATCGAGCTGAACAACAAACGGGAGGATGGCGATCATTTTCTGCACTTTCAGAAAAGTTGTTTATGATAATCCCTCGCCGCTAAATCCTGATTTGGGACCGCAAAGGTCCACAACGAACGCCCTGTATCGTCGGCTACTGCGTAGATTGCGGGGTCGTCTTGGAAAGCGGGCAGGATATTCAGGCGTGGTGTACGTAGGTAAATCCTCCACTCAGCCGGACACACTTGATGCACAAATTAAAGCATAAAAAAGCCCCTTGGCATAGAGCACCGGTGGTCCCGAAGAGGCAGAAAAGCGACGCGGTTTATAGAAAGAGACAGGGACGCCGGGGAGATGAGTAACGGGGGCTAAATGGGGTTCAGGCCGACGACTGAAAGAGGAGGTCGCGTGTTGGTTGGTTGGTTCCGAACGAAGGGTAGGAGGGGGATCGGCTGGTCGGTCGGATAGGTTATACCATCTTTCATGTAATTACTGACATAAAATGCCAGATTTTCGCCCTCCCCACCCCACGTGTACGCCGGCAACCCTGGTCTTTCGATCACTTTTTACCTTCTCTCTCTTCCACCATCTGAATTTCTTCGTTCACCTTTTTTCGCCCTGGCCAGTCTCTCTCTTTTTCGCGTTGCTTCCTCTCCTTCGTACCGACCCAACCCTCTCTCTCTCTCTCTCTCCAGCTCTGTTCCTCTCTCTCTCCGTTTCTCGCGCTTCTTCGTGTCTTTTTTCTCCTCCGCGGAGTAGAAAATTTTCAATTCCATTCATGTAAATTATTGTAGCGCACCGACTCTCGACATGTGCAACTTGTATTAATGACGCAGTAAAGGAGCAGACGGGCGGAGAGCTGCCCATTAGCGGATGAAAGCGGAGGGCTCTCAGCGCATAGCCCGATAATAGCCCGACTTATACCCACCGAGGCTGTGTAGTTTAGCCCACGTTACGAGTCTGCCGTGCCTCTGCCCTGCCTCTCTGCCTCTGCCTGACTGCCGACCTGCCTCTGCCCTCTCTCTACCGTTTCCTATCCCTGGCCGTTTGCTCGCCCGCGCCTCCTCTGCCACGATAGCCCTCCTTTTCTTATCCTCCTCGCACCTACCCTCCACCCTGTTCGGATCCTCTTCCTTCCGCCTATCCCTTCCTCCGTCCTCTATCTATCAACCCGACTACACTCTCTGCCCACCCCGAGAAATCCCCCCTTCCACCGACCCGGTCGTTTTGCTCCTGCGAACCATTCAAATTCGGACGATTCGAGTCCTGATTTGTCACGGGGATCCCTTTCTTCCCAGCCGCTCGTTAACCCGCCGGATAGACAACTCCTCTCTATTAGGGTTAAACGATACCGGTCCTCCTTCCCTTCTTCTTCCCTCCTTCTCGCTTTCTCTTTCTCTTCTTCTGCTCCAGGTTCTCCTTGTCCGAATCCACCGAGTCCTCTGAGGCGTTCGAGAGCCTTTACCGCGGTCCACCGTCCTCGCCGAGGTGCGACCTTTATCTCCGCCGACGAACCTTGTCGCTGTGACATTACAATTTATCGATGAAAGGAGCACCGATCCTTCGATAAGGTCCTGTTAGCACGCGTACGCTCTCTCGATCTGGGGACCGTGCTGGGGAGATCATCATTAGAGACGTTTCTGTGGTGCGTCTGATGGCGACGTTGCGGTGTTTGGGTCTGCAGGCCGAAAACTATTCTGACCCTGAGAACTTTCACATCTCGGTATTCGGATATAACATTCGATAAACAATGAGAGTTCTGGTATTTTTTCAGTAACGTGAACAGTAACTTGAACTGCGACATTGCGACTTCTGGCATTGCCAATCCATCGACAAGCTCTCCGCTAGCGTGTATCGTTACCAACATTTCTGCGGTTGGATATAATATCGCTGTTCTGATGTTTCTTTCTAAGGTCAGTGAAGATTTAAAACTGCTTCTTAATCATCGGTAACTAACTCAATTACTCGGACACTGTACCCATTAAGACTGACCTTCTCAAACCAACTGCTTTCGCTCTTTACCCCGTTCAATTCTACTCTTTACAGATAGATCATTATCAACAACATTTCTGTATTTAGATACTACATCGAGCACACAACGCGTATTAAAATTTTTATGTTTGTTTTTGGAGTCCTCGAAGACTTAGAACAACTTCTCAGTCAGTGACAGTGACTCCAACAGCTACGCTGCAACCTCCTGATTACTGATCCTTAGATAAGCGGTCCTGTTAGCTTGCGTACAACTTCCATGTTTCGTTCTCCAGACAGCAGTAGGAGAAAATCATCATTAGAAACCTAACGTTATTGCAGGCGGGTGTAATAATGTACGCCAAAATTTCTCTCCGCGGTCTCTGAAGGTGTAAATTCATTTTTCTGCTACTGGTTGCGAAATCAATTTCAACTGCTGCTACCAGTTGCGAACATTCTCAGGTGACGTTAGAATTTATCAACGAAAGGATTACTGATGCATCTGCAGGATTATCTGAACATGAAGTACATTCTCTTTCGTTCTAAATTCTCTCCGATCTATCATGAAACACCCATCACAAACTTACCAAAATTTCCTTGAAAACTTCCAAAATTAAAGTTTTATCCACCAACCCCACGAAAGACGAAAGAGTCCCAACCGATCTGCAGACGCGCGCGGACGCTCTCATCACTCTCTCGTGAATCGGCTGTCCAAGAATCCGGCGACCTCTTCGAGCAACGCATTCCCGGCGCGGATCCGACAACGTTTCAACAAGCAAGGATTTTATTAAAACACCCGGCTTCGGGTTCGGCCTCGGCCTCGGCGCACGGTCGCCCGTTTTAATACGCCTCGACCGGCCGCTGAAAGAACGCGTTGGAGCGATTTATTAACTGGCGTCGATACTCAATTATCCGGCCGCGGATAAACGAGCGAGCGCGGAACGCAAGTGGGAGTACGTCGCGAAGACAAATTGTAACATTACATCGCGGAGGAGACGAGGCGCGATAACGGGCCCCATATTCCCGGGGAAAAAGGTCCACTCGCATACTCGGATATACTCGCTTGCTCTCGTACTCTCGCTCGCAACGCTCCCGAGAACGATCCCGGGCAGAAAGGGAGACAGAGAGGCGGAGAGAGACGCAGAATGTGGTTTCAGTAGCAACGACTATATCGCCGGCGCGGTAGCGGTAACGGTATCCGTGCATCGGTTTAAATTTACCCGATCGAGCCGCTGCACCGAGCGCTGCACCGGACCGGCTGCGTTTCTGCACCTTCACGCACCTTCGCCTCGTGAAAATCGAGACGAGCTTGTCCCCAGATACGGGCCCGACATGGGCTCGTCGTGTTATCTTGTCCCCCTCTACAGCACCCTTTGAAAAAAAACACGCCCACGCTTCGATACCTGTCCGGTGGGCGGGGCCAACTGGCACTCTGGCGCTCGACCTCGATAACTCGTTTCAAGTGTGACCTTTTTCTACAAGAGAGACACATACTTGGGTTATGTTTATTATTATTTATTTTATTAATTTTGTGCATGTTGTTATTTATATTGAATACATCGAATTTAATATTCTACTTTAAATTGCACCTAAAATCCGCAGTCGATTCTAATTATGAAGGTAACTGCCGAAATAAATTCTGGTCGCGCACGCACTCACCCCACTCCCGCTACCCCGGAAAAATGCCCGCCCACGATTCGATAACCGACCGGTGGGCTGGGCCAACTGGCACCCTGGCGCTCGACCTCGATAACTTCGTTTTAAATGTAACATTTTTCTACAAGGGAGACACACACTTGTGTTACGTTTATTATTATTTATTTCATTAATCTTGTGCATGTTGCTATTTATATTTAATACATCGAATTTAATATTATACTTTAAATTACACCTACTCCGTTTTGACAAAAATGCATAAAATCCGCTGTCGATTCTAATTACGAAGGTAACTGCCGAAATAAATGCTGGTCGCGAACACACCCACCCCACTACCACTTCCCCGGAAAAATGCGCGCCCACGATTCGATAACCGACTGGTGGGCGGGGCCGATCGGCTCCCAGCCGCAGAATTTCACGCGCCACCGTACGCTCTCAACTTTGCAACCGTGAAACGACTACCTACATTCCTCGCGGACGTGTTTACCTGGCTGCGGGACGCGTAACGCCGTAGCACTCTGTTTGTAGACGGACGTTAAACGCTGATCCGAATCCCCGATGCTGCGCCAGGTAACCTACGAGCTACGTGTTTCGATCGGGGTATGGTGTAAGAGTCTGCGCCAAGTGGCAGGAGCCTTTGCCGTAAAGAGAACGAGTTCACGGGATTTCCGGAGTTTGTTGGAAATTTTGTGATAGCCGACGGGTCATCTTTTCGGATGTTGATGGGCCTGGAGGAACTCTTGTACAGGCAGCTGAAGATTTTCGGAGATTCTACCTTGTTTGGTGCTGGCCTCGTATTGCAGCTCTTCATTGCGGTATGGTGGTCACGATGTGCAATTTTGTTTTCTTTTGGTTGAGGTCTCTTTGGGTTTGTAACGAGACCATGTTCAATTTTTTCGTTATCGAGCTTTCGATTATTCGAAAATCTTCAGCCTTGCATTTATTGAGATCTTTATTATAGTGTGTTGACTGATTAAAAAATAATTGAAAATCGAACAGTTGAAATTTTCGTTATTTGTTAGGTTCCAATTTTTGCAGCTCCTCTTTGCGGTATGGTAGCGGCAATGTGGAATTTTCTTCTGTTTTATTTATTTAGATCATTTTTAACTTTTTTTGTCGTCGAGCTTCCGATTATTCGAATATCTTCAGTTTGGCATTTATTCAGAATTTTATTATGTGTTGGCTGATGAAAAAATAATTGAAAATCAAACAATTGAAATTTTCTGATGAGCTTGGTTCCAATTTCAGTATTGGTGAAGTAAAATATGTGAAACGGTTCGTGTTGACCGCTCAGGTATTCCTTCTGTTACATTTTTGTGCCTGTTACACCTGTACGTCCCGACGTCGGTTTTTGCGATCGCTATCCCAAGATTGAAATCTCATTTGACTGGTTTCATCGGACGCGGGGCACCATAATGGCTCGTTAGAGTTGGTTCCGAGTAAATCCGCAAATGGCGAGCGTTCTTTCGTGCGACGAACGCATCGATTCATTTGCATAGAATCGTATAAAGGACATCTTCCATCTTCCGATCCTCTCCTACTTAAACGGGGAGCACTTTTGTTAGAACTTTTTCGACGGTGCCACGATAAGAAACCGATCTTATCTCGTCCGGAATCGTCTTGGGGACACGCAAAGTACAAAAATCACACAGACCACAATTCTCAAAAAAGATCTATGCAAAACTTGGTTACACCCTTCGTTATTATTCCTGTGCAAAAATGATTTGTGTCTCTCATAGAATTATTTTTAGTACAGGTTCCATAGATTATTCCATAGTAAATTGTTTCCATAGAACATTTTATTATAAAGATTATAAAATATCGGTTCCACAAGAACATTTTTTAAAGACGTGTTAAAATCTATTAATCCGTAAGAACATTTTTTAAAGATGTTTCAAAAAAATTCATTAACAGACATTTTCCCGAATAAAGCATGCAAATGCAACGAGAATATTTTACAGAAACAAAAGCAGACAACTATTCGCTTCGATCTCCACGAGGAACACTTTTGCCGGGACTTTTTCGACGGTGTACCGATAAGAGACTGATCTTATCTCGCACGTAGTCGTATCGGGGACACGCGAACGCGCAAAATTCAGACAGGTCGGCGATTGTCTCAGGAACACGGACGTTTCACGAGGTACCGTAAACGCTTGTTGTCTCCGGGATTCAGGATGAAGGCAGCCCAGAGAGCCTCACCATTTGCCGATCATTCAAGAAAACTTCTTGCCGGGGACAGTAACGGGATCGGCGGCTCGATCGGCCGGCATCCAAACGTAGATCGTTATATCGCGCATCGTTATCTCCCCGCGGTCGTTAAAGATCGCACATAATACCCGCGTCGAGTGAATTCGAGCTAACGGGACGGCCGGCGAGCTTGTCAATTGTTAAAGAAACGGTCGACCGAAACGGTACACAAGTCCCGGAGTAATAGATTCGATGCACCGCGATGCACTTTGCAACGGAACGCCTGTATTCTTCCACGTACGCCGAAATTTTAGTCCTCGAAAGGTGGACATGTTTGGAAATCGCAAAAATAACAATCCTTATTGTTAGAGCCACCGAAACAGTTGTTTAGACATTTTCTCAAACACATTTTTAAAGATACGTCATCAATAGACAGCGGATCTTTACGCAAAAAAAATTGTCTACCTGGATTGCAACAAACTGGAGTGAAACAAAAATTCATTTCTTGTCTCAATATTTTAGACAGATATTTTTAAATTCTTTCAATATTTTTACTCTGTTTTAAATTACACCTACTAATTTTCGTCAAAATGCATAAAATCCGCTGTCTAGTCACCAGTAAATAATGTTGTACTTGAAAATCTCCCCAAAAAATTCTATTAAAAGAAAATATAGATTGTTCGCCACATCAGCTTGTAAGAAATGTGATTCTGTCCTAATGAATTTTTCTGTGGTGGAATGAAAAACGGGGAAGATGGTCGTCGGCATGTGCAGTTATTTTCCTTACTCGTTCCACTACGCGGCAGCCGACTACCGTGTATCTTGGTCAACGATCCGTGAGAAAAGTGAGCAACGAAAGTGCACGCGGTGCAGATTGGACTATCGGGTAAACGGTGGTCACGGCAATTGACCGTGGAGAGTAATCGACGCGAGCGCTGGAATCACACCTTCGTTTTCTAGATAAATACTTCAGGAACGTGGCTGCGGCTCCTCGTTTTTAGGTTGATCCTTTAAACGACGATCCTAAATCGCGCTGGAATCTATTCCCTTTAATACCTGATTCAGGGTATCGAATTTTCACTGATCCCTTTCCAGTATTTATAGTATGCGTGCCAAATTTTCAATCCAATTTTTATGTTTAAGTTTCATGATGTTTCATGCGAATGTTAATCGGTGTTCGATAGGAAGATAGATTTTCAATGTCTCCTTTCAAGTATATTGTAGAACGTGTGACAAATTTTTTGTTCAATTTTTATGTTTTAGTTTCACCAGAATGTTGAATGAACATTCCTATCGAATAATAGGAATCGTTTCCTTTTGAGCCACGCGAATCTGTTTCCTTCAATATGAAGTTTAGACTGATAGATTTCCAATGTTTTCTTTCAAGCATGTTGTAGAACGTGTGCCAAATTTTTTGTTCAATTTTGATGTTTTAATTTCTCTGGAATGTTGAATGAACATTCCTATCGAATAATAGGAATCGTTTCCTTTTGAGCCACGGAAATCTGTTTCCTTCAATATGAAGTTTAGACTGATAGATTTTCAATATTTTCTTTCAAGAATATTGTAGAACGTGTGACAAATTTTTGTTCAATTTTTATGTTTTATTTTCTCTGGAATGTTGAATGAACATTCCTATCGAATAATAGGAATCGTTTCCTTTTGAGCCACGGAAATCTGTTTCCTTCAATATGAAGTTTAGACTGATAGATTTTCAATATTTTCTTTCAAGAATATTGTAGAACGTGTGACAAATTTTTGTTCAATTTTTATGTTTTATTTTCATCAAAATGTTGCATGAACATTCCTGTCGAATAATAGGAATCGTTTCCTTTTGAGCCACGCGAATCTGTTTCCTTCAATATGAAGTTCAGACTGATAGATTTTCAATGTTTTCGTTCAAGCATGTTTTAGAACGTGGCCAAAGTTTTTGTTCAATTTTTATGTTTTAGTTTCACCAGAATGTTGAATGAGCATTCCTATCGAACAATGGGAATCCTTTTCTTTTGAGGCACACGAATCTGTTCCCTTCAATATAAAGTTTAGATTGATAGATTTTCACTGTTTTCTTTCAAGCATATTGTAGAACGTGTACCACATTTTTTGTTCAATTTTTATGTTTTAGTTTCATCAGAATGTTGAATGAACATTCCTATTGAACAATAGGAATCTGTCTCCTTTCAGATACACGAATCTATTTCCTTTAATATGAAGTTTACAGTCATGCGTTTTTACTATAAAATTCCACAAACAATGAAAAGCCAAATGAAGTGAGCCAAGGAAGGCTCAGAGAAGCTAACAGGACTAATCGACCACATTTGTCATCCCTACGTAAGACTCCCAAAAATATTCCACAACTATAATAATGCAGAAGAAACGAACACGAACAAGCTTAAAAGGAGACAAATTAGATTTTAAAACCCTGGTTTAATCGAACCCACCTATGCCTGTCTGTCCACAGCTTGGGATTCAGTAATTCCACAACACTGTAGCGGCGATCTCGACAAAAGTAGCAAACCACATTATAAACTTTGTATCTCCCGGTGATTCCCATGGACTTGTTATCGCGTGGAATCTTGAGTGAGGCGTGTGCACAGGATTATACGATAATGGTCGGACCCGGGCCGTTGTCTTTTCGATTTAGCACGTGGCGCGAGGCGATACGGAAGTGGTTCTCTGGTATCGCGTCGTCGTCGGTCGCCGCGGATACGTGTCCCATTTAAGAACCCGAGGCGCAGTTGCGTAGGTGTCCGACGAAGTGGCATGAGCTTCTGCGAGGTCAAGTTTCTCTCCCCCTGATCGATAGATGCTATCGGTACGGTTCAAATCTCGCGATAGCCGCCTAACCATACGCCGCGCGATGCTGCACCGTAAACGACTTCCGGCAGTGTCGAACAAGCACCGGGGATATTGGGCTTTGAAATTCGCTAATTCACCTCGCACTGAACCGGCTCGCCTTTAGCTCGAATCCTAGCTGCATCACGCTGCAACTTGTTTCACGTGTCTTCCCTCTGTCATCCTAATGAACGTTTAAAGTAAACACGACGCGATCTTTCTGTTCTAATACGTGAGACAAATCGCTTCACTGCGGTATTGTGTCGAGCATCGTTGGTGCACCACGGGGTAATTTTAGTTGTTCTACCTCTTGTTCTGAATTGTGGGTGTGTAGGCTGTGGATCTTTAGGTACTTTTAAAGTAAAAGACAGAAAAACATATAATAACTATATTTTTACTAAAAAGATTCGATTGATTCGTGAAATAAATTTTTTTACTTATACGTTGACTTTTATAAAGTGATAGCATTTTTTCATTAGCACAAAAATGCATAGTCAATTACCTCTAAAAGTTTTTTAAAGGTGTTGCTGAATATGGTAGAAACTCTGAAATAGTTCGCGCCAGAAATTAAATCTAGAAATTCAATGTGTCTTTTAAAAAGAAATTGTAAAAATTTCACTGTAAGTCTAAAATTAAAAGAAAAAGGTTTCGATGCATTCCTAGTTAATTTCCTAATGTTTTCTACAGAATTAGGCTAGACACGATGGTATGACCTCATCAGTATCGAATTATCTAATCGAGTCAGACAATCTATCAGGCGCGGAACAAATTATTCGACAGTACCATTGTGTAATTTCAGAGATCAGTTGGCAAGAAGAAGATTTAATGCTGATGGACGCGGGCTGATCTACGATTACACTACAAGACAGACATTACAGAGACACGGGGTTAGGGTGCCGTCATCATGTCATTGAATTACAGAGAAAATTGTACGGGTACATGGTCGCAGTGACAGGGAAACCTGGAAGAAGTTTGCATACCTACTACGAGAAAGTATGTATACAGAATGAAGATACTAATCGATGTTGCCAATGGATGTGCTTCGGGAATGATGGATTTCCCAGAACTGTTCACGGAAATTAAGCTGCATATCAATCCACTGCGAGAAGCTTCCGGACAGTTCCGTTAGAAATTGATTTGAGAAATATATTATATTCGGAGATTAGATTACAGGTGGGGCAAAATTGGTTGGGTGATCGACGTTGTGTATATTTGGGATTTATTGATCACCGTTCGCCGGCAAGACTGTGCTCTAACCTCGTTAGATTATTATGGACAATTTACTTGGTTATTCAGACTTCTAATATTCATTTCAGGAAGACATTTCTGCTGATTGAAGAGAATTGACGTACATAGAAAAATAATTTATTTTTTGAAGGATAGGCTTTTAAAATTTGTCGCGATATATAATTTCTATTCTGTACACACAATTGGTGGAAGAAGCCCTCTTCCAACTTTCGTAGCCTTTTGATCTTGACGGGGTCATTACGCCAGCGACAGGAAGTAATATCAGAAATTTGCTTAGGCAGACAAGCCCGTAACGGGGCACAATGACTGGGTTGGAAATGTCAAAGCATATAAATACCCCGATATCGGAAGAACTGTAGGAACAGAGGGGTGGCTGAGATAGAAGAACTCCGTGGCGTCTCTGCGACGGGCGCGCTGGCTCGCTAGCCCCAATAACATAATACATCACGCGCGTACCGGCAGACAATACCCGGAGATTACCTCACAATGGCCGATGATTTACTTCTGCTCTCATTACCCTGCTTTTGTCGCGGCACGCCCCGATTGGCGCCGTTGTCATTAGAAAAGTAACGGAGGCTTGAAAAGCAAGCCGCCCTACGAGTCCTCCTCGCTCTTTCATATTATCCGAGCTCGCAGGGGCAAAGTACAGACCGGCAACAAATTAGAAAGAATCTCCGTGAAGTAGCAACTCCCGAAAACTCGATTACCATCACACCTCCGTCACGTCACCGATCTTTGCCTTCCGTTTCCTTCGTTTTATTCTTGGCCCCTCGACGTACTTCGAGTTCACTGTGAGCTCAAGATCACAATGGACTGAATATTACCGAAATTGCAAGATGCTCTGTCCAAGGGAAAATTCTTTTTGACGTGCAATTAATCCTCATCTATTGCACATTCTAATCCTCGTCTTGCACATTGTTTTATTACTAGATTGTATGCATTTATGACAAGAATGAACAACTCTCTAAATAAATGTAAAAGTTTGTTAAACCTGCTCCGGAACATTTTACAGAACCCAGTCACATTTTTCATGTTTCTTGTGCGATATTCGACTCCGGTTGAAACCACAGCCGCTCGAAAGGGCACTAGACGAAATCTCATTGGGAGATAAGTCAACCCCGCCCCCTTTCCATTACTCTCAATTATTTCCTCGAAAAGGTCGGATCACTGCGGCGATCTTCACGTGTGCAAGTCGAACACTCTCCGATTCGACCTCTCAATAAATCATCGTATATTTGGCGTGATCTTCATCTACCCTTCTCTGTCAACGATTTCACAAGGCAGGGTTCACGGTTTAACACAATAATTCACCCCTTTCGCGAGATTTCGACGCGGATAAGGGGACCGATTACGGGGCAATCGTGGAACACCTGCCTCTCGCTAGAGGTCACCGTCTAGTACTCCCATGAACTTTCCTTCGAGCTGCGCACACATCTGTTCTTTAAAGCCTCATGTACGCGTTGAAGATTCGAATGTGTTGCGATCCGTGCATAAAAATATTTGTTTCTATTTTTTAAAACGGGATCACCCCTTTTTAAACACGTACGAAGATAGTCTCTTTTCTTGGGACTTCAGTGAACATAATTACTCAAGGTCATTCAAGGTAATAGACAAAAGAAATTCATAAGATATTTATATATTCGCCAGGAAACGATTCCACAACAGAACCTCGATCTCCCGAAGACAGAAAAATTCTCGATGCCAAGAAAATAACTAAAACCTCTAATTAAATAAACAACCCTCGTCCCGTCCGGTAATTCAATCTCCAGCATCGTCGTCTCGACTCTACATCCGAGTTCCACAGCACTCGGTGTTCGCGAGCTCTGTTTATCCTCGATAATATAACCGGGACATCAGCAGCTACCAGAACGAAATCGATTTCCGGCTCGGTCCTGTTTCACGGTCGATCGAGCCGAGCCCATAACGAAACAAGGAGGAAATCGAACGACCATGAAGGAGGAGGAATTGAAGACGAAGACGTCGTCTTCTGGTACGAAGGTACACACAGGTGAGCACCGAGACGCGAGCCGAAGTCCAAGCCTAAGAGAAGCCGGGAGAGCCTCTCTCGACTGGCATAACTTGTTCAACACGTTCCTCGCGCGATGGGGTCACCGGCGAACGAAAGATGCATTGACCAGCGGGGTCACCACGGGGTTGCACGGTGCAGCCGGCCACGGTGCAGGAGGATGCACACTGCACACACGTGGCAGCCTGCCGCCGGCAATTCGGTTGCCTGCCAATAGTACTCCCGCAGCGGATCTTTTGACCCTCGGAGTTCGCCTGCACTGCACGTATAAATCACTCGAGATAATCGCGGCCGATGCACGCTTAATCGTAGGATGTATCACCGGGTCGCGAACGAACCGCACGCCTATTCGGTCGCGAGCCACTACGGCCAATTATTAAGCTCACTATACCACGGCCGAGCGTGGCGCATGCTTCGGTATCCAGCTTTCGCGAAACCTGCGTCGGGAACGTGTACGAAGATTTTCCATCTACGAACGTTTATTAAATAGGATGGTATTGGGGACTGTGAAGATGTGATTTCTTAGAAATTTATATGAACCGTCGTGGGGATGTTTTTCTAATATTTATTTTTTTTATTTATGAACAAATTTGTATGTTAATATCACAGACTTTAGTAATTTTTACTTCACCTAAAGATCCGCGGTCCACTAATATCAACCCCTTAGAATCTCTACACATCACCAACCCAAAAATTCATGCAATTTTATTTAAGATTCATATATTCCTCTACCTTAAAACTTATGCATACCCGTCACCATGGTGCTTTAAAAAAGCAATTTTTCTTCGAAGAGAGTCCACTTATAATAGCTTCACGTAGACGATCAGGGGTCCACGCGTGTCAAGGATAATAGTTTGCGGAGCCGCGGGTTTATGCGAGCCCAGCGAGGTCAACGGACGAGCCACGACGTTCCCGTGCAAGATGGGGGTTGGGTGGAAAGCTACCCCTTCCCCGGGGTAGCTCTTGCAGACACCTACGACAACTCCCTTTCCAGGTCCAGGCGAGCGTGCACCCCTTCCTCCTGTATTTGCACCCTCGTTTCGTTGCCGGCATTCTAGCCGATGCTCGCCGAGGTGCAGCGGTCTCCTTGTCTCTCCCACCCCTACCGAGATTCGAATGCAGTGCAACCCCTACCGGGAGACACCCCCTTTTGCCTGCCATCCCCCCTGTTTCCACCCACGCCTTTGGATCCCGTTGCTGCCTCGGCCAGGCGGGCGTCTCTTCTTCTTCGTAGTTTCTCTCCACGCTCCGCCTCACCCCTGTCAGCCCTTTCTCTATGCATATTTCATCGCAGTGCTCGCGATGCGCTTGCCACCCCCTCGTGCACGTCGCATCATCGACCTCCTTCGTCCGACGTCTTACCTCCTAACCCCGGGACGCGGGTCAAAGAGCTCCCAGGATCGGCCGGATCAGCCGACGAGATCGGGAAACTGACGTTTCATTAGCGGCCTCACGGTGACAAGGGCCGTGAAACGGCCCTTAGGAGAACCGCCGAGTTTGGAGATGATGGGAAATGCGAGTGGAAAAATTCGATCTTGGAAGTTTCAGAGCCTTGGCTGCTCGATGAAGAATTTTAGCACACGGTCTGGGACACTTCGAGCGATTTGGAGGTGGATATTGTCCCGGAAAACGAGATCTTTGATTTGAAAAAATTTCTGAAAAATTTTTGAAAGCTGAAAGTCTCAAGTAGACCCGCTACATCGATTATCTTCTGTAAAATTCGACGAGGATTTCTAGGGATTTTTTAATGAGACTTGAAACGATGTCTAAAAAATCCAATTAACTAGAAACGAATCCATCATGAACTAAAAGTCCAATAACCGTAAAAGCGACTAGAACCGAACTAGTTCGACATTGCATTTCAATTGCCCCGGAATGTTTACTTCCTCTCACGGAAATAAATTACGGCACGGGTTCCCCTCCTTGCGTTGTAACGAGAATTTAAATGCGACGGAATAAGGGCTGCGTAGAAGGTCGGGTGGTAGGGTGCTCGGGATCAAACAATTCGAATTAATGCATCCGTACGTCGAGGTGGGCGACTTTAAAATAAATACGGTTGTCATATGGCGATTAGTGGGGTGTTCGTGGCGATCCTGCCTAGCCGGACGATGATCGATGGCGGCCATAAATAATGCAACACCCCTCGGCGCGATTCTGAGTTGCCGGGTCACCCTTGGCATATAGGAGAGAGAGCCAAACCCCCTCGTGCCTTCTACGGGGGCCACCCTATGCCATTTCCGATACACCACGCGTTGCGGCATTCATTGCTCCGTGTCAGCGGCCACCCTCGACCCTTAAAGCCATTTAATTCGGATCCGGGTTATTAATTATTAATTAGCGCCAGTCCTATTATATCTCTATCGCGGTGCAACGCCTCCCGGAGAGTGTAACGAGGTTATACCATTAAATTGTCGTCGCTTGTTAGCGTCCACAAAGGATTTAAAGTGTACTGGCTGAACAACGTTACTTGATCACCTTGTACACTTCGCTTGTTTATCGTGGTATCAAGAAGTGTTTATCACTCGTACGGTCCTTCCTGTCAAGATCATTTTACACTAATTCTAAACACGTAGTACACACATTTGTACTCTACTTTGCTTTGTTACTTGTGTGAACGATGCCAGCAATCTTATATTTAAGGGTGTTCTGGGGGTATATAAAAACGCAACAAAATTTTTGAAAATTTGGCAAGATATAATTCTTATTAAATTAATGCAGTTACCAAAGTTTGGTTTCGATTCACTGCACCGTTTAAGAATTATAGCAACTTAAAGTTTGCACATTTTAACACGTCTTCTTATGGAGAATTCATAAAATTCCACTTCAAACTCTATTTAAATCTTGAAAAAACGCAACTAGAAACTTCAGTTTTTTTTTATATGTAGTAAAAATTATATAATTAATTATGTTCAAAATTGATTAGGATTCACTAAACAGTTACATGGCAAAAAAATTATAAACTGTTACAAAACGTCAAATTTATCGTGTTGTCTCTTACTAGCATGGAAACGCGACAAGTGTAGACTACTGAATATAGTTACAGAGGGTACAGTATTCGCAAAAGTTTCATGCAAAATATACTCATGAATGGCTTTCATTGCCAATATATTGATGGATTTCGAATTTCTTGTACTTTTGTCTCCCATTGTACCTCCAGAACATCCTTAAATAGTGCTCGAAAGAGTTATGGAACTTTCCAACCCCTTGCGTTGTTCGTGCTGAACCATTATAGATCATAAGTCAAAGGCTTACAAGGGAAGGACCCCAAGTGTACGACATCAATCTTGATAATTTTTTGTGAGATGATGGTATATGGATCCCTAATTATGTATGCAAAATATTAGGTGTAGTTACTCAATAGTTTTAAAGATATAAACAATTAAAGTTTTATACCTTGTTGATATACCATGATTTGAGCTCTGTGAAACTTCAATTGTTTATATCTTTAAAACTATTGAGTAACTACACCTAATATTTTGCATACATAATTAGGGATCCATATACCATCATCTGACAACAAATTATCAAAATCAAAGTTGGACACTTGGGGGTCCTTCCCTTGTTAGTGGTTTGAAATAAAAAAGGAGGAATAATTTCGCACGCCACTGTATTATCCCCTGCTTTCCACTTATTTTTGCAAGTCGAGCCATCAATTGGGCGCTTGAATCACGACTTCCGAGACACCCGGTACAAACCGAATAAGTTGCATCTCCCGCTCGAGGCCTTTGTTTCATTGGAGGAGAGACGTGATTCGAGGTGATTCGGCGTGTCCCGGCGACGACGTCACGTAATTAATCGCTTCGTTATTACGTCGACGCTCCTCCTCTTTTCTCTTTTTCGCTTCTTTTCCGCGGGCGTTTTTTCTTCGTCTTTTTTCCTTCTTCGTTCCTTCCTTTTTTTTAGTACCCCGGCCTTTATTAGTCCCCCGTCAAGGGGCGCTTTGATCGCGCGCGCGTCTTTTCTCTCTGGTCCGTTCTACCGCGAACTCCTCCAGTCGCTTCTCACCGGCGAAAACACAAAAGCGAGCACCGGTGAAAAGTAGCTTCGATCCGCGGTCGCGTAATTGCTGGTAATAAGAAAGCGTCTCGCGCGACGTGCGGCTGAACAAACGAGTTCATTAAACATTCAGCTTTTCAATCCACTGTTGCGGCTCTCGCTTTCAATCCTGTTTCCCCGTATCGCGTGCTTCTTCACGGAAAAAATACCCCGACGGCCCTTTGCGTCTGCGAGCGGAGATTTTTGTTGATGCTCGATACGCTTTGCGTGATAGCGATCGAATCGATCCAATTAAATGACTTTTATCGAGGAAAATCGTTCTGGAGAAGTTTTTCAGACGGTGAGATACAACTAATTAACAAATTAAGTTCCCAATAAGATCATTAAAACAAAAAATTGTACGCAGGCTCGCAATTATTTTATATTGCTACGATACTGTGTTTCAAACTGCAAATGCACTTTCCGCAACCGACCATTTTGTAATTCGCATTTTTTATATGAATCCTTCAATCTGGGACGTAAAGAGTTTTTCGAATATATTCAGTTGGCGTTTTTTTATCAGTCGAACTGTAACTAAATCAATATTTGCAAACATTCTGTGCTGCGACATAAAAGCCACGCGGCGTGTTTCACATAAATCGAAACATTCTCTTTTTCAGGGATGCAATTTTTTTCATTTCTCGATAATTGTCCTCGACACAGTTCGATTCGCTATCGCGTCCATACAGTTTTAGAATTCCAAGTTCTCTGACTCGATGCAGTTACACAAATCCAACGGTGTAAAATACGTCTTGGCGCCGAGTAGAAAATTGACGAGTAATCGGCCTGGTCATTGTATTAGCCGGAGCATCGAAATAAATCGATCGGGGAAGAAAATCGGCGGGCAAAGTGCGAGAACAAGGATCGGTTTCGCGGAGTATTCGCGCGAGAAGGAAGTCGGTGTTGCGGCTACCAGCGATCGTGGCAGTCGTTAGCTCTGTACGGCGAGCGGTGGTCGCGAGGCATTAGAAAGCGTAAAAATCGTGGGATCTCTAAGCGACTGCAGTCATGACCTTTCGCACGCGCGCCGTCCCGCGGTGTATAATGGGCCCTCGTCCTTCTGCGGCCGCGTGGAGGATCGCGGGAGATCGATTGTTCGCGGTCCGAGGTTCAAGTCCTGCGATAAAGTCGAGGTCGTTCAACCTATTATACGCGATCGACGCATACGATAGAAATCTATCCACCGGGGCCCGTTCGAACGCGGCGCGAAATCGTTCGGGGCGATCGATCGATCGGTGGATCGCCGCCGATCGACGCGGAAATGTCAGTCAGGTTCGCGGTACCTGCGGGACAATGGGGCCTCGGTAATGGACCCGTCTTCTCGATCGGTTACCGCGAGAGCTCGGCGAACTCGCGTTTTACGCCGCGTGCGAGAGATTCGACGTTTAATTAATGACCGATGTAGATGGCACTGCTGTGTTACGCGCGCGCCGATTAAAGCGTACAAGTCCCCCGCTGATGTGGCACGGAGTATGGAGGGCGAGGCTACAAAGTGGCGAAACAAATTACGCTGCTTTCGAGCAAGCGGAATCTGGAAACATCGGTGAAAGAGACGCGTTCGCCACCGTGAATAATTACCGGCAGTCGGCGGCAGCGTCGCGTTATTATTCGCCCGTATTCAGATAGAGATTATTTATCGGGTTGAGTAATAATAAGGATCTTCGAGGATCTCCAACCTGACACTCGGAAGAGAAACGCTTTTCTCTACGCCGCGCCGTGTGCCGAGAGAGAATAGGCGTGTATAATGAGCCACGGAGTACAATAAATTAGCATTAGAGTACGAAGATGGCGAGGGATCAATGGTCCGTGAGGATGATGGCTTCCAGCGAGGCGGTAGCGAGAACGAGTCGACTGATGTGGGAGTCGGGAGCTGCAGGAAAAACTGGCGGATCGGTAGAGAGACGATTGAGACGGGTTTATGGGTCTGAACTGTGCTTGTTAGAGGCAAATGATCGCTTATTGAAGATGGCAGATAGAGAGAGACGAGGGGCGACTAAAGAGAATTGTACATAGAGAGGTGCATACTTTGTTTTCGTGAGGTGATTTTAACAATAATTACATATATTAGCTACTGCATCGCGCAGTTCGCATTGAAAACGTATTTCACAATTTAAGGGAAAATAGCTTAGGAATTCAGAAGTGTTAATGATACTGGAAATTTTCATGTTTCTCCACGAATTCCTTTTCAGTCCACGAATCTCCATTTCCGACAAAAACAGGTTCGCAAGAATAAAGCCATAAATACCAACACGTATTACCCATTCAACAGGATCTCGGGTCATCGTGCAGAAATACGAAAATCGAGCCGCGTGATCGAAGGGCTGGGAAGTTCGACAATGCCACGCGTCCCGCACAATGAGCCCCGTAATACAGTTATCCGCTTTGAATGGGTCCGGCACGGCGCCGGGGGTAAAAAGCGGCTCGTAGGTAAGTAAATTTTGTAGGCTTCGGGGCCGATCGAAGACGGAAAAGGAGACTCGAATTTATTCTTTCTCTTTCTACGTTAGCTACGCGCCTCGCTTCGCCTTCGCCTTGTCGGTAGTAGCGCGTTTCACTGGCGCGGCAGGATAAAGACCACATTCAGCCCATTGTGACTCCGGAATAGCATGGAGGGTGAGCTTTCCGCTTGTTGCCATTGAGAGGCATTCGAGAAGCCCTTCTTGACAAATCGACGCTTGTCGGGAAACTCCATTCTTCCCGGGTGGAGAACGCGCGGCTCCTTCGATTTATCGTGTGCCGTACGTACGAGCATCGCTGACATAAATATCGCCAATAATCGGAATTTATGCTTAAAAGAGCTTCCTTTCCGGGAAACACGTCCTCTCCTATGACGCATCGTACGCGAATCCCGGAAAAGCCGATCGCGATTCTACATATCTTGAAAAATTGATTACTCGTACGATGATAAAAGAAACTTTTGTAAACAGGATTTCTCGATTGAAGTATTCCATGTGGCTCATATAGTGTTAGTTATAATTAAACAGTGTACAATGAAATGTTCACATTTGTCTTTCTCTTTGAGGTACATTGAACAGTTGCCACACTCACGTGTCGCTTTAAAGTCCCACGGGCGACAACTGTACCAATGATCGAAGGGTCCGGGGAGCAGCAGAGAGCTCTCTGTTAAGTCCCCACCTCAATTATAGAGTACAATCAAAATTGTCAGAGCCATGCCCGAACAATGTCTCTTTTCGAGGTATTTCGGAAATTGAAGTCAGCCAGAGCTTAGTCGGATGATCTCCACAGAGGCGTGCGACGTTCACGGAAAGGCGGTAACGGCGAGAGAAGAGACGACAGCGTTGGATTATCGTCGGCAGTCTGGGGGAAAAAGAAATGGGAAGCCATTTCCGTCGTGTCCTTATTTAGAGGAAGGGACACGTCCGGGGTAAGCAAGGAAACGAAAGCCGAAGAAGAGAGGCAGTGTTTCGCGCGTAAGTTATTGCCTGGGCCCGCGGTGCATATAAATCCACGCTTTAGCGTATTGTTTTCCAGATCAGGAGAAAATATATGTGCGTGGCCGGGTGTGTGCGTGTCTCTCCTTCTCCTATCTCTCTCTTTCTCTTTCTTTCGTTTGAGAGGCTTGTACGATCGCGTTTACCCTGCTGTCGGGGACGAAGACTCTCGAGGAGGAAGGTCGCGCCTTTATGCCGCGCTCACTTTGTGCTGTCTGGCCGCGAAACGGGGAAGCGAGGAATCGCCGGAATGAGATTCTTGGATACGAAACCGGTGTCGGATAGTTAAGCGAAAAGTTAAGCGGCATCGCGGAATGCGCGCGCGAGCTACGAGATGTCGAAGATATCGCCGAACAAAGTGATGTCCCCCTCCCGTGTCCGCGAGCTCTGATGTTCCGTGGGGTTGCCTGGGGCTCGGCCCAGTCGTCGACACTGCTTCTCACGGGGTGCACCGTCGAATGTTTGAAGGGATGAATATTTTTTCGATGAAATTGGACAAAAAAAATGAATATTGCAGAAATCTACAATTAATATTTTGTTCTACAGTGGCTTCCTTTTGGAATTATGAGACACTGCTTCTTACGGGGTGTACTCCTGCACTGTCGAACATTTGGAGGGATGAATATTTTCTCGGTGGAATTGGACGAAAAAAAATAATTTATATTGCAGAAATCTAGAATGCATATTTTGTTCTACATTGGCTTCCTTTTGGAATTATTAACAACTGCTGAGACACTGCTTCCTACAGGGTGTATTCCTGCACCGTCGAACGTTTTAAGGGATTAATATTTTTTCGATGAAATTGGACGAAAAAGAAGAGAATGAATATTGCAAAATCTACAATGAATATTTTGTTCTACATTGGCTTCGTTTGGAATTATGAGACACTGCTTCTTACAGAGTGTACTCCTGCACAGTCGAACATTTTAAGGGATGAATATTTTTTCGATGGACTTGGACGAAGAATGAATCTGAAATGATTAACAAATAGGTGAGAAGAAAACGATTTGGAAAAATTAATTTTCGGAGAAACACAATTATCAGTTCATGGAATTATTGGCAGTGAAACAAACAATGAATAATTATGATTTTCTAAGGTTCATCAATGTTGTAGATTATCAATATAAACTTCAGTGCGCGGTCTCAATGAATTCTCTTTGGTGAGAACAGCGATGAAATCCACGACCACCACGTTCCCTAGGACACAGAGGTTACGGACTCTCTGTTTTAATAAAACCGGAGGGTTACAAGGGGATATCATGCGTTATTGTGGCTCCGATGGTGCGCTAGTATACCGAACGGGTTGCTCTACAAGCTTGGATACTCGAGAAATATTGACATTGTGGCGGGTGCCGTTAAACAACTCGTCAAATGTTATTGCAACTTCAAAGCGATATAGGCTCGGCTGTGTCGATGACGAACCAGCATATACATATAACGTTTTGTTTACAGCAGTTACGACTAACTACCAATTCAACGTATACATATTTACAGCAGTTTTCATTTTGTCGAACTCCATAAGGGCTGTTGAAAACAATTTCATAAACTTACTGTTTTAAAATATGCTTTTGCAATCTGCCCACTTTAAACATCACTTCTATCGACGTTTAAACAAACCTTATATTGCGATAAAATTGTTTACAAATAAAATTCAATGTTATCTGTGTTAAACGAAAAACCGAAAATCTGTGGAAATCTTGCGAATTAAGGACATTACAGTGATCGCAGAGGCGCGATAAGAGGCATCGGAATAAAATTCGCTCGCGGAGGCTCGGTTGTCGGGTAAAGAAGGAATTGCGCCGGCTTTATCGAGTATCGCTAAGCGGATCGGAGCGGGTAATCCATACACGTCGAGAGCCGAGAGCGAGTAGGCCGCGGAATTTCACAATTGTTTCACTGGCGATCGGATCGGTTGAACAGATCGGCGTGGCTCGTGACTTCCCGCGCGAGATATCGGCAGCCGCGCGCTGCGCTCTGACACGAATATATCCGTGGCGATTTCTTTTCGCACCTGACTGGTGCGGTCTCGCGGGATCGGTAAATCACGCCTCGCCACGACACACGTGGGCAATTAACCGTGTATCCACGGACGATTAGGTGCGTCGTGGATTACAAGCGCCCCCGGTAACGATCCGAGAACCGTGAACCGGCCGAATCGGGGGCCCCCTCGCCTGTGGATCGCGTGGGCGTGCAAACGAGAAGCCGAGAGAGACCAGAGGAAGAAACCTGTCGAAGCCTGACATTTATCACCCGAGTTATCAGCGGAGATTAAATCCACCGCTCCTCTTTAGCATTCCCGGCGTCTATCGATGTTTCCTTAACGATACACGATATACATACATATTTCATTCGGTCCGCCTTTTTCGAGCGCGGGCTTGAATCGATGATCGCCTCTCTTTCTCGCTCTTTCTCACCACTGCATATTCAATACGCCGCGTTTTCGTTTACCCGAGCATTACGGATTCTCTGCTTCTTCGATCATTCAACGGATCATCGGCGTCTTTAAGAAAGTTCACGGTATTTTGGACAGCTGGTTGATATAGTTGTAGCGCAGCCATTGAACTGCGCTCGGCGAAGCGTGCAAGGGTTATTTTTTGATTTATTTATTACAAAAGCAGGTCTTTAGTTTCTCATCTGCTACATCATTTAAAATTATTTTCAAGCTTGTTGCTGTATAATATAATTGCTCGTTCAAAAGCTAGCCAAGAAGGAACCTTTACTGTCTAGTAACAAACCAATTCTTGTCCTATTTTTGCCATTGAATCGCATCTGAAAATTCTTTAAAAAATCTGACGTATTTACCATACTGAGCCACATATTCGAGAATTTTTTCCGATTTTTCCGTTGCAAGCTTTGGTCGTGAAAAATGAAAAGAGTGACCCTTAAAATTAATTCAATAACAGAATGATGAAATGTATAATTCCTTGACACAAAAATTGAACAGGTAAAAGCACTTTGCTGTATTTCTCAATGCATCATGCACTCGATGGTCAATTTACTTCGTTATCTCCGAACTTCAGTCCAACTTGATCTCCTAAATCAGGCAGTAAGTTCTGCAATCGAAAAACGTCTCCTTGGTCACGCTATTGAATATATATAGCCTCTTAAACGAACATCAATTAGTTCCATTCGGTTGTATCTCGTGGCAGATAAAGCAAACGACAAATTTCAGTGCGTAAAGAGACACATGTTCCGGGAGCATAAAATTCATGAAACTTCGATCGCCCTGTACGCACGGATATCGTCGATCTACAGTGTAAGCGTTCCCTGAATGAGCAACGACGCCGAGAGGACCTCCGATTATCGGTCTTAAAATTACGAACTGAATTGCCTCTTCTCTCGTCTCTCTCTCTCTCTCCCTCTCTCTCTCGCGAGTGCTCGTCGATAATCAGTATCCTCGATACGCGGTTTCCGTGGCACTTGCGAGATCGGTATCGCTCTACGAGCCATTACTTGGAAAGACGTACTTTCACTCGGGTGCGATACTGATCGGCTGCCGTCTAATTAAATAGGGTACAATAGAACCGCGGAAGGGCACGCAGTGCGTTCAGCAAACCGGACAAAAGTCGTATCTTGCATTTTTACGAGCTGCGCACGCATGCAATCCATCCCACGCAATCTGTACACTGCAAATGTCTTTGGCATTTTAAATGGCAGAAATGGTAGTAATGAAAATTGTTGGATTCAATATTTGAATTAGTAGAAGGTCTAGCACGCCTATATGTCTTGTCTCTGATTTTTCTTCTGCATTAGAATTATAAAAATGTGTTTGCGACAGTCTTCCACAAATATCTTTGGCATTTTAAATGACAGAAATGGTACAAATGAAAATTGTTGGATTCAATGTTTGAATTATTAGTGGAAGATCTGGAACGTCTAAATATCATGTCTCTGATTTTTCTTTAACGATTATTAGAATTATAAAAATGTGTTTGCGAGAGTCTTCCATAGATATCTTTGGCATTTTAAATGGTACAAATGAAATTTGTTGGATTCAATGTTTGAATTATTAGTGGAAGATCTGGAACGTCTAAATGTCATGTCTCTGATTTTTCTTCAACGATTATTACAATTATAAAAATGTGTTTGCGAGAGTCTTCCGCAGATATCTTTGGCATGTTAAGTGGCAGAAATGGTACTAATGAAAATTGTTGAATTTACTGCTGGAGTTCGTGGTATAAAGGAAATACATAACACATGGATAACATTTGCATCGTGTGTGCTAAAATGATAACCAAAGGCAAATTGAAATTCTTGAAAATCGGTAAGTCAGTATTTCACCGCTGGACGAGCCGATGTTTTAGCTTTCGTCGATCGATCGCCGATTGATTACCGTGGCAGCACGTAATTAGTTATTCCGTGACGAAGGAATAATTCCGTCCGGGGCCAGGGCCGATCCTGGACACACTACGGGCCCCGCCCCGGAATTTCGGGGCGCCGGTTTCTACACGGCGAATTTATAGAGCGATCAGGCGTAATTTGGCTGCGAGGCACCTCGTAATGCGGCTTTAATTACGCGGGGATCGGGGCCCGATCGGCCGAAGATATACCGGCTCGCCGCAAAAATGATAATACCGCGCAGCGTCTAATTATATGCGAGCAAGCAGCCTGCTTGTCCAGACTTTCGTGGAAAAAGGCAGGTGATTTGTTGACGCGGCGCAAATGAGCCGCGGCCGGGCCGGTTACCGGTGCGTGCATTCGTGCGTGCGTGCGTGCATGCGTGCTTGTTCGCTCGCTCGCTTGCGTACACAACTGCGTCATGGTGTACCTGCGAGCTAGTCCAGAATAGAAAGTATCGAAACCGCGAATCGTTTTATTCACGCGGGAATTAGGAACAAACCGATCGAACGATCGCGACGACCATGACGACGTTTTCTTTCGTTCCTGTATTAGACTGAACATGTTGATACTTTCCAATCGCACATGATTAATTTGCCGGTTCTTATTCGGTTTTAGTTTGCACAATCTCTGGAATTGTTTGTTTTGCAGCGCTGTTGCTAAAAATCGATGATTTATTTGAACTCGATAATTCGTTCAACTTTGTTCTGGAGTGAACGTGTTGATTTTGCAACACGAGAGTAGTGATATTAAAACCAGGAGCAGAACAATAGCATTCTAGTGTTTTGAAACGTGTTGGTGTCACCTTCAAGAATAAGTAATCAAAAATACAGGTTCAAGGTTACTGCAATGTCAAACAGGAATACAATCATCATGTACCCTCGTCTATATCCTAGAACGAAGATCCTCTGTCGTTTGAAATATTTTTCATATCATTTCCGAGTAATGGCATTTGATCTAGAAAACACTTCTCAACGAGCACAACAATCCGGTTGCGACACAAACGGTTGCGAAACAAACGGAAGCGAACGGGGCCGGTGTGCGGCTCCGTGTTTGCATACTTGTTCGATACGTGTCCCGGTTGAATCGGAGTTCTCTGGAAGGCTCGTCGTTTCACGGCTGCCAGGCCACGTTTTCAAGCGATCCCCGCGTAGTTCCGAGCACACGGAACAGGTGCGTGCGCCGCGCCGAGCGTAGATACGTGCGTACGTATAGTACACGTACCCGACACGAATGGCAGGTGGTAATCAATCGGGAGATTTACAGGACGCCGCATAGAATTGCGCGAACTTTTCTAATTAGAATCGCGGACGCGATGTATGGTGGGGAATTGCCGCTTGTTGCGTCGCTCCGCCGGGGAACCCGGCAATTACCCCGTACAACGACTGTAATTATTACCAGTGACAATTTGTGCGTCTGTGTATTTAGGCGGACCTCGGACGACTGTGGCCTATCATTCGAATTCCTTCGCGAACGGATAATTCAGGAATCGAGAGACGCTTCGGGTACACAGGGATTATTTCTGATACTGGAAGCCGCGGAGACGTGTGGTTATTCGGCTCAAGACCCCCTGAGGGTTCTTACCGAATCGATGAAAAATTTAATACAGGTACGGTGAGGAACAAAGCTAAACCAAATAAATCATTCTTTTCAATTCTTCTTCTGCTTCTTTTTCTTCTGGGAGTTTAAAGTCGCACGGACGGCTGCGATCAATTTTATGAATTTTAAAAATGTGTCCATTTGGCGTGAGGGATAGGTGGAAGTTCAATAATCAACATATCAATTTTACCAGGTTCGATCAATAAAATTATCCTGAATAGTGGATGGGTATTTTATCGATCGCAATTTTTTGATATATAAGAATTAATTTTTCGCGGCGCCATGGTTCGATCATTATTTACTATACTTGGCTCTACTGTAGCGTATATGTCAAAGTGACATACATGTGCTATTCCAAATAGTAGAGGAAAAAGGAAAGGTGGTAATGTTTTTGTGTTTCGTCCTAGACCCGCTAGAGGACTCATCAGTAAGGCTAGCTAGCGGGTCTTGCCTTATACACGGGATGTTCGAAGGCGTTTGAAGAACGTATATACAGTGACTCAAAAAATTGATCAAATGTTCGAACAAAAAGGAAACAAGTCACAGTATACCTTTCTCAGAATCTTGCTTAAGACTGTTGATACATATACGAAAAATGTTAACATTGCGTCGGTACTTCACGACAGTTTAAGCCCTGTAATCGTATAAAGCGGACGTGTATTACGAATTTGTATATTCCGTGTATACTTGATCAATTATTTGTGTTAAGCTCAATTGTGAAAAATTCTTATATTTTTGGCATTCCTTAGCACAAATATAATCACTGGTAAGTTATAATGTTATTTTTAAACATTCGAGAATACGTTTGTGATAAAATAATTAATAAAAAAGATATTTTTAGTCATATTTCATAATGAGACTAATAAAAGCAAGTAAAATATCAGAAATTAAAAAACCATTAATATCTGGGCTTTCTCATCGCGAGATTTCTAAGAAGATACTGTGCTCTGTTGGTACTGTGTCTTCAGTACGTGAAACTTTAAAAGAAAACATACTAGAAAATAAAGCAGGACGAAAATCAAAGTTATCCACTATCACAAAGTGATGAATCATACGATCAATCCGTAATGGTAGCGTTAATAATGCCGTACAAATGCAAAAAAAATTAACGTAAACGCTGAAACAGTGCGTAATGCACTGCGAAAAGTGAATTTAAGAGGACGTGCAAAAATAAAGAAACCTCTTCTTACAAAGCGGCACAAGAAGCTTCGACTGCAGTTTGCCGAAAAATGTAAAAATTATACAGATCTCGATTGGGCCCAGGTAATATGGTCAAACGAGACGAAAATTAATCGTTTTGGGTGCGATGGACGCAAATCGACATGGCGAGGAAATATAGAACAAGTACGGTTGCATCATGTTCATCCAACACTGAAATTTGGAGGAGGCCATATCACAGTTTGGAGTTGTATAACCACTGAGGGCGTCGGATGCGTTGAAAAAATTGTAGGTCGAATGACTGCAACGTCATACACATCCATCCTGCAGAAAAGTTTAATTGGAAGTTTGGCAAAATGGAATAAGAACGCAGAAGAAGTCATTTCTCAGCACGATAACGACCCTAAACACAAGGCAAAAATCACCAAAGTATGGTTAACAGCTATGGTTTTACTATTTTAGACTGGCCCCACAGTCTCCCGATCTGAACCCAATAGAACACATATGGTGTTTACTAAAAAGAACAGTTGCCAACTTCGATCACAATTCAAGAAGTATTATTGAATTGTGGTCAGAAGTTAAAACCGCTTGGGACAATATTAAGGCTAAACAGTGTAAAAGTTTAGTAGATAGTATGCCAAGACGCATAGAAGCTGTTCTGAAAGCGAAAGGAGGGTATACGAAGTACTAATATTTCATTTTTTCAAACTCAAAAATTTGATCATTACATAATTTGTTAATTACATTTAATTTTGTTTAAAAAGTGTAACATATTTAAGTTAATTCTGTATTATATGAACTACGAAAACTATGTATGTATTATAATAAAATATTTTGTTACATATCTTATTAACATGTGTTCAATTAAATAAAAATTTAAACAAAATTAAACATTTGATCAATTGTTTGAGTCACTGTATACTAATAGGTGATATTGTAGTAACTAGCGAGAAAGCCTTTCCGGCAATGTGTCCCTCTAAGAGGAGGACATCTTGGGGACGGAGTCGGAACTATGGTCTTCTCTAACTTTTTATTTTCCCCATTGTTATTGACATATACGCTACAGTAGAGCCAAGTATAGTAAATAATGATCGAACCATGGCGCCGCGAAAAATTAATTCTTATATAATAAAATTATCCCTACCGTCTCAATTACTGTCTTCTCTCCTCAATAAGTGAGGTAAAGGACTTAGGTATTCATTTCTCCTCAACCTTCAACTTTTCCAAACATATTCATAATATTGTTCATTCCGACTCAAGAACACTCGGGTTTATACTACGCTTGTCTACTGATTTTCACTCAATACACACAATTAGATTGCTATACAGGGTGGTCTTTTTATCTGAAGACATTGAAATATCTCGAGAACTATGTATCGGATCAAAACAAGTGGGCAACGAAAGTTATTCGTCACGAAGGAAGACATCCAATGATACCAAACTGGACCCCCCACCACCACCCCCTGGGGGTGGGGGTGGGAGAAGATAAAAAACTTAAATGGGAACCCCCATTTTTCATTGCAGATTTGGATTCTCCAGAAAAAAATACACAAATTTTACCTAGGAGTTTTTGCATTTTGGTTCACAGATGGCGCTGTAATGAACAAAAATCAAAATGGAAAAAGTCGTTGAAAATTGGGCATATCTCGAGAAATATACATCACATCACAAAAATAAAAGTAGACGTATTTGATATTTTTAAGAATGCTATTCAATATCACCATAATTGAACCCCCCCCCCACCTCCTGAGGGTGGGAGAGGGAACTATTTCAAAATCTTCAATGGGAAACCCCCTTTTTTATAGCAAATCTTGGTTCTCCATTGATTTGATATTATTGGTGTAATTTCTTTCACAGATGTCGCTGCAATCGAAAGCAGTTGGAAAAATTCATTGGTTTGTTTATCAATCCTCAGGAGGTGGGGTGGGGGGTCAATTATGGTGTTATTGAATAGCATTCTTAAAAATATCAAATACGTCTACTTTTATTTTTAATATGCTGGATTATATATTGGATATGCAAAATTTTCAACGATTTTTTCCATTTTGATTTTTGTCCATTACAGCGCCATCTGTGAACCAAAATGCAAAAACTCCTAGGTAAAATTTGTGTATTTTTTCTGGAGAATCCAAATCTGCAATGAAAAATGGGGGTTCCCATTTAAGTTTTTTATCTTCTCCCACCCCCACCCCCTGGGGGTGGCGGGGGGGTCCAGTTTGGTATCATTGGATGTCCCCCTTCGCGACGAACAACTTTCATTACCCACTTTTTTTTATCCGATACATAGTTCTCGAGATATTTCAATGTCTTCAGATAAAAAGACCGCCCTGTATATTACCCTTGTCCGTCCCCAGTTGGAATTTGCTCCAGTTATATGGTCTCCGAATAGCTTAAATTACGAAATCATGCTAGAGAGAGTGCAGCATAAATTTCTTAGGTTTTGTTCTTATAAGATTAATCATCCTATGTCATTCTTTGATCATGATTACTCCACAATATTAAACATAGTCAACCTGGAAACATTGTCAGCTCGCAGAAGAGTATCTGACCAGAGCTTTATTTTTAATTTAATTAATAACCATATAGATTGTCCCTCTCTCCTTATGCAAATCAATTTTTACGCACCTGAACGTGCTTTGAGATCTCGAGCAGGTTTTCAAACCCTTAAAGCAAATATACCTATGGATTAATTAATCCAATAAATCGCACTATTGCAGACTCTAACACTCTGTATAATCGTATGGATTTTTTTATTGAGTCTTTGCACATGT
The DNA here is from genome assembly GCA_933228785.1 of Lasioglossum pauxillum. Classification (NCBI taxonomy): domain Eukaryota; kingdom Metazoa; phylum Arthropoda; class Insecta; order Hymenoptera; family Halictidae; genus Lasioglossum; species Lasioglossum pauxillum. Next base: position 33,467,527 of record OW121705.1, on the reverse strand, counting down.
TTAAAAAACAATTACGCAGAATTATAGGATAATACCATATAGTTAGTACCATTAGTTTTTGTGCATGTCCCTTCTATGTTACTATACGAATAATCCTTTATTGTTTTTTATTGTAAACATTTATGTCAAAGGGCGACGGTCCGTTTATAATAATAATAATAATAAAATATCTTGGACCACCCAGGGCATTTACCCACAGCACACATCCGACAGAGTAAATAACCTTAATTATTCCTGAACATCTAGCTTTCGTTAAAAATCCTGTGAATAAAATCCGGCACGAAACGCTATCGCAATAATCTCGCGAACCGAACGATCAGCGCGTAAACTGCGCGTAGAACAAGCCAACAGGGTTTATCAGTAAAAAGCCAGAACACCCCGTAATACTTTATCTTCTTACTTGGAGAGCCGTGGAAAAAATTGTTAAGTGAACCTGTCGCTCAGTAAATAACGAGTTCTCCGCGTCGAGCAAGATTAGCGGAGACGGCGCGGCGGTTAAACGAAAATCTAACCGAAACCACCGGTTTCGATGCCGGGCATCGAATAAAACCGAATAAAATCATCGAGAACCGTGAAAAAGAATCGTCTCGGTTTCCCTGTTTCCTGTCTGTTCTTCGGAGTGCCCCCCGTATAAATAAGATGAAGTTGAATTTCGGTCTTTTATTTGCCGGGGAAAGTCGTATAAGGTTGTGCCGAGATAAACCTGTCCGTGTCGCGACGTCGGCAAATCGGTAGCCGGCACGGTTATCCGGCTACACGAAGGCACCCTGTGCGTCCAGGATTGTCCCGATATCTCGAGACCGGCCCACGTGCGACACTCGGGAACTGCAGGAGCGTGTTACGCGTTCGAAACGACCGCTCGCGACCGCTCGCGGACACCACGACCGGATATGTCGAACGGCCCACGTGAAAACCGAGACACCATCGCTGCCATTTACGTGGACCACTTATTTCGGAGCTGGGGTAACGCCACTTCTCCAGTGAAATTGGGAAAACAATATTTGCATCTCTTATGAAATTTTCACTTCCGATGTAACAGTCTAAAAGTCCAATAAAGTAATTTATTTAATGAAACAAAAACTTTTCCAGTGAGTTCATTGTTTTTAAACTGGTTCTAAATTTCGAACGGCACTAAACGACCTCGAAAGTTGAAAGTGTTACAGGTCTGGATAGTACAAGAAGACAGAGGTCACCTTGAAACAGAGTCGGTTTGATTAGAAATATTTTTTTACGACAGACATTGGTAGGTGCAAATTAAAACAATAGAAAGACTGAAAGAACTATTGCCTGCTTATAAGAATTATAACAAGAAATTTTCGTTTTCCTGCATTACAGAAAATGATTCTGCTCAGAGATCCTTGGTCGAACCACAACCCCATAAAATTGTGAACCGACATGATCGCAAGACAATCTGACCACATTTCCAGCGAACAACAAAACAAGTATTCCACAATAGAAAACTGACTCTCGCAGTAGTATAATCCCCGAGCGTGCTTTAATCAGACAAGCATCGGTAGCCCGAGCAACAGAATTCTGTCGTCGTTCCCATGGTTCTAGCAAACAACTGGAACCGAATCGTAAACCAGCTCGAGGGGCAACGAGGGGTACGAGAAACCGAAGAGGCTCGTTTCTTCGATTGTTTCTTCGACCGCAAGAAGAAACGAGCCCGCGGCCGATCCCGGAGAAATCGAAGCGGGTAAAAAGCATGCTCGGTTCTCTGTTAGCGGAGACGATCCTGGCGAGGCGTCGGGTATTGCACGCTGTCTCGTTTTTATCGTTCGCAACGGACAGAGAGTACCAGGGAAAGAGAGAAAGAAAAATAGAGGGAGAGAGAGAGAGTCGCTCGTCAGCGAGCCACGTCATGTAAATCCAGCCGAGTTAAAACCGACTGCGAACTGAAACGAGCCGGCAAAAACAGCCATAACAATATCTGCATAAGGCATATACGCGGCGACCGGGACTAGTTAGCGAGGCGTTTCATTAGGCAGATAAGGCAATCAAGCAGCCTCGCCGTTTCGTTCGCTGAATTGTGCGCCGCAGAGACTCGCCAACACAACTATACCGATTCCGAACACACTGACGAACTAACTCGTCCGTGTTTATTTCAGCCTCAACTTATGCTCGCCTCGGTACCGGCCGCGGCTACCCTAATAAGCTCGCGGCCGAGTCGCCGGTGCGTCAGTTTATGGAATCCATGGAATCCGTCGTCGTCGTTCTAGTCTTCGTCTTCGTCGTCGTCTTCATCGAGAACAACCGCCTCCAACGAACGACATTGCTGAACTATGGTCGAAGAGAACACGACTAATCGCGTTAGAGGCGTCGCCTTTTACGGAGTCAACGATGCGATTCGTTTGCCAACGATAGTCATGAAGAAAGTATTTTCTAACGACCCATATTTTACTTCCTCGGATATGCATGTTCAGATAAAATGTTTCTTAAACATCTCTTTCCGACGATTTTATCATTTATTTGAAACTATTCACACGAATTTTACGGACAGTTTTAATTGACGATGCTGAAATATTCGTGTGATTAGATATTGCCAATCTTGAACACGAAAAAGGCCCTTTCATCCACAACAACTTCAACATCTTCCTTGAACACGACTCATCCTCTAACCTCAAATATTCACGTGATTAAAAATTGCCAATTTCTTATAACAAAAATGGCCCTTTCATCGACATCATCTTCAACATCTTTCTTGGACACGACTCATCTTCCAACCTCAAATATTTACGTGATTAAAAATTGCCAATTTCTTAAAACAAAAAGGGCCCTTTCTCCCACACCATCTTCAACATCTTCCTTGAACACGACTCATCCTCTAACCTCAAATATTATTATTAAAAATTGCCAATTTTTTATCACAAAAATGGCCCTTTCATCCACATCATCTTCAACATCTTCCTTGGATACGACTCATCCTCTAACCTCAAATATTCACGTGATTAAAAATTGCCAATTTCTTATAACAAAAAGGGCCCTTTCTCCCACACCATCTTCAACATCTTCCTTGAACACGACTCATCCTCTAACCTCAAATATTATTATTAAAAATTGCCAATTTCTTAAAACAAAAAGGGCCCTTTCTCCCACACCATCTTCAACATCTTCCTTGAACACGACTCATCCTCTAACCTCAAATATTATTATTAAAAATTGCCAATTTTTTATCACAAAAATGGCCCTTTCATCCACATCATCTTCAACATCTTCCTTGGATACGACTCATCCTCCAACCTCAAATATTCACGTGATTAAAAACTGCCAATTTTTTTAACAGTACTCATCACAACAGAACTCATTCTCCAAGCTCAAATCTACATTTTTGCCCGAAATCCACCGCCTCCACGTTCTTTTCTAAAATCTGCAAGTATACTGCAAATTCTACACGATTTGACGGCGAACGCCGAAGAACGTCTCCCAGTCAATCGAATCGTAACGAAGACGATCGATGCGCAACAGAGTCCGACTAACAATCAACGTTCTCTCGGACGATATAACATTCTGTCTAACAAGTACGAATACTGTTCGCAGAAGTTTACTGCCTGCGATTCAACGAGCGCACGCGTGTCTAATAACGTCTTCAAGCGCGGTAACGTACGCGGTGCCATTCAGTCGGACCGCAGTCAGAGCCGTAGGCCTGAGACCACGGTCGAGCGAGCCTGCGAATATAAATCATGCTCAGCCTGAGAGCTGGCTTCTGTAATTTCCTGCGATTTCCACGCGATCGTTGAGTCGTTCCTGATTTAATGGAGGCGTCGCGTCGCGGCACAGTCCCAAATCAGGGACCATCATTAATTTACCCGGTCGGAATCAACGGAAGTACCATTTTCGAAAGTTTCAAAAAAGCACCATTATCCGAGTCCAATGTTTGTTAATGTTGACGATCATGGTTCAACTTGAAGTAAGATGTAAAATCGAACTGTACAGACTTCTTTTCAGAAATCTACATAACCTCTATCTCGTCATTTTTATAAACCAACGCATGTCAGTCAGTTTCAATGCTCGGCAGGTTCAGTGTTAAGATCGAGCATAGTTCACGTGTTTCGCTTTTTCCAAGTACTATGTGCGGTCTATAATAAATCCAGTCGGTTCCAGTGATAGCTTATGCCAACTACAACCGCCGTTTACTGTCGCACTTCAAAAAGTGGTCCGGCGGCGTTAGGCTAATGCACGAATTATTCTCGCTGCGGACATACCAATTACAGGTTAACCTTTCGTCACCGGAGTACGGTACTCTCGCGGATCGAAAATACTGTCGGTGCCGTGCCAGGTGATAGGTCAAAGGCTATTCCGGCGTTTAGCTCGACGGACTATCTGCAGCCAGCGATCCCTCGATCTTCGCCGAGCCTCGTTCCTCTTTCAGCCTGTCAGCTGATAGATACTTAACGAGCCGTCGCTTTCTGCCCCACGCCCCCAGCCCCGCGTCCCGAACTCATTTTCTCGTTTGTTCACGGTCGTGGACCTTCTCCCGGTAATCGGCCATTAATTATCGAGCACTTGTCTCGCCGGGATATCGGGTCCAGGCGTCGCGATGCAGACGCTCAGACGCCCACCGACGCTCGACATCGATCCGAGACAGTAATTCTTCGAGTTCACGAGAGTATTGATCAACTTGATGGATGGAGACGGATGCGGCCTCGAATTGTGGGGTAAACTCGTGTGTCTGCGAGATCACTTTGTTTATTTTGTAAAAGTATAACATTTCACGGGGGCCTGGCATCTTCAGCGTTGATGCATAAAATTCGCAGTGTAATAAAACGATCTCCGCGTAACCCGATGAGAACGATCTCAGCAAGTACCCAAAGGGTGGAAACAATGTATGTAGAAGGCGCAGGCAAAAGTTGCGAACGAAAAGAGATCCTGCTGGCAAATCGTTGATGGGCGAGTGCGTGTGTGTTCGGCTTCGCACGCGTTTACCTGCCTCGAAAGAGGCTCACAGGTAACACAGGGCCCCGGCTGAGTCGATGAGCTGTAAGAGGAGCTTGCTTCTGTTCGGAGGCAACTGGTGTGCTCTTAACATAAACGCGCTGCATCATTACGGGACGGTGCGCCCGCGGCGCTCTTTGTGCCGGGCGTAATTTCATTGCTATCGGCGTGCATTCGCTCGGACAAGAGAGCGCCTCTCCTTTCGATCCGATACGCTACGGCCGGAAAATCTTTGCCCTTCTCGTTGACTCAGGATTAACTTCACCTTCGGACAGAACGCTGACTTCGAGGCAAGCTTCGACGATGCCTCTTCGCTTTACAATTTGTTCCTCGAACATTTCCAATGAATGCGTATTCGCGATTTTTACGTGAAATTACTAGAGGGTTTTATGCATTCGTGGCAAACACGAATGTGCGAATCTTCAATAAGTTTCAACTTCTTTTTACTTATACTAATTTCATGCCACAAGCGACATCCTGATGATTGGTACCCAAAAGTTGTACTCATTAATAAACATCGAAAATTGGATTTCCTTGTCACTTCATTTTAAACTCATTAAAATTCGTAAGCAGAGAGAAAGGGAAAATATATCACATTGCTGACGAAAAACTTTCTGTCGATGAAAATCAATTAAAATCGACCTTAATAATTATTTATATACAAGTATCTCAATATATTACGATTCACTGTCTCTTCATAAGGAAGGAAATAAATTCCTCTTTAATACTCGTTGTCTTAAGATTCACAGAAATGAATCAATCCATTTGAACATTTCGCACTTGCAGCATTATTGCAATGGTATTCAATCGAATGTCATCGCAACGACTGAAACTCTCGATACGTGAAGAGCGAATGTCTTGACTAACAGCATTCTTGTCTTGTTTGACATTTAATAAAGACATATATTACGTGATTTTTCTCTGGTGACTGATGGGGTCATACTATGCCTCAGGAACGAACATGGTCATTGAACATAAACAGCGTACAGCTCTATACAAAATAAAAATGTTTACACCGTATCATGAATAAAATTAAAATTAATTTCTACAACGAATACAACATTTGCAAATTCTTCAAAAATTCATACTACATCTACTCATACTTCTCATAACTGCATAAAACTCACAGTCTGATAATCGGCGACTTCTGTGCGACAAAAATTAATATTAGGTGTGCAAATGAATTCGTAGGCTGTTCTTTATAAGATTATTATTCATTCGCGCACGGACGGGACACATGCTCGTATGAGACCGCGTTCTAATCGGCGCTGGATGTCGAAGATAATATAATCGTACGCGTTTTGTGAATCGATAAATTCCGAGATAAGAAACGTTTAAGACCTTCACCGTACCGGGCATAGTAATTGCGTCTATCATTCGGATTGGTAGCAGCGTTCGAATTCCCGGGTGCAGGCCAAGGCGAAGGAACACGCGAACCCGAGATAAACGCAAGAAATCGGCCGGCTAAATTGAACCGGCGCGGCGCGCCGCTTCTCTCCCTCTTCATCTTTCGAATGCAAAAGGGATCGCTAATTGGATACAAGATTTATTCTTCGACGCACTGCGATTTCAATTCTTCGGCCAACTAGAGCTACCTCTCGTAAAAGCGTCTCTCTCGCTGGCATTCGCTAGAGAGGAGGAAGGCTCTCCCGGACGCCGGACCGTTTCCACTATTGGCAGCATGCATATTGATGAGCCTCACTTTCAGCGAAACTGATCTCCGCGGATTTTATTGGCGACATTCATAGACTCCCGGCCTGGCAGCGCGGTGAAATCTACGAGCTTAACGATCCACTAAATTATCGAATGCATTGGCTCACCCTGCTACCGTTCCCATTAAATCCAATGTCCGGACTGTTAATTCTGATTAACAATTCAGTGGCATAACGACGGACGCCGCGCACGAAGAATAAATTCGGGACAACGCACAGTGGTCTGGTAGCTCGCTTTTTGTTGCCAAAACTATTGTAGCGTTGTTTCAAGGCTTATAGGTCGTTGGATTCGTCTTGATACCAGTTAGAATATTATGAAGTAAAAAATATATGTTAATATTTTAAAAATTGAGATGACCTTCATTTATTCTAAGAAAAAGAGATTTTTCTTTAACTTTTTGTACTGAAGTTTGTAGAAAGTTAATACTGATTAACTTTCGTTGCAAACATTTTTTTGTCAGATCATCGGAAATATTTGAAAAATCGTGATAACAATTCTCACAATGCCTATTGTCTCGAAATCGCGGAAAAGTAGCTAAGAGTGAATTTTTCATAGGAATTATGCAAAATTTAATAATGAGAGGTTTTCGGGGTCTCTGACTGGTGCAGAGAAAACATATATGTACATATATTGTATGCAGTTCCAAGCTACTATGCAAGATTCAAGTGGAACTGTGTATCCAGGTGTCGAATAACCGCGGGCCCGTATTTGTTAAAATCCGTTTATAGTTCAAGATTGCGGAAGGTTGCAATTAAAATTTCCATGCTCTTCTTACTAAATGTTCAAGCTTTCATATAAAACAAGTCCGATGCTTAGCACTCTTAAGCGTTTTTGTATAAATCTTTTCAAAGTTTGAAATGCTATTAATTTACGCTATTCGTGTATGGACTAAACAATGCTTAAAACTGGATTAAATATTTTGAATGCGCTTACTAACATATATAAAACCTTCATTAAATTTTGTTTTCTGATATTCGATGATTGAAATTTAAAACGTTTTACATATTTTACTTTGAATTTTCTGACTTTGTCTTTAGAACGTTGTATTTCATCACAGAATTATCTAAAATGAATAATATTTTTAATTTTGGAGTTTCAAAGGGTTGTTACTTTATACGAAAAAAATTTTTTCAATATATTAAAGTTGAAAAAATGGAATATTGGCCACGAAAACGGGGTCTCCGGACCACTGTGCAACGTCGGAAGGTAATCATTGCTTAGAATTAACAATACTCCTTTCGTTTCACACTCGTCGCATTTTTCTTTTGATATTCCAGGTGTACAAAATTAACACTAAACCTACCACTGCCGGTCAAATGACCGGTTTTATATTTTTCATTTCATAATTATTGAAATTACGAAGTTGCTTGCGTGGAAATTGATTCGGTAAAATTCTGTACTCAAACACATATTGTTATAAAAATTGCAGAAAATCGAAATAAATAAAGCCTCGTCATTATTGCAAACTAAAACATGTTAATCGCTTTAAATTAAATACCGACGCTTACGATTTTATCTGAAAGTCAATTATTTTATATCAATTCCTTGGACAGGTATGTAACGTTTTAATAAATCCCGGACGCGATTTCTAATAAAAAGAGAAACCGAGACGGGAGGATCGGCGATACATCAAAAAGTTCGGATCCGTCCGCGAGCACGGTTTGTTTTCGCCGCGGTGCGGCGTGGTAGGAGTGCAAAGTAGAGACAAATCGCGAGGGTGGCGGCGGGTATTCGCGAGGGGTGGCGAACGGTAGAAAAAGTCGGGGAAGTTCTTTTGATTAATAGCATATAGAGGAGCGAGCTGAGCATTCGGTTATTGAAATGGAGAGGGTAGTTGGCGGATGGGTGGCGGCGGTCGGGTGAGTGGGTGGTTGGTTGCTCGAGCGAGCAAGCTAGCAAGCGAAAGAGCAATAGAGAGGGAGAAGAAGCAACAGAGACGAAGAACGAGAGAGGGAGAGAGCAAGAGTGCGCGGCCCCTTGTGAAAGTTCCCTTTACCTTGATGACAAAGAACCGGGCGAACGGGCGAACCGAACCTCACTCAATGGAACGGACGAATGGTTATGGAAACAGCATTTAATTTGCTTAGAAGGAGCCTCTTTGTCGACCGGCTGAGAGTGCTCCTCGCCATCTCTCTCTCTCTCCTCTCTCTCTCTCCTCATCGTTTCTTCCTGCCGATCCCAAGCTGTGGGTCCCCTCCCGCAGGCGGTTCGCGGTCCTTTCCTCCTGCGTAGCCGGCCGGTGAAAAGAGCATTGTCCTTTATCTATCGATTCGATCGTATATTTTATTCAGATTGCGCGAGGCTCGCGCAAAACGGCGAATCTCTTTATGATTGGCCATCGCCGCCCATTGTGACGCGGCGCGAGGGGTGACAGGCTCGCGTAAGCTCCGAGACTCGAGACTCGAATCGACTCGAGCTAATTAACGAGGCACGCGAGCCCGAGAGCAAAACCAAGGAAAGCCCCTTGGGGTACCTTTTCGAGTCGCGACGTCGTCGAAGGACTTCCAGGAGAAGCAAGAGAGGAGAGAACAGGGTGGTGTCTCCTGTTCCTTTTTTATCCTCTCTGTTCTTCGTTCTCCGGTAGAACGGAGCCGACACCGAGCGGAAAAATCGAGCGTGTGCGCATAGCACGGCATAGCTCGCTTCCACGTGAAACCCGCGAGCTCGACGCTTGTCAAACGAATGAAAGATGGGACCGCGATGAAAATTCCCGGCCGGCGTCCTTTCGTCCGAGAACGGTCGAGTGTTAATTAATAAGATTGATCAACGAAGTTATCGACGTAAGAACAGGTTCGAGTATGGACGGCCGATAGGGTCGCTGGTCGAGGGGACCGACCACGGTATGTCTCTTCTTCGACGAGGTTCTTGCGACTTGCGACCAGTACCAAAGGACACGGTCCGTGGGACCAACCAGCCACCACTCTCGATCGGTCTCCTTTCTCGCGTAAACCGTGATCGACGGCCGACATGCGCGTAATCGCTGTATACTTTTGCTACACTCGCGGTTTCTTTCCTGACGACGCATGCCGAACGTCGGGGGGACCCTCGTTGCAACGATTTCTGCTCGCGCTCGCCGAGATTTATTGTCCGTCCGGCACGGACTCGGATCTCTCGGACTTTCTTCATTGGCTCCGACCTGTTGCGAATTTTTCGATACATAATTAGCAGAATTTATGCAGTCGCGACTAAGTCAAACGCAGAACTGAAGACCGAAGAACCGAATAATGTTCTCCAGTTGTTGATATTATCCAAAAAGTGCACTACCATTTTTTTTCTTATGAATAGACTTTCGCAGATCTTTTTGCAAAATAAAATAGTTTCACTTTTTTAATTCATTTGTATAATTCTCCTAATGTCTTTGCTGTTTGAAATCAAGACTGCGGATTTTATGAATTCATAGCAAAATTGAGTTTATGTTTAACATTGTAGGATAATTATAACAATTTAAAGATGTCAATATATTATAATATATTATACATTGCTAATGTTTATCTAATGACTCGTAAAGCAATAGAATGATTCAACGACCCCACAGTAAATATTAGCATGATTTGCAACGTGATTGATGATATTGCATTTGCTCAATGATACACATTCGCCAATATATGTACAGTCAAAGTTTCTCAGACCCATAATAGCAGTAACAGAACTCGATTCTAATAATCGAGACGATTATTCAACGATTCCAACAGAAATAAAAGATCTCAGGTCATTCCGTACATTTACAAAACGATACTAAGTGTTAACGAGAAAGTAATGGCACGTAATTATGGTCATATATCGAGTAACGTTTCTCTTATTTGATACGATGTAAATTGGAGAAATTCATGCTGCATTGGTTCCGCCGTGTTCGAGGTGTGGGTGAGCCAATGTACATGTATCCTTGAAATAACACGATTTTCCGAAGATAAACCCGAAGAGAACTTCGCTACGTGAAAGTTTCAAACGAATTTAAATAAATTTTAATTGAAACTTTTCTTTCCCTCATCAACGGCTCCTGTAAATTGGAAACGAAACGAAACTGCATTATGCTCAATTACATCTCGCGTTTCGAAATTCGTTTGACGAGTTATCATGCATGAGATTTCAGTATGAAGTTCCGCGTTATCTATAAAAGATGATAAAAAGGATTATAATAAGAACCACGATAGATAGTCTCTTGTAATTTTGGTAAAATATAAATTGAATATATTCCTCTAATACCAATTAGATAAAATTTATTAATTCATTGTTAAGATGATAAAAAGGATTATAATAAGAATCACGATAGATAGTCTCTCGTAATTTTGGTAAAATATAAATTGAATATATTCCTCTAGTACCAATTAAATAAAATTTATTAATTTATTGTTCTACGATTACTAACATTCGGAGCTCATCATTATAACGATTCTAGATTCCAATTCTCTAACGATGACAATGACCAGGAGAATATAAGAAAGAACCATACACAATACCTAGGCCATTAATTGTTTAAGGGCTCGCCGAGAAAGAAAAAATGGAAATGGTCCAGAACGACCGGTCAATTCGGTAAGAAGACGGTCGAAAGTCGCCTTGAGGGGGGTCCACTCTGTCGAGCGAGATACATCCTCGTTTCCGCGGAGAATCAGCGATTGTTTGCGGAGGGTAATCAGGCGACATCAAACGAGCCGATCATCAAGTGGAATTGTTTACCTAGCTTAGAGTCCCGCGGGGTGCAGGCCGTCCTGGGTGGCCCCGGCCTGCCGCCCCCTCTTTGTCACAACAATAATGTTAATTTAACCCCACCCCCCTGGACCCCCTTCTGTCTCCCTGCTTCCCCTCCCCACCTTGTTCCGTTTCTCTCCTGACTGTGCCACCCCATTCGACATTCCTCTTTTGCTCGTCTCCCGTACCGCCGGCGACAATTTGCCGAGCACACAAAAAGAGTTGACAACTTGAAAGGGAAATCGAGCCTATTGACACAGGAAGGGCACGGACCGGCCAGCAACGTTCGTCTCCTACTCTCTTTCTCTCTGTCTCTCTTTCGTCGAGCATAATACGTCCCGTTGGGCGATCCCCTTGGCTCCCGTTTTTCGGTTCGGTCCGTCGAGCATAACATTATCGCATGGATCCACGAAATCACAACCTACGGCCCTCTATCCACGCGTCTAACCCCCGCACCCTGTCTCACACAGCCCCCTTCTTCGAGCCTTTGCTTCCGTTTTTCCCTTTTTTTCCGTGACGGTTTGCCGTCGCGCCCTTTTTGTCCTTCCCGTGGATCGAGTCGTCTGTAGCTCGCCAGCGAAAGGTAGCACATGGTTAAATATTCTGATTTTGTTGTGTGTGAAAGGGTTGAGGGGAGGAGGAGAATATCAAAGTGTAGCATTGCACAGAAAATATATTCTCTGATGTATTATTCCACTCTGTTAATGTATAAAGTGAATCACAGTAATATTCCAACATTGTTCAAAGGAAGATAAATTTTTTGATATTGGAGCTTACGATTTCTCCCTAGTTTTCTTTTGAATTTGTTCATTAATTTCGCACAGTAATAAAGTCTGAACAGTTCAGTTTCCTAATCCCAATAAACTGGGTGAACCTAGCGGACTCATTTTTCCTCTGGTTCCTTTTTAGACGGTGACTGTTCTCGTCGGTGCGCTATCAGGGCTCGTCGCTCATTAATTTCCCGTTCGCGCAAAGAACAGTGAACGGGGTCAACCGCACAATGCGCAACACCTTGCTTGCCCCGGCATAATGCGAAGGGGTGGATTAGAAAATGCAATCTTTCCTAATGGATCAGAACGAGGGGGGAAAAGACCGGGGGGCAGGGACCAGGGAGTGAAGAGACAGTCGAGAGGAGTGAGAGAGGGTGGATGGGAGACGAGAGCCAGAGGAAAAGGGGGGCATAATGAATGCAGGATCATAGCGGTGGTAACGTGACGATACAAAGGAGGCTTAGAAAGCCCGATGGAACAAAAGCGCGCGGTGATTGATCAGGCCTCTAGATGCAGCCTGTTGATACTACTACCGTTCGAGAGCCGATCCATAGAATTCTACGGCTAAACGGGAACGAACGGCGGAGGGACGATAAAAGAGCCCCGAAAAAAGGATAAGAGAACCCGGGGGATGATAGGAAGAAGAGTCTGAACAAAGTGACACGTACGGATGCTACGAACAACGGCGATGAAACGCGGAATCAGGTGTTTCCTAGTGCTATAACCGCACTATGGGTGGTGAAAATATAAATGTATCTTATTTCTCGATTTTTAAAATAATATGTACCGAAATAAATACATTTTTTAAATAATTCCTCATAGACGCACTTGTACAATTTCAATAATCGTAAATCAACCACTTACAGTCGGAGCTATTTTAACATGAAAATTAAACATTTCTACCAACCTGGAATAATTCCATTGTCTGTAATGTTTTTCATTTTATGGATATGAAATTGATATTATACCTCATAGAATACTTAAATGTGTAGTAATTGATCAGATTCACAATATTGTGAATAATGATACAGCAATTTTTAGTGGTGAAACTCTGAGTCATCTCTCGACTGTTAAGGGTTAAAAATATTAGAACACGCCATTTTGACGCAGAAAAAAATAGCAGTCGCATTATTAGCTTCTCCTAGCCTTTGTGCGAACGCAATCGTCCGTTTAGCATTCCAGAATGCCGAAGAAGGAGACGAACGAGAGTCGCATCCGCACGGGCAGTGTGTAACGATCCGGTTGCTCTGTCACGCGAGAAATTTACATGACAGTCGAGCATTCCGCGTCAAGCCGATCGCGAAGCTAGCGTGCCACGGTAAAAGGAAGACGCACACCGTCAATTGGCCCGTTCGCTGTTCGATCGACGAGTTTATCTGGCCGCGAAAGCGAGACGCTTCAGCTCGCACGAGACGAGCCTCGACCGGTAGCGACGCCGATAACGGCTAATAAACAGTCCGTCGCACCGATCTCGAATACGTTGTATCTATTTCGCTGAAAAATCGCCGGGGGATCGGAGCCTTGTACTGTCATCGGCTGGACGGGCGGCAAAAAGAAAGAATCGATCAAATCGACCAAAAAGGAACCGAGGAACGAAGAGCGAAAGAGAGAGAGAGAGAGAGAGAGAAAGAGAGAGCTGGTTACCTTGAACCGGGGGAATGAAATCCAAAGTGAAGACGACTCTTACAGTTCAAATTAAATGACTCTCTTAGTGGTACTTCTAATGTTTAAATATTTCCAGGACTCCGTGATTAAAGCGGTACAAATTTTCTTGGTTCCCTAGTAGATCTTGAAAGCTTGTTTCGGGACATGATTCAAGTTCCCGAGCCATAAAAATTGAGCATAGAAGGCATATGTAGGTCAATTTTACGGGGAACGTTTGAACACAGGGTTGATTCGCTAATTACTCCGGTCGATACAGAGAGAGAGAGAGAGAGAGAGAGAGAGAGAGAGAGAGAGAGAGAGAGAGAGAGAGGAGTATTTAATTCAAGCATCGTAGGGAGCAACATTCCGGTTAACAATTATTCGAGCACGCCGAGAGGCGGACTCGTGAATTAACAAGACCTATCAGTGCCTTCCCTCCCCCGGACACTCCACCTTGCAAGGATCTTACTGCGAATCATCGTGCCAAACGACCTCGGTAACGACGAAGCTTCCGTCGCTTGTTTGTACGCTTACTTTACTCCCGTTTCCCTCTGTCTCTCTCTCGCTCCTCATCTCCATCTCTTTCTCTCCTGCTTCGTCGTCTCCACGGCAATTCGCTCTTTCTCGCTTCCCGCCTTTCTCTCTCTCACCCTCTGATCCACAGCTCGGCTCGTCTCGTTCACTCGCCCGCCTCGAATCTTCCGCCATTGTTTAAATACAATTTTGTCGTTTACTAATTAATGCGCTGGTACATCAAAGAAGATGTTTATTGGTTCATGTGATACTAAAGAGACGGTAACGAAGAGGTAACTCGCTAAGGGAGCGGTTGAAGGAGTGACGAGGGGGGTTGCGCGGCTGCTTGCGGGAACGAGGGGCGGTCTACGCCCATGAAAATATCTATATAGAAGCGGCAAGTGGTGTTCCTTCTCCCACCGCCGCCCCTCTTGTTTGCAGCGGTCCTACTTTCTCTCTCTATCCGCCCTCTGTGCACCTCCAACCCCCGTATCATCCCCCCTGCGCACCTCGTCCTCTGCCTCTACCTCCTCCTACGAGCCCCCCCAGCCTCCTCTGTCCTTTTATCCCCGACAAACGACGCCAGCCACCCACAGACTCATCAGCTAACTCTGTTTCGGAGTTACAGGACTTCTCCTCCTCCTTTCCTCTCTTTCTATCATCGTATTCGCCTCCCTGTGTCTCGCGCTTTACCGACTGCTTCGCTCCGCTCCGCTCTGCTCTGCTTTGCTTCTACTTCTGTCACGATACGCCGAGCGGTGCGGAGCGGATCGTGCCCGTACCTACGCCGAATCAGCCGTAGTTACCTACGTAGTTCTCTGCCGACGTCAAACGGAAAGCGATGGAGGCACAAACATCGTCGCCCGGCAGAGAGACCTCGACGAAACGGCCACCGACGTTTGCGGGGGCGGAAACCACCCCAACGACGACGGAAACTTGTTCGAGCGTGTGATTCGGACGTCCCCCCTTGTGACGGACCACTCGATAATTCGTCTGTTCGGGGATCAAACTGTTGTCAAACTACCGGATACTTTTATTTCACGGCTCGGACGTGATGGAGTTGAATGGAGTTTCCATACGTAATTTGTAGATAGCGGACCCTACTACAATATAAACATTGTCCAAATTATTGTAATCTTAAATGCCTCATATATGTGCCCATAATTATGAAATTGGTCTGAGATATATATGTCTTGTTTCGAGATATTTCAAGGAAAAGGATATTAACACTAAACGAATACCATGTAATGTTGAAATAACAAGCACTATCTAACGGTTCATTTTTAACCCTCATTTTTTTAAAATTTGACGTAGACCATTTTCATGATTATGTTCTGAAACTTTTCCAATGACTTTCCCATTTTTAATTTGACCTATTCTTGTTGGTCGTAAAGAAGAATTTGAGCGTATAGAAGGCGCGTATGCAGGAAGCTGAACGCTAAAAATTTCGTAATCAACAGTATTCAATTTTTCATTGCGTCAGTAACTTTTTGAACATACTGGTTGGGAACCGGCTTCAATATACGGGAAATGACACGTCCACAGTACCAGGCATCGTCCGAGTGTTATTTCCTAGGAGGCAGAGATCGTATCGAAAGAATTTCCAATTAGGGGAATAAGAAACTCGTGAGAAGGGGAGCACGGGGGAAGGGAAAGGGGGTTCAGGCGAACGAACGGGACTGACGAGACTCTGACCAGTGTCAGTTCTAATTGGACGGTATCGTTTATCCGAGAGAGAAATATTCCCGGTGACTTCACAGGTCCTGGCTAGGCTCCTGTGTAACATTGCCGATTAATACCTGCGGATACGCGTAGCCGAGCGTAGTCGAACGCGCGTTTGATTGATTTAAATAGCCCCCTCCCCCCTTATCCTCTGACAGATATAAATGAATCGGATGCGTCCGTTACTAAGCGCCATACAGATGTAATCCTTTAAAGGGATATTCGGCCTGTGTTTCGCTTCGGTTAAGCTGTACAAATAGACGTGGGATGCTCGCAATCAGTGTTGGCCTCGGCGAGGGCGCAAGCTTTCTCTCTCTCTCTCCCTCTCTCTCTTACACTCTGTCTCTCTCTCGGCTATTTATAAATGAATCGTCGCACGGGACACACCCCTCGGCGAATCAGCGTCCTTCCGTTATTATTCGAGCATTCAAGAACTCGCGATTATGTCCTTTTGCCCGCGGAAACTTTGTCCGGCCGAACGGGGAGGCGTTTCATTAAAAGACGCCACCGCGAGATCTTAAAACGTCGAGAGCGGTTCGGATGTCTTTGTGCGAAATAGATTGGCGAACACGGGTCACCGTTCCCGAGGATTATCGAAAACTAATCCTGGGCCATTCGGGAACGTCTATCGGAACTTCGGCCCATCTTGCGCGGTACAGTTGAACGTAGAAGTTCCTGAGTAGCCTTCGGCAGGTTTCAGCTACCGCTGATTGTCAGTCGAAACGTTATTGGTCAAAAAATATTTTCTGGAACCGTATGAAGAAGTAAATTTTTTGTACTCAAGGTCACGCGCAGGTCATGGTATTGTGACGACGAAAACATGTATGTAGTCCTACTTAGAAAAGAAAGAAATGATCTGGAGAACATTTTTGAGCCCCAAACACTTTTGTTCTGTAACATTTTGTGCTGTCACCGAAAAGTTTTGTATTCAGCATCCAATAAAACCAATATTTTTCGAAATTGTGTCGAATAAAAACGAACCTAGCAGCAGCCACCCCCGAAACCCAACCAAACCGATACCAAACTTTCGAGCCCGATACCTGGGTCTCACCGATGCGTTAATTAGCCACAGTGTGGTGAGTTTGCTCGTCGCAATGAAACTTCGCCAGTTAATTCTTCGCGATGCTGACATGACGGTAGCGCAGAGAGACAAGTATAGAGAAGTCGCTTACCCCCGTGGGCGTCCTTATACGGGCGCGGCATCGGCTCCGCGGGCTGCACGTAGCCGCTCTTCCACGGCTATCGAGTATTTCGTCGAAGCCTTGGTTCCCGATATGTATACACGCAGATTGCAGAAACTCGGAGAAACTTATGCGGGAGAGAGAGAGAGAGAGAAAGAGGAGAGGAGCGCGATCGTTACCCCAGGAGGCACAGGGAACGGGAACGGAACGGAAGCGGTAATCCCGGGCGCCGGGGCGCGCGGCTGTTTGTTCTATACGTAAGATCTGCGCCGTGCTGTGTATCTTGGCCCGCCGATATCTCCTCAGTCAGTCAGGAATATTTAGTCAGATGAGGAGACTCGAACAAACGCCTCTAAGGCTTTCTATTAAGACGACTCTTTGATGTGAGCTACCGTAGAGAGCGCTTTGGTCCCTCATTCTCCCTCCGCGCGACCCTCTTTCTCCACCCCCAATGGCCTCTCTCCGTCGCTCTCTGCCTCCGACTCCCTTTCCGCCTTTCTCTATGCGCCTCCAGCTCCTCTCTCTCTCTCCCTCTCTCTCCGCAAGCTCTCCGAATCCCTCCTGTTTCCCGGCCGCCCTCTTTTCCACCACCCGAAACCCCCACCAGCAACCCACGCGAACCGAGACATATACCCACCTACGGGCGAAGGGGTTCTCCCTCCCTTGGTCCAAGCTAGATCTCCGTATCGTTCCGCGTTGCGCCGCATCCGATCCCAAACTACCACCCCGTCCGACCGTTATTTGTTTCCACTAATTCTGAAATTCGCGACCCACCCCACCGGAGAGCGCAGCCCTCGATGGTCGTCCCTAGTCTCGGACGCCTTTGCCTGCACCGACGTCGACGATGCTTTGACCCAGCCGCGTATACGCGTACCTTCCCCGCTTGTTCGTGCCTCCCTTTCTAACGGCCATATTGTTTTTTACGTTCATTGCGATGAGGCTTTAGAATCGGCTTTCCATTATTTATTTTCATTATTTATTTCTGTTTAATTAAGAAGGACATCATTCTAAACACTTATAAGGATCACTTCAAAAGTAAGTGACAGATGGCTTGCAAATTTAATATTGGCGATTAAGCTTTCAGACTTAAGACTTACGTATCCGCAGGTTCTCACTTGTCGCTACTGATGTCAGTGAAATCGATGGAAATGAATATCATATCGAATTTCAATTTTAGAAGTCGGAGGTCATTCAAGGTTATGTTATTAATACGTCTAAATGCGTTTTAATGTGAATTATTGGAATAATTTAATGTAAGAATAGTAGAAATTATTAAAATGTAAATTATTAATTTATTTCTAATCCTAATACAATAGGATATGCAAGGGAAAAAGACCTCGAGGAAACAATAACATTTGCAAAGTATTCACCTTGTGACACGATTCACCTTGCATTAAAAACATTTGTTAGGTCATCGAAAAGAAAGGAGATATTTAGGCGGCGTCTACTGTACCCCTTTTCGTTTAGATTTCTCCTACAATGCAAGATTCTCCAATATTTCATTTCAACCACAAACCTCGCCCCGCGACGCTGTATATCATTCGAATAATTCCATGAAATCAGAATTACCTGCACAGCTCCGTAAAGGAAACGATCTTCTGCCGAGCCTCTGCGTGTCTCAAGTACGTAAACGCGGCAAACGAACGTGCTACAAAATCCCAACGAACCACTCGCCACGAAATAAAAACGAAATTACAGTGAGCCTCGTCAACCATAATCCGCCATTATAAAAACTCCGCGAAACACTAATCCCAACCCCTAAGTACCAGGCGGAAGTGTAATAGGCAATCAGGTTCGATCGGCATGCTACTTACGCGTCGAGAACACGCAACGTGTTCCGCGCTCGGAATTTCTCTAGTGCAAAGTATCGCGATGTACACCAGGTGTACAGGTGTAGTGTAGGGGTTGAGTGTGGAGTCGAGCGTCTTGTATCCTCGGCCAGGACAGAGATCAGCTCGCGAGCATCAATGTTAACTGCGTTCGGTAGATGGAAAACCGTCGGTATGCCTGGCAGGCCACAAAAGCCATTTCAGCGACCACAATGCTCCGGCGGAAATGCGCGCTGCCTCCTCGAATACGCTCGCGCGTATTCCGCGTCTCGTTTAGATAGGCTCGGCAATATGCTCCCGCGGCCGCAGGCTCGCGGAGAAAAAATCGCGGGAGTAACCGCACTTATTAAGACGTCGTTGGCTGGTCGGAATTTAAAGTGGTCGAGCACGAGCTATGATGGCTATGGCGCACCGTAAGACGCGCTATGGCCCCACGCTTAGCTGGCCACGAAAGGGGTGAAACGCGACGGGACCAAGCCGATAAACCTAAGAAATTAATGTTCTCGTTATAATCACGACCGTCGGCTGATTTCAAATGTGCCGTCATGCTGACGAGAACGACACCGAGTTGCAAGTATGTACCGTACCGCCGCGCCGCGCCGTGTTCGTGAACAGAGAAACAGCGGAAGAGCCGCGGACAAATTATACCTATGAATTACCAAAGGAAGAACCCTCGGGAATTTTAAATTGCTGCCTGTCAACGATACACGCTCACCGCCGGATAATTAATAATTACTTGCGGCAAGGATGCGTCGCAACTCGTTACTTTGTTGGGCTTTTATCTTGTTCTTTCGAGTAATCTGAGTATCGCCGGGATAACTGACTTCGGGGAATTAATCGCGTGGTGTGGCCAGCAGTTGATGAAGTTGGAGTTCTTCGGTGGAAATGATGTCTATGTTTTAACTTTTTCTTTTTTATCTTGATTGGGAAAACCAGGTAGCTGGGTCTCTGTACGATATCCTTTGAACGAATAAGTTGACGGTTGGTTGTGTTTGTTGTAAATGAGACTGTAAGTGATTAATGTCTTTCGTTATGGCCAGTGAGCTCGCTCGGCTACATTGTTGCGAAGAAGATAATATTATCTGAAACAAATTATTTACAACATTGTTGATGCAGTCTTCTTGTTTTGTTCTACCTTGTTAGACACTTGAAGAACACTATCTAAAGGAATGTTAATCGTGTCTCGATTTATCCGTCACAAAAATTCGTTCTTGACCGATGTACCATTAACCTCTAACTCTGGTATACTGGGGTCGCTCGTGACCCCAACGGAATTTCTGTACACTAACTTTTTATAAAATAAATTCGTTGAATAATTGGATCTTTACAATCTCAGTAATCGTGAATTAAGGGTTAATTCTCTCCAAAAAATAAAGTGATTGGAGCATAGTGGAGGAGAGTAACTAGCAGCCACGAACTAGAATATCAGGTAGGTCTAGGTGCAGCAAGATAGCCAACTCAGAAATTTGTGGATGTGTTGCAGAAATCGATTGTCGGCGCGGCACGGCGCGTAAATGGAACGCCGCGGATCGGGTTTCGTCAACTAGATTAACTTCAGCCGCGAACGGGCTATCCGGTTATAATGGCGAGTGATATCGCTCGGCTAAATCGAACGCGCGTCGCGAATCATGGCTATCACGTTTTTTCCGCTGTCGGATCCCGTTCGAGATTGCCACGCGTGTCCCAGGGAGGTGGAACGAAACGTTTTAATGATTCCTCCTCCTACAAACCCACCGTCTTCGTGTTCCTCAGATCGTCATCTACTCGAGAGCGGCTACCTTTCACGAAAGAATTGCAAAATTCCTTCAAACTGGTACACGAACATCCTGCGCGACTTGAATTTTCTGGCGTTGATAAATATATTTTTATTTTACTCAATTGCTCTACGCAGAATCTTTAATCATCGATGTCTAGTTGCGTTTTCACACTTTCCGGTTTTGCTGTTGCACGTCACTATATTTTGGTGGCTGAAAATATGATTGAAAAGGAAGATTATTACAGTCCAACAACCAAGAAAATCTTCTTGGCAAATTCTGCGCAAGAGAAGATAGATGAAAATGTTTTTTTTCATCAATATAAAAAGTTTGATCCACAAAATTAAAACGCTCAAAAGAAGGATTCAACGCGGTTAGCCGAATCGCTACTTTACTCTGCCGGTCTGAGGAAACGGCAACATTTTCCGTCTCCATCTCTGCTCGTCTACATCATGATCTCGTGTCCGTCTGCCACCGTTGCCCCCAAAGTCGAGGATCTCGCGCGAAGATTACAACCGCTGTCTCGTGCCGACAGTTAGCCACGCGCTGGCATTCTTCCCGATCCGGCGCTCGTCACGAGCCTCCTCTCGGTGTCAGATGGTCGTGTAGACACCGCAGCACCAGGATGCACACCGCACCGCCGATGCATTGCGTAATGCACCGGGATCCACGTGGCTCGAGAGATCACAGCGTTTGATGAATCCCCTTCGTGGAAACGCGCCGCAGGGTTTGTCGAATGGACCCGTGTGTCTACGCTCGATCCTGCCATCAGATAGCAAGGATTGACTGTACCAATGGCAGGTGTTTACTTCGATGGATGCTGTCTAACCCCTGAAAACCAGATAGCCGCCGTTCCGCACTGCCTTCGGATAAAAAGACATTCTTCCGCTTAGCGTTCAGATTAATTGCTGATTGCTGAATATACCTGCCATATTGGCGTCTTTGCAAAGAAGTTAGAGGAAAAGCTAACTAAAGCATCAATTGAACACCATGAAATTTTTAGTGAAACTATAGAAATTTCGCTGACCGTGGTTCCACGTGAGAGACCAGGTCAATAATTCTCCCATTTTTGTTCTGGCTGGCTGGCAGCCAGTTTCGATTTGTACCACGAATGATTTGGTGACGGATTCGGAATAGTCATTCGGGAGAAGAGAGGTCTGATGAGAAAGTATATGCACGAGTAAAAGTCCAGTTATACGAGCATCATCTCCTATTATACGAACGAATAGACACTAATAGACAGGAGAATTAGTAGACTCTAATTATTCGACCCGTCCCGTCATCCGAACCGTCATGTTCTCCGACAGGCTGGGATAATTGGAATTTAATGATGATTATCTTATACAGCACACTATTTAATTTTAAGAACGACGACGAAACTGAGAGGATTGAAAAATATATCTAATATGTTCACTGTTTCGCACAACGATGCAATGTAAACTCGCTCATCATTGAAATCAACTTTGATGAAGCTCAGCCCATCTCTGGAAAGACACAAGCTTATGAAAAGGACGCTCGAGATTCAGGGTTAGCCGACCAATTGAGAGCCGACAAGCTCGCAGTTCTTAGAAGATTGAAATTCCACGGCGGACGTAAGTTCAAAGAGGGGGGTCATTTTAGATACGAGAAAGATTCGGAACGGCGAGGTCGTCCGAGCAAAGCGAGAGTGGTGGATCGCCCGGGGCGCTGCCGGATACTCGAGCGTTGCTCCGACAGTAGGCTAACTACGATAGAAAGTAGGTCCGTTCTCGGCTGTCTTTTGCTCCGACCGAACACAAACGAGCCGTTCCAGCACAGCGTGGCAACGCTAAACCCCCTGTACACCTTAAAACATGCGATGCGTGCATTGGCACCCGAGTCTCAACCATCATCAGCTTCAACTTGCCATCACACTACCTACTCTTCTCAATTGATCATGAAATGATAATCAAAAAGTAGCAAAAATGGTTGTCGTATGCCGGAGGTTACAATAGAATTTTATAATTGAATTAAGGTTAATAACTGTATGCATTTAATTAACATTATTTTACTGGGGTGATGCTTAAATTTATAAAACTTAAAAATTCATAATCATAAATTATTGTATATGGGTAATTTTATTAAAAATTATTCTGAAACCAAGAAGAGACGAAATCATTTTCCACCGAACTTCTGTTTCCTGCAATCGACGACAATTTTGATGTAGCTTAAAGATTTAATTATGATGCTCGATGTCTGATGAATGGACGGACACGTTTTGATCGTGTGTAGGGGGCTTTAGCGGTGTGACAGCGCCCGCGGCCGAGTTTCGCGCGAGAGAATACCTTTACGAAGAGAGTCCGAAAGGACGTTGCACCCCGAGAGCCGGGGCAGCTCGATTGAAACTCGCGACCGAGAATAGGACGCCTAATGAGGCTTTGCGTAACGCGAAAATGGGCTCGCGTGCCCCCCGTTTACGGTAGCACCGACGCGCGCTTTCTTGCCGCGTTTTCAACTTCACCGATTCGGAAGACGCCGGCTTCCTTTCCCGCCGCGGACTTTCCGCGTAACGAGCGCGGGCGACCGTTTTCGACGGCTCGCACGTCGATCTCGAGCTCGTTACCGTTGACAATGTCCAACCTGCCGGGAACTTGTCCGCAGACAATGCTCGGTATGGGAAATATTTTAACGGCCGCCTCTGTCCGGCCTCCTAACATCGTCACACCTCGGTAGACCGCTCCAAAAATGTTTCAGAACCCCCAGGGACGTTCCAGAGTGGTTACAAGTTTATTCGTGAAATTACTCATAAAGAGTTGATGTACGAAAGGATTTATAATGCCTCCGCTGTTTTGTGCTAACCACTGTTGTGTTTATAAGATCTGTACCAATGAAATCATGTATTGATTTCGTTGACTACATGTGAGCCAGGATGATTAAAAGCTGGGAGATTATTTTGGAACCAATCAAAGTACACTGTGACACTTCGACCTTGAATTTCTAGGGTCGACATTTTGTTTTATTGCATCGTATTTTTAAAACTGATAGTAAAATGTTTTCACTACCAAACTGATTTTAATATTATTAGACAGCCGATTTTTACGCGAAATAAACATTTTCTACCTGAATTTTAACAAACCGGTGTGAAATAGAAACTGATTTTCTTTCTTAACATGTTCAATTGAAAGTAATAGAACAGTAGTACTAAATTCTTCTAATGTTTTTACTGTTTTAAATTACATCTACTCATTTTTGTCAGAAATGCATAAAATCCGCTGTCTATATATTATATTTGTCATTTGACCTGTCTGTGGCAGATTTTGATAGACGAAGAGAAGGCGGCCGGTTCGGAAATTTGCGTCAGCGAATCGCATGATCGCGGAGCCTGGGAAAGTCGGTGGAATCGTCCGATTTCGAACGATAGCGATATATTTTTCTCTCTCGGTGGACGGAAAGAACGCGCGGAGCGGCGGCGGCGGCGGCGCAGCCCAGGAAGATTTACACGCGTATTAAATTACACGCGACTTCGTGGCACGCAAAGCAAAGGGAGCCTTTTCTGGGTGGAGCGGCCGCGACGAGGCGTGTTTCGTTGTAAGAGACCCGCGACTCGTTGTCCGAGCATAGAAATCAAGATAGAAAGCTCGTATACCTGGAGACGCCGGAGACAAATGGTTGTGACGTACGGCAAGGATTCTCAACTCTCCCGCGTCGGTCTCCCGCTTAAATCACACCCGGAATATTTACGATACAGCGTATCACGTTTCAATATATCTTATTGTAGTCGCGGCCCGCATCCCTGTAATGAAAACGTGTTTATGTAACAGCACACCGCGGGCCAACGTCATATCCTAAACCCCCCTTTCCTCCCACGCTCTTGCCTCACCCTCTCGTACTCCCCTGAATTTGATTGTCATTGCTTCGAAATTCTACTTGTTCAAGATCACACTTTTCTGGCCTCATACAGAACCTTTTATTTTGGAGATGTAAAGAATAAAACTAGAGGGCTATTGTTGCTCGCTCGCTTCGCTCGCTCGCGAGTAGGGTTGTTTTTGCTCGCTCGCGGGTAGGACTGCTCTAGCGAGAGGGTTAGTGATACGCATGGCTAGTAGGACCTACAGCTATTAATGTTTTTTATTTTGTGTGTGACTCTCCGCGAGCCACACAAAGAACTTCCCGATTCGTTAGTTGCAGTACATTATTATCATTATTACAATACATACATTTATATACAGGGTGTCCCAGAATAAGTGTAACTCCCGGAAATGGGAGGTTCCTTGGGTCATTTGAAGAAACATTTTCCTTTACAAAAATGTTATCCGCGGTTTTGTTTAGGAGTTATTAACGAAAAACACTGACCAATCAGAGCGCGACCTGGTTATTGGTGTTAAATTTTGATCAATATTTGCATTTTTCATATAATCACGATAACGAGTTCTTACTTTCACTCCTACTCTGGCCAATTGAAAATCTAACCACAATATAGACGGAATTTTAGTATTTTCTTGAAAAGTAATAAATTTTAATATTCCGCATGTGTGCTCCATTAACCAATCCGTTTTCAACATCACTGTTATTAATAATTATCATATAGTTTATATTAATTTTCAATTTAATCTCAGTTAATAATTCGTTTTGAACTGATTGTTTTTTTAAAGATTGTAATATAAATTTTTTTTGTACTTTCATCGATATTCTTTGAAAATGTATTCTCGGGAGTAGAGATGATTAACTCACTCTTGCATTGGGATAATTTTCGATTATTGTAAGCGGAAACATCATCGTAAGGTACAAAAAAAGATTTTTTAAAAAATTTTTTTTTCTAATTTTAAAAAAATCGAAAAAAAATTTTTTGTGTAATTAAGTTTGTTTCTTCGGTGGAAACTTTCCGTTCTCTCGTATAAATTACATTGTTCAATGAACTTCTTTCGAAAAAAACTAAAAAAACTAAAAAACTACTTGACCAAAATGGACCAAAATCTAATCAGCTCTAAGTTACGACGGGGCACATCGATTGCATCATTCATCATCCTGATCGCGTTGTTACTTTTTCTGAAAACGTTAACGAAAAATCTGATTACATAGAAACGGCCATACGCACACACACACACACACACACACACACACATACGAACATTTTGATAAAAATAGTCTAAAATGACTCCAATGACCATGAAACGTGAAGATCTGCTAAAAAATCGATTTTCGATTTTCGGGGTAATTACAATAACTTCCCTATAAAATCGGGAAGTTAAAAAAGACTTTTTAAAAACCACGCTTATATTAAAATGCACTAAAAAGGAGAAAATAATTTTTTTGGACATTAGCGACTAAATGAAAGCGTGGAGCGCTAAACTATATTGACGTAATCTTCGTGGGTGCTGCACGCTTTTACTTATAGTCACCAATGCCTAAAAAAATTATTTTCTCCTTTTTAGTGCATTTTAATATAAGCGTGATTTTCAAAAAGTGATTTATATATCTTTTTATTTCCTACTTTTTAGTCTTTTTTAAATGGATCGCAAGATATAGTAATACTGGTATGAAATAGTAAGATATAGAAATACACGAGATAGAATCAGGGGATGGCTCTGAGAGACGATGTCTCTCGATGGAGTCCGAAATTGTTCGAAATGGAACTGAATGAACGGAACACCACATTGACTGAGCTCCTTCGGTGCGAAATGGGTCAGTGGAGTGGGGATGAGTCGGAGTGAGAACGCGTAGTGGAGTAGGGAGCACTGGCGCGCGGAGTGGGGATCGCTGAACGCGATGACGTACTACCGAGCGTCGCGCGACGAGGTGTGACGGTTAACATTAAAATTTGTTTTCTCCTGAACGCACAGTTTGTTTTTTAATATTGCATGGTCATCCAATTCTGAGCTATGTTTAAAGTTTCAAATCTCTAGCTCATCGAGAAGTGGTTTAAAATTCGATTACAAGATTTGACGCACACAATGACAACAACGACAACTCGGCAAGCTAATATAAGCGTGGTAAAAAGAATGTCAATATATCTCCTGTGTCTTGCAATTAAAAAATGTTTGTTTTGCACAAAGACCAAGTAATAAACGAAATATAGAAGGAACTGTAAAAGTGAATTTAATTTGTAAGTTAGAATAAGTTTAGGTTAAGTTGTTAAAGTGTAAGCGAATGGCGTTGAAAAATGCGGAGGAAAATGTTAAAGTGATTGTAACCCCAAGGGGAATCAATAAAGTATACTACTACTACTACTACTACTGTAAAAGTAAATACTGTCAACAGGATGAGAGTATAATTTCATCTATTTTCCATACTCGCAGTTTCTGACAGAAATTGTTCAACTCAGGAATGAAAAGTGATTCGAACAAGACAGCGCAAAAATGTAATGACATAGTGCAAATAAAATGTGTAGGCGGAATACAACACCCATTATCGGATTTCACCACGGGTCCCCCGATCGGCATAATTAACGGCAAATCGAGCGCTACGGTGAATTTATTAATTGATACTGTGCCCCGTAATATAATGGATTACTTATTTCCGTCTAATAATATCGAATCCGATATCGCGGCTGTGTGTCTGAGCATACAAGACTAATTTCATTAGCCGTAATTCCTGCTCGCCAGTCTCCCTTCGATCCGCGTAATATTCGCGATATACTATTGGCACACTGTCGAGTATTTGTTATTAAGATCGAGAAAAATCGACCGTTGCGAAACCGACTGGTGACTGGACTCTCGAGAGCCGGTGCAGCGTGGTTAGTTTACTCTGTGGTACAAAGTCGAAACTAATTATATGGATATTTGTTTCAGTCTCTTGCTGATATTACCGTCGAGTACAGTAACTAACCTAAGTTTCGCTAATATTGTCTGTGCCAATGTTTCCGAGCCTTTGTGTGTGGCAATGCGAGTCTCGGAAGAATTTTTTTCACTTCCCTGCATATTTTATGCCTCATAGAAAATTTTTATGGAGTAGTATTAACATTGAGACACACATAGTAAAATATTGCAGCAATGTTCCTTTATCATTAATGCTTTCAAATATAGTCTAATCTTTTGATTATAGGGGCAGTCCTTTTATTTTGAGGGTTGAGTTTTAGATTAGACTGCGGATCTTTATGTATTTATGGCTTCTAAAAATTGCCAAGAAAGGGTGAAATGTAAGATTCGACAGAATTTAGTACAAATTTTATTTTTTTGTCATCTGCAAATTACCACTGGAAATAAGATTGCATCTTATTCCACTTTCTTAAAATTTGTCTACGAAAATTGGAACATCCGCAGTCTAATCAAGATATTCATGTTTTGCTAAAGAATGATGCAATAGATGTTGGATACAATAAGCAAATGTATAATCAACGCGCCATCAGGTTCCTCGGCACAGAAGCGAAACAACTTCGGAATCATTGTATACATTACGCGTTTCTCCAGGAGTCGGTAGCTCTGCCGAGTAATACGTCTCTGATCGAAATGTCATACGAGTAACGGTGGTGGCAGCAACCTGCAACCAACCGACGGTAATCGCAATAACCGGTATATTATTGAACTAAACAAGGTAGCTCGAATTTTTCGCGAATGCCGCGGAAGGAGGCGGGACGCGTTGCTAAAGAAACATGGAGAACTACGAGCCATATCCGTAATTTCCAATTAACTATTTTATTTCAATTCCGAATAATTTATAATTGGTCACCTTTTGAGTATATTCATCGCTGACATCCATCTCAAAATGGAGTCCGCAGCTGATCAATGGATTGCTCAACAAGCGTCTGCACGATTGCGATCGCAGCAACAATATTTGTCAAGGAAGCTTTGCTCTCTGTTTTGCAAAAGGAGGGTCCTCAGGTTTTCCACGACAGAGTTATTCCACTGTCGAGGAGCCGTGAAGAGTGAAGGTAAGGATATCTGGCAGACAGATTTCTACGGCTGGCAGTAAACCCGGCTAACAGTGGCGCACCAAAGTAAATGTTATAACAAACACGGTGAGCAGAGGCCACGACGCCCCGCTATTTAACATTATTTAGTTTGCTTTGTGGACGTTTAAACAGTGCCTGCCTACTTTTTGTATGGATATTTGATGTGCCTCGGCCGGCCTCGAACCCTGCCGTATGTATAAACGGGGATCCCGCGTGTGTTTGTTTTCTAGGAGGCACTGGCGTGGCAAGGATGGCCGAATCGTTTCGTATGCAAGCGTCCGAAAGAACACGCGACTCATCCATCCATTTTGCCTTGTGAAAAATATCGCTCCACCCTCGTAAACCTGTCGTAACGCTCCGTCTACGAAGCAACTCATACCAAAGCGTTGGGGAATAACACTGATCCTCATTTGCTGCAACAGAGACGTGCAAAGTGTTCTATAGGTCCATTCCTGTTGTTAGTGGACTACGGGTTTTATGCAGTTTTTAAGAATTTATTTATGTATTACATTAACCCTTTGTACTGTAATATCAGGTCAGTGGTAAAGACTTCAAACAGAATCTGTTGAATGCTATCCATTTTATATTCTATTGTAGTCAATGTTTAGCCATTAGATAACACGTAGGGGAGAGTCGTGCAGTACCGACCGGCGTACTGTACCGACCAAAATTAGTTTATGACTTTCCAGGTCAAATGGCTACACTTCCTTTACGAAAATAAATGAATATAACTATTGTGGGTAATATGTTTCGTTGCTACATTGGTCATTCGATTGTTTTCGCAGTTCTGACACATTTAGCGTGGGCGTTGATATTTCGAGTGTTAAGAGTTATTTTCTAGATCTGATAATTCGTTTCTCAGGTAAGTAAACGACTTTGTTGAATTATGTATATTATATCTAGTCTATTAAGTATAATTAACGGGCCCTGTTTTGGAATTTTTTTTGTATATTCTGTATACCATAACCTAAAATGTTTCCTCATGTTTGTCGTTCAGTACCGACCATCCAACTGTCGTGCAGTACCGACCAATCAATCGTCGACCAGTATAAGCCAAACTTTTCTTATCTGTAAGTTCAATCTGTTAGCATTTGAAATGAAGTTAGAAAATGTTTATTTAATCTTTCTTTTACCTTTTCCCACAGACAAATGTCCGAAATTCCAAAGCAGAAAAAACCATCATCACCGCTCACTTTAAATATTAACGATAACTTTTCATTAACTTCTTTACCTGGTGTAATTTCAAATTTCATGGAAATGGTGAAATCAATCTCTCCTAGAAACGACAATTAGAGTTGCAAACAAAAAAGAGAAGACAACGGGACGCAACAATCCGAAATCTTAACTTCGACCGTTTTTATAAACGAAGTTCAGAAAAAAAAGAACCTGGTCCTTCACCTGGCTGAAGAAAAAAAGATAAATGCGGAGAAAAGAAAAGCTGCAAGAAACGAAAAAGTCAAAGAAGCAGAAAAAAGTTGAAACTCAAGTAAGGAAAGGAAATAAGGAAAGATGTAAAAACTAAACAAAAAAATGACATAATATATAAAAATATATAATTATTTTATTATATGTATAAATAAAATTTGAATAAAAATGCGTATTCTAACATCTAAATGTCTTTTTTTAACATTATTAATGATTTAGACTGAAAAATCTACTAAATACGTAATTGGTCGGTACTGGACGACAATTCTTTGTTTCCTTCAAATTCTAATATCTTTATTTTTACAAATAATGAATACTAATTATTAAAGTATCAGTGTGTCTTCCGACCCCCTGATGAAGCTAGCTGCAATGCTTGCGAAACGTTGGGAAATCTCTTCCTTTAGGACACGGCTTACACCCGAAAACCTCAACAGAAATAACTGTACTAATTATTAAATTTCACAAAATTAATTTCTGGCCTTTTATTAAGTTTCCTTTGTGTTACAAATTCCTTTTTTTAATTTTAATTTTTACCGATTCTAGTCCACCTAATAACAAGAAAACGTAGAGTGGTCGGTACTGCAAAATAAAAATTTTCTTCCTGGATTGCAACAATCTGGAGTGAAGTAGAAATTTATTTTCTGTCTTAATATGTTTAATAGATTGAAAATAACATAACAGTATGTTTAAATTCTTCTAAGGTTTTTACTCGTTTAAATTACACCTACTCATTTCTGTCATAAATGCATAAAATCCGCTGTCCAATTATAAGCACTAAAGAAGCTTTAATAATTATAATTTATTTTTATAAAGCAATGTGTAAGTGCTCCGTAAATCCAGTGTTAATAAGTCGAATCATGAATTATGCTTCGACTGCCATAAGAATACACAATTTTTTCGATCACGACCGCTTCCGAACCCAAAAAAGCAATTTCCATGCACGCCACAAAATACAACCCAATAAACATTCGTTTATTTTCTCCAAAGTGCACTCTCCAGAGATAAAATACTATCTCCACACTATCTCCGCGAATAATTCATCTAAGTACTCCTCCAGGGTATCATTTAGATGCAAAACCTTATTGTAAACGATGCTTTCTTTTCCCCGGAGAGCGTCCTAACAGGAATACATATTAATCATTCGTATCGGAGCTCACTCTCCTTTTTCCGTTCCTAAAGATCTGGTTCTAAAGACTTAATAGCGGCGCAGGGCGAAAAATTTGCATCGGTCCTTTTTGTATCGCCGGCTTTATCCGCGTCAATTACACGGAAAATGATATATCAGCTGGCGTACCGGGCAGGCGATAGCAAGGAGACCTGTGCAGAAGGTGTTCATTATATCACCGGAGATGGGAAAAATTCGTAATTGATTCGCGAGTTTCGCATGATTTATATGATTCGCGTGTTTCATTAAGGAAGCGTCGAATGTAAGCTGCACGCGTGCGGATCCGGTAATCCTTGTCGTTCGACCGAGGGGACACCATTACGAAAAAGAGTTTTGTTCTTTCTGTCGCTCGGGAAAACGTGTTCCCTTGAGAAATTACTCAGAATGATAACTAGACATGCCAACTGGTTTTCGATTTTATGGAAAAATGTCTCGAACGAAGTTACGCTTTTTAGGGGAACATTTGCCTTCAATATTATTTCAATTCTATGTTGCATAATCAATTTTTGTAGCACTTTCAGATTAAAAAATTAAAAAATGTAATGTTCATTATGTTTTTTCTTTATTCGAATCAATTGCAGTTTCTTAAAAATTCAACGTTTACTATTTTCTTTGTAATTCTAACCAACTGCGATTTAGAAAAGACTGTTTAAACTCATCATCTGGTAGACTGATCGATCCACTCAGCTTTTAAAAAATTCTCGAACCTCCTACTTCAATTTTTCAAAAACTATTTGTCTGATCAATAGAAGAATATACATGGTGCAGTTTAAACAAGAGTAAGATTACACTGTGGAGACACAGCAACAAAATAGCGACTCTCGAGTGAAATCTCATACTAAATCTCAGTCAAACCTTACGCAAACCCAGCATCTCCAAGCCGGGGCAAGAGCGAGCGGTTTCCTGGCTTAGTGTGTAGCCTGCACTCATTATCTTAACAATGTGCGAGGCTTTTCTCTCGCCTGGATTCCTGCGCGTCCGCGGTTTTCGTCCGGCATTACGGTTAAGGTTATCCCGGTACAGGTGCGTCCGCGTGCGTTTACTTTTACAAAAGCATCCGGCTGCGTCTCCGGGGCCGCGTCCCGTCCATCTCCGTGGACGGGTTTCCATAAGACACAGACGGGAGCCGGGCGCAAAGAAATCGGAAGTTACAATTGTAGCAATCCTGGAAAGCGACGCGCCGCCGCACGGATCCGTTGGCTTGGGCCTGGTTTCTCGAAGATCGGGCCTTATAAGCACGTTATCACGACGATGTAGGAAGCCACCGGCCAGCCAAAGAAACGTATAAGGCCGCGGCGAGTCCAGTGATGCAACGCCGCCTCGTTGCATGTGAATCCCGCGCCGTTGCACCGGCGTTGCACTGCCGGTCGAACACGTTTTCCCGAGCGACAGAAAGAACAAAACTCTTTTTCGCTCTGTAATGCTGTCCCTTTGCCCGGCGACAGAAATTACCAGACTGTGGAATTTATGCATTTATCACAAAAATCAGTAGAATTTAAAATATTATTTAGTTTTAACATATTTTCCTAATGAATTAGAAGTTTCTTGATTGATTTAATATTTGTAGTATCAGTCTGACAGCCATCACACAAAATTGAACTACTTCAAAAAGTGATTTATATGTGGAATTCTACTGGAAATTTTATCCCACCCTGTAGATACACTGTTGTACTTGAACCCGACCCGTAGGGTACACGAATAATCGAATCTCGTTGCGAAGTACCGTACTTCAATATTGAGTCCATAAATTGGAGAGTGTAATGTGCCCATGCAGCTTTGTATTCGAGCTACCGCTATCTCTTATCGTCAGCTCTTCTTCAGCTAGGACATACCTTATTATAGTTAGATTTATACATTTCTTGATGTAATGATTTCTATTTCTACATTCTCGCATCTAGTCACTGGAATTTAGAAAATTTGTTCTATTCGACGCTTTCTCTCCGATGATTTTAAATCTTGAGAATGTTCTTCCATTTTGATACTTGTTAGAATTGAAGAGTGTCGCAATAATGATCCGAGAACGAACTTATGTAACACAAAGCATATTAAAATTCTGTTCGAGCAATTCAGAAGGTTGACCCAGCAACAAAACCAAAAAATCGCCTAGCATTGGTCTCTCGAGTAGGTGAAGTACTAATTGTGAAACATCGGAGCCAGAGTTCCCGGCGTTGTTCTGGTAGTTGTCCGATCGGGCTGACAGTAATATTCAAGTGGCCATAGAAAGCGGTGCTTTCCTATTTTCCCGACGTGGCACTTCAAAAGACCAGGCGCGGAGTGGCTGTAGCATGCACGGGAGCCATGTGGCGATCTTAGCGTAACAATTCTCTTAAACTGGCCGGTTTACGGTTCGCAGCCAGCCAGAGTCTCGGTAGTAAAGGGGCGACGACTGATTGATACTACTCCCTTCCGTGGGCTGCCTTTGCTTTGCCTCTTTCCCAGAGCATCCTTGTGCCAGAGGATTCGGCAGGCCGAAAATGTGCCGTCTATTCGCGCGACGAGTGATGCACTCCACGTTTCCTTCTCCCGGATTCATCCTGGTAAACACTATGCTAAACGCTTCCGTCTTTCTTCTTCTTTTTTCTCTACGCTTCGGCTTTGTGCGGGCGTCGAACAGAGCTGCTCATGATCGGGACCACAGAACTTTTTTAAAGAACGTCCTTATGTTCTTAATTCAATTATTGTGCACAATTGTGGTGCACAATTCAATTATTTTGCTATGAAACATTTGCTAACATGTTCCAGACATTTTTCTGATTAAAACGAATACAAACACGACATCGTCCGAAACATATTTGCTTGTAGGGTTAGTTCCCAAATATGGTATAGTCGCCTATTATGGCACTACCTTATATCTTGTAAAGGAGAAGTCGCATTCTAGTGAGAAAATTCTCAAACAATAGTTTACCATGTTTACTCAACAGTGTGTAGTGCAATCGCACCATATGTATAGATTTTAGTATCGGTACTCCGCCAGTTGTGTCTCCACGTGTTGAATATTTTTGTGGTTAGATTTTCGAGGAAGGTAAGTGATTTTTTGAAATGTTTAAACATATCTGCAGTTTCAATATATTTATATTAAAGTTTGCCAACTGTTAGTTTGGGCTGGAATTCATTTTCTCTTTGTCAGTAGCTGGTATTATCAGTCCACGTGAAGTTCCGAATATGGCACTAGGTGTCATATTAGGGATTCAAGGTGTACCATATTAAGACCCCCTTTCACTGGAACCTGCAAATGACCTACAAAAAAAATATTTTTCCTAAGCTGTATTAATTTTTTAACAAACTTGACCCCAGGATCTTATAGGGAAGAAATGCATCTACAACTGATAATTTTTTAGTCGAAAAAGAGCATTTTAAAATAATCAAAAAATGACATCAACAAAAAGTGGTTCATATTTGGACACTTTACCCTATAATACACAGTGTAATTAAACCTTGATTATCTAAACTAATGATACGCTCTTTATAATATATAAAGTATAACATAATATAGTTTGATTTTATCACAGGATCGACAAATGTGGTCGAAACTGTGTCGTGCCTGGTATCATTTTATTCAGAATTTATGTTTTGCGGATTTTTATGCAAAAGTGCTAATTTAAATTAATGAATCTACAATTTCTGATTTCTTGATTAGGGTTAATTATCATCTTTCTATTGTGAAACGTAGAAGAATATAGACTGAGGAAGTTGATATTAGCACGTACGAGAGTTAGAACCTCCACGGAATCGTCCTGGAAGATTCTCACCGCGGGCCACGCGTATAACAGATACCTTCCAGATGACGGGGTCCATGGTTGTCCATAGAACTTGTTGTTCCGACAGGGAGAGCCGTGCGGAGACCGTTTCGTAAGCCTACCGCTAACTTTTGTTCCCGAAATAGTCGAGAGCGTTCACCATTCGGAGAACAGAAGAGTCTCCAGAAGAGCCGGGAACATAAACAGCGTCTATACAGAGGGATCCTGAACGGACGCAATACTCGGCCGTGTTGCGTAGGATGCAATAACCTATGCGTCTCGCGGCGTGTTAATCTCGTGTGACTGATGAGTACGACGTGTGTGCTCGGCTCGGTGAGAGTCTTCAGGATAGTGTGCGGTTCAGGTAGCGAAATCGCTCTGCCTACTGCATCGGAGGAACCATTTGTCATACCAGCTTCATCTCCGCTGGTTAATGGAATTGTTTCGGTAGATCGGTAAAGATAACACTGTTACCCCAACTCCTGAAATTCCAAAACGGATTACCATGTTGTATCTAGGGCAAATCGAATTTTTACAGAAGTTTTATAAAATCCCAAAGAGAAATTTTTCTGACAGAATATTGAGTAGAAAGTAGAACCAACATTATAAGTTCTTATTTTGTATTTACACACTTCCAAAATTCTGCAGGATAATGAGCAAAACATTGAATAGAACTAAACTTATTTCTGTCGCACCCCAATATTATGAGCCCTTATTTCACGTCCTTCGACTTCCCAGAAAAATCGTGAAAGAAAAATAAAAAATTAATAGAATCTTCCATCATCTTTCATAGAATCTTCTTGTTACATTTTTCTGCAGGTTCGTATAGAGTCTCCAGAGTACCGGTCAGGTTTACGTTGCGAAGACAAAAAAGCTAGTGAAGCGTCAATCCCTCTTGTGGCGGTTTTTGCGGTTCTTTTTGCGAGGTTTTCGCCAGGGCAAGATAACGTTGTCGTCGACGCCGGTATTAATCTTACGCAACCCATCCCGTTCCTGCTTTCCGGCTTATTAATCCTAATGACGACAACGACGATTCACTTTTCCGCGAGATTCCGTGCTGGGAGCGTTCCGGTCCGACAGGAGTTCTTCGAAGAAATGTCAGCCTCGTCTCCTCGTTCTCCCGAGGCGGCGGATATTTTTCTGTTCGTTTTGCCTGGCTCTGCCCCTTCACCCCCGTGCTTCACCCCCGCCGTCTGCAAAACCCGCCTCGTAACGCATGGCGTTCGTATAAATTCCCGGTGCAATTTAGATAATTTTCCTGACTGGTAATAAACTAATGCGGGGAAAAAGAGCATCGCGGCGCAAACATTCCTTGAACGTGTATAATGAAAATGAGGGGAGGGGAGAGAGAGAGGAGGAGGAGATGAGAGGAGAAGGGGTACAGCGAAAAGCGAAGATAAATAGATAAGTAGGATGAATGGAGACGGGAAGAGAGGCCGTTTCGAGATAGACGAGGTGAAACCGGTGCAGAAACAACTAGGAGAAAGAGAGGGAGGGTGTGGGGGGAAGAGAGAGAGAGAGAAAACGTTCTCTCTATGCGCGATCATCGTAAAATAGGATTTCTTATTGGCGAGCGTCTGCGCGCGTGCTCTCTTGTATCGAGATCGTCAACAAATTCTCGTTAATTCTGGGAGAAACCGTGTCGAACGCAAGAACTAATAAACGATAACGAAATAACACCGGCATTACGACTTCCCGTTATTCAACAGCGAAACGAACCTAGCCAGAGATTGCGAGACTTCCACGAAACCGTTCTAAACCAGGAAAATCCGTCTCCGGTGTGCTTTTCCATCGATGGCGACGCTCTTCACGTTTCGCAGAACGAGACTAGCCGAAAACTTTTTACCTCGGGTGGAACGAATTTTGTTCATTTCACCCTCCTCGTTTTTGCGTTGGCTCTCTGCGACAACCATCATTATCTACATCTCACGATATTCCTACAATTTGTAATTCTTCTGCAACAATTTATTCTATCATATTTTACAAGACGATACTTGGATAATTAGACTGTGGATCTCACGCATTTTTGACAAGAATGTATGCGTTTGAATAGGTGAAATACAAAACTGTGAAGACATCAGAAAAATTTAAGAATTAAAAAGAATTTAAAAGCTCAGCTGTATAATCTCAAAACATTATCAAACGATTCATTACTTCCGAAAATGCGTTTGAAACGATGACTAATAAAAAGAAGATCGAGGTACACATCAAAAACTGTGAAGACATTCGAAAAATTTAAGAATTTAAAAGCTCAGCTGTATAATCTCAAAACTTTATCAAACGATTCATTACTTCCAAAAATGTATTTGAAACGATGACTAATAAAAAGAAGATTGAGGTACACATAAAAAATGACATGTAAGGAAATGAGGAGCTTCATACCAACGTTCCAAACAGGAAAATCCGTCTCGTGGGTCGGTGTTTTCCGCAAGGGACGTTTCCCAGAGGTATCCGAGAACAAAACCGGTCGAGAAAAATTGCGAACGAGGGCGGCTGGAAATCCCTCGGCTGTTTAATCCGATGGAATTAGCCGGGCCCGTGGAACCGCGCTTTCAGCGCTCCTCATTTTCTCGCTTATCGGAGGAATGCTCGCAATCAGGAATACGTAATGAGGCGAAGAAGAAACGGGCTGGCGTTCTTCGCCGGCTTCGCAGTGTTATGAGTGCGCCGGGCTGAACCGATCCTCGCGTTATAATAGCAAAACGAAGCTACGGAAGCGAGTATGCTGTATGCATGCGTCGCGTCGGATTGGTGGACGCGAAACTGGAAATTCATTATGCGTTTGTTCGAGACGTTTATCTGGTCTCAATATTTTATGGATTAGCGCGGTTTGATCGAGAACGATCGAGACACGTTTCTGGACTTTGTCCTTTTGTTAATTGACGACAGTGCTGAAAAGTGGACGATCTCCATTTGAATAATGATCCAGGAAGAAATTATTAGATTACGATTTTCGCGATCAAAGTGTTGATTAACAATTAGATGTACGAGTGCAATTAAAATATGTGTACTATATTTAAATTTATCAATAAAGTTAAATTTCATTCTCACAGATTAACAAAGTGTAGTCAAAGCTTTACAAAAACCTTTGTTTAATTCCCGATGTAACGAACTGCTCATAGAAATTAAGGACAACTATTGTAATTTTATATCCTGCAGTAGTAATACAAAATTTGTCAAACTTATCTGGATCCCAGCGCACATTGGCTTAGTAGGAATTGAAAAGGCTGACTCGTTAGCCAAAGAAGCTACGGAATCAGGAACCGTATCGAACGTTAAAATACCATTTACCGACTTTTTTAGCGATTTCAAATATCAAATGAGAATGTCATCAAACGATAAAATTAATTGTAAGACTGAACCTTACACAAAGGTATATATTTTTTCCAACATTTCTTTAGCGATTCAAGAATACCTTTTCGTTTTCGTGTTTCAAATTACCGAGAGATTTTGTTACATTTGTCAACAGAAGCCGTTCGAATTATTATAATTTAAATACCTCCCTGGCGAGAGTACGCTTCATTTCGGATGGTTCCTGTGAATGCGGAGCGGAGGCTCAGGACCTCAAGCATATTACATATCTGGCAATGTCCAGAATATTATTCAGAACGAGAACACTTGTTTGAACTGCTCCTCAATCGTAAACACTATCCTCCCTACACAATTAACTTTTTTCTAAGCGTACGAGACATTACAGTGCTAATATTTACTTCTAACTTTCTCAAAAAATGTAAAATTAGGATTTAGCGCCTACCTTTTATACTACATAATTCCACTTTATACATATTACGTTATATACTTCTCTATTTTTTTGTAAAGTGTTATAGTAATGTATGCTATATAAACCAAACTAGGTTTATGGCATCAATAAATAAATAATTAATTAAAGTTAAATTAATATTAGCACTATGGAATATCAAGTAAAGCCTAAGTCCTCTGAACCCGTGGCCCACTGCATTAAAGGTAAAGACAACTTTTTCACGTTTTCGTGTTCGCATATTTCTGTTCATCAGTCATCCTCTGGCAGGGTGGACGCTCGAGCGCAACAAAGTAGCAGCCTCCTTCCGAGGAAGGTGGAAAGAAACGTGGCTGGTGGCATGCAGCGCGTTTTGTTTCAACAATTTAATCACCGGAGTTGGCATTCCTACCGGACGGAGCCCGTGTCTGCGACTGATGGGCAAATCTAATTGTGGCGGGACGAAAAAATTTCGCACGTAATAAAGCTGGTTGACATCTATATTATCTCCGTTCTCAAAGATGGCAGTCCCCATTTAATTATTTCAGTAATATGCTGTTAGATGTAGACCAATGTGCCTCATTCTTTTTTTGTTGCAATCGGTTCTGACAATAACTTGAAGTATTTAGCTAAGCATTGAACAATGAGTTTTTGCCGACTTTTGTCCACGGAAGGCTACGAAGTTGTCCGTCCGGCCCACGGGAAAAACGGGTGTACGTCGTGTTCGGTGCGCGGTGCCCTAACAATTATCTCTAATGGGCCGGGATACTATAAATCGACATGGGCTAGAGGCCGCCCCGATGAAATCGGCCTGGCGCGAATGCCGAGATGGCAGAAAATAGAAACCGCTTCGGTACCACCGCACCGGTGCGGTGAAACACACGCTCGTCGTCCGAGAGCCGTGTACCCGCTCGCTCGTTCGCTCGCTTGCTCTCGGGTCTCCTCCATCCGGCTCCCGAGATGGAATCCGCCGGGTTGTGCAAGTAGCGGCACCTGACTGCAATGCTGATGACTCGGCCAGACGGACGCGCACGGACAGAGGAGCCGAGTGAAAGAAAGAATCGGATAGACAGGCAGATACGGTGCGTGAGCAACCGTGTGCGTGTACCTACAACCACGTAACTTGGCCGCAGAGAGAGATCTGCTCTCCGACTTATCCGCGGGCTAGATCGTGCCCGGATGAGAGGCTGTGTCGCCGCCGTTCGGCTTCCTGATCCTCGAGAATCATGCTACCGTCCTGGTGAACGAATAGGATCAAAGAGTGCTTATGCCAGGATCTCGCTCCGCATTTATTAATTGGTACGGATTCGTCACTTTTGCGTTTGGCTAATCTGCTTGCGATAGCGACTTTTCGCGGTCTGCGATGTGGTTCGGGAACTGATGATGATGAATCTTGGTTTTCAGACTCGGAGAAGCTTCAAATGTACTGTCAGCTCGATATATCGTCTGCAGACACTGGTCTTTCATCGCCTACTAGTTAGCTAGCGACGGAGAGGATAGCTTTTTCAACCAAATGAGTTGTGGCTTTTTGTTAAAAAATTTTGAAGAAAATTGCTACTGGCTGGTATTGATTATACGATTCCGATGAAATTTTCCCCCGGTGTACAGGGTGTCTCAGCTGATGGAGCTATTAAAAAATATTTATGGCCTAATTTAAAGGGTATCGAACGAGGAGTATCATAGAAGAACAATTTCTTTTGTCTGGTTATTTTTTCATAGTTTTTTCAAGGGTGTCGTTATTTTTTTATCGGGAAAACATATCTTTTTATTCCATCTTA
This sequence comes from Lasioglossum pauxillum, assembly GCA_933228785.1. Lineage (NCBI taxonomy): Eukaryota > Metazoa > Arthropoda > Insecta > Hymenoptera > Halictidae > Lasioglossum > Lasioglossum pauxillum. The sequence goes on along the minus strand of OW121705.1, from coordinate 33,427,096 downwards.
CAGCGGCTGAAAAAATACATTTGAACATGCTTAAGTCATTAACAAGATGGAATTAACAAAAAAAAGTTTTCCCGATAAAAAATAACGATGACCTTAAAAAACTATGGAAAAATAACCGGACAAAAAAATTGTTCTATGATATTCCTCCTTCGATACCATTTAAATTATGCCAAAAATATTTTTTTTGTGCCATTAAAAATAAAGGAGATATTCAGAGGGCATCCTTCAGCTGAGACACCCTGTATAATTGTTGTAGATTACGAACCGCATTGATTAAAGTTTCATAACAGTGAACTAATTGGTCTAACAAAAAGTCCCAACTCATTCGGTTCAACAGGATGTGATTTTTAAATGTGACCCTTTTTGCCAGGGATTGTACTTCGCCCCCAGACGAACTCGCGAAAACAACTGTACTAGACTCCAAGTGGGACTATGTAGAATCCTCTAAGATATGCGTTCAGGGAAGAAGTTGAACCGACAGTTATTGTAGATCAAGCGGAGACGAAGGGGGGCAGCGATCGCTAAAGACACGTGTGATCCCGACGCAGTAAATGATGATCACGACAACCAGCTATCAGGTTGGCGAAGAGCAAGCAGAAGGATGCAAGATCGTGAACAGTAAAGATGGCTCCGGGGATATAGGTTTGAGGCCTGCGTGGATTGCACGTGGACGTTACGCAAACCGTGGTGCGGCGGGATAGTTCGCTTCATTAGGAACTGGCCTGCGAGTCCTCGATATTGTATCACTGTAACGATCATACATTCTACCAACTTCTTGTCGATCGCCAAGAGATACTATTGAAACAGAAGTAGATCGCTTCTTGCGGGATCCAGCTGATTTCTGCGAACGTTACGGACTCCGGACGAGGATTGCGGTCCGCCCCGGACTTTACATTGTTGCTTCGTCCGGGTACACGTCGTTAAGCCTGTGTAATTAGATACAGGGAAAGAGCGAGACGAGCATTGTCGTGGATCTCACTCATCATCGCCATATACTGCTGCCATTCGAGCGTTCGCAGCCTGGCTCCGAGAATCGGACAACTATTCCCAGAACCGAGACTTAAAAGGCGAATTTGAACAATCCAGTTTGTCCGCATTTTTAACAATGGCCTGGCTTCTGCAAAAGTTTGTTGCCTGGCGATCCGTGTTTCTTACGTTTGTCCATTGAAATTTTAGCGTTGCACCAGGAACGATCCCGAACCCGGGAATTCGAAAAATTATAAAACTTTCGGGACAACTAGTGCATATGTAAATATTTCACTTTAAGAGGCTGAAATCAATCCTTGAATAGAATGGAGACTACTTCTCCAATTTGTATGTAAACAATTGATAAATGTTTTACCAGATGATAGTTCTTATTATTATAAATCGAACAAATTTTTTCCTATTCCTCACAGTCTCCGAGTTGTAAGGCAAAATCGAAAAATAGTCGATTCCATCACCTAAAGGTGGGATCACGAAAATTCATTAAAAAATTATTCCTATCTACTTTATTAGATGACTTAATTTACATATATATATATATATATATATATATATATATATATATATACTTAATACATATAATTAAATACATATCGTGAGTCGATCGATGCACGTGTTTGAGTTTGGGCGATGCTCTTTCGCTTTTCTATGCAAGTGAAATACAAGGAAAGACAACAATGTTATGGACAACAAAGGAGATCCCACCTCCAGATTGAATTTGGACATCGAAAGAAAATCGATAATTTTTTGTACTTCCTGTTCAACCAATTCTCTGTAGTAAATATTCAAAATTTGAGTTTAATGATTTCGAATGGAAAGGTTGACATCGAAAGAGGACGAGGCTAGCAGCCATGCGAGAATGAAATTTCGCTGATAGTTTCTAAGGAGGCGGTAGCAGGAGACGCTCGGGAAGCAGAGATCCAATCATCGGCAAAGAAAGAACACGCGCGCGGCAAAGATTTCCTGCTGCGCGAACGCTTTCCAATCAATCCTAATGTGCGTGGAGTCTATCAAGCGATCAGCGAGAAAGTAATTTAAAGCGAGCCACGAATTCCTGGCGATGCAGCAGTACCGCCACCAGCGAGTAGAGCCAGTTGCATTAGCATACCCTGGGAGCATAGCCGGGTGACAGAACCGATTCGTAGCGCGGTGGGTTTTCGCGGTTGCGCAATCCACGGTTATCAGGAACAGGCAGACGCGGACGGCCGGAGTAATTGCAGGCAATCGTTCAGACGGACGCGGGCCGATTCGTTTTTCCGTAACCGGTCCCCGGGAACCGGGAGATGCTTTTCTGATGGTTTCTCAGTCGGGTCTCTCGTGCGGGTATACGTACGCGTACCCACCGACCAGCCGCGTGGCGGGTCTCGCCAGCGACTTATCAGCAAGAAATTGCCTTCGAGAAAACAAGACGCTGCATTCTCGCACGCTCTAACGACCACGGCCGTCTTTCAGGGACCTGCGTCGCCCTGGACCCTTTGCCTACGACGTCGCACCGATGGCGAATCTGCTCAAAATTCGATAATACACGCAAGTATAATCAAAACATTCAACTATTCCCGAGTATTCTATTCCTATTATCCTTTTTATTGTAATTTTTTTTCAACTTTTCTTATGATCCATTAACTATGAGAGGTGTGTACGTCAATAGTGTTTATAAATTGGCTATAGACAAAGGTGACTGAAGTGCTTATTAACAGTCTGCCTCGTTACTGCATGGCGAGGAGTTAAAGAAGTTATCCCCTATTAAGGGGTGTGCGAATATTTTTATCGACGACTGTGTTGTTTCGAGTTCTGTCACTTTTCCAAAAGTAAAAGGGGCTCCTAGACGTTCAATAATATTGTCAACTTAGGTTGACAATAATATTGAAGCTCCCGTCAATACGCTCCAATCAAAATTTCTATCAATAAGCTTCAATATGTTGACCAATGCGTTTGGCTCCTTCTGATCGGTCAATATGTCCTTCCAATGCGCCTCGTCAATATTATTGATGAGCGTATTGAAAATATCATTGAACGTCAGGGGCCGCCTAAGAGCGATTAATATTATATTAGCATCAACGTATTAGAGTTATCAAAACAGCAAACGAAAATTTTGCGTAAAGATCCGCAGTGTAGTGATCAGAAAATCGTGCGCAGCATAATGCAATCCTCTTCCTCATGTGCAGGTCTCCCTCCCTCGATGTCCAGCTCCCTGTCCGCCCCTGTTCCTCGTCCTAACTCCGTTCTTGCCGTCCCTTCTTCCTTCAGTTCTTCCCCGCGGTACCTATGCGCCCCTCCTTCCCTCGTCTTCCAGGTTTCACTCGATTTCTTCTGCTCCTGTCCTCCTCTTCTCTTCGACGCAGCATCCCCTAGCTCCCTCTCCTTTCCGTCTATCCCCGTTCGTTCCGAGTTTCTCCGCTCGTCTGGTCCCGGGTTATTTATTGCCGGCAGCAACGGCCGCAAAACTTTAAAGCCCCTTGCACACGCGTGTATACTTTCTGCGTGTACGGGTTTTTACACCGTGCATTACAATGCGCGCGCATGTACGCATTATACTGTCCGCGTGATTCATTACCGGCCGATCCTCTCCGGCTGCTTAAGAAAATACGGAAACTATAATTGCGCGAGACTTATGATGCCCCGGCCGCGGCTTTGCGCTCTGGTCGAACCTCATGGTTGCCACTCATACCGTCTCTCTCTCTCTCCCGCGTCCGCTAGGGCCCCCGGGGGCCCGGGGCCCGTTCATGGGGGAGAGAAAAGGTTTCTCTATGGGGGCCAGAGTGAGAGCCGTTTATGATCGCCGAGAAACTTCGCGAGATCATATCGCCGGATCTCTTCATCCAACGCAACGCGCGCGGCGCTCTCCCGCCATTGAGTCGTCCATTGTCGTTGATCGTGACAGTGCGTAATTGTCGGTGTTTTATTGCCGGCTGTAAAGTAATCAGCCGGCTGGAATGTTTAGGTATTTAATGCCCCCGAACACACCGTTGTCGTTTTAGGTGTGCGCTCGAACGTGTGCTCGTGAGGCGAACGGCCACGCGAACGCGCGCTGTTAGACAACCGTCGCGCGTTCGGATACGAGAGTCCCACACACGGGCCAGAGCCGCCGATGGATACCCGTTTAGACGGGAAACGGTGATTATAGATAAATGTGAGCTTAATGGCCGCTATAATTGCGGCTAAACGCAGCCTGTTATTACCGACAGCCACGTAATTCGGGCGACAGAACGAACGGACGACTACGCGCCGCTCTGCCCGTTCTCTGCGAGCTCCACGGTTGCGTCTTTCTTTCCAGCACGGTTTTTGTCACGTTCTTTACTAACCATCCTAATCATTCCTTCAAATAAAACCTAAATTCGGTTGTAAAACCCGTGCAACGTCCTACAATTTTCACCGATGTTCAATCTTGTTTTATGCTAACGAGCAGGTGACACGCTGATGAAAAGAAAATATTCAACAATTTCATTTTCATGTTCACTGTCGTCTAATTTATTAACACAGTTTCAGTGGCTAGAAACGACGACGCTAGAAAACATGAAAATTCGTCAAACTCGCGAGCATTTGTAGAACGAAGTAGAAGCGGCAAGTCATGAACGGACACACGCCAGCCGTTCGCTGTTCAACAGCGCGTGTGAACGAAAACAAAGCCCCGTGTAAAAAAACATTATCTCACATTCTCGCCTTACTTTTTCACAGAGTATCACCCCCTTTTTGATCGCGCCGTTAACACTAAAACATCCTGTACATGCTTCTTTCATTCCCACTGTATCACTGTCAGCGTTACGCATTTTGCTAAATTAATTCGATAAGCAAAATGAAAGTACTATTAATTTCAAACAATTCTTGAAAACATCAGTGTTTCCAAACGAATCGTGTTACTTTCCAAACAACGAACTTGGAACGTTCATACCGACTGAAGCACTTATTCAATTTCATTAATTCATTCACCGTCCACAGACCTTCCGAATCAGATTCAATGGAGACCGATTAGAAAAAATTGTCTTGCCAAACAAAAGATCGCTAAATTCCTGGATCGGGACCACAGTGGAAACCGATCCGGACAGAAGAGATCGTTACGCGCGCCCGGTAGAAAGCAATCGAACGACCATTGTGTCCCCGATGGATACAAGTGGAACGAGGCAGAGCGTTCAGTATAGTATCGCGACCGTAATTTAGATTGCTGGGAACATCGAGACCTATTGAATTATCCGCGGCACGTTGACGAGAAGGAACCACAGGCTGGCCGATCCGGTAGCATGACAGGACGGGAGCGGAAATCGGTCCGAAGGAAACGGGGCATTGTTAGTTGTCCATGGTACACGAGTCTTTAATAATAATTGGCTGACAGAGAAGCCGATTCCAGGTCGGGCCGGCGACTTTTCCAGGCGTCCCCGTGCTTCTCGCCTAGACGTCTTGATTACAGGTTGCCCGCGCCGGTTCCCACTTTCTAATGCAACGTATCGCCTCGGCTAGGTAGATTTTTATTCGTCGTTTTGATCGGTGCGAGTGAAACTCGAATCGTACCGATAAGCGGCGACGACGACGAAGACAGTGCTCTCTGTCTCCGAGTTAGATCTATCTCGTGCTCCAACTGGGTCCGATCGGACGATCGGTTGCGCAACTCCCGGGGCCCCGATCCTATTTTGACAGGCCGGTATGCTCGCTCGGCGATTTCAAATACAAATATCTTCCGCACCTCCCGGCTACCGTGACGAGGCGCTCGGGATACGTTTCAGAGCCGACTATATCGTGCGACCGGACCAGGTAGCACACCTGTCCCGCCGGGCCCACGGTGATATTTCATAACGCGCCGAGGTGACTGATGACTGCATGGAACGCGACACAACGGAAATCACGTACTATCTCGCAGAGCTGGTGCGCTGCCACGGGCTCCTGCGCGCCGGTTACCTGTTACCTGCCTTGACGGTCGAGGCAGGTAATCGGAAATTAATTGTGTTAGCGATTTTTGAAATTTTGATTACTGACATTTGGTAAACGTTGTCTGTGTTAGAAGAAGGAGCTCGATTGCAGAGGTGGGCATTATTTGGAGGGAAAAATATTTGAAATACTATTTAATTTTTTAGATTTTATTTTGCTTGAAGAAAATAGTATTTTATTCGAACAATCTGAACCTCGAAATAAAATATTTCTATTTGAACAATCAGAACCTCGAAATAAAATACTTCTATCTGAACAATCTGAACCTCAAAATAAAATATTTCTATTTTAACAATTTCATCCACAAAATAAAATATTTCTATTTTAATAATCTGAAACACAAAATAGAATATTTTATTTTTTGCACCGTTTAACCTAATACTTTCAGAAATCGCATTACTTATTTAATATTTCTTATTTTAGCAATAATTTAAAGAAGAAATTGTACTTAATATAAGAAACTATATCATTTGCCACGTTTTCGTTTAATTTTTTTGTTTGATTGCTGCTATACTGCGTATATCCACTTCAGTTCACAGCATGTGCTTACTGAGGTTTGTTGATGAACATACAGTGTATGTTATCACCAGGAAACTATTTATACTCAGAAATCTATTGAATGCGAACCATTATATTGAGCAATAATATTTAAAAATGAAATTGAAAATAAGGACAAACTCCAAATATTTTCAATATTCTTAAAATAATTTTCAAACATTACTGCAACAAATAAAATATTTTATTTTCAGAAATTACTGCATCAAATAAAATATTTTATTTTCAAAAATTACTGCCTCAAATAAATTATTTTATTTTCAGAAATTACTACATCAAATAAAATATCTTATTTTCAAACATACTTTAAAATTAATAGGATTATTTACTATTTACTATTTAAAATACTATTTTCCCCAGCTCTGCTGGATTGGTAGAGGTGAGTGGAATGAGGAAAAAAATAGCTCGACATAGAAACTAGCTCTTAAAGATCCTAGCTGGTCATAGAAACTAGCTCTTTAAAGAATCTCTATCTGGATCTATACTCATAGGAACTACCTGGCAGAGTAGGGCAATAATCAACTAATATTTAAAAATGACTAATAGTCTTTTTGAATATTAGTCGTAGCAAAATAGTCATTAGTCAAAACTTTTTGATTAGTTAGTGATAACTAATTAATAATATTAATGTATGTTAATCGCATAATAGTGACTGATGACTAAAGATTGATGACTGATCATCAACTACTAATTCACTAATAAGCAATAGCTAACGATTTTTATTTTGCATAATTTAATTTCTATTTTGGTATGACTAACATTTAGAAAGACTATTAATCATTTTTAAATATTAGTTGATTATTGCCCTACTCTGTTAGCTGGTAAGAGTTGGGTAAAAATCAACTAACATTAAAAATTACTAATAGTCTGATTGATTGTTAGTATAAACTTAAAAATAGTTAGTTAAAACTTTTTGATTAGTTAGTCATAACTACATGGCACTAGTTAGTCACAACTCTAAGTAAACGTTAGTTATTGCTTATTAGTTATGATTAATCGTAGTTAGTTTAAATATTATAAATATTATGATAATATGTTTAAATATTATGATTAAAATTAGTTAGTTTAAATTATCAGTCATAAATCTTTACTCATCAGTCACTAGTACGATTAACATATATCAATACGTATACTTGAACTATATCGGAATTTGCAGTGACCAAACGTGTCGTACTCTGTACTTTATATGTTTATAAACTAATAGAATATTTTTTTGTTATTATAATGTCTTATTTAAACTTAAAACCATTTTTAGTCATTAGTCATAATAAAATTCTAATTGCGTATTTAGTCATTAGTTATGCAATTATTGTCAGTATTCAATATGCATCCTCAATAAAAATTTAGGCATTACGCTGAAATACTTATGTAGTCATTACTCATAGTCACGCTCAAGTATTTACTTAGTCATTAATTATTAGTCACTTTTGTAGAGCTTATGAAGTTATTAGTCAATAATCATAATTGTGACTAGCGTTTGCCCAACTCTATAGCTGCTCACTGATGAAAACCAGCCCTCCCAAAAATCATCTTGCCATGGTCACCGCAGAAATCAGATCTCGGAGGCATTCCAGCTGGATCCGCTTGTCGCCTAGCAAACGAGCAAAGGAAAGGGAATCGTCCGCGATCATCGTGCAGAAAAAGGGCGGCAAGAAGAGCGGGGAAGATAGTCGGCAACATACTCGCCTCGTTCACTCCGCGCCGACGCGGCGCGCGGCCGAGGGTCGTCCCATTGTTGTTTGTCTTGCTGAATATTTTAATTGGACGTAGGCTCCGCCGCGCGTTATTTATCGTCTAACAATGCCTGGAAGACTGGTAATTAATTACGTTGTTTTGTGTTACTTTATATAAAGATAGCAGGTCGATAGGAGTTAACCGGCTGAGAGCAACAATGGTATACAATGCGCAATTAGCGGGAGCGCCTCCCCGGAGAACAATGCGCAGTCGGACACAGTGTCCGTGTGGCTGGTTGGCTGGCTTTCTGGTTGGTTGGTTGGTTGGCTGGTTGGTTGGTCGGTTGCGTGCCGCGCAGGTATTAACGGCCTCTGGTTGCGCACGCTCTCGTGTGCGATCCTGTGCGTGAATGCGCGCGATGCAACAAGGTGCAGCGGCGCAGTCTGACAAAAGCCCGAAAACTGAGACGTTCAATGTTCGTGGGTTGTGATACTTCAAAATACTCGGGAGGAAACGCAGATTTCAATAAGAATCGTCCTTATCGAATCCAACAATTTGTTGCCGAAAATGACGCTCCACATTTTATTCTAATAAATACTTAATCACGATAAATGTGCTACACTGCAAACATTGTTTGTTAAGTATCATATAACAAGATTTATACTTCTTGATGTTTTTCATATCTGTCTTCAAACTTTAGAAATAATCATTAAAAATTTCGAATTTTATTAACATTAATTGCAGTGGTTCACCAATAGGTGACTTGTCTTCGAACATAAACAGTAAAGAAATTGTTACCTCTCCAATAACGTATTTTATTAAATACTCTTTCACTCGTCACACGGTGCAGCGCGGTGCATGGAGGGATCGGTGCACTCTAGCAGGAATTCTTTCCCCTCGGGCCTGAATTTTTGGTTGCAGTATTGAGGGGACAGGTGTTCGGCTATAATATGCCGCGACACGCTCTTCTTCCCATCACCGAGTAAAACCGTGCCGATCCTTATCGGTATGCAAACGCGTCGGATAACTGTGATTAATTGCATTCTGCGAAACGGAAGTGGCTGCTATCGATCGTTCTTATCGCGCCCCGCCATTTCTCCTTTTGTCGACGTTTAACCAGCCTGTTTAACGAACACGAATCGCCTAAGCGGCGCTCTTTCATTGCGTAATTGTATTATTCGCCTCGGCGGACTGGCTCGAGAGATCGGCAATTTGAATAATTGGCCACCGAAAAGCGTAGAAGGCGAGTTCGAACGGCGAATAATGCGCGAACGTAATTAAGAAGCCCGGTGGAAACCGTTTCGAGAGCGTTATTATTTTTCTGATGGAATTATATCGCCGATTTCCGCATCGGAATTGCTTCCTGCTCGTGCACACCGGAAAATCGCGATGCTTTCACCGCGAGAACTGTTTCCTGACGCTTGGGATAATTAAAATGTTTAATACAATGTCGTAAAATGCAGAACATATGCTGTCTGATTGGTTAATGCCAGCTAAATGTTAGCTGGACATTCCTAGCTATGCGTCTTTGTTTTTGATACGTGTAAAGGTGCAAGGAGAAAAATCGATAGACGTGGGAGTATGATATAAAAGAACAATTTTTCAGGAAAATGCCATTCATTAAAATTAATCTCATTAATAACTTCCGCAATATTCAATTGAACATCTGATAAAAATTCGCAGGATTACTTCAAACACGTGTAAATACATACCTAGAATGTCAGTGAAATAACTCGAATCGTATTCTTCAAATAAATGCTGAAACGTTCCGCCGTTTACATCATAATACCTCTTAATTCGTGATGTACTCTTCGCAGTATCCTTTCGGAATGGCTGTTTATCACGTACATATTAAATTAATCGAGTAAATTAATGCGTACGCGAACGGCAGAAAGAATGTTACGAAATATATACAATGAATAAACATAGAGGCACCATACAGCACATAATAAGAAGGATGGAAATGAAATAAACCGGAGATAAGGACGGACTCATTAACCGAATAACATGAGAGCAGCTCACCAGAGAAAAAATTCATCGCGTTAAACAGTTACTCTACTATATTCAAAATCAAAATGAATTAGCATACAATCTCGTAATTAGACGGCGCATAAAATTAAACGCCGGTATCAATCCCATCGGGATCACACAATTTTCAAGGTACGCATTCTCTCATTTTTTTTCTGTTCTTTATTCTAATGTCTCGGCGAATCTACGAAAATTCCCTCGCGATCTGGTTTTCCCAGCGTGCCGCGGAATGCGCTTCGCAATGTTCAATGTCAAAATTTATGATAAAAAATTATTCTAAAAATAGATAAAATTTTGTCAAAAATTAATAGAAAATCTAAACTGAACTATATTGACGTAATCTTCGTGGGCGCTCCACGCTTTTATTTTTATAGTCACTAATGTCATGATTTTATTTATATTTATATTAAATTTTTGGGAGAACCAGGAAAGAAATTATTTTCTTCTTTTTAATGCATTTTAATATGCGCGTGGATTTTAAAGAGTTTTTTTATTTCTGTTCCTTCTCGAATGTCTCAGCGAATCTACAAAAATTCGCTCGCAATCGAAGATAATTCTCGCAGAACGCAGTTCGCAATTTTCATAGTATGCATCCTATTTTTCGTTCTAATTCCGTCTCAGAGGATTTACGAAAATTCCCTGGAGATTGGAACGGTTTTCCCGGCGCAGCGTGTCGCAGAATGCACTTCACGTCCCAGGTTATCTTTAAAGCTTTAATTCGTCGAGGCGCGGGACGCTCGCTGCCAATCACCGGCGCATTTACATGAGAAAGGTCAGTTTCATTGACTTCACTTACGAGAGGGTGCCCCGACAGTGTGGGGTAGGCGATAGATGAATAGCCCGAAGGTGAACGTCAATGTCACTAGGTTTCTGGGCGAAAACGCCCAAGTAAATGCAATTACGTTCGAATCAATGAAAGGGCGCGTAGTATTGATCGCCGTGACGTGACTATTGCCCCGCGTTATCGGGGATTTGAATGGACCGTAATGGAAGTTTCACCGTTCCCATTCTGGCATCCGGAAAACTGAATATACTTCTTTATGGAATTCGCTACGGCGAAACGATTTCACTGCGAGATTTTTATGGATGATCGACTTTTCTTTGCTTGGGAGGCTGATTGAATCTGTATGTTGCACTTTATGCACTAGTAGCTTACGTTCTGGAAGAGGTTTTTAATTAACATTGGCTGATTGTATTGAGATGTATGTGTTATCTGATGTGATCTGTACATGTTGAGATGTATGCATGTGTTTATACACATTATTTCCAATAATTTAATCATCCAGTGCATACGCAAAAAATCGTATTAAAAAATGCAGTAAAAAGTATGAAATCATTTCCATTTAATTTATGTGAATACACACGAACTTAAATACAATACGATCTTTTTTTGCAACTATTGACAGATGTTGCTGATTATGATTTCATTGGAATGTGATGGACTTGGAAATCAGTAGGTGGGAAGAGAAGACACATTAATAAATATGTGAAAGCATGTAGAAGAATTTAAGGATTTTCGTAATTTCCAGTGTCGAAAATTTTCAATTTTGCACCGCCTGCGAAAAGATTGTATTGTATTTAAGTTCGTATGTATTCACATAAATTAAATGGAAATTATTTCATACATTTTAGTGCGTTTATTCAAAGTCGGTTAATTTTTTTCTTATAAAATTTTTTTATTTCGCACTTTTTAGTGGAACGAGCAGAATTTGTAGAACACCATAGGATGGTTTTTCGGTCTTATTGGTTATTTGCAATAAAAACCGCAAACAATGAAAAAATGCAAAATTTGTTTTCAAGGAACGAATCGGGAGACATACCCTACAACATGCAGAAGGTTTCGTCCTGATTGGTCCAACCATCTGGGAGTATTCGGTGAAATAATTCATTTTTCGCAAATAAAATCGTAAGGAATAAAAAAATTCAAATTTTTTTCACGAGACCATCCCGGGAAAATACTCTACAATAATCGGTGAACATACCTAGAAAAAAAAGCGAAAAAAAAGAAAGGCACATACAGATCGAATTGAGTAACTTCCTCCTTTTTCGAAGTCGGTTAAAAAGTGTACCCTTCGAAGACTAATCGTCGCTTGTCTACTCAATTTCTACCGATTAGATTAAACGTGTTGACTCGAGAATAAACAGAAAGATTAATGTCTCGAGCCTCGTAAATTGTATAGCTGTAAAAAGGGCTGAAAGACCGACGTTTCCTGTCGACCAACACTGTGTCGCAATAAAAGAAAAAACATTTTCGCCGAAAAATAAAGCGTCCTCGAATGAGGCGTCGGTCGCCAGTCAGGAGACAACGTTGGCGAGTCAGGATTCACTCGGGGGCGCCGGAAAAAGGTCTGACCGAGTTCGAAAAAAGCGGCAGCCGTCTGCCGCGATCGGTAGCAAATGAACGGGGCGCGCTCGTTCGCGCCATTCCGGGAGTTCTCTAAGCCGATGCGCGACGCTGTGCTCTCCGTACCACGAATACCCGGCATTGTCGAGGAGCATCCATCGTCGTCGGGGGGTCACGGCTTCGTCTGTTAGCTGGGTTCTTCTTCTTTCATCTTTTTTTTTTCTCTCTCTCCGTCGGGATTACGCGTCGCATCGGGGCGTTGTGTGCCTCGAAACGGCCACCAACACCATCCCGCCGCGCCGGTGCGCTGGCAAGAACCGTCGACGACGAAAACGATGGCAATGACAACGGACAGAGGGAAGAAAAAGAGCGCGTCCCGAGACAAAGAAACAAATTTCTAAAGAGGACGCCGGAGTTCGTCGTTGGTGGTTCCGCGTATAATGTTGTACGCACGCGATCGCGACTAACGATGGTTAGGGACGTTCCGGAAGAACTGCGGGGAAAGAGAGAAAAAGACACGGAGAGATAGCGCGGTGGTAGGATGGAGGAGGATGGTGTAGCCGGAGAAAAAGTCACAAAGGGCGCAGCACGTATCGCGCATATAAATGACAATGCCGGCAGTTGCCGGTGGAACTGATGAAGTGTCGTGTCTGTGTTTCTCTCGTCCGCCCTCCAACAACCACCCCCGTGAGACTTTGTCGTCGGGGGCTTCTCATCCGTCGTCGCCTCGCCCTCGCACCTCGAGGGTGCCCGTCGACCCTCCACGACGGTTATTGTTGCGGTTACCAGAAGCCCTCCGACGACGGAGTTAATTGGGCAACGATTGTGCCCGATGCTGCTGCTGTTACTGCGACTGCTAGCGCTTGCTACCCGTCTCGCTTTTCTTTATTCCTCGAAACAGGTACACAAGCGACCCGCTCACCTCGGACCTCGACACGACCCTGACCGTAAACGAACAAAGGTTGCAGAAGTTTCTTTGCTGCCACGGGAACCGAAATAACGCTGAAGTCTTCGGGATCGGTCAATGCCGAGGACTCTGTTGACGATCGATTGTGGTTCACGACAAGGAGGATACACACCGGTTACGGTATTCTGCACGTACAACGTTTACGCAACACTTTAGAGCGCATGTAAGATTGATTTACAAGGCAGAGCTGGAAAGTGGGAATAATTTATTGGACTTCCGCGCGACTGCTGGAATTGTAGACCTGCGCATTCTCAGGACCCTTACAGAGAACTGTAACTCTCTTTGTGTCCTCGGAATCGTGACCCTTTTACGTTCTCAAAGATCTTCGAGTACTGGCTTTTACAGTAACCTTTAGAATTGTGGTCCTCTGAAGTTCGTAACTCTTAATTCACTCAGAAAAAATATTTACAGGATGATTGGAAGTACTAAAAATTTTTCTGCATCGCCAAAAATAGTCATTTTGCGAAACAATCTTCCACTCCGAATTTTAGTCGCATTGAAATCAATAAAATAATAAATTGCAATTCTCACACAGCCGTTGATTATCTCATTAACGTAACTCGCTCCAGCCTTTCTACCCTCGGTCTCCCCAACAACCCCGTCGAATAGTACAAACCCTGAAAACGAAGGTTCGCCCGCATCCGCCAGCCATCCCAGAATTTACATATCGCTAGACAACGCTTTGATTCATCTGGCAACAGTCACCGGGCGTCTACACGAGAGAGTCTTGCGGATAGCGACTCGAGTCGACTCGGTTCGCGAGCACGTCCAGAGTATTTACATGGAAATAGCTTGCCTTGACGTGAACCGGGGTATCCTTTCGGCGGTCTCTCGGCAGAGCCGGGAGTTTCGGGGCGATAATTGCAATAATTGTCGCGCGGTGTATTGTTCGTCCACTTGGAGAGCGAGCGAGCGAGACAGAGAGATGGAGAGTAAACACGTCGGTCCGTCTACCCTGCATATGGAACAAGCGGTCGCTTGATTCTCGGCTGATTGTTCCATTCTGAGAGCATCCCCCGACTCGGACGCGCGCGTCGCCTCCTCTCCACACTCGGCGTCGCGGCGCCCGGCGTCGGCCGACTACAACTTGCCGGCTCCAATCCCGAAACCACGTCCATCCGTGTCCAAGTGTACTTTCGTGGGGCCGTCGTACGTGTGCCGGCAAACACGAGGAGTGTCTCCTCCTCTTTCTCTTCTCTCCTCTCTTCTCCTCTTCGTCTCCTGCTCGCAGGTTGCTCTCCGCAGCCTAACCTAACAACCCTCTCCTTCTACACGCGACGACGAAAACGAAACAATCACCGATTCCTTCATACGTGATTGCCCGTATTGTCTGACGCTGCCCGCAGACAATGGCTACGGGGTTTATCACGCTGTTCCCTTTTCAAGATCAACCTCGCCAGAATGTTCACTGTGTGCTGGATTGTCTTGCTTCACAACGCTTTGCTGACTGTCATAGAATCTTTGGTCCTGACGATGCTCCTTCATAATAATAACAGGATTGAATTTATTCAGATTGCACTGGATTTGTATGGTAACGTGTACTTGAATAAGGAAATACACTAAAAAATTTCGAAAGGAAATATTTCTATAATTACACGCTTTTATAAAAGTTACGATTGGAGTCCGCCCTGAATGAACATGAGCTTTTATTTTCCATAAAATCTTTGGTCCTGATGATGATCCTTTATAATAATAACATGATTGAATTTATTGAGACTGCACTAGATCTATATGGTAACGTGTACTTGAATAAGGAAGTACACTTAAAAATTCTAAAGAAAATATTTCTATAATTGCACGCTTTTATAAAAGTTACAGTTGGAGTCCGCCCTGAATGAGCATGAGTTTTTATTTTCCAGAATGTGTCTGGCTCACAGTGCGTCGCGGCGGGATATCGAGGTCGCCGATACGTACCGCGACGCGATTAATTTTGTCCGTCGAAAAATTTCATTGAAAAATCAGTGAGTTATTACCGCACGGAGGCCGTGTTCTGCGGATGGTCTTGTTTTGAACCAGAGTGAAGGTGGATGTTCAGGATTATTCGCGTATGTATAGTAGGTGTTTTGCGAGGAAACAGCTTTTTAACGCTGTTGTTAGTTGCTTGGGTTTGTATCGGACGAAAGGAAATTTAAATTATGGTGGCGATGTCGTGTTCGATGAATATATGCTGGTTTTCTTCTTATTAACATGTTCCCTGCTGGGTGTACTGTTTTCGGTATGTACGGAGACATATTCTTAAGCTAAGTGATTATTTCGTCGTTGATAAGTAGACTGCAGATCTTTAGGGATAATAAAAATTGTCTGCGTCGATTGCAAGAAATAGCAACCAAATTGAATGTTATTTCTTCCCTTAACGATTTTAATAGAAGAGAAATTATATATTGACATTTTCAGTTTTTTAAATTTTCTAACAATTTTGAATTTCATCTACTCGATTTTGCTATAAATGCATAAAGATTCGCAGTCTATTGATAACCGAAGGAATGCAACCTCAATTCTCAGTTTATTCATTATTCGTACATGTTTAATGAAATAATTTAAGGGAGACTATTTCTCTACTAATCACTGTCTGTGCAATTTTGACCTTTTCTACTGATCTTAAAGTTCGACATTAATACGGTTTTATACCGTACTTTTGACATTAAAGGTTCTGAGCAGTAAAAATGTCTATTTTACACTGCCTTGCAAAAATTATGAGACAATATCACATTAACTTTATATCATGCACGATGAAATAAAACTCGGTAAATTTAGGAAAGAGAGAATCTTAATAATTTCAATGATAATTCTAAGACATATATTGTAAGTACATAGTAGCTGCCTTCCCGACCATAATCAGTCGAGAATGCAAACATTAGAGTGTTTAGAGTAGCAGGGTCTTCTATTGTGACTGTCAGCGCATCTCAAATCCCTTCTTCCAAAGAATAGACTCGAATAAAAGCGATGGAGAACCGACGAGACAGGCAATAAGATTGACACCCTAAACACTGAACTCGCATCTAATGATGGGCTGAACGATTACTATAACCAACAGCCCGTCAAGATCCTGCTTCCAAGAATCGGGCTCTACCAATTTGTATTTTCTGACTGTCGAACAGAAAATAAATTATAGATTGTCACAGTCAATTGCTAGAATAGCCGCAGCAAGTAGAAACAGCGAGCAATGAACAGACACGTTTGACGAGTCCTATTCGATCAGAAACAGCCGCCATAAATCTTAATTTCGCGTTGTACTAAGCTTCGATTCCGACGTTCTATCCTTTAGAGGGAAGCTTACTTTACCACACGCCACACAGCTAGCATATTAACTCGGCGATGCTTCAATAATCGATCGCCAATACCAATCACCGATTGCCCAACGACCGTAATGTCTTCACTCATCACATTGTCTTCGTTATACCTCATCAATTAGTTCTAGCTGATCGGCTAAAGGCTGGAGGCGCCAATCTTGATAACATTTCTCTACATTCCAGCGTCCTCGTTTGCCATACCAAACGTTCAATTTCCCTTGCAGTTCAATTAGAATCCCTCAATGTTTCCAACATTTTTCACTTCATGTCCTTCGCATTTTGTCAAATATATAATTGTATTAAAGTGTGCTAATCATTGTATATAAAATAGTAAAAACTTCAAAAGGATTTAAAAATACGCTTTCCTCCATTTCTTAAAGTTAATAGAAAAACGAATGAATTTCTATTCGACTCATGTTTCATGCAACTGCTTCAGAGAAGTTTGATCTTGTAGACTGAAATGTTTTCGTGTAGTTCCAATTTCATAGTCAGAGACTATATGTATAATGTAACTTCAAATTGAAACCGGGACCAGAGAAAAATCACGAAGACCGAAACCTGTCTGTTTTACGAATAAATGAGGAAATGAATAAATGAAATTTTCCTTAACGATTTGGCTTAACACCATTCAATGACAATCGCTGAAAGAACATTTATCTTCTATATTTTTTATATTGAGCAGTTAAACAATTTGGCAAATGAGATATATTGTAATAAAAATTGCTAAAAAATCTGATTAAGTACATTCCTCCCTGTATAATAAGCTTGCAGACTGACTATTTATTGATCATACAATTAATATAGCAAACTATTGGGTTGTTCGAAAAGTAATTTCGTTTTTCGAAACCTTATTTCAAATCGCAAAATCGTGGTATATCTTGACAGCTGACATTTCGGACGTAACTTCCAACCTTGCAGTGCTTTCTAATCTTATAAGTATGTTTTTATCATCGCATCAAATATGCAAAATCAAAGTACGCATTTTCATCACCTTTTGCTTTTTTATTACCGCAAGGATAAAAATGCAGTGCACGGAAGAAAAATTTGTGCGCTGTTTAAAGAGAGGAAGTACCATCGATTACTATTTTTTTAAACATTTTTTATGCGGTGCAAATTTTTTTGTGTCGTGCAAACAAGAAAAGTCACATAACTCATTATTTTGCTAATAAAAAACAGAAATCCTCCGGCATGGGATCTTTAAGCTGTCGGAAAAATCGCAAGAGATCATAGAACAAAATGTCATAAAACTTATTCTAAATGGTAAAAAATTAGCTTTCATTTTCTCTTTAGAAAACGAAATGACTTTCCGAACGACCCACTAATATATTCGTGTTGCCCATATTTTGACTGGATCTCTCAAAAAAGGCTTATTAATCAAGCTTCTGTGTTTACAGCCGAATGTGCTGCCATTAGTGATGCTCTTGACTTGGCAGTAGTTAATAAAAATTTTAGTTTTATTATATTTTCAGACTCTTTAAGTGTTCTTTCGAGCCTCGTTTCTACAAAGTTGGATGTCAAAACTAACTCTTCAAAACTAACATCTTCAATATTAAAAAGAAATACAATATTTTCATACATGACAATGCGAACAGTTTCATTAGGTTCTACTGGTTTTCGTCTCATATCGGGATTGATGGTAATGAAAGAGCTCATCTCTTAGCAAAAGAGAATTCATTCTATAGTGATCCTTGTGTTCCTAATATTCCTTTCACCGATTGCTTTGTGTCATTTCGGAAAAACATGTTGGATAACACCCTCTCCTCTATAAAAAACGAAGGACTTCTTAAGGGCAAAACCTACTTCCAGAAATTTTTTCGTGAAAACATCCATGGTTCTCACAGTTAAATTTATCCCGTTCGGCTGTTGTCACTATCAACAGGTGTAAAGCAGACCACTATCACCTAGCTGCTTCTCTGGCTCGCATTGGCTTCATTGATGATCCTGACTGCAGTTGTGGGGAGGGAGATGAGACTCCGAATCACGTTTTATGGCAATGCAACTTATATAATGAGGAAAGATTAGAATTTATTGAAAACCTCCGTAAAATTAACTTTCAACTTCCCATGGATGCTGCACTGTTAATAGCCAAACCCAATATCAAGGCTTGTCGTTATACAATTTTTAAAAAGCTGCGGCCTTAGGGTATAAGCGGTTGATCTACTCTGTGTATAGTATTCATGTTTCATTATAATGCTTATGTATCTCTAGTTTTATTTTCTGTAAAAATTTTCCAGTGTTTCTTTTTTTTTTGTTCGCAATTTCTGTATGGTAATCTGTGTATTCTCTATTATGTTGAAATAACTCTCATATGAGATTTTCTATAATAAAAAAAATACATTCGTGTTATTTGTATAAAATAAAATAGTGAGTTTTAGTGGTCTGCAGATGTAGTGTTGATGAGAAATTCGTTGACTGGCGATGTTCCACGGACCGAGATGGAGGATCTCGGTGGACGCAGAAGACAGGTAGCATGGAGGCAGTGGAGTGCGCCGCGGCGACAACTATTTGACTAATTATCGTTGTAGAGACCGGTGTACGGGTCCGGTCGTTAAGGTTACGAGCGGCGTCGGGTACGGCCGGTCGTAATCCTCGCGTCTGCAACGAGTATGACGCGTTTCTCGGACCTGATTTCCTTCTGGGCCCCGGATCCCCTCGGCTCTACCCTTCGGGCGCTGTCGCGACGTTGCCTGGTTCTGTACACCGCACCGTCGGCAAATAAAAATAAAACCAATTAAATATCTTAATTAAGGCTATTAATCAAGTTGTCGGGACGTGCGCGGCTACCGTGCGGCCTGATTCAGGAATGGCAGGCGGCGCGCGATTTCTTGCCGGTCTAACTACGGCGCTACATATTATATTCCGTGCACACCGGCCCGCCGGATCTCCTGGAATGCGACGTACGTATACGAGAGAGACCTGGACGACTCGATCGAATTGGATCGGGGATCGATCGATCGATCGATCGATCGTTCGCTTACTGCGTGTTCCACGTTGCTGTTTTTGGAGCGCAGATTTTCTTGAAATCTCGTGACGACGTGTACAGACGTACAGGGCTCTCGCGTGTTCCGACGATTTCTGACAACGTTGCGTGACTTCTGCAGTATGTTACGCGTCGCCTGGCGAAATTTATGCCGTTCCGATACACGGCCGGGGTTGTTGCGATTGTTCCCGGCCCACTGCTAAGATGAATTTACTGGGGTTCGCTTTCGGCGAGAGTTCGAGAACATTGTCTTCGATGGGAGCTGCTAAACTGGTCGTCGAAAGTGAGAAGTGGAGTTCGGGAGTTGTCTGGACGATTTACCTGTTGGTGGCGCACACTTTCTCTGTCTTCACAGCAACCCCAATAGCTCTATAATCTTATAATTGAAGTAATATTGTTAAAATATTTATGTAGCGTGGAGGTGAGAGGTAATAAATCAAGTTCGTAGCTTCACACTCTATATTTACTATGTGCATTTCCACATTTGTTTCACTGTATTACATTTCGACATTTGTTTCACTGTATCCTACAGCATTTCTTAAACAAATTACTTTTAATTGAAAATATATAATAGTTCGTTTTTTCTATGATTTATAAGCTACCTTATTTCTTGAATCTTTCGTCACGGTTCTGTTCTTGTGCATGTAGCGTCTGAACGAGCGAGTGTCTGATTTTCAATTGAACGACGACAGGCCTGCCACACACAAAATCACTGTTTCCTTTTTATTTTTCTAACAAATATATTTGATCAATAAATATTGATTGCAGAAGAATAAATTTTTATTTCATCCTAAAAGAATGTAACTATTAATCGGTGCAGAGCCGATCATTATAATCTTAATGCGTCTCTATTTCGTGTAGGAATTATTAGTGACCCGAAATGCGACTGCGGACATACAGTCCTCGATAAAATAATAAGAAACCTAGCATATTTTTAAATTTATTATATTTAAAGGTATAAAATGTACACTCCGCTGTATCCTATATATTACATACTATTTCTGAAGTACACATGTAAAATCTTAGGATTGTATCGCGTACCATAGCAAAATTAGAGGAAGAGATGTAAACACGGACTGACATTAATTCGACAAAAGTATACGACACTAACAGAAAAATGTTTGATTAAGCAAATAAAAATACAAGATTAATACTTTGTGATACCTCCTTTGTATAGAATTACGTCTAGTAATCGCTTTCGGATAGTTTTATATAACTTTTTGATTCGTTTTTGTTCTAAATGTGTCCAATTGTGATTTATACTTTCTTTTAGTTCATTTATGTTATTATCTTGTCTTTCATTCGCGTAGAATCGTCTTGACATATCTCCCCACACATTTTCCATAATATTTAGATCTAATTAATATTTTTTGAAGAAAAGGTTTTATCGACCTCATTTTTATCTAACTGCTTTCCTCGACTCATTATTCATTTTTCATTGTAATAAATGTACTTATAATGTAAAAAAATCACAAGATTCAACGTCTGAATAGGTTGGCAGTAGAACACTTAATGGTATAAGTCACATGATTGGAAAATAAGCCAAATGTCTTATACTTTTGTCGAAGCAATGTCAGTCCGTGTTCACATATCTTTCTCTAATTTTGCTATGGTGTGCGATACAATCCTAAGATTTCACGAGTTTACTTTGGAGATAGTATGTAGTATTCAGGATATAACGGATGGACACTTTCCACTTTCAAATATAAGAAATTTAAAAATATGCTAGGTGTCTAATTATTTTGTCGAGGACTGTAGTAGTCAGGATATCAATCATATTGATTGGCAATGTAGCCTCTTCGATTTACAGCGATCTAAGCTAATTCATCAACAGCGTAAAATTAAACTTCAAGTACCCTTAAGCTTAGAAATACTAGTTGCCCGACCCAATATTAAAGCTTGTTTTCTCATTTTTAGTCAGTGTATCAGAAATAGATCTTGGTTGACATCTTAAATGCTTAAAATAAAAAAGAAATAACGTTCATATCTAATAAGTTTTGTTCGGAACATTCTGTTATACCAATTCAATTAATTTGATGGATTAAAACCTCTATAGATCCTCGAGCAGTCAATACGAACAGTGCAATTCTCACGCAACTCCTGCCAGAGGAAAGACTATGAACTCCCACGCGTTAATTGAAGACGTATCGAGAGGCTCGTCGAAGGTCCTCCGTTGATTCCCGGAGCCCGGACGTTAATTCCGTGTTTATTAACTGTCGAGGCAGCCGGGGAACGCACGGAGTTAATTAATAATGCGCCTCGGTAATTAAGTGGCGGCTCGATTCAACGCTCGATACTTTTTAACGAGGCCGGTTGTGTCCCGGTGTTTCGCGGGGGACGAGTAATTAAGACCGTTCGCGAACAATTAAAATTTATCGGTGACGATTGCGGGCTTTCGCGTTCGGCCTTTTCGCATCGTTGTCGACGTAATCCAACGCCTGCGGTATTTTACACCGTCATAAAATCGTCGTATTTATTCGCGTTGCATAAGCAGTCTCTCGCGATGCGAATATATACGCGCGCGCGCGTAATACGCTCGCCGATTCCATTATTAGTCACAGTTCCTTAGCCGCTTTGCTCGATTTTTTCCCCCAATGAACTCTGGGTAACGATCGCCGACAAAGATGTTTCGGGAAAAGTCTAGGATCCCGGAGAAACCATAATTACTGCACCCTAGGATCCGTCGGGCATTCCGTTTCTAATTAGGCTCTACGATCTCGCGGATCGCTCTGCAAACTATTTATTTAAAAAAGGCCACGGATTACCCGCGAGAACCTCAACGTTAGTTTCATCTATTTCAGGATAATGATCTTCGACTGTCTCCGATCCAGTTAGGCCAGTCCCCTAATGGGACTCTGTGGCCGGGGAAATAGAAAAGCGAACGAGATCCTTGCTGCGAGAGGCCAGAATGAGATCTTTAGCGAACTGTTTAATGAATTGATTGGAGGATGATAGCGACGCTTATCTAACTTGATCACCGTTGATAGTGGCTCGGGCTTTTCTGATTTACAAATCTTGGCATTATCTTGCAATGGATTTTCTGGTATTTACGAGACACCGACCGGAAAGTTTCTGGGAATAAATATTCTTAACTATCAATCGTAAAAGACGTGCTGGAATTTAGTAACTCTTCGATGGAGTGAATCGAGTAATGGGTAGTTTATTGAGTTGATTGAGCTCTAGTAGCAGTATTATCCTAAATATTGTATTACTCAGCGAATTTTTAAAGATGAAATGTGGCACGAACAGCGGGAAGAAAACATAATTTAAATTAAAGTTTCGATTGGATAAAAAGCCACCGAACTTATTTGCACAGCCAATAGAATCGAGCGACGAATCCCTGCATTCCCAGACCCTTTCACCACCTAAGCGAAAGGAGCGGAGGCATCGAGACGCGGCGGAACTGGGACAAGAGGTCTAATTATTGTCGACATTATTAGTGCTCGCGGTAACAGAAATCGCAGAGAACGAAGGTCGGGTGAATAGATGTCGGAGGGCGGGTCGGCGATAGATGGGTGACTCGTAAACGCCGAGCCCGAGCTTCTCTCGTCGTTTCGTCTCGAGGAACGCTCTCAAGGAAGGAACCTACCAGAAGCCTTGGCTTCGGGTATAGACGCGCATTATGTCTCCGTCCGCCTAGCAGCGCACCGTGTGACGTGACGTGAGTGTTCCAGACAACCTAATTACATCACAACATAGCGCCACGCTATGGGCTACCCTCTCCTATATTCTCACCCACCTATAGACCCACCTTTCCTGAAGCTTGCTTTCCCACCCTTCCCATCCATCCCTCTGCCTTCTTCTCCGCTGGCTTGTACCTCTGCGAATAAGCGAATAAGATTTTCCACGATGGAACATTATTGTACGCTGCTATTACAACATTTTGGCTCCGTGACCTCCCTAATTGTGACGTCTACTATGATTTTATTGAAATTTCGCTTGCGTCATATTATTCCTGATTGAAATCCAGATCATTTTCATTTGCGTCAGTTCTTTCTATCTCTGTGGAAGGTTCGCGAACGCCCACTTTGTAATTTCACCCCCAAATCTGTTTTTTTCGCTGATAAAAGAAATGTGACAAATATTTTCAATTTGCAAATCGGTGATTAACCCTTAGCACTCGAGGGCGACTCAGAGCAGTGTTGGGCAAATCTTATTTTAAATAATACATAAGTAAATAATAGATAAACGTGTGATTTTAATTGCAAATAATAACTGAACTTTTATGCAAATAAATTATTATTTCTCATTTGCAAATAAAAGATTATTTATTATTTGGATTGAGATGGAAATCAAATAAATATTTTTTGGTCTTTTCTTATTTCTTGTATTTTGTATATACAAGTAACATGTGCGCGTTTTTTGTCTGCTATAGCAACCTTTTCAGGTATATCGCCAGTGGTCGGGCCCGTCCGGAGGGCCTAGTTGCCTATAAAAAAATACAATTTAACTTATTATTTGTCAATACAAATAATAATTCATTTAGACTTGCTCAAATAATAAGTAACTTGTTATTTACATTTTTATTTAAATAAATCTATTTAAATAAATAATTATTTATTGCCAACACTGTCTCAAAGTCACCACTAAAAATAGCTATACGTTTATATGTTGGTGTCTAATCAATTACTAAACATTTAAATATTGGAGGAGGCGTTACACCAATTTCACATCTATAAAATGAAAAAAATTATATAGAATGGAATTCTTCTAGGTAGGTAGAAATGTTTAATTTTTTAGTTAAAATAGCTTCGATTGCAAAAGGTTAACCGTCGACTATCCAACGAAGCATCGAGCAGCGACTTGATGCGAAGCTACCGAGGCCATCATCTCGAGCTGAACCGTGTCGTCAACAAAGTTGAGGATACGCGATCGCGTCGGTATTCGAAATCGCACAGGTCGGCCAATGGCCGGGCAGGAATAACAAGAAGAAGAGGGAGCGCGACAGTCATTCATAAGCGACGACGAGAGAGGAACCCTGTCGCAGACTTTCACTGCTCCCGAAGTCAAGGGCGCTCGCGGGGACACACGATGCGCTTAATCGACGGCCTGGCAAGTTAAACATCGGCGAAGGTATCTGCTCGTTGGTATCGGCACAACGGGCTCGATGGGAAAAGTGTGCTCGCTCTCGGCGGGACTAATCGTTTTGTATCGCTATCGCAGCGGCGCGCGCGGTCTTCCTCGTTTAAGCTAGCGGATCGCGACGTACCAATTAACGGGCGGGACGTTTTAACAGATTACACGGGAGGAACGGCGACGTCGGGATCATCTGTTAGCGATTTTTCGTTCTCTCGACGATATACGGGAATGGCTGCCGCGCCGGTATCGTTTCTAGCCTATCCCAGTGTTCGTTCGATAAATTAAAACCCTTTCGTAACTCCCGAGGTGGGACGCACCCGGCGATAATGTCGACGAGAGACCCGATCGGGAATTAATAACTAAGTGGAACGTGACCTCGTAATAAGCGATGATAGAAAAGAAGAGTCAAACCTTGATTACAGCCAGCGGAAAGGCGCCAGTGTCTCTGGTTGTGCGTTGCCGAACAGCAAAGTAAACCACCCCCTCCCACTTTAGGACATTTCTTCCTAAAATATGCCTCATTAAATTTATTTCAATTATTGCTTCAAATGTATATTAACTGATTAGACTACGGATTAGAACTGCTGTTATGAGATTTCTTCAATAACTAGAGGGCTATTGTTGCTCGCTCGCTTCGCGAGCTCGTGGGCAGGACTGCTCTTGCGAGAATGTTAGTGGTACGCATGGCTAGTAGGGCCCACAGCTATTAATGTCTTTCATTTTGTGTGTGACTCTCCACGAGCCACACAAAGAACTTCCCGATTCGTTAGTTGCTGTATATTATTATTATTAATTATTAAGTGTACGTTTTAAGAAGATTATACATTTTCAGGGAAATTCAATAGTTTTCTACTTATCAAAATGTTTGCTACATGGCGTCGCATTAAACGAACATCGCAGGCTCGTTGCTCGCTTGGTTCCCTGTTATAGTATACTAATGTTGCAAAATAAATTGTCTTAATTAGTTTTTCGCAAACGATACAACTCCTCATCATCCGGGGTTGCAGTATTGATCTTGGTTTTCTTCGATACTGTTAATTTAAATTGTCCCGAAATATATAAACCGCGCTCAATTTTGAAACTCTGCTCAGTGCTACATACAACATTTGTAAAATTCGTATTTCTGATGTTTTAAAATCCATACATACTTTCTCGTATGTTTGTCCCTGACTTTTATGAATCGTAATCGCTTCAGCAGGAACCACTGGAAATTGACTACGTGTGATTTCTTATTTTTCTTCACTCGAAATATTTACTTGATTCGATATTTTGTTATTATTGGTGTTAAATTTTGATTTATATTTGCGTTTTTCATATAATCACGATAACGAGTTCTTACTTTCACTCCTACTATGGGCAATTGAAAATCTAACCACAAGATAGACGGAATTTTAGTATTTTCTTGAAAAGTAATAAATTTTAATATTCCGCATGCTCCATTAACCAATCCGTCTTCAACATCACTGTTATTAATTATCATATATTTTATATTAATTTTCAATTTAATCTTAGTTAACAATTCGTTTTGAACTGATTGTTTATTTAAAGATTGTAATATAAATGTTTTTGTACTTTCATCGATATTCTTTGAAAATGTATTCTCGGGAGTAGAGATGATTAACTCACTCTTGCATTGGGATAATTTTCGATTATTGTAAGCGGAAACATCATCTTAAGGTACAAAAAAAGATTTAAAAAAAAAAAATTTTTTTTTCTAATTTTAAAAAAATCGAAAAAAATATTTTTTGTGTTACGTTTGTTTCTTCGGTGGAAACTTTCCGTTCTCTCGTATAAATTGCATTGTTGAATGAACTTCTTTCGAAAAAAACTAAAAAAACTAAAAAACTACTTGACCAAAATGGACCAAAATCTAATCAGCTCTAAGTTACAGCGGGGCACATCGATTGCATCATTCATCATTCCGATCGCGTTGTTACTTTTTCTGAAAACGTTAACGAAAAATTTGATACCATAGAAACGGACATACGCACACACACACACACACACACACATACCGACATTTTGATAAAAATAGTCTAAAATGACTCCAATGACCATGAAACGTGAAGATCTGCTAAAAATTCGATTTTCGATTTTCGGGGTAATTACAATAACTTCCCTATAAAATCGGGAAGTTAAAAAGAAATTCTTTAAGAGAACATCAGATTGATCCTGATACCATCTGTTTCGTGAAGGTGTGCTTCATAAGTGTAAAAATGAATGCATCATTATCCGCGTGCTGGATGGAACGGATAGGTGGCGGATTCTTCCCCGCGAGTGGTTCGAAATTTATATGATCGGGACTGTGATGTCGGCGAAGCTCGCGATTTATATAAATAACCGGCGGAAATTCGGAACGCAATTAACAGAAAGAACGGGGCCGGACGCAAAGAGAGATTGGACACGTATGAATCGGTAACGGTCGCGATTCGTCAATTAACGCGTCGATCGCGAAAGTATGCACCGCGGTACGCTTTGTGCGATACGTGTTTGCCAATCGATGGTTCGTTTCAATTTGTACGCGGGCTCGGCGACGCCGAGGTATTATCAACATCGACGTTATAACATCAACACATCGAGAAGGGCTTCATAATACACAGTAACGGAGAGAAGGGGGTAGAAGGGGAGGAAGGTTAGTGGTGTATTATTTGCGCGAGCCGACAGATATTGCGAAAAAAAGGCACGGCCGTCGGAGAGAGAGCTCGTTTGTGGGTTTCTTGCGTCGGGACGCCGATAATGGCCAACTCGACGCATTTGCTTTTGCTCCTCGAGAGCGGGCGTGCGCGCGCGCGCGAGATTAAACCGTTTTTCTCCAGTTTTTATCCGACTGTTTTCTGCTAATGACTCACCGCGCGCAATAAAGTGCTGCTATTATTATTATTATTATTATTGTTATTATGCTACGAAACTTCATTAAGAGCCACTTAATATACACACCGTTGGGAGAGAACTTCTTCATCATACACGCGACACCGCGGTGGCGCACACCGTGGAGAATTCTTTCACAACGTGTGCGCCACTAAATGGTACATAAATAACGCGCATCGCTATTAAGATAAATTGCCAGGCCTATAGGAGGACACTTGTGTGTGCCGGCGTTGCCTGAAAAACGCGGATTCAATCGGAAAACCAGGAGAAAAGTGCATACCATCGGCTTATAATTTTATTCTGTCGTGGATCGTAGACGTGAGGTGAATGATTGATACACGAGCCGCGCCGCGCCAACCCCGGCCGACTCGGTTTCCAATCGTTAACCTTTTCCTATCATTCGTGCGCGCCGGTTTAATCTCGCCGACACGCGAAACCGCTGGCCGAGAATGTCTCTATCAACCTCGTAATGCGGCGATTTTTATTTTGCAATAGCCTGAAGATTCCTGCCGACCGGTGTGTGGGAACGATGGGCATTCGTGTCTATTTTTATCATTTATTCGGCGTGATTAATGTAGGTGTAATTAGGGTTTGCAATCCCGCGGGATGGATGTGGGATTCATTTCAATCCTGCGGAGTCCCGCGGTACTAAGGATTTACACTACCGCTCAAAAGTATGTGGACACTTGTTCAATTCTCCTCCTGGAAGAAAAAGAATTTCATGCGATCTCTGCTTTATACAGTATTGGAGAATTTATCTGAGCAATAATTTATCAGTAGACCGCAAATACTTTATGCAATTATAAAGTATTATTTACTGCATAATTACACATTCCTCTAGGGATTGGAACTAAAATATATATTTAATTTTTTATTTATACTTTTCTGAACAATATAAATATTTTTGAACACTGAAACAAAAACACTTGTACTTCAAAACTATTTGTTTACATCTAGAAAAGGCCTAGTTCCATATAACCAGTTGTAGTTGTTCTAAAAAAAAATTCTAAAAAATCACTTTTTCAATGAAATTCTACATGCCTCCCTTAAAATACGTTTCCAAACATTTCCAGTGGTACACATACTTTAACTATTTACTATTTCAAATTCTATTTTACCCAGCTCTGTGAACAAAATAAATATCGCCTAATAACAATCAAATAGTACACAAATTTCAACGATAAGTGTCCACATACTTTTCAGCGGTAGTGTATAGTTCTTCAATCTATAGTATATTTTTAATAAAGAAACAAATTTTTTAATGAGAGAATAATCTTAAAATTGATTACCAAAATACGAAGATAACGCGTGGTAAACAAGTTTTTGTTACAACTGCATAAAATCCGCAGTGTGGAAACAATGACATCAAGTACCTTTTCAACGAAATATTTCAGAGACGTAAAAAATGTTAATAATAAATTGTATGACCCAGCATTTCAGTGATCTGCACAGTTCTGAATTAAAAAGCAGCTTTCTTACTGGGCCTCGCCGTCTCAAAACACACGGTATCGTTAGAAATAATTACAGCAGGTGCTCGAGGTGCGACTACTTTGCCCGAGCCATTCGCGAACGAGCAAAGTGTGGCTCTGGTAATATTTCTGTTGAAGGTGTTCCCGGGGGCAGGACGTCGTGACGGTGGAAACGTTCTTGCGACCCAGTGGAGGCAATTTTTCTGATTTCCGGCCGTCCGCAAACGTTGTTCGGGATTCCGGCATCCTGTTCAGGATATGGCTCGGGAACGAATTTAGCCTCGCTTATGTCCTTATCAGTCCGACATTGGCGCGCGCGTGCAGACGTTTGCGGTACCCGAGGCAAAGAAGCAACTTCCTCGGGACACGACGACAGCCCGTCGGAACGTTGCGAAGTAAAATCGAGTTCTGCATTCAATCACAGGAATTGCCAGGGACCGTCTCCTTAGTTCTCGAACTGAGATTACTCGGGGCTCGCTCCTCTGTTTCAATCGATATAGATAAAACTTCGAGTCACAGAAACAGAGATAGAAATAGAGGTAAAAGAGAGAGAGAGAGAGAGAGAGAGAGAGAGGGAAGCAAGAAAGCGGACACGAGTTATAAATTGTCGCCGAGAGCTCAGGGCGACCGACTCCGTAATTTTCACGGTTAAAGAAATTCCATTGCTCGGGGTTTCACCGGAATTTTTTAATTGAATCACGAGTTCAAGCGAACTCCGCGCGGCTAAAGCCTCTCTCGCCGACGCCGCCTCGCAAATCTAAATTGGCAGATCCGTGGAGAAACATTTGTAAACACGTTTAATGGGGGCTCGCAGGTACGCGATAAAAAACCAGTCACCTCCTGGAAACCGCGGCCGGTTCGCCGGTTCGCTGGTCTGAAGTTTTCGGTGGATGCTCCTCTCGCAGATCGATCTCGAAAAAATCTGCGGAGGACGCTTTGTGGTGGATCACGGTCGATAAATCGGAACAGAGAACGCTGCGCGATGTGTGTTCTATTTTATTCACGAATTTTCCTGCGATTTATGAGGCTGCTTTAACGCTCTTCAGCGAGCGGAATAAATTAATAATAAATAAATAACAAGATAAGCACACAGGGGAACTGGGTCAGCGTGACGATCGCGGAATAAAATAATGTTGCTTGCGGTGAAATTGTGGGGATTTCCAGTTTTGTTTGGTATTTCATGCGGTTGGGTACATTCTGGTAGAGAGTTCTGTTTTGTCCGAATTCTTGTTTTTCCAGCTGATATGAACTTAAATAAATAATCATTTTAATCCTTGGTATTGATCAATTTTATAGAATAAATCATTCAGGTGTACATCTTAAAGACTTCGGGAGTCTATTTGATTAACATTAGCATCATTTTGTGCCCGTTTTCCTTCTCCTCCTGATTTATTAATGGCCGTACAATATTAATGAAGTGCAAATCACTCATCTGTGGAACGTAAAGATATTCCCTCACATCGATTCGCAGATAAATCCGACGGCGTTAAAAGTTATCACGCCGTACATTTCAATAACGTATTGCATTTCGACAACGCGATATATGCATCGAACCACGTTGATATTGCATCTAGTATCGCGTTGCAACGTGTATGGATTTTCCCTAGCCCGTTGCAAGCAGTATCACTATTAACTCATCACAGTTTTTAGCCGATGATATTACATTTAATGGGAATAACGGTGCCTGTGACGGGATTCTTGACGATTGCTCCTTTCGAGGTACATATACGGAAACCGCGTTGCAACATTGTTCCTGCTTATTTGAGCGTTTATTATCTCTATCTTTAGTTTATCTCAGTTTATTATCTATTAGCGAGTTTCTCTCGTTGGTATGATTATCGTTCTGCAAAAGACAGATTCGAAAAAGAAGCCTTGATTTACCACTCGGGAAAGCTGGCGATTCCGATGGTTGCTCAAATGGTGATAATTAGGAGTATTTAAATAGTTATTTATTCAATTTTCATGATCACACCTTTTACCAGAGTTTGTGAATCAGTATCAGTTTAAATAATTCGCCATAAGCGGAGTGATAGGACGATTGTTTGCGGTTCTGGGTCAAAGTAGACCCAGGGGACAGAGATACCAGTCGAATATGTGCTAAAAACTCC
This sequence comes from Lasioglossum pauxillum, assembly GCA_933228785.1. NCBI lineage: Eukaryota > Metazoa > Arthropoda > Insecta > Hymenoptera > Halictidae > Lasioglossum > Lasioglossum pauxillum. Next base: position 33,395,833 of record OW121705.1, on the reverse strand, counting down.
AATCCCTTCCACCCGCCCACAGTCTGCCGACGCAATACAGCAAATTCCATTAACAACGAATCATTTATTAATTCCGTGGCACATTAAGGAACATTCCCACGTCGCGAGCGACTCGTCAGCAAGCGAACGGGCCGCTCGTCATCGCGCCGGGGACAACAGAATCCGCGGCGAAGCGACGCGACAGCTTTCGACGACATCGTCGACGACGACGACGACCGCCTTTGCGAATTCCGTTTGCGAATCTAATATTGTTTATTTAATCGAATATCCGTCGGTGGCGCACAATCAAACGTCATTACGGGCGGCGGGCTGAATAGCGCGCGAGAGGTGGCTGCCGCCTCGTAATGGCAGAGAGAGAGCTGCCAGGCATAGTGTTCCCGGCGTGGTAATTGTATTTCCATGCTCGGTAGGTCGGCAACCAGTGAGACTACTTGAAGCACGGCTGGCTGGCTGACTGACTGACTGACTGAGCCCGGAGAGGCCTGATTGACTGCCACTGATGGGAAAATGGCTCGCGCGACGACGACAATGAACCACCTACCACACGACACCCCCTCACCCACCCGTCTGTCTCATTCTACGATTCACTCGGACCACAATAATCCATTCTACACCCTCAGGTTATTCGCTCAACCCCTGCAATCCTGAAAACCCCCTCTCACCACAGGTTTAAATTATTGTTGTCTTCTAGGGGGTGGTTCACCACATACATCAGAGATTTATGTGACTACTGTTGCCAGCGAAAAATGTTTCATGTTCTGTTAAATGGATTCAGAAGAGGCACATTATGACGTTAATGATTGTTTTGTGAAATAATTGTTTTGAACCACTGGGTCAAAATATAATCAGTTGTAAACAATAAACGAAGGCGACCTTCAATCTTTTCATCTCTGACCTTGCATGACCTTGAAGGTCTCGTTTATTATACACCTGAATGAATTCTTCTTGACATAAAATAAAATGTTGTATACTCCTTTTCCAATTGATTCGGACTACTCCAATCCCTCCTGCATCCCTAGATTATTCGCTCACCCCCTCCAACCGTCGAAACCACCCTCCCGACGCCCTCGCCTCGTCTCACCACCGGTTTACGCTATTGTCGTTTTCTATGGAGCCGGGCTAACCGTGTTGCTCCGCGTCGAAACAATATCCGCAGTGATATTGCATGGGCTCGACAAATTCTCGGGCGGGAAATGCGATTGTTGGCTCACCCTCGAGCACCACCCCCTGGCAGACGCGTTACGCTCCGGGGGTTCGCCCAAGGAAGTTGCCGGCGGACGTTGTTACACACCTACGGCCCCTGCAGCACGCTAAATTCCGGAAGAGGGGGATGTAAACTGTTTATCGAGCGTTGACAATATCGCGAAGACGACGCGCCTCGTGTGCCTGCAGATCCGATCAGAAATTTCATATTTTTTCACGACCTTCCCATGACCCTTCGCAGTCATTATTACGTTGCGAATTTTCTGCATTTGTGGCGGCAATGAAATGATACAATTTAGAATAGCGAGGAGGTTAAAAGAATGTTTACATGAAGCTCCGCATTATTATGAATAAAATGTACCTTCGAGGTTTCAAATATCCCTTCGCACCCATTATCTGTATTTACGAATAACACCAAGTTTCATCACCCTGTAATCCCGAACATCGAGACAATATTTTCTACCGGTGTAATTCGTTAATATTCAGTTAGACCTCCCGGAAGGGTAGCAGCCGGGCAGAAGCGAGCTGTGTGTGTGCTCCATAATTTGTTTCGCCTGTGCTCGCCCTTTTTTCAGCGTTTTATCCCGGCGTCGTTCGACGTGGAGCATAATGCCGGACCCAATGAGTCGGGTAGGATGAGGCGCGGAAAAATCCCAGGGAGGACCTTAGGCGAGGACAGCGGGCGAGACAATGCCGTCGAAATGAATGAATACGCTGATGAATGCGTACAATAGGAGAGCAGAAGTGGCAGCAACCCTGACTAACACAATGGGGCGACAAAAACTCGGCTCTTCTCCGCGCCGAGCCAAGTCGGAGAGTCAAGCGAGAGAGAAAGGGACCCTGGAACCGAAGGGAGAAGACTGTCAGCCGAGAGAAGAAAAGAGAGAGCGTGCGTGAGGAGAGAGCGTGCGAGAGTGTGCGTAAATGAGAGAAGGACACCCGTAGCTGGCCAACGAACCTGCGTTATTTGCAGAGAAGCGCGACTCTTTCACGCTGTTTCGCCTCCGGTGGCGAGGCGAGAGGACAAGAGGGGGTTGGAAAGGATTAAATTGGTTTCGATTGCCGGGCGAAATTGTCTGGACGAATAAAATGGGTTCAAAAGCACGGGCTCATCTTATTTATGGGGACGGATTTTTGCACGCACGCGGCAACACGTCGCTAGCGATGAAAAGGTGGAACGGACGGCCACTGTTATTAGCCGCTCGAGAACACCGTCGCGATTTCTTTGAATTCTTTCAGCGCGTTTCATCGCGCCTGCGTGCTGCCATACTTTGTTGCTAAACTGCGGCTCCGACCGCTCGCGTGCAAAGATGTTTATCGTTCGAGTGCGCCGTCTTCTTCTACTACAACCGCGTGAGATGATCCTCTAAAGCGGTCCTGGCTCTAGGGCTAGCCACGAAATCTTTTAAATGTCATGTACCAGGGTTCGTGTCGTGGCCGGTGGCTTTCGGCTACTTTGTGATCCAATTATTCCCGTTCTCCTTCTCTTTTCGTCAGAGCTGCGATGTCTTCACAAGTTTATTTAGTTATTTTTGGTTCAGGGGAATTTCAGGGCTGTTTTCATGATGAGTTACAACCCTTTCGCTGTATCTTCATTAAATTGTCCCGAAAAATAGTTTTTAATTAAACTCGATTTTGTTGTAAGCCCTACAATTTTTGTACAGGTGCTAAAATTTTTCTACGTGTCTCCACAATTTTTTCGTACATCCCTGCAATTGTTCTGCGTACCTTGAAGTTTCACACATTTTCTACACGTGTCCAAGTAGCCAGCTGTGTAGAACATCTCTGACTATGCCGAACCAAAAAGGAATAATTTCAACTTCTATTGTAGATTGTTCCCGGTCGACCTTCGTGCCCAGCTTCATTCAATCCTCTAGCCAGTGTTCAGATTCCCGGTTTGTTAAGCATCTCAAGGCCACAGAAACATCCCGTTGTTAAGATCGATCATCGTTTGGATCGCCATTAACCCGTTTGATCCGCGGGACACGATTATTCCGTCGGCATAACGCGATGAGAAAGCGGCGATTTATAATCGGTCGTAAAGGACAATCTTTCCGCGGCGAGGCGATTAAACTTTTATACTGGTCCCTTGGTCAATGAAAGCAGAGCCCCGTGGCCATTACAATTCCGAACAAATAATGCGTATGTCGCAACTGTATAATTATGAATACCATTCCCGCTGGTACCGTTACGGAAGATAGCCGTTTATGCCTTTCATAAAGATTCCTGGATTCGAGGCAGCGAAACGTCGAGAGAACGAGCACGGGAAAGTAAGAGAGGGAGAATGACAGAGAAAAGCGAGAGAGGAAAAAAAGGGAAAACGGTCGCACTGACATCGTTCAACGACGCTATTGTACTCGAGGATTGTGCAACCCTGCGAGCCAGGTAGCTGACGGGGAAGTTAGCCAGATATACGCAGATTTCGATGCGCTTTTAGCGTGGCATAGTGCTCGAAAAAATGTTCAATACATACTTTCCCGTATCCGCGAACGGCTGCTCTGAAATAGCAAAAATGGCTCTTCAAGCTCGGTGAAAAACGCGAATATTTTGTATTATGTTCCAAACAGTGTGCAACTCAAATTAAATTTTTTAAAATGCTGTCAATGTATAAAATCCTCGGTGTAACCGCAGCAGAACATTTCATTCATGGAAATCCATTCATCTTCTAATCGAGTGACTTTAATTACGAACCTTTCGACAAATTAGTGGCCCAAGAAAAATTTGAAAAAATAATTTAACAGCCCTCAACATAATTTCTGTACCTGCTCCTATTAATTCTTCATTTGAAAATACACAATTTGCAATTTTGTTACAACCACTAGCTTCCAAGATATTTTCCAACCCTAATCTCAAGAACAACTTTCACCCCCGTTGAAATGGGATATTGTCGATAAGAAAAGACGCGAGTGGAATATTTTGTCGAGCTTAGCATAATAGTTAAATGTCACTATTGTATCACGATTCGAATAGATTGTATCTAAGTTGCACGAGGATATCCAAAGTGAACGCAAGGCGGAATGGGATCGGGCCCGAGCTAATAGAATATTAAGCTGCGGCTGACGGAGGTACTATTCATATTCCCGAGACGTATCTAATACGTCCATTTGTCTAGCAATTAAACGGCGTGATCGATAGCATCTACGTAGTCTGACGTACCGGGGTTAGGATCTCCGAGAGGAGCAGGAAGTGGGTGAAAATAAACTGGCCGGTCGGTTCCGTTCGCGCAGGTGAAGCTGACTCCGATATTTAGCTGTCTCTTGAAATTAACCGAGATATTTATACGGCTTGTCCGAAACGTTCTGTCAATTTCATTATTGCCGACGGCATTAGAGAGCTTAGACAAATCACGAGTTCAATCTCGATATGTTACTTCCTGTCACTTCCTGAAAGTTCACGGGAATTTTAAATCGTTTAGAAAAATACACGTAACTTTGATGAAAGCGAACATTTTTCTTTCAGTCTGAGAAAGTGAACGATTTCAATGATTTCTCTTCTTGAAGCCATTGAAGTTCTTGTTTGTCAATTTTCTAGAAAATATTTTTCGGTAGAATGAATTTATTTGCGAACGAATTTATCCTGTCTGAAATCTTGATCGTGCTTGATCGTTAATTAACCCGCATACGTTCCTCGAAAATAGTTGCATATAAAAGTCTAGAATAATATTTCACCTATTTTCATTTTACACTTTAAAACAACAAGTTATGTTTCGTTTATAGCGTGACACTTTAAAGAAATACATCTCGCAACACAAACAGAAAGAGATGAATTATTTTACACTATGTAAGAATAGTAAATTGATGAATTGTCACCCTGAGGAACGTACATGTGAGGGTTAACGATCGCCTGCACATCGAATGCTCCGTCGCAGTTTGCACAATGAAGCATCCCATTTTCCGTGGAGCCATAATTGCGGGCCACAGTGTGTATCGGTGGTAAAACGCGAATAATACACGAGAGGCCTGTGGACCGAGGACGTTAAATACGTGCCAGTGTACAAGTGTGTCAGCGAAACGAGCGAATCTCGCAGCGGAGGACTAATTGACAAACATTGACGGACCCGTTCGTTGTGGTATACGGATCGGTGTAATGCCCGAAGTGGCCTTTGTTGACACGAAGACCTTTACTTGGACAACGTCCGCGCCGCTTCCCACAAAAGCCCTACACCTTCCAGTCCATTTGCTCGTCGCCTATCCTCTCGGCCGTTTGCGCCGTTTCGCTCCAAAGGTGATTCACTCTAATCGCTCGAAAACCGAGAAACATAATACCTCTAGTCACCCTCTCTCCCTCCGTTCTCCTTCAACCTACGAAAGCCAAAAAACGAACCGTACGAAGAATATTCTTTCTTCAAATATAAAATTCGTAATGGTCACGAGAGATTCGTCCCGGTGATATCATAATCGTGGCCCCGGAGAAGAAAAGGATCATGTTTCCGTAATAATTCAATCTAGCCTGAAACGAAACCGGGAATCCATGGAATCGGTTGAATTCCTCGAGAACAAAACACGTATCAAAGATTCCCCATTAAACGAACATGTTGACGATCTTCCGTTCACGTTACTCACACGGAGCATTTGGTCCGCAGGAGATTAAACATAATTCTTGTTGCCTAACAATTCATTACTTAGTCTATATCGAATCTAGAATATCTCACAAAAGTAATTTCTGGAATTTACAGTGCTTTTTATGGCTTAAATGTAAATTACTCTGCGATCCTCCAAGAACATAAAAATCTGCAATAACCTTACCATTGGTGAACATCGAAACTTAAAGTAGCCCCTACACGATCGATAATATTGTCAATATTCGCGTCAATATTGATGCTCTATATTGAAGCGCGCATCAATATGCTTCAATATAAACGCATCAAGATTCTCACCAATACTCATTCTGGCAAAAATATTCGTGCTGCATGGTCGGGGCTGTTTCGGTGGTGTTTTTGTTGTGAATTTCGAAAAGTTTTCCAGTTCGGATTTGGGTTTTCTAGTATTGACTCTTTCACTGTGCGAACAAAAAAAATCAAAGAGAAAGAGAAATAGACACTGGTCCAAAGAGTGGTACAAGCTGAGAAGCCGCTTTACACACGAACACTTGCTGAACTTTTTGCGTTCTACAGAACCGGGCGACTAGAAAAATTTTCTTCAAATGAACGAAGAAGGCTTTCAAACTTTATTAGAGCTAGTTAGGTCCAACATCCAGAAAAAATACACTGTTATGCGCGAAACTATCCCTGCAAACCAAAGACTTTCTATAACATTGAGTTAACTAGCGTCTCTAATGTATTTGGAAGACATGAAGTTTATGTGTGCAATCGCCCCTGAGACATTGGAAAACATCATTATAGAAACCTGCGAAGCAATAATACAAGCACTGAGATACAATATTCAGGTATTCCATAGTGTAATTCTAGGAATATTTTTCGGTACAAAATTTTCTTTAACAAAACTCACAGGGCTACCCGAGTCTAATAACGCTGTCATAGACAATTTGTTTGTTTCACCCAATTGTAGATTCACGGAGCGGAGAAATTCGAGAAACCGATCTTTTTGGACAAAAATCTGCCGACAACTCAGTGTTTCATCGATTCAATTGGATTTTTTTTTAAAATGTTCGTGAAGGACTATACTTTGATGACGTGCTGCGCGAAAATCGTTAACTGTCACAAGAAATCAAGAATCCTCATCTACAAAACCCAATAACTCCGATACTTCATCAGCCCATACCATAAATTTGCATGTCCCAGCTGAGTTGCAAACACTTCTTAACCTTGAACTCTAAACCGCAAAATTTTAAACTGTAAATCTGGCCCTGAGAATTACCAATTGAATAGAATTAGATTCGGCACTTATAAAATTTACCATTCATTTATTGATCCAACGGCAGCGTTTCCGCTTATTGAGAAAGAACTTCCTTGTGCTTGCCATCCTTTATTCTTAGAGAGCTTATAAGTGGATTGGATGATAATAACATATGCCGTCTAATATCTATATTTGTCTTTTTGCGGCAACACATTCGGGAGTTTTCAGCTCGTGATTTCCTGAAGACTTTATTATGTGCCTCTTGTGGCTCTTCTGAATACAAACCAATTGGTTCAAATGTAGCAAATACTTCACTTCCATGTTGCAGTACCTTATGAACTGATGGAGGTAGTTTATACCATGGATAAATTTTAATAAAATTGTTTTTTTTCATTTTTTTTACAGTTTAAAGTTGTGCGGTTTAGGGTTTAGGGTTAAGAAGTGTCGGCAACTCATAACAATAACAACAATAACATGAAGTATCGCAGTTATTAGGTTTTGTAGATAAGGATTCTTGATTTCTTGTGACAGTTAACGATTTTCGCGCAACACGTCATTAAAGTATAGTCCTTCACGAACATTTTAAAAAAAATTCCCATTAAATCGATGTAAAACTGAGTTGTCGGCAGATTTTTGTCCAAAAAGATCGGTTTCTCGCCCACTGTACGCCGTCACGTACTCACAGCAACTGATATTGAAGGAAATATTAACAATAAACCTCCTAGACGTTCAAACGGTTATTCAATATTGACAGAAAATATCATTTTCTATCAACATCCGTCAATATTGATAGGACGCTTCAATACGCTCCTATACGATCAATATTTTCATCAATATGGTCCTAGGTTAATATTGAGAATATTATTGATCGTGTAGAGACCACTTGATAGAAATTTTAAAAAATATTGAAAACAGGTTAAAAATTACAAACGAATGTGTATTGGTTAAACACGAACTTTATAATGTACGGATAAAGAAGTATCTCAGTATGTGAGATGTTTCCATTATTTGTGGAGCCCCCAGTCGTCTCCGCGAGGCAATTTCCCGAACGAGCCGATCGGAAATTCATCGTCAGGCATCGGCTGGTAAACGTATTCCCTGCGAATTCCGGTCGGCTTTTATTTGCATAAGCGAGCAAAGGATTTCCACGATAATCCCATGGAAATTGTTAAAGTTGGACCATTAGCGACAGAACTAATGTCGTTTCGCCCCTCTCTCCGAACCCGCGAGCGATGTCGAACGACCGTGCGGAGGCGGACGAATATAATATTGATGGGTTTGACATGGGCTTAGCGTTCGATTGGGGTGATAGAGAGAGGGGCTCGAACCCCTCATTATTTATTAAATCATCGCCGCGGAATCGCAGCCAGGTACGACGCGCCCCGGAAAATTCGTTTTGCTTGAATAACGCATCGGGTTAAAGCTGCCGCATCGCGCGGCCGTGCATTATGCAAAATGATAACCGCGGGAATAATGGATGCTGCTTTTAGTCCCGCTCGCCTGTTCAGCCTGCTTGCAACGATGCGCGTGGATTTCTCGCGCTGCGAGAAAAATGGCCGCCTTGAATTTGCTCTAGCTAATTGCATCCACTTCGTCATTTTCAGTATCATCTTTAGAATCTTTTCATTTTTCTTTTTGATCCGTAGAATAATTCTTCCAGTTTATTTTTAATTTGTGAAATAATTCTTTCAGTTTATTTTTGATTCGTTGAGTAATTTAATTTAATATTTGGTTCGCGAAATAACCAACGAGCATACAGTGTAGCGAAAGTATAGCGCATGAAATCAGCAAAGCAACGAAGCGTTCGAGGTGGGGGAGTCGATGTCGAAGCGGGGTGAAGGTGTAACGGAACCCCGATGATCCACGTATTCATCATCCGCGACCTCACGCGGGCAAAAAAAGTGACAACCAATTTATAACCGAGATAATTACAATATCAAGTGGTCGGGCTTTTAATATATGCTTAATAACCGATAATGAGCGTGTCGAGCGATCGATTCGCTCTTTCTATTTATGGATTCTCTCAGCGAGGGCCGAGTTGAATCGTTTTCGCGAAAATTGCAGCCATTATCCCTGACCATTCGCGATATTCCTACCATCATTACACCGTCAGACTCTTTGTTGTGTAAATTCATCTACATTGTACGGAAGCAACGACAGTTTATAAATCGAGTGTAATTCGCGGGTAATTACTCACCGGTAACGTCGTGTTAACACCCGAGCGCCTTCGAGCTCGTTTCTGACAGCGTATTTTTCAATGGCAGTGGAAGATCACAATGTATCGGGTGTACGGTACGTTAAGATGAATTATTTTTTACTGAAATATTCATTGGTTTTCGGGAGTAATCGATACGTGCCATTTGGAGAACGAGTGTGCCGTGAGAAAATATAGGACACCCTTTTACAGGCAGCCATAAATTTTCGTTTAATACTTTGTTGCTTGTCGCGCGTGTATCTGGTACGGCGAGCTGTTGTAATTGCACAGCAGACGCTTGCGCGAATTTCCTTTTTCGTAGACTGATTGCGAGAGAGTGCTGGTACGGTTCATTTTAAAATTGTCTTCGATTCCAAGGAACTTAATTTACCAGTTTTTGAAATAACCTAGTCATAATATTCCTATTGGACTGTCTCGGTTGGGCTAAATTGATATCAGAAAACGAAAACGAAGGATGCGAACATTTATTTACATCACGTACGAATTTTGAAGGCACCTACGTTGACAGATATATGAAGACACGATAATATAAATAAATCAAAGTCAATGTAGCAGCACTCTTAGACTCTTCTTAGACGTTGGTAGATTAGCATTTGACCTATTCATTAGCGCCATAAATTCCGCAATCTAGTGATCTTCTTTCGAGAAAAGGAGATTGGCGAGCGTTCGCTCGTGCTGATCGACGAGGATTTCTCTATCAAACGGCCGATCGGTGATCGTAGGTCGACGGGGCTCGTTTCAATATCGATTTCAGCGGCAGCCACGCGTATCGTTCCGCACGATATCGCACATGCAGAGAAGAATTTCGAGAGCGTAGTAGCTAGCTCCCGCAGGTGCACGGACGCAATGATGTCCGGAGACGATCTGTGGCGCGCTGACTCGAGGAAGAGCGACTTCGTAATCGGTTTCGAGGAATCCCATCGTCGAGTGGAATCGATGAAGACACGTTACCTCGCCAATAACGATTATCCGGCAACGAGGCTATCGTTCTCTTCTGGCCGGCCGGGCGGCTGCATTCAACGAGCCTTGTTGTTATAACCTCGTTGCGGCAGCACATTGTCGATCCGGGGCCCCGAATGGTTTCGCGGAATCGGACGCGCGCACGGTGCCCGCCAATCATAATTGACGAGAGACCTGGGACCGATGCTAGGCCCAATCAAGTGCCAGCAAACCGCCACGCAACTCGCACGATGTTGATGTATTCTAATCGTTCCTTCACAATCGGAAGATTACGTTGTTGTTTCAAATTTTCGAAGATATACAAATTGATCATTTAAAGAACCATAATTCTATACGTAAAAAGTTGTTTATATATCTCCGTGACCAATGCTCGACGACAGGAAGCGAAATTCAGTGCAAGTTTGAAGAAAGTCAATTTCCTGGATCTCCGACGGCGGCAGCACAGCGGTTGATTACGTTCGATGATCGAGTCATCGGTGACGCAATCAAGCTTCATCGTGTGACGCGCAAATAGAAGAACCGCCTCGCGGTTGTCCGGTATTAAATCGTAAATACGGACAGTGGCCACCGAGGAATCTTCTGTATCATCATCTAGACGGAACGGGGTCTAGAAGACGCGTCCACGTGCGTGCGGTTCATTCCTGCGTGGATCGGCGTCATCATCATCATTATTATCGTCATCATCGGCACAGCTTTCCTCCCCCTTGTTCCCCGTAGCCCCTCTCTACGTTACGTTCAACAAGAAATTCCAGCGGGCGAACGGTATTGCGACCGCAGGGCAATCAGCGTTAACAATGTTTTATTGTTACGTCACGGATCGGATCGGCGAGCATGTTGCAGACGAACGGACAGCCGGGCATTAAGCTTATCATAACGGTGTGCCGTTAAGTTCGCCGTCACACTGTGGTCCCAAATCGGAATTCGCAAGTTCTGAATGTAACTGAGTTTATTAAATGTTTGGGAGTAGTCTTAGAGATGATTAAACGTTAACACTAAATACATCAGCGCCAAATGACCGGTCTGAAATCTTTTATTTTACTATACTTGAAATTACGAAGATTATGAGAAATTATCAGTAGACTACAGATCTCAAGCTTAAAAATCTTAATTTACACAATAATCCCGAACGAAATGATTAGATTACGTTATTTGGGTTGTTGGTTTATGATTGAAGTCGCTGTTGAAGGATCCATATGAACTTCCAGGAGTAATGTGTTAAGGGCTAATCAGTCAGCCTAAAGACTTGCATCGAGTCGTCTAGGGTCGTTAGCTACTATGCTCATCAGAGAGAGTATTCCCGGTTCGGTTCTCCCGAAACGAGTCTACGGAGAAGACAGCGTTCAGCAGGTACCGTGAGCTTTGAGTCGGAAGGCTCGTCCATCTTCCGGCGACGTTTTGTTACCATCCTGGCCCGGTGTCCGACGATTTCGAAAATGAAAGGAGAAAAAGAGAAAGAGAGCGAGAGGGAGGAGGATGAGGAGGAGGAGAACAGAATGAGAGAGAGAGAGAGAGAGAGAGAGAGAGAGAGAGAGACGCGGGGGTAAAATCCGTGGGCGGGATGGTGGTGAGAAAGTACGAAAGAGCGCCGGGAAGACTAGGGGGAGACGGCGAGGGCTAAAGAGAGGGCAACAAAACGCATGGAACATGCTTGCTGGGACGCAAAACGAGGACCAAGATAAGCCGTGCCTCCATCAGGCTGCTATTTCTCCCGTGACAATAAAAATTATAGGCTATCTGGACTGGAAAACAACAGGTCGAGCGGGCTGCCTCCGGATCGTGGTTTGCATTCATTAAGCCTCGACACGCAAGCAGTGGCGGTTGATGTTCTCTTTCTCTTTCCTCCGCCCTGTCCCCCTTGGCCCCCGATCATCATCCTTTCTCTCTTTCTCTCCCTCTCTCTCTCTTGTTCGTTCGTATAGAGATTTCCTCTTCGTCTTTCTTCGAGGCAGCCACCACTTTGTCTCCTTCTCGCTCCCTCATCCCCCTTACGTCGTCGTTGCCCTCTCGGGGCCAGGTACCCCATACGACGCCCCTGGAGCCCCCCTTTCGCCCCACGGTGCCCCCTCGCAACATCTCCGCAGCCAGTTGCCTGGGCTGCTCGACTGCCTCGAGACTCTCTCAACCTGCAGTTCCAGGCTGCATCGAACGCGACCACTACAACCGGCCGTCCATTACCACTTTACATATTACACATTATAAATTACCAGTCTCTCTCTCCTTCTACCGCTCCCCCCTCCCATCCCATCCCCCTCGCAGCCCCCCACGTTCACAGCCGCCGGATTTTTGTCTGCGGATCCGGAGCCGCACGAAACCGCCTCGGACTCGTCAAACTTTCGAAGGGCAACGGCTCGTTATCGCGGGAACACCGCCACGCGATCCACACGACGAACTTTCACGATCCACGAATGATCCTGCGACTACTCCGGCGGACAAAAGTTATGAAACACCCCATTTCATTCACCTACGTACAGATTTATGCGAACTGAAAAATGCGTGTAGAGAGCGTATTTTTTCAGGGGACTGTTACGATGTAAGCGAACAGAAATACCTTTTCTTTTATTGGCAGAAGACAATGACAGCGCTCGACAGCAGATTATACCGAGATTGTAGCAAACTTTGTAAATTCTGCCGAGTTCAACAAGGATCAACGACCCTAATAAATAAAAGTCTCTGAAACGCAATGCAGCATCAACTTTTCCTATGTTCTTCTTGTGTATTCCATCCTGAGTTTCCTTATCAGCAACAATTTGCCAGTCGTTGCCCCCTCGCATCTCTCCCCTCTCACGCAATCGAACACGCGCCACTCTGCCCCGTTGGAAATCTATTAAGAAAATAACACCTCGTTAGACGGATCGGCCACAGGCGAGACACAACAGCTTTCACTGCCCGCGTTCTAATAGATCGATGTTTACAAACCGGTAGCGAGCAACGTGGAGTTAGGCTACAGATCTGCAACGCTCTGGACTGCAATTTGGGTAAACTGCGGGACGCCAGAACCTGATATCCGTCTGTACGATCTTGTGTCTTTTTGCAATTTTACAGATTGATCGCTCTAGACAAGCCTAGAGCAGCGTTCGAGTATACCATGTCGTGCATTATACGCACCATCGACCGTTGATCGAATTATGATCTAGCATTCAGATTCGAATCTCCGAAAGCGTCCCTGTATCGATGCAGTCCACGATTTTTTTAATTTATCGGCTACCCATTTTCTGGGCGTGGATCTTTGTGCAGTTGTATCCACGAAATCTTGAAAAAAATTAATAGAGTTTTTTCATTTCTGGTGCAAGAAACGATCGAATTGATGGAAGTGATTTTTCGTTTATTGCAATTTTTATTAACGAACCCGTCAATTTCGATAAGCCTATTTTTCTCCGTGGCACATAATTCTACCAGACTTGCACCATAATTTATAGTCGATAATAATCAATACCGCTGCAAATCTTTTTTTATTCCCACTATACAAATGAAGCTGTAACTTTTGAGTTGAAACAACTTTTCTAACATTCAGCACGTCACTGATTAAAGTTATTGAAATATCTAGATTATATCTTACCCAAATTATTGTAATTATTCCTACTTACCAGTTCAGAGTGCCATATATGAACATTTTTCTTTAAGCATTCATAAAGTGCGCACATGATAACAGGTTGTACAAGTGTAATTAACCATAATCCATTTTGAAACACCACAAAAATTTGGTATAATGAACATGTTGAGATGGTTATCTTAACAAACATACTTTGATGTCTACCATATAATTCGCGCAGTGGTTTCCAACTTTGGTTGGGATGTACGTGAATGAAATGACTGGGTACTTGAATCGTTCGTTCGAACGACTGCGTCTAATGTGTTTTATGATTGATGAAGCCAATTTCTACGATGTCCGTCTTGCTGATCAAAATTGGTATACACTTTGCCCCCGTCGGAATACCTAATACCTAGAAATCTTCATTCACCTGAAAAAGGACTTCAGCAAGACTGACAACGATGGGAATTTATCACGTCGTCAAAAAATGTCGAAAGAATTTTTTAATTCAAATATAAAATCAAGTAAATTTGCACACTACTGATAATTTTGATTGAAGTTCTAAAAAATCTGCGTATCCTACAACTTTCGTTCGAGACATGTTTTTGTATCGGCTATAATGTTCAAGTAATGTAATTTTGTCGAGAAAAACGGGCTTTTCAGCGCACTGCGCGTCGCCTCGTATATCATGTCTCCAAACCTGGGTTGCAAACTAGCGTGCAAAACTGGATTCGGTTCATGTCTGGGCTCTATCAGTCTTCGTTCATACCTTTAAGGCGCATTTCGCTCGTTCTTGCAGCCAGGTAGGAGTCATTAGCATACTGTCTCGCGGTGGACTCGTTGCACAAAACGGCCGTGAATCTTTTTCCCCTGTCGATCGGCATCGGGTTCCATTATTCCGGGCATCACGTGGCCGAAGATGAGATCGCGTTTTCGACGAGGGTTCGCGCCGTTAGGCATCCTGCGGCGAGTTTAATCGCCGGCAATTTGATGGGGATCAACTGTCTACGTTCCTCTTTACATTGTAACGCGACAACTTTGAACGGTCTCCTCTCCCGTAGCTTAGGGGATACTTAATATTCCCCTGTTCGATCCCGGCGGGCAGGACTCGCGCGTAATTTGCCCAGTTATTTTTAATTTTCGGTCACAAAGTGTTCGCGCGATGCGTGCACGCGAGAATTACCGCGACCGTGTCACGCAATACGTATACCGGTTGCCCTGCGGAACTTTTGACGGGTCCGATGACTTTGTGCGCCTTTTCAGGCCAACGTTAAAAGCCACGGAGGTTTGCCCGTTTAAAAACACGTTACCCGTATACCCATACGCGCCGCTGGTAATAGCCTGTCCGACCATAATTGTCGATCCTCTTAAACATCGGCCGGACCCGATGCGTGTTCGCGGTTTCCACGGGCAGGCCGTTTTTATCCGCGTTATTAACTTTAGATAGGAGCACCCGATAAGCGCTGAAACTTCGCCGTTTTTAGCCGCGTTAACGGAACGCCCCGAGTATCATCTTCTTATCTCGAGGACCGGGCCCCGAGATTCGCCATCTTGTCGCTCGTGAAACTTCGGCGTTCAGTGTGTCACTGTGTGTTCGACAGATACGTTAACCGTCGATAGTTTTAAAGGAGAATGACACTACCATATTAGTAAAATTTCAATCTTAGGGACTCCATGAAATTATTTGCAAGAATGGAATTATAATAAACTTTACTTGTAGAGGTCTTTGGAAAAGAATTCAGTGCTCCATGTTTCCTATCCTCCCTTGTGCTCGGTGGCAGAGAAACTGAACGCTATCGTGAAAATATCCTGTACAGATTTCTGATCGCCATCAGGTCGTTTCGCCCCACTGTGCGTGGTACATTAACAATGTTTTATCAAAGCGGAGACCGGTTCGTATGGTTGTTTCGCTGGTGATCAGCGAAAACGAATTCGCCAATAACGCTCGTTCCCATCGCAGGGGAAAAACAGGCGAGGCAATCTCTCGCGGTGGTAGAAAATCACGCGACGTCGCGAATCGCAATTTACAGGTAAGGACCAGAATAGACTGCCACCCGCAATCGGGACAAAACGACCGTCCTGCGCGATGGCGAGCGACGGCGGCGGCGGCCTGTAACCGCCAGCATATAATTATACATAAAGTATCATTAAGTTGCCATAATTCTTATGTTATTGCATTATTTAGCGGCGGCACCCTGCTGCGGGCGTACGTGGAATCTTCTCCTGCGGGTAAGGGGGCGCAACGCGCGTTTTACATCTTTGTACACAGCCGCGCGCGCGCGTATCGCCGCTATTATAAGTAATACACATGCCGCGCGTACTTTCCAGCCGATTCCACGCGAAAAAGAAGCACGCCGAGCGGTTCGCGAACCGAACCGACAGGGTTACAGGAAACCGAGGATGATTTAGGGGTCCGGCTTCGGTCATACTTCGCTATTTGTAGGCGGCCCCGGCCATTTTCAGATAGCGAACTCGGAGGCACCGACGATTTATGACTGTTTATACGGCTTCCCACGCGGTGCCCCTTTTCTTACACGATTATCGAACGTATGGTACTCTGCGAACGGAATGACAAACCCTTGGACCAACATTTTCCATTAGCTTGGAATAGCGAAGTGACCAAATACAATAAGTCAATGAAGTGTTTGTGAATAAAGAAGCAGGACATTCATGTACACTTTTTAATTAAAGCTGTTGGTTCTACCATTTCTTTGTACGTTACTGATTTTTATAGTAAGTGTACTTTGTACATACATGGTGAATAACTACTTTGCATATACAAAGTGAATAACTGAAGATTAACCCTATTGTATCTTGCTGATTGTGTCTTTGGTTGGACCTTGTTGTTTGTATCTGGTTGACTGTACTCTTGGTTGTATTTTGTTGGTTGTATCTTATTCACTGTACCCTTGGTTGTATCTTGTTGATCGTACCCTTGGTTGCAACTAGTTGGCTGTATCTTGTTGATTGTGTCCTTGGTTGGACCTTGTTGGTTGTATCTTGTTGACTGTACTCTTGGTTGTACTTTGTTGGTTGTATCTTGTTCACTGTACCCTTGGTTGTATCTTGTTGATCGTACCCTTGGTTGCAACCAGTTGGCTGTATCTTGTTGATTGTACCCTTGGTTGTATCTCGTTGGCTGTATCTTGTTGGTTGTATCCTGCTGATTGTGTCCTTGGTTGGACCTTGTTGTTTGTATCTTGTTGACTGTACCCTTGGTTGTACTTTGATAGTTGTATCTTGTTGATTGTACCCTTGGTTGTACCTCGTTGGCTGTATCTTGTTGGTTGTATCTTGCTGATTGAGTCCTTGGTTGGACCTTGTTGTTTGTACCTTGTTCACTGTACCGTTGGTTGTATCTTGTTCACTGTACCCTTGGTTGTATCTTGTTCACTGTACCCTTGGTTGTATCTTGTTGATCGTACCCTTGGTTGCAACCAGCTGGCTGTATCTTGTTGATTGTACCCTTGGTTGTACCTCGTTGGCTGTATCTTGTTGGTGTATCTTGTTGATTGTGTCCTTGGTTGAACCGTGTTGGTTGTATCTTGTTGACTGTACCCTTGGTTGTACTTTGATAGTTGTATCTTGTTCACTGTACCCTTGGTTGTATCGTGTTGATCGTACCCTTGGTTGCAACTAGTTGGCTGTATCTTGTTGATTGTACCCTTGGTTGTACCTCGTTGGCTGTATCTTGTTGGTTGTATCTTGCTGATTATGACCTTGGTTAGACCTTGTTGGTTGTGTCTTGTTGACTGTACCCTTGGTTGTACCTTGTTGATTGCATCCTGTTGATTGTACCCTTTCCTGTACCTTTGAGCTGTATCCCTGAATTTTACCAAGAGCCTAATAAATTCGTCATGTCTCGCTCAGATTCAATCCTCCAACCTGCATCCAAAGGGTGAAACACTCCTTATCCACAAACAAACAAACCACGCAACGTATCATTCTTACTAACGCAATATTCACTCACCATCCCACTTTCACCTTGTCGATTCATTGTTAATCATTAAATCGTTACTCAACATCAACGCCTTTCAACGTCCTTCAATCCAAACCTTTCTTAAACACGACAAATTCAGCTTCCACAGCTGAATCCCAACATCCTACCAGATAAGCCCTCGGTAGAAATCCGTCCTTCCTCTATCACAGCGATTGCGTTTCTCCGGCCGTATTATCGTCGCGACCAGTATTATAGTTGTCAGGTTAAACGTCGGGGCTGCCCGTTGTCACTTTTACAATCCGCGACCGGTACGACCGCTTCGTTCGTCTGAGTCGCAGGTGTCGAGCTCGGTGGAGGCCTCTCTCTTACTAGATTTCAGGCGCCGCGCCGGTGGTATGCGTTCGACGTAGATGCACCGTCCGCGCTCGGATGCACCTAAACTCCGTTGCAGTTCGCGTTGCCGCGCGCTGCCGCGCCGCGCCGCTTGAATCCCGCTTTTCGCAATATACGCCGGACGTTTTGTTCGTCCCGTAGGCTACGATGCACGCTTAACTGACTGCGAATTAAAATTCCAGAATATAAGCGATTGCTTACGACGATTAATCGCACCCCTGCTGCTACGCTCAGGCGAGCTGCAAGCGGAGAGAACGAGCGAGCGAAGCGTTCTCGCGCGCGCGCGCGGCCGAGAGCGCACGCTCGCGCGTCGACTTCTCTCGGCGACCGAAGCCGATTTCCTTTATTTTTCGTATCGAGCGATTCTTCGAGCGTTTTCGTACCGGCCCTCCCTTCCTCCCCGACATACATATATCGACGCATTTGCCGCATCGGGTTTCGATAAATCTTCCAGCGTGTCTCTTACCGGAGGCACACGGTCACGCAGACTCTCGCCGCCATCGGCCCACTCGAACGGATACACACGGGGAAATACAAAGATTCCGAGGGCCTCGACTACTCGGTAATTCGTATCGGCGACAACCATTTAAGTGGCCGGAGATAGATCACTCGATAGACGGCTTTTCGTCTCTTGTTGTTGTTGTTGTTGCTGGTTGCTTGTTTGTTTGTTTGCTGGCGCGGCGAGTCGAGTCGCGTGTAGGATTTCTTGCACGGTGTACGACCACGATGGAAGGTCGAGACTTTTATGGTGGGTATCGCTGATACAGGAAGAATCGTAATCGCAGGATTGATGGGGGATGTACTGTCTTGCACCCGTATCGCACCAGGGATAAGTGTTGCGAGAGTCACGCGATTTAATGGGTTTCTTGTGGTCGCGTTTTAGCTTGCTGGATTGGGAAAACATTGTGCGGATCGACGGAGTGTGCGCAGCTTGTTGTACCACCACTATTTTGTTAGAATGCGCTGACAGTGATGTACTGTACGAGCTGAAGAACTGTATTCACATTTTTGGCGTTGCACGGAGGTTACTTTAACAGTCGCGTGGTTTTCAGGAGTGCATTATGTATAGATCTGTGATTATTTGTTGTTACTTTGTTCTTTTACAGAGATATGAAGGTCACCTTCATTTTTTTAGATGTAATACTTCTTATTAAATTTATTTGATCATCTAACCCTCTCCAAATTTTAGTGTTTTAGAAAATCAGGCAGATCAGTTTCCGAATTTCAACTATCCAGATAAACAGGAACCAAACCCAGTTTTTAAAACAGTGTTCGAACCTGGTTGTCTAATAAACCGCCGCGTATGCAGTAAGAATCAATATACGAAATATATTCACGTAAATAATGATCAGCACTTTGATTAAAGCACTGAGCAAGAGCCAGCGAAACAATAAAATCTCGACAAGAATACCGAGCGAGCTGGAATGCGGAGGTGAGACGGGACCGCCCGCTCTCGTTCCGTTCTAGTTTCGATTTCTCTAAATCATCGGAGCAGAAGAGGCTCTCGCTCCTGCGCGCCAGAAAAGATTTCCATGTGCAAGACGGATGCGGTCACAGGGGTGCGCTTGCGTTCGTGCGCGCTATTTCGAACTGCATGCGTGGCTGCATTTCCACTCTCACGCACGTAACGTATACACGCTCCTCTTGTATATACTACAGCGTCTCTACATGCGTACACGTATCCTGATCGAAAGAAAAGGAGGAGCCAGAGCCACGGCGTGGTTGCTCGCACGACGGGCGCGCGATGCCCCGGCACAAAAAGTACATTGCATTTATAAGTCATTTATTATGAATTACACGATGGTATATTTAAAATGGGAGGCATGTCTTGTACGTGGATATATGGGATATCGAGATTATAACGCATGCGGCGCAGAGAAACCGGGACTACAACGGGGCTGGGATACGCGCAACCGGACGTTGTCGTGTAGGTGTTCTCGCGTGCGTACATACCACCAACACGGCAGAAAAAGAGAGAAAGGGAGGAAGAAAGAAAGAGAGAGAGAGAGAGCAAGGGGATCTTGTGAATCGTCCGCGCCACGCATGCACGCGCCTACAAATTGGTAGTGCGTAGCCGCACGCTGACTCCTGGATAAAACCTGGAAACCGTTTCCTTTCTTTTTCTCCCCCATGGATTTTCTGAGGGGACCGACGCATCGCGGCACGCTCGCGCACAAGGGTGCAAGAACTGCACTCCGTTTGCTTATCCACTTCCTCGTTTTTCTCGCAGCGGCTTCTTTTGTTATCCGAAGTAACGCACAGTCGCTGGTTCTTCGAAAAAATCGGGCCGAAATCATTTCTTTCGACAAGCAGTCTTGATCGATGTTCTTTCTATTTCAATTCCTTACCAGGGATCATTTTGACCAATTCTTTTAATTTGTCTGTTTTTATGCACTGGGATATGCTGTTTCCTATGAAAAAGTCTTTGTTTTAGGCTGGGTATTTAATTATGAAAGAACTCCACTCCAATCATATCCTTCAAGAGAAATTACAAGAAAAAATATCTTCCATCGACGAAGATTCCCGAAACACGCAGTTTCTGGTGTTTGAAAAATTTTCGAATATCAAAAATGCATAAAGATCCGCAGTTTACCTACGAGGCAGAGAATGACATCCCGGAGGATCGGTGACGTTGAAAGAAATGATAAGAGCGCTAATTGCAACATTGTCCGCGGGATTTAATCGGCCAGGCGATCGCGCGAAATGAATATTCGCTTTCTAGTAAGCAGGAAGCGTATCGCCTGGTAATTTCCAACGATGACTTTTGTCGGTGATCGACGGGTTCCTCTTTGACCTTGCGCGAATGACGGTGCACTCCTTATCGCCGGCCAGTCGGTCACAGAATAAGCAATTAATTTGAACAGTTGTACGATGTGCGCCGGTGAAAAGCTTTCGTCAGGGATAATTAATCGCGAGGAGTCCGGCCGACGAGATTGCCTTTCATGTAAGCGATACCGAGGGCCCTAATGCCCGTGATGCTGCTGAGGTATTTATTAACTATTATACTCGACATTGCGTCGCTTGGGTTTCTCTATCTCTCTCCTCCTCGTACATTCGTTCCTTACCCTCTTCATCTATGGCGTCTATTTTTCCGCGAGCGCCGCAATTATTTACTATTCAACCACGTATTACGGCAGTTTAGACGGAAAGTATCCGACGATAATCATATATTACAAGCGCAAGCGTCTTTCTATTTGTCCATTAAATCTTCGGGACGACGCGCGGCGATGCAGGTTCAGGAAATGTGCGACAGTTTGCTGAAAAGTTTCCAGAGTTCATCTGTATGGTCGATCTTCTTTTTATTCATTAATGTCGCAATTAAAATGTAAACATTATAATGTTTCACCCCCGTTACATCATCTATTAATGTTAGTTGGGATTAAAAAAAAATTTTTGGCTATGCAAAAAATATCAAACAGAAACATACGCGTGGAAAACCACGCATGGGAAATGCTATGAACTATGTCTCTTTCTTTCCCATACACTTTCGTTCTTTGCGTCGCTTTTGATCGTTCATTATTTTTCCTATGATTTTCTACGATTCTATCATTGAAACAATTGGCTAAAATATCATATAAATATTCTTGATTCAATTTTGTCTAAATGTCTTGCAAATACTGCATCGAGAGTTGTTCCTGATCTTGTTGTCGCTTCATTAGGATGATCTACCATTTCCAACCTCAATTTACATCTAAACATTACTAGACTGCAAGAAGTTTCACTTCTGCCGCGCGTGGTTTTCCACGCGTATGTTTTTTTACTTATCTGACACCTGTCAAAATTTTTCAGGTTAGTTTAGAACAAGGGTTTGAATAATTGTTTATAAATCTTACAGTCGAAACAAAATCCGATGAGAAACTGCATGTGAAAGTAGCTGGAGGTTGATTCTATGTTATCCAATTGCAAATGTTCAAAAATTAACTCTGGTTAATTAGTTATTAGCAATTGTTGCGCGGGCTGATTGTTTCGGAAGTTCCCATAATGCGTGAGACAAGGACAGACATACATAACATACCACTTCTCCAAGATTTGTTAATAACTAACAATTTAAGCATCAAACCTGCATAAAACTGAAATGGGAATGTAGCCAAGGCTTCATTTCACATTCTACAATCTTAAAAGTTCACCAATGAAGTCTTTAAAGTAAGTAAATTAATTATGAAAATGTTACTTGTCAAACCATTCGAGGTTATTCGCGAAATTTCGTCACTTCGTAACGCTAGAAAATTGTAGCCCCCTCAGCAAAGAAGTTTCACTTCAATAAATTATTGGCTATGAAAAAGACAAGATCAAACAAAAAGTGAAAATAAGCTCATCGAGAAATTGCAAATTTTCCGCTGCCATGTGCACGCGATGTCGCGCGCGCACAGTGGTCAACCATAATCAGGGTAATCATCACTCCGCCATCGTTTGTGCCGGCCCAGCCGGTGTGCGTCGCCGTATTACCAGACTGCGAAAGTAGCAAGATGTCTCTAAATTCATCGAACCGGACCGCTGTGCGTCGCTCAGTGAAAGGCGACATGCAGATTGCAGATGACTGTGTCACGATGACCGTGCGTCGGAACCTTGCGAAGCCAGCGACACGTTTCCGCATCTGAACTGACTCACCTTTCATCCGTCGCACGATGCTGCCATCCTTCGTTGCCATTTACGATCGAGCCTTTTAGCGGTGCCAGCGACGAGGCTTGAAAAAGACAGTTCACCTATCCCGCCTTTGCAACTGGGACGAAGCGAGTCCTTCGACGCTACAGATCAAGGAATCAAGGAATGGAGTCTGTACATGATGTAAGTGACATTCCTGCCGAAAATGTCCACAAATATCGGGACAGTACTATAGATAGAATTCGACGAATAAAGCACTCCTGAGGCAAATAAATTTCTATGTACCTGAACGAGCTTTGAGAACAAGAGCAGGATTTCAAAGAATGCAATCCAAATCCTCATATGGAGTAATAAATCCATTAAATCGCATTATTGCTAGCTCGAACATATTTTATAACAACATTGATTTTTTTAATGGCGCGTTACAGGCATTCAAAAATTCGACGAATAAAGTACTCCTGAGGCAAATAAATTTCTATGTACCTGAACGAGTTTTGAGAACAACAACAGGATTTTGAACAATGAAATCCAAATCCTCATATGGAGTAATAAATCCATTAAATCGTATTATTGCTAGCTCTAACATATTTTATAACAACATTGATTTTTTTAATGGCACGTTACAGGCATTCAAAACAAAATTGCGCAATACTATTAGTTAATCGTACCTGTATTTGTTTAGTTTAGCGCGGTCCAGTCTTATGTAAATTTTAGTTTAAGACCTTTGCTTGTTATGTTTTCTTTTTGTTTTTATCAGTTATACTGTAAAATCTGTATATATTTGTATAAAAGGACCTAGGTCCGTATATAAAATATATAATAATAATAATAAAATGAGAATCAAAACAAACAACATCATACTCGAAATAAAAAGGAAATATAATATTTTGTTGAAAAATAGTCAGAACAGCAATGGCATTCAATTTTGTTGGATCCCCTCCCATAAGCTTATTCAAGGTAACGAACTTGGGGACAGTTTAGCTAAATCAGTCACAGAAGCCTGCAGTGCCTCAACGTTACCAATTCCATTTACTGACTTGTATGAGGAGTTCAAGAGAAATGCGCATATACAAACCAGAAAGATTATAAAAGAGCAAGGCTTGATGAAAGGGAAAATATTTTTCAACCAATATTATACTTCCAGTAGGAAGGAAGGACTAAGTCATGGTTTAAACACGAACGTCTCCCACGAGAATTTATTGTAACTATTAATCGGTGCAGAGCTGATCATTATAGTCTTAATGCGTCTCTATTTCGTGTAAGAATTATTAGTGACCCGACATGCGACTGCGGACACAGTAGTCAGGATATTAACATTAGATCTACCGAGCACTAAACGCAATTGGCATAGCTTGCCTTATATTAATGACAAAATTGCATTTATTTAGATCTCGTTCGAGTTATGTTTAATTATGTACTTCAGTAAAGAAGTTCACTAAAAAAATTTCTCAGGGAAATATATTTATAATATAAATATTTCTAAAAGAAAAAATCTGGAACCAGTCAACATGACTGGTCTGGTAAATCTAGTGTTAATCATATTGTTTGGCAATGTAACCTCTTCGATTTACAGCGATCTGAGCTAATTCAACAATTGCGTAAAATTAACACTTTACCTACCGGAAGCCTATTAATAGGATTTTCAATAATTCTGCTGTACCAAAAGAAAGCATAGAAATTTTCTTTTATATTGCAATCTTAAATGAAACTATTAAATGATGTTATTAGGGATGACTTGTTAGTTCATAATGAAAGTTGCTGTTACTATTGAAGGTTCCATTAAAAGGTGTTTAGCTGTGTACCATAGATTCTTCGAAATTATGCAATAATCACCGGTCGGTAATGTGTTAAGCTTCAGTTGCCCTTAAGCTTGGAAATGTTGGTTGCCCGACCCAATATTGGGGCTCGTCTTCTTATTTTTAAGTTCCTGAAAAAATGTAAACTGCGAATTTGGTTTTATGTAGTGTGGACTGTGCATGTGTGGATGTGTATATGTATACTGTAATTTGTTTCAGTGCAGCAAAAAAAAGATCTCGACTGAGATCTTAAATGCTCAATAAAAAAAAATAAAATAAAATTGTTGTTATGAGCGTGACTGGACACGACGAGACAAGGATTTGATCTCCTTAGGAGCAGCCGTGCTCCCGGATCGGAACGCGAGCTACTCGTTCTCGAAACGAGCCGGTGTCCCGATTCTGTGCGTGGACGAAACGAGATTATTAGATATACGAGGTTAGTACGCGAAGGTAACGTAACTGTGGATAAGAGAGGGAGGAACGAGACGGAGAAAGAGGGACACGGGTGTGTTGTGTGTACCGCGGTGAGGGGTAAACGGCCTCGCAACAACCTAGACGTGCCTTGACCCACGGGAGCGAAAGAGAGAGAAAGGGAGGGAGGAACAGAGAAAGCAAAAGAAAAGAGAAACAAAGACGGGAAAGATAGATAGAGGGAGAGGACAGGAACAGTGAGAGGCGTGCGAGTCGGTATAGAAGGAGACGGAAGAGAGGACAGCCAGGTAGAAAGAAAGAGAGAGGGAGGAGGCAAAAGGAGTTTAGAGAACAGGTGCGCGACCATTGACCGCCGGCTTTGGTTACCCACTGAATTATCATATACGTAAGTTGCGTCGGCGATCGAGTGATTTAATCGCACCGATTACCGACCAACCGTGAGCTCAGGGGTGAGGTCAATTAAGATGGGTTACCGGATAATGATACGTTTAGGGGTGAGCACCGCGAACTTTGCGCCGCAGCCGGCTGCGATTGCACGGACGTGCGTCCCAGATTGTTCTCCGGGATAATGTCCGGCAGCAACGGGACCGAAACACACTCGGCGAGCTACAAGTACATCCGCGAATTTTTTTTAAACCCCATCGACGACGAAATCAAATTTATTTGTAATTATTTATGGTTGACCGAGTCAATTTACGGCCTTTTGTACTTTATACGATCGCCAGCTTAAAGTCTGACTGGAAGGTTGTGAATGCTCCGAGGATGCAAAAAAGGGTGAAATAATGTTTGCACGGGGACAGAAAGAAATGTGAAGGAAGTGATCAGTCACGAAGTAATTAATACCTATTGACACCAGACACGTATCGACACGTAACACTATCAGTCTTAATAACGTGCCGTCGATAATATCAAACAAGCATCGGTTACAATAATCAACTGCAGGCCGGATCGATTTGTAACGCGCCGATCATAGCAAATCGGCACGGAACGTTTCAGTTTCTTGCGAAACCACGCACGGGAACGGACGCGTCCCGTACGATAAAAGCGGCGACTCGCCGCGGGCGCCTATCAGCTGCCCGTTCAATTATTTAATTTATATAAGAATCCAGCTTCAAAGTGCGCCGCGGTCAGGCCCGCCAATTAGTCACGGCAGGAAGTAATTTACACCGATACAGAATAATAACGCCTCCGGTAATTAATAAAGTTCCCGATAATTTACGTTGCTGCCGCATGCGCTTCGATATTCATGCGTTCACTAAGGAATTTATACAGCGACGGTTACCTTCGACGATTTACGGGACCGTGCGACACCTTAAAATCAAGGGATACGTGGCAAAGTGCCATACTTTGAACACCTTATTACTTCATAAATTGAACAGCGAAATGAAAACAATATTCACAAAAAATGTTATAATTTTCTAAAAGTAAAAGATCATTTATCTTTATCTACATTTTCGTAAATTTTGACAAGATAAGAATAAAATATTATTCCGATTTGAAAGAAGTGAATACCATTCAAAGGGCCCGCCGACAATGGCAATCAGAGGCATAGCGAGCGACCCTAATCCGGCATGGAAATGTCGAGCGTCGCGGATGAACGACGCTTCCGTCGGTTCCAGTGGTCCGAGACTATCTTGGTATCTGCGCGGCGTCGACGGACAAGCGTTTTCTCGGACGTATTGTTCCGGCAACGACTAGGTAAGTGGTTCTTCCGCGAAAGGTATGTAGTCGGCGAGGCTTATCGCCGTCGCAGAAATTACACGTTGATGCGGAACAGTAGCGTGCAGATAAGGAGGATCGTGGCGCAGTTCGAATGAAAGTGCAATTGAGGCCAGCAGCACCAGTATTAGCACTAAAGCTACCACTGCCGGTCAGATGACCGGTTTTATATTTTTCGTCTTACAACTATTGAAATTATGAAATTGCTTGCATGGAAATTGATACGATAAATTTCTTCATCCAAGCACATATTGTAATCAAAATTCCACAAAATCTAAATAAATAGAGTTTCTCTAAGCTAAAACATTTTAATCAGTTTTAGTGCTCGGTAGGTTTAGTGTTAATAACCCAACCAGTACCGGATTAATTATGTGACATTGTGGCACGTGCGCGGCAGACATGGAACGCGTCACGTGACCAGGCCGAGACGGAGGCGTGGGAGAATAGAGTCATAGAAGGGGAAGGTAGAGTGGGGACACAAGTCTGGCGACAAGAAATTTGAACTTCGACTATTTATTTAACCAACGAGATCAGATACAAGCCTCTTCACTCGATTTCGATCAAAGACCGGAAAGCAACGGTGAAAGACAGCGCCGCGGAAATAGAAAATCGTGCCGTCAGCGAGGAAATCGAGGAAGTATAGACTGGGTACAATGAACGAGCGCGGATACGAGATTCGTATCGGAGCGTGATATTAATTCCCGGTGAACGATGGATTCGCCGTTGGTTTTTTCTCGATGATTTCGACGCGGTTCCTAATGAGGAATTAAGTCGCGTCAAAGGGGAAATAGAAAATCGTGGTATTAACGCTTGTTAGGGGATAGTGAGACGGTCGATTTGAATAAACTGGCGCATCGCGTCGGTTAGTTTACAAATGAATACAGCGAGGACGGAACCTACGCGCCGAGGCAAATTGAACGCGGATTCATCTATTAGCCGCGCGCGGAACGATAAGACGCGATAATGTTTACATTTGTAGCCCATAAAATTTAATTAGCCAATTACTGCCTTTTAATTAATCGCTCGGTATCCATCTTTCCGCTTCACGTACGGCCCGATTATATTAATTATCAGAGCCTCAAGACGCCTCAACGCCCGTTACACGCATTCCGTCGGCGAGCGTTGCGTTCGCGTGCTGCTCGCGGGAACGAACAACCCCTCTTTTTGTTTCTTCTTTTTTTTTCAGCGAAAGCTGCAATTTATTCGCGAACGGAAAACGGTTCTGTTAGTGTGTCATCTTCGCGGAAGATTTCGAATGCTAATTTCGCGGGCAGAGACCGCCTCGGAGTCGTCTGTTTCGCGAAAGAAATGTGCATTATCCGTAATAACTGTCTACCCTGCTAAAATCACTTCGGGCTCGTGACGTGAGGGTAATAGGAGTGAGATGATCGCTGATTGTGATTGTCGGTGCAGGTTTCTTCTTCTCGGAAACGCATCATCGCAATTGTGACTTGGTGGGTCTGCGGTATTTGGCTGGAACACATACAGGGATCGATCAGTGTTACCGTTGTTAGAATCACGCGTTGCCCGTGACAAGTGGATCTTCATGCAAAATAAAACATGTTTTGTTGAGCTACGTAGACAACTACTTTCTTAATAATCGTAAAATATTGACTGAATGCATTCACAATGAAAAATTTATTATGCATTTCTCTGAACAATTAAATACAGTTTGTTTAACTTTCGTGAAGCTGTTTATGTGAAAGCTTCCCCGTAACTCACCATGCAGTTAATAAACGCGCGCAATGTTTTCACCTGGATGGACGCATGTGTGTACTATTTATAGACTGTTTATTCTGGAAATGGACTTCATGAATTCCTCGATGAATTGTAGATAAATTTCTAGTAGAGTGGAACATATTTTTGTTATTTTCCTGCCACGCAGCCATGTAAGAGGATTTGATTTACAAAACATGGTATCTCCTATCTAATCACTTCGGTGATCTATCCACACACGCTATTATTCGCTTCCAATCTTTTATTTTCTCTTCCACTTCCTTTTAACACTCCTCGTAATTAGGTTTCGGTAATTATCCGACGTTTACGGAGAATCGCTTTTAAATGCGATCGCTATGAACACAAATGATAAAAAATGAGTGATGCGTCTTGTCAATGTTTTTAAGAAAACAAATAAATGTCTACGTTAGATCTGATCCTTCAAATTAAGGTATACAATTTTAATTTTCCATAGGAAGATTCGCAGACTCTCGGAAGTAGTAGAAAATAGAGGAACACCGGGGAACATAATACATCTAATCAGAAGAACTGTAGAAAGAACGTTTACAATGATGCTAAGCGCGTCGGGCCGGTCCATAAAGGCTAGCTGAGAGAAGCGTGATTAATTAAAAGAGCAGTGTTCCGAAGCGATTCCGCTTAGCGTTTACTTATTAAGCAATAGTTCAACCAGTTGGTAGCCGCGTCGTTGGTGCACGAGCGAATAAGAACGGCTATCCTAGTCCGTTAAAAAACCGAATCTCCGTTCGTCACGTTCTTAATCCCGGTGATTCGAGCGCCGCGTGGAATCCAATCGGAACGACGTCGCCTCCGGAATCGGCGAGGAACGCCTTTAGGGGTGAGAGAACCGCGCGCGGAATTTTCGAGGAGCGCTCGTTAAAACGGATCGAACGAGCCGGATGGATCGACGTCCGCGATCCCGCGACTAATGACGTCCCCGTGTAAGCCGCGGATTCGACTTGTCGCCGTTGCACCGAGAGCGTTGCACAGCGCGTTGCACAGAACCGTCAGCTCTCGCGTCTATGCAGTAGATGCACCGCAAGGGAACAATGGTCGGCAAGAGGGCATGGTGTGTACGCGGCGCGAACAGTCCGTGTGCGAATCCACACGAGAGCCCCGACTGCCGCGGTGCCAACGTGCGTGGGCTGACAGGCTGACAAGCTGACAGCAAGCCGGACCCCGACCACCCGACACCTCACTGTCAGACGGGCCTGGACTCGACCGTAACTCCTTTGCTCTCGTCTCTTGTCTCCTGCCGTCTCCTCCCGTACCCTACCCTACCCACCACTACCCTCCCAGCACTCGGCGAGATCCTTCCGTGATCCTCTCGGTCGATCCTCTCGATCCGCTCGCTACCCGTTTCGGGATCGAGATCAGGCGACGCCGGGGCACGATTGCAGCGTGGTGTCTCCGAGTTTAGCACGTCGGTTATATGTGGGTGACACGATCTTACGTCTAATGCTAAATATTAGCCCTTTGCGGTCGTTAGATTTCGCTGATCGGAGTACCAGCAGGTCAGAGCAAATTTAGCACAATTATTATACTTTTCCGTACGGGATTTCAAGTTAATATATGGATATTAAAACACAGAATTTGTTGAAACTGATTTGTTGTGTTTAATAGTATTTATAATACATAAAAACATAAATTCTTGATTTCTGTAATTTTTCAGTGTGATATTTTGCAAAACATTATTATGAATGACATCATGCCGCTAGGCTGGTAGCATCGACTGCAAAGGGCTAATTTTTATTAGGATATCGGTGCTTGATTAGTTTGACTTTGTGGGAATTTTTGGGATGATTGTTCAGCTATAATTGCCTTTCGGTCAATTGCTAAACGGGACAGCCTGCGTAACATTTGCCAAAGCCGCGGTTTGCTTTGGAACAGCCTAAATAAATTTTTTGATGAAATCAGATCCAGAATAAATGGACGATACTTCCGACCCACAGCTAGAGCGCGAACGATCTCTGAAGCAGCGCCGCACAGTGAGCCAGATCGACGCGCTAGCTATTCACGCCCATTTCACCATTATTTCAAAACATAAAGACCACGTTAAATAGGTCGTTGGATAAAAATTAAAATATAATGTATAATATAAATAAGAATAAAAAATATATAGTTATAAATAAATAATCAAGGTGACCACAATTTTTTATTAAAAAAAAATTCTTCAGATTTTTTATATTGAGCTTTAGAAGATAGTGTATTGATTACTTTTTGTAGGAATAATGAAGAATAATTGAAAACTGGCTATTCAGGCATTCAAACAAGAGTAATTCATAATTTTTGAATGAATGAAGTTTATTACATTTAATGAAATAACAAAAATGTGTTATTACTGTCTTATTTAAAGAATTACAAAAATTCAAACAAGATTAAATATTATATTTTACAAAGTTACTGACTATATTCAATTGATCATACGGATTTTCTGCTTGTAACTCTATTTATCTATTAATAAACAAAAATCTATACTATAATTCCTTTTAACAAAGGTAAAATGCAGGTTTTCAATATTGAAAAACTGCTGTGATGCTATACTACGATGCTGTTACTATAATCTCTCAAATACAAATGATTCAACTAAGCTAGCAAGAAGTTCGAATGTTTATCAATGCTCGTATAATCTAAAAAAATTCATAAGATAGGTCTGGGTTAGGTCTTTACATTCTTAAGAGCCGCTGAGTCAATGCGACTCGTGCAACGCGACTCGCCGCGGAATTGCGTGTCACGCGACGCTTTAAACCACCATAATTTCCAAATATGGATGAGAATGGACGAGAACTTTGCAGGGTCTTTTAGAGGAGATGTTGCTGAAAATGTTCCACTTTGTTAGAGCACAACTGTGTACGCACTTTTTAACTTATCCCTTGTCAAAGGAGGAAAACTTTGACAATTTTCCTTAGTTAACTAAGTACTCTTTTTTATAACAAATAATGAACAATAATGTTTAGTTCCTGGTGCGTTCTGAACATAGTTATGAAGAAAAGGATTTTTTTCGGTGATAAATCATATCTGAAGAAGATTGATCTTCGAACGCTTATTGTAACGAGAGTTTTGAATAACTTTAATTAATATTATCGTTTTCGAATGTAATGGACGTTTAAAAAACATTGTACATTCGTTAAACCCTTAACCTACGATTTACTTTCCAAAAACTTTGGCCGAAAACGTAAACAAGCCCGATCATCGTATAATATTACGGGCTATGCCCGTAATATTCACGTTTGGCCCGATCATTGTACTACGGGCTATGTCCGTAGTTGTAGGTTAAGGGGTTAAAGATCGATATGAGGACTTTGATTTTTCAGCTCATGAACAGCTAGCGCGTCGATCTGGCCCACTGTGCGCCGCAGCAATCACTCGCCGATCAACATTGTCCCCGCGGATCCTAGGGGTTAAACGTGGAAGAGGAACACAACAAGCGTGCGGTCCGCACGATAGTCTCCAGGATCCCGGCGCATGTATTTGTTATCGCTCTCGGGGCTGGTGTTCCACGAAGTCGCGTGGTTGTCGGCGCTTTTTCCGCTGCTAGCGGACAAAAAACCGCCAACCGAGCGTGGCCGATGCGCGCGCGCGCGGTCCCCGCGCTGTTCGGGCAGGTAAAGATAAAGGTAAATTCCATCGGAGAACCGTGGGGGTTTTCCCTCTTGGCCAGGAAGTACAAATCCCGAACAACCATTCGTCGTTCCGATGAAATTTATCACTGAGCACGCGGTGCGTGTCTCTCAGCTTGCCGGTGCGAGGCATACCTGCCGGACGACAACAACAAATAGGTACTTAGGCCCAATGGGATGTTCGGGCCCGGAGAACAACCGTGGATTCTACCGGTTTTTAATAATTGTACCCCCGGGCCTCTTCTCCCTTTTCCTTCCTCGCAATCTACGCGCGCTTATCTTCCTCGCGAAACATCGCGAAAGCCAGCCGCCAACCGGCGACTGGATAATTCTTGCATATCTCCGATTGCGAGTGAAGAGGCCCCCGGTGCCTCGCGGATGTTGCGCGGCGCGTCAACGCGCAACGCATTAACGCGTTTTTCGATTCGATACCCGCCGGAATTCCACTCCGACAACGTTTAATGAAAATGAAAAAAACCGAGTGTCCCTCCGGCATTGTCGGATTCCACGGTGGATCTCGCAGCGGTAACGCCTCGTAAATACGTCGGTTTACAGCCGGACACCGGTGTCCGGCGATCGGGCGTCGATCATAAATCGTGATCGTTAATAAACGAACGGCCACGTTACCGGACGCTTTTAACAAGCCGGCGAACGGAGTCAGGACCCGGCCGCCGACCCACGGAAACGATTTATTTAACGTTGATTGGGATATTATTCCCAATATGTGCCCGGTTCATCTCGCTGATACCAGCCACTGTCCACGGCTCGAGATAACCCTGAAGAGGCTCGGTGATTTTATAAAATTCTGACGGGATCGCCGACACGTTTTTATAAAGTCGCGAGGGCCGGGATAGGGATTCGTCGAACGATGTGGAATTATGGCTGCTGAGAGTACGAGGTTTTCTGGTCGGTATAACTGTCTTGTGGTGTTTGGAAAGTGGTTGTTGGGCTCGAATTTTGTTCAGCGGATTGGGTGAGAGGTGCTGTTTCATTTTGCTAGGGAGTGTTTATGACGCTTGATTATATTTAGTGGTTGATGAGAATTCTTAAACGGTTTTATTTCTTTGGGAACGATTGAAATTGTTCATAACTTTTTAATGTGTATTGAATAGCTAAGAATAAGAATAAGATAAAAGAAGTATTATGTTGTTGCAAATGAAATGGCAGTTTTGAATCTTTAACATGAGCTTCTATTTTATAAGCTTTATTCATATTCCTCATTAATTGAAATAATTTCCATCGACATGAATGCACTTCTTCATCAATCGATCTGCAATTCATCAAATGCAGTTTTTACAGCACGTTCTTCTTTGAACATTTTTCCATTCAAAAAGCCATCTAGGTGCTTGAAAAAGTGGTAATCAGTGACAGGTCAGGCGAATAATGAGGGTGAGGAAGAACTTCACACTTCAACTCTGCTAATTTTTTTACTGTTTCGTTCGTAATATGTGGCCGAGCATTATCGTGAAGCACTGTATGACTGTATGACTGTATGACTGATGAACACGAAGTTTTTCGTCCATTATATCAATTTCCTGACAGTATTTATCAGCGATTATGGTTTCATGTGAATCCGTTTCTACTATCTGTTTTAAATCTAAATTTTTAATAGCTGCTGACTTATGACCACGAGGCTCATTTCGGAACGAAATTTTTCAAACCAACGCCTTATTACTTTAATCCGATTACTTGTTATACCTTCACCGAAAGCGACATTTATGTTTTTCGCTGCTTCAGACAAAGTATGTCCAAGTTTGAACTCGTACGAGTAAATTATACGAATTTCCTTATTTCCATGGTGAACGAAAATCGATTTTGAATCATGTATACTATACAATATTAATAAGCTTCTGTACGAGATATGTACTTTTCAAATTGTACAATTTCAACCCCATCGTTCGTGGAAAAACTAAACTACAAAGGCGGGAAGTTTCAAATGTGAGAAACGGTAATTTCAATTGCAACAACACTAATAGT
Source organism: Lasioglossum pauxillum (assembly GCA_933228785.1). Lineage (NCBI taxonomy): Eukaryota > Metazoa > Arthropoda > Insecta > Hymenoptera > Halictidae > Lasioglossum > Lasioglossum pauxillum. The sequence continues at coordinate 33,361,918 of OW121705.1, read as the reverse complement.
ATAGTGTTTTCTGACGTTGATAACATATCTTAAAATGATTCGACACGTGTCCACGAAGGTTTAACCTTTAGCACTCGAGTGGTGATTCAGAAAGTCGCCACTAAAAATTGCGGCACCATTATTCGAAGCATACTTTACACTATTTAATGTATTGGTATATAATCAATTACTGAACATTTCAGTGTTGTATGAGGTAGACGGCGAATTTTTATGCATTTATGAAGAAATTGGTTGGATGAAATATAAAACAGTAAAGGATTAGATAATTTAAGAATATCGTAATGTTGTTTTGAATGTAACAAACTCATTAAAGGATAAAATCAATTTTTATTTTATTCCTGCTTCCCACAATCAATGCAGAACGTTTTTATTTTGCATAAAGATCCGGAGTATAATATGAGGTATTATATCAATTACTTAATTTTAAAAATAAAGTTACAATAGATTGTGAGAGGCACGAATGAATTTGCGGAGCTAATGAATGTTATAGGAAGGAGACAATAGGTTTTCCGATGGGAGTGATTATTTAGGGTGATCTGAGCATATCGCGAGCGTTGATGGTGATTTCGGCGTGCATGCAGAGGCCGCAGTAAATCCCTTGCGACATAATAGCGCGACAGCTGCGTGACGGAGATTTACGCTGGATCGTTGGTGCTCGGGGTCCCGCGAAGGGTAGTGAGTATACCAAATTGGGAGCAATCGTACGTCTCATTAAGAATCGAACGGTTCGGCCGGTCGGGTCCCGGGGCAGAGACAATTACCGCGTGAGCGACAGCAGCCTCGAGATAATCGGCCGGATAGAAGAGAAACGCGGACGTATATTTCACGTGGCCGTGGCCGTTTCTTCGATCCGTTCGTTTACGTTTTCGTTTCGTTTCCATCCGCGAGTCGGCGGGCCCGCCGGTGTCTTACAATTCACGACAACGTCACCAGCGCAGATAACATCGAGGCAGCGCGCAACAATGCACCGGTGCCGATGCATACGACGACGGAGACCCGGTAAATGTTTCGTCCCTTACTCTGTGGATCGTGCCAACTCTCGGATAGGATTAACAGCCTCGCTGAGTTTCGCCTTTGAGATCCTTCTAGTAATTTCGATTTTTGGAGCCTCCTCTACAAAAGTTGCAGTGGGGAAAACATTGATTTTACTGTATAAATAATTTTGATCTAGAAAACTTTGGTCGTGTAATCAGACTGCGAGTCTTTGTAGAAATTTCAGTCTTCGCAGATTATTTAACAAAAATCACATGGGAATGCACACCATCCAATCATAAAAGTTAATTTTAGAAGAATAACAAGATTAATAAGACTAGTGAGTAATTTAATGTAAGACTGTATGAATTATCACGAGTCAGAAAAAATACAGTCCCTGCTCACTTTATTAGACTCACCTGTATAATTATGATATTTCGAGTTTTACCATGAATAATGGGTATAGTAGCCTTATGCAAATATCACTTAATGATGACCAATGAATTTTCCATATATTTATTTTACAAAAACAATGGATATAAACACAAATAGATCAATATAATTCTTGAAACACTAATATTTTTTTAATCCGCCCTTAGCTGCTCTTAAAGCCGCAACTCTTCTGGGCATGCTACCTATGCAAGTTTGTGCAATTTCTTTTAATATAACGTTATGGTGCCAGTGATAGATTATTCTCTCTATCAACTTGGTCTTTGTTGTTATATTTTCTTTGGCCAGTTCTCTTTTTAGGCACTCATAGACATTTTCAATCGGATTCATGTCTGGTGAATTACCGGGCCATGGTAAAAGGGGGATTTTTTGCTCTTACAAGAAAATTTTACATTTGGATAGGCAACCCATAAGGCAACCTTGTAGTACGAAATCATTACCCCATAGGTTGAAAACAGCGTTGAATTCCTTATAGGATTTCAAGAAGCATCAATTCTTCAGGTGAGTCTAATAAAGTGAGCAGGGACTGTGTATGTAATCCATTACTGGGTAGTATAAGTACATAAGTAGTTGAACGCCGCAATGAACTCAATTAATTTTTTCATTATTATTTTCTAATTATACTGGTTCTAACAAGCCCGTGTATATTCAGATCGCACGCAATTTTATGAATGAATTTATTCAGTAGTTTCCAACAAAAGCATGTCCGTAATCCCAGTAATTGTAAAAAAATGTCCGGTACTTGTCACTTTGATGGATCTGGTAGTTGTTGCGTTAATCAGATAATAATGTTAATCCGGAAGAGGATTAAAACAGCATGAAAGTTAGTTATATGTATATAATTATAATTGGATTGCGGGTCTTTATGCAGATACAAATTGCTATAGATCAGTTTATGGAAATTGATGTTGAAAAAACATTCTCGATCCTGTTACGGGTTCTATCATCAGGTTGTTCGCGTTTTTCTTGCAAATAGTAAACATCAGAGAAAAGTGAAAGAGGAAAAAGTCGTACTGGTGTGTGTATTTTTTTCTTATGACGGTGATCTTCAACTTTTCAAATGGGATGCTATGTATTTTTTGATGCCATATGAAAGCGTCCGCCAAAACGAATTCATTCCTCAAGGACATAAAAATTAGGGCTAGTAAGTGCTAAACACGCCGAAAAAAATGTCTCACGTCCAAGAAAGACTTCCAACAATTTCCACCACATCAAAATCATTGACAAACACCGGCTAACACGTTGTAAACTAACTACTGGGTGGCTGTGTCGACGCACACCGCGAGCTATCGTGAAAGCCGGTGGATCAAATTCACGTTGACTCCGAACAAAATATTACAGGCCCCTTAATCTGAAGAAAGTCTCGATGCCGGGGCTGCCATTGATCTTCGTTAACGCAATGTCCGGGCAATTAAGCGCCTAATGCCTCCCCTACCGAATAAAAGGGCCGAGATACTTTCTTCGTATCGCGTGCAGCGTATAATTAATTCTTATGCCATTAAAGCGCTATCGCGGCCTATCGGGCCCGCGGGACATGCCCGCCCCGGGATCGTAATTAAGCATGTAAAGTAATTATCATTTTTCTGCCAATGTGAGGTAATAATTATAGCTCTTGCGTAATCTGCAAAGCCGGCCCCGGGTACGTACGATGAACGACAATGTCTGGCGTAGCGAGATTACCGGTCGCGTTAGTGGTCCTCGTAGAATCTTGAATTATAAACGGCCAGATATAAACGAATTATAATGATCGGACCGATGCGCTCGCGGAACGTGATAATATTGGAATTACCGGAGCGGCTCGGCCATGGTAATGAAGTGAAGATTCGTACACTTTTTCGGGCCAATTCCGTTGCTCTTTTCGGCATCCTTTGATTCTGCTCTCGTATCGGATGGAGAGATTAAACGTTTAACTCTGACAGGTTCATTTATTCCAGAATGCATTTCGAAATGCACCTTGGAGAAATACTGATCTTGTGCAATTCTTAATGAGGACATAATTTGAACCAGCGTACTCTGGTGCAAAGATTTTATGCTAGCGAGTCTAGAACGCCATGTGTTCTCAAATTTTTTAAAAACAACGTTTGAAAATAATAAGAGATTAAACTTTGCTGTTAAATAATGTTTCCTCCAATTAAGACTATTCAGTTGCCATATGTTTGGTAATAAGACCACAAAGAGCGCAGTAGTTAATACTAAATTAGCATTAATAACAATTCTGTGCACCAGTTACCACACGGTATACTATAATTTGCATTAAACCCATATGTAAGGTGTAACAGAAAATCTAGTAACTCGAATCCCTTGTTCAGTATCATTCACCGGTATTAACGTGTTAACGAAGGTGTCGCAAATGTTCGCTCGAGCGGAAACTTAGGCTGCATTGTACAAGCAAAGAGCGCGAGATAAGCGGGACCGATTTCGCACGATAGTCGAACGCACTTGCATCCGTGACTAGTCAGAGAGAAGATTGTAGATTGGCGTAGATCCGATAGTTAGCCTATCGCCGTTCGATAACCTGCGATAAGGACACGCCTACTTATGCTTGTAAATTCAAGAGTTTACTGAACGAGATAACAATTTCCCGTTGATGCCGCGGTGCTTCGGTGGTTCGGCGCTCTTCCGATTGTGTGTTGGGAACGCGCAGAGTGGGTATATTCCGTGAGATCAAACAATTTAGCCCGAACGATTTTGGAAAAATTTTTTACAACTTTTTTATTTGGGCTGGTACAGAAAATTTAAAACAAGGTGTTTTGTAGATTCATACAAGTTATATACGTACTGAAAATTTCATCGAAATTGGTCAATTGGTTTACGAGTTATAAATGATTAAAGGTAGTGGAAAAATTAGCTGAAAATCGTGAAAACTAGTTATGATCAAATATGCAACATGTATGTTTGATATCAATGAGGCTAACTGTAGCTCGTTTTATTAAAAACGGGAAAATAAATGCAACCCGTTACAAAATATAGATGTTCATTAAGTAATTCTCCCACAACACGGCACGTGTTCAAGATATTATACATGGAGAACACGGAAAGTACTCTTAATGACTTTTACTTAATTGATGTATGCGCGTGGAATCAATTTCACGATCATTCCGCCATTAAATAATGCAACCCGGTAGGTGTCTAAGTTACCTGAAAGAGTACGCAAAGTTCTGTTAATGACTTTTACTTAATCGATGTATAAGATGCGAGGGATCGATTCCGTGACTAGTTCACTCTTCGGATTTGACCTCGTTCGACCTCTTCCCCCAAAAAATACGAAAATGCTATCTGTAAAATAACGGATTATTGCAGCACGTGTACAGAGGTAAATTCAGGGACGATGAAACGTGCGAGTGATTCAGCTATGCAAAGGTTGCAACTTTGCATCAACGCAAATAGCCAACACTTCGCATGACTCCTCTAATGTAAGAAAATTGATTTTACAGCCACGTTTGACCTAGGGTGGCCTTTAACATGTAAGCTCGCTAAAATCGCCTGGAGATTAGCTTATGGCAATGCAATATTGTATACTGTATAAATGCCCACCCTCTTTTTCTCAAGTAAGTGTTTCCTTTGATGTCTAATTGACGCAGTAAGAGGTCAATGTGCTGCATAGATAAACAATCGTATTCTTCCTGCTGTGAATATTTGACACATCGGACATTGGACACATTCGACATTGGACACATTCAACACATTGGACATTGGACAAGAGTTTTCGCAGATGTTGACAGAGAAGAGAGACAATTCCTGTATGTGGTCATTAACGTTGGTAAACAAAAGTGGTAGATCGCGTGTTCGGTCATGGGTGTTGAACCCATCCTCACCATGGTCAGTCGAGCAAGGGTCCTCTTAGGCGATCAGCAGAGAGGCGAGCTCGGCTCGAAATGGATCGGCGCGGAGCACGTGGGCTTTCTTCGCAGCGATTGAACGCGTCTGGTCGCGGTACGAGGCATTGTTCGTCGGACGCAGTACATCAATTCTGCGGCGTTGCTCAAGCAGCCGAGCCAGAGAAAGAAAGAAAGAAAGCGAACTATCATGAAAACAAACGAGAAAGAGAGAGATAGAAGGAACAACTCGTGGAGCCTTGCGAGTGGCGTTCGCTCGCGCGTACGGCTGGCAGCCCACGCGAAGTGCAGGCCCGGCGTCTCTCGTAGCGCGAGCTGCAAATGTTTCTCGGGCTGTTATAGATACTTACATAAAGAGGGAATGATGTATGCGCCTCGATGGGTAATATAATGTAGGCGGCTAACGAGAAAGGGCTCCGCTCTCTGCTCTCTCGGAGCTCTCCGCTCTCGGTTCTCGCAGAGGGCAGTCCCGCAAGAAAAGGGTGGATCCGTAAATTCGCAGCCTTCAACTAAATCAGCGCGAGTAACGACGCCCGTCGTCGCCCTCGCCCGCTCGACATCGCGCGAGAGCGGATCGCCGGAAGGCGAAGCGGATAGCCGAGACCAGCAGCCCCCGTGAAAAAAAGGATCCTCGTCGTCCTGTGAAAGCAAGAACAGACGCGCGAACGTTTTGAAGGCTTAAGGGCGCCCGTTGCCCTTCGTCGTCCACCGGAAGAAATCGGGAAATGAGGGTCGAGAGCGATCTCTCCTCCGCCAACGACCATACTAGAGACGATGACGATGACGACGAAACTCCCCGGGACGAAACTCGCCAGCCACACCACCGTACCGCACCGCCGACGTTGCTCTCTCGCGCAATTCCAATGTTTTATGCCCGCGCTTATGCATGCGTAACGAGCTCGAGAGTCGTAACTCTCTGGTTAAACCGTCTGCTTCGGGAGTGGCGCGCGGATAAGCGGTTAACAATCGTTTACGCCTCGGATTGGAGGGGGACGCGTTCGTTTTCGTTCGCGGTTTCGAACCACGCTCCTGTCCCCATTAACACGTTACCCGACGGCGATTGTTTAATAGGTCTTAGAAATAGACGGTTCCGCTCCCGAGGGTTTGCCGAAGCTGCTGCTTTTAGTAGCTGTAATAATATCGGTCGTGTATGGCCTGTATAATTGTTACTGACTGTATACAGCAGGAACGCACAGCATAAATCCAATAGAATTTGTACACATTTATTACATTTATTTCATTATAATTTTGTTTTAGAGAGATGGTTCTCGTCCGCAAAGGGTTAAACGAACTTCCCCAAAAAAAGGACACCCGAGCTACCATCAAGTATGATCAAACCCGGAGGTGGCCATCCCCCACATCATCTCCCCTACATCTTGAAGCTGGTGTTCGCCGGTCCCAGTAACATTCCTTTCAAAGACGTCAAGAATTTTCGTCGGTTCGACTGTGGAAGTTGCGAGAGATGCGTATCTGTCGGCGGCGCGTTCGCAAGCCGCCGTTCGAAAAAATAGCACAATGAATTCGGCGGCGTTATCACCGCGCGTGATCTCGGTCCACCGCGGAATCCCGCCTAATAACCTTTTCGTCGATCGACATTGTTATGGGCCGGTCATTAGAGGCGACCCGAAAAAACGGCGGAACGGTGGATCGAGCGTCGTTTATCGGGCCCTTGCGCCGTTGGGTTTCATCGGCGCGCACTTATCTCAAGGGACTTGAAAATCCGGTCGCATTAAGATATCTATCGGAACAACGGATGTGCGCCATTAAACTTTTACTTTATTTAGCGCTCGGAGGAGCCGCGGCGAGCTGCGGCTCAACGGGAACACGGATGGAAGGAGACAGGTCCACGAAAGGGAGAATATAAAGAGCGAGAGGGAGAGACTGTTGCAGAGAGGAAGGGAGAGAGGAAGGCGAGATCGAGTGGTTGAAGAGAATGGTAGGAAGGAGATTGTTCAGCGTCGAATATCGAACATTGCATACCGAATATTCACCATTGAGAATGGAAGACTCACCATTGGACATTCAAAGTTCAACGTTGTACACTGAAGATCCATTCAACATCAACATTTAACACCGAAGATTATCCAGTCAACATCAACATTTAACACAGGAGATGAATCAGTCAACATCAACGTCAACATTTAACACCTAAGATTAACCAGTCAACATCAACACTTAACACAGGAGATTAACTAGTCAACATCAACATCAACATTTAACATCGAAGATTAACCAGTCAACATCAACATTTAACACAGGAGATTAACTAGTCATCGTCAACATCAACATTCAACACAGGAGATGAACCAGTCAACATCAACATCAACATTTAACACAGGAGATGAACCAGTCACTATCAACATCAACATTTAACACAGGAGATGAACCAGTCACTATCAACATCAACATTTAACACAGGAGATGAACCAGTCAACATCAATATTTAACATAGGAGATTAACCATTCAACATCAACATCAACATTTAACATCGAAGATTAACCAGTCAACATCAACATTTAACACAGGAGATGAACCAGTCAACATCAACGTTAACATTTAACATCGAAGATTAACCAGTCAACATCAACATTTAATAATATCACAGGAGATTAACCAGTCAACATCAACATCAACATTTAACACAGGAGATGAAACAGTCAACATCAACATTTAACACAGGAGATTAACCAGTCAACATCAACATCAACATTTAACACCGAAGATTAACCAGTCAACATCAACATATACCACAGGAAATTAACCATTCAACATCAACATCAACATTTAACACCGAAGATTAACCAGTCAACATCAACATTTAACACAGGAAATTAACCATTCAACATCAACATCAACATTTAACACAGGAAATTAACCATTCAACATCAACATCAACATTTAACACAGGAAATTAACCATTCAACATCAACATCAACATTTAACACCTAAGATTAACCAGTCAACATCAACATTTACCACAGGAAATTAACCATTCAACATCAACATCAACATTTAACACCGAAGATTAACCAGTCAACATCAACATTTAACACAGGAGATTAACCATTCAACATCAACATCAACATTTAACACCGAACATTAACCAGTCAACATCAACATTTAACACAGGAGATTAATCATTCAACATCAACATCAACATTTAACACCGAAGATTAACCAGTCAACATCAACATTTAACACAGGAGATTAACCATTCGACATCAACATCAACATTTAACATCGAAGATTATCCAATCAACATCAACATTTAACACAGGAGATGAACCAGTCAACATCAACGTCAACATTTAACACCGAAGATTAAACAGTCAACATCAACGTTTAACACAGGAGATTAACCAGTCAACATCAACATCAACATTTAACACCGAAGATTAACCAGTCAACATCAACATTTAACACAGGAGATTAACCAGTCAACATCAACATCAACATTTAACACCGAAGATTAACCAGTCAACATCAACATTTAACACAGGAAATTAACCATTCAACATCAACATCAACATTTAACATCGAAGATTAACCAGTCAACATCAACATTTAACACAGGAGATGAACCAGTCAACATCAACGTTAACATTTAACATCGAAGATTAACCAGTCAACATCAACATTTAATAATATCACAGGAGATTAACCAGTCAACATCAACATCAACATTTAACACAGGAGATGAAACAGTCAACATCAACATTTAACACAGGAGATTAACCAGTCAACATCAACATCAACATTTAACACCGAAGATTAACCAGTCAACATCAACATATACCACAGGAAATTAACCATTCAACATCAACATCAACATTTAACACCGAAGATTAACCAGTCAACATCAACATTTAACACAGGAAATTAACCATTGAACATCAACATCAACATTTAACACAGGAAATTAACCATTGAACATCAACATCAACATTTAACACAGGAAATTAACCATTCAACATCAACATCAACATTTAACACAGGAAATTAACCATTCAACATCAACATCAACATTTAACACCTAAGATTAACCAGTCAACATCAACATTTACCACAGGAAATTAACCATTCAACATCAACATCAACATTTAACACCGAAGATTAACCAGTCAACATCAACATTTAACACAGGAGATTAACCATTCAACATCAACATCAACATTTAACACCGAAGATTAACCAGTCAACATCAACATTTAACACAGGAGATTAACCATTCGACATCAACATCAACATTTAACATCGAAGATTATCCAATCAACATCAACATTTAACACAGGAGATGAACCAGTCAACATCAACGTCAACATTTAACACCGAAGATTAACCAGTCAACATCAACATTTAACACAGGAGATTAACCATTCAACATCAACATCAACATTTAACACCGAACATTAACCAGTCAACATCAACATTTAACACAGGAGATTAATCATTCAACATCAACATCAACATTTAACACCGAAGATTAACCAGTCAACATCAACATTTAACACAGGAGATTAACCATTCGACATCAACATCAACATTTAACATCGAAGATTATCCAATCAACATCAACATTTAACACAGGAGATGAACCAGTCAACATCAACGTCAACATTTAACACCGAAGATTAACCAGTCAACATCAACGTTTAACACAGGAGATTAACCAGTCAACATCAACATTTAACACCGAAGATTAACCAGTCAACATCAACATTTAACACAGGAGATTAACCAGTCAACATCAACATCAACATTTAACACCGAAGATTAACCAGTCAACATCAACATTTAACACAGGAAATTAACCATTCAACATCAACATCAACATTTAACATCGAAGATTAACCAGTCAACATCAACATTTAACACAGGAGATGAACCAGTCAACATCAACGTTAACATTTAACATCGAAGATTAACCAGTCAACATCAACATTTAATAATATCACAGGAGATTAACCAGTCAACATCAACATCAACATTTAACACAGGAGATGAAACAGTCAACATCAACATTTAACACAGGAGATTAACCAGTCAACATCAACATCAACATTTAACACCGAAGATTAACCAGTCAACATCAACATTTAACACAGGAAATTAACCATTCAACATCAACATCAACATTTAACACAGGAAATTAACCATTCAACATCAACATCAACATTTAACACAGGAAATTAACCATTCAACATCAACATCAACATTTAACACAGGAAATTAACCATTCAACATCAACATCAACATTTAACACCTAAGATTAACCAGTCAACATCAACATTTACCACAGGAAATTAACCATTCAACATCAACATCAACATTTAACACCGAAGATTAACCAGTCAACATCAACATTTAACACAGGAGATTAACCATTCAACATCAACATCAACATTTAACACCGAACATTAACCAGTCAACATCAACATTTAACACAGGAGATTAATCATTCAACATCAACATCAACATTTAACACCGAAGATTAACCAGTCAACATCAACATTTAACACAGGAGATTAACCATTCGACATCAACATCAACATTTAACATCGAAGATTATCCAATCAACATCAACATTTAACACAGGAGATGAACCAGTCAACATCAACGTCAACATTTAACACCGAAGATTAACCAGTCAACATCAACGTTTAACACAGGAGATTAACCAGTCAACATCAACATTTAACACCGAAGATTAACCAGTCAACATCAACATTTAACACAGGAGATTAACCAGTCAACATCAACATCAACATTTAACACCGAAGATTAACCAGTCAACATCAACATTTAACACAGGAAATTAACCATTCAACATCAACATCAACATTTAACATCGAAAATTAACCAGTCAACATCAACATCAACATTTAACAGAGGAAATGAACCAGCCAACATCAACATCAACATTTATCGTAGAAGATTAACCAGTCAATATCAACATCAACATTGAACACAGAAGATTAACTAACCAGTCAACATCAGCATCAACATCCAACGCTGAAGATTGACGATTGAACATTGAACTTCCAGCATGGAACCTTGAACTTCAGCACTGAACGTTGAGCAGAACTAAAAAACCTCTAAGTGAGAGGATGAGAGAGAGAAAAGAATAGGGAAAGGTGAGAATGAGAAGAGCTTGAGAATGGTAGGAAGGAAGGAAAGCGACGAAGAGTAGCGAAGAGCTACCACCGGCGACATGCCAACCAGCCCAACATTCTTTGCGGTACCCGCGATTGTTCCTGAACGTGTAATTATTATTTACGTTTACTCCTAATGGCCGGCCCTTGCACGACACCATTTAGAATTGCTAATGACCGTGCATCCGCGGCCCCTACTGTCAATAGATACTAAAACTCATTACCTAGCCTGGCACTAACTAATTGGATACATCTGGATTGACGGAATGCCGCGCGCGTACCTACGATTGGTTATTAAATCGAGACGGGACCGTTCCGTGGAACACGGGGGCCCTGAAGATCTTTATGTTAATGCCGCGCCGCCATTACGGAATAGGAGTATGTTCGCGGGACCAGTGATCATTTATATAGCAATGAGAGGGTAGTTTATTAGGGTCCGGCCGGACGCTATTGCTTCGACGCGCCAACTTCTTATTATCGGATTTGGTTGTCGAGTGGTAGACAATTCGTTTGGTGGTGGTTGAAACAAGGTCAATTAAAATAAGGGTGAAGAAAAGTTCACTCTTCGCGAATCGTACTTTAAGATTTTAAGCACTCTGAAAGACCAGACAGCCCTTCGATTATTTCAATCGGTCACAGCGATTTCCGCTCTCCGCCGATCCCGTTCACGATTCCGATCGACTATTTCCTGCCGGAGAAGCATTACAGCACATTCCAGCGAAAGTTCTCATCCGCGGCGGAAGCGAAACATTCTACTCGAATGTTTCATTTAAATGTTTCCCTGCAAAGTAAATGGTTAATCTCGAAGCAGGCGCATTTAAGAGATAAATATGAACTAGAGGAACGGCTGAAGCGTAATCTTCTTATTGGCCATTAACCATCGCCGACTACCAGAGAAGCGGCAGCAGATCCATGCTCGTGTTCCTCCATCTTATTATTTTAACCGATTAGACGTAACTCTACGAAAAGCTTCCTATTCGTTTCATCGTGACTATAATTTCCTCGTAACTCCGCCGTAACCCGGATCTTAACGCCGCGCGGCAATGAACGGTGGGCAGGCTACCAATTATGCTTTTCATCTGAATAGACTTTGTTGTAGTCGACGCCGGCCAAGGTTAGTTCGTTCCAGGGTACGGCGGATTGTTTTTATCAGCGGTGGAACGGCGATCTCGAATTTGACATGGGCATTCTGGGTAACCAACCGTATCCGGGCTTGCGAGGGGTTTTGCCGTAGCATGGTTCCTGCGTTTTTGCCAAAGGATGGGCGATATTTTGCAATGGCATATTTTCCCAAGCGAAACGCCGCCGCTGCTGCCGCGTCCCGGACACGACCGGGGGAATTAAGCCGCGATTAGTTACTGTTGCGGTGGAAATTAATTGTACACTGTCCAACGTCGAACAGTGGGCGTGAACGAGGAAGCGAAGGAAAGCCACTGGTTATTACGAAGTCGGGGCTCTAATAACTTGTACCGCTTTCATAAACGTTCGCCCTCTCCGTCTCTCTTTCCGCGACGACTTCCTCTTTAGGCTTCTCCCCGGCTGCCGCGCCGCGCCGCGCCGTTTCTCTCGTTGCAAATAGAATTGGGCAATAGTGCTCCGAACACGGGCTGAATGGAACGTTTCCAACGTAATCAGTATCCCCGGGCGGTTCGTTCATAATAATGATCAACTAACTGCTGTTTGCCTCGGTGAGAAGAGCCCCTGTACCGCTGTTTCCTGACTTATTAGCCATAATCATTGTTTGCGCTTTTCAATGGTTTTGTGCTCCCGGGAAATTATTTGTTGGCCCGTGTTTATGTATTCATTCATTTTCGTGGAGGCGAGAAATTCGTGATGGATTTGTTGATGTTCATTATTTCATGAAGATAGAATTTTAAATTTTGTAAATGAATAACGCGATCAAGGAACTTGTTCCTTGTAATTCGTTCACAGTATATGTAGATCAGAATGACGCTTATTTTCATCCACAAACTTATTTCGAGAACGAATCTGTCCGACGTGTTACTGTTCAAACTCGGACATTTCATATGCAACAGCTTAATGCCTGGCAGAAAAAAGCGTCGTGGCGGGCCGCCATCGGAGACACAGAGCCCATGCAGAAGAAGAAGACGAAGAAGAAGAGGGAGAAGAAGAAGTGAGGTGTCTAGATATAATCCGGACGTTCCGGCAGTCAGCTGATCAATATTCCTGTCAAAGAAGAGGGCTCTCGGTGGCGATCGGAGGGACGATCGGCCGGAACGATTACATTAGGGTGTCCTTGTCGACACTCCTGAAAAGAAACACGATCACGGTGCCAAGGTGTAAGACGAGACTCGGGGCCTCAGACTCCGTACGACGACGCCCGAGGAGTAGGGGATACACACACGTGACAGAGGCTATCCAGAGGTACATCGGATGCCGCAGAGGGGCTACGGGGTTGGATGACGTTTGAGGGAAACGAGAGGGAATGTCCGACGGGGACATCCAGGCGTCGAACATCTCGTGAGTTCGAGCGACACCGTGTAGAGTCTGCGGTGGCAGGTGAGTTATATTCGTTAGCCGAGTGGATGGTTCGACGAGCTGGACCCACAGAAACCCCAGGGGGAGCCGGCGGAGAGGTATCCCAGCTTTATTCCAGTTTAAACGGTCCGTCAAAGTCACCATTACCATTCCGGTTCGCGCGAACCATTTATTTACGCGGTGCCGGGACGCGCCGCTTATTTATAGCCGTCAATTAATTATCGCTGAATAATGAGCGCGCACAACCGCGGAATACATTAGCCGAATCGCCATTCTTACCGGCGTTTACTCGCATCGGGGGCGGCCGATTCTCTCTTGCTCTCTCTCTCTCCCTTCCTCTTTCTCTATTTATCGTTCTTCTTTCTCATTCTTCTTCTTCGTCGTCGTCGTCGTCTTCTTCTTCTTCTTCTTCGTTTCTCTGCCCTCTTACTTCCCTCCCATCCCCTCGCCGAAGGCCGGCTTCGATTTGTTCGGAACGAGCTTTCCTGTCCATGCGTGGTTCATTGTTCGTGTCCCTGAACGACACGGCACGACTGTGCTCTTCGTTGTACGCTCCCTGTTAAGCTGAAATAGGATCCGGTTCAGGTGTTGTCCTTTATGGCCGAGGACGAAAAAAGAGCCGTGCGCTCTCCGCGACTATCTATCTCACTCGCCCCGCGTGTCTCTCCTCTCCTCGGCACCCTCTCTCCGTGCCACCCCGAGTGTGAGAGAGAAACGTAAATTAATTTGCCTACGTCCCGAAATTAATGCACTTATCGCGGAGAATGTACCGGCGCTGAGATCTACTCTGCGAGCTGCATAGTGGATCCAGAAAAGAACATAACTGGATAGCGTTAATTGTTTTCTATTTTCTGGAGAAATTGTTTCAGACGAGGTTCTAAAAAGATCTCTCCAATCGCTAATTTAGGTATGCCCTTTTAATTTTCTCCATCGATTGCAAAAAACGTGAACTAAGTAGAAATTTCCTTCTTTCTTCAATTCTTTAAACTGAAATGAATAAAAATCGTACCAAATTGTGTCGAAAGTAATGTTCTAACATCTTCTGAAAACTTTTCGAAGCCATAAATGCATAATCGTCTGCTGATAACAAATGCAGACAATTGTTATTTCGCATGAAGATCCGCGGTCTACTTATCACAAAGATGATCTGTCGTCAAGCACTGGACCGATCGCGATGGCAAAATCGGCCTGGCACCGGGACAATTAATACCCCCGAGGCCGCAGCATCCTGGTGGACGGGGGCTCAATAAAATTCTAACGAAACGAGGAGCAAATAACGAACACGACCATTTGTCTGGTCCGTGGAACGAGGGTCCCGAAAAAATTCTTGTCGGGGCCCGGGTCCGGTGCCCCGTGACGTTCCCTGGGAGAGGGAGCCTCTACTCATCGATTACGCTCGGAATATACAGTGTTGAGTGCGGATCGCGAGTATATATGGGCTGCGGTCGAATAATAATAAACGGGGATAAATAGCTAACGAAGGACGCGGATGGTTGCATGGCTATTGCCCATTCATATAGACGCAGCGAGGCAAAGGCGAGGCTTCTCTTCTCCTCGGAGCGGATCCGAGCGGATTCGAGCTGAGAGGAGCCGAGAGGAGCTGAGAACAGGGGGGTGCGCTCTGGCAAACTGCGCTTGTCCACCAGGGACAATAAATGACATTGGACCGTGGTTCTCGCGACGATACGACGGCACGACCGCCAGTTTCTACCCGGTTTCTCCGCTCTCTTCCTCTTTCTCTCTCTTTAATCCCTTCTCTGTCGGTCTCCGAGCTCCATCTTTCTCCCTTGTCCTCCTCCTCCTCTTCTTCTTCTTCGTTCCTCCGTCCGAGCGTAGGCAGGTTGGCATACGAGCCGCGGTCAACTCGCCAGCTCCTCTCTCTGCTCTAATGAGCTTGCTATTATTTGCTTTATTGAATGCAATTAGAGCTTACTCCGTGTCCCTGTCCCCGCCCCTGACCCGCCAACCCTCTCCGCGACGAGTCTCCTCCTCTCGTGCTCCTCGGCTTCGCAAGGTGGTGGGTTCTCCACCAACACAATCACCGCGAACGTAATCCCCCGGGCTCGCTATACCTCTCTCGCTGCTCTCTGTCTCCTTCACTCTCTTGCTCCCCGTCTTCTTGTTTTCCCTCCCTCTTGCTCTCGGGTTCACCTGTGTTGGTAAATAAACGAACGTGTGTCGCGGGTTCGTTCGAACGCGATACGTGTGTACAGACGCCGACGGTGTATCGCCGTGAGGAGACGCCGGGGCATAGCAATCAGCCACAGACATGCGGCCGCACACTACTGTGTAATTTCTAGAACAAAAACCCGAGCCGTAATTCTGTTCATTATCTTCGGGGATCCTGGAACAAAGGGAACGGGGATCGGGGACGGGAAGGGATATCGCGGATCGCGAGAAATTTCCCCGCTGAATCTCTGCTCCTACTACCGGCTACGAGACCAAATTGCCGATTTCTTGCGGGACTCGGTAGCTGGAGGTTCTTTCGGTTGGGCCGGTCCCCATGTTTTTGGTTTTGTAGGTGTTTCCGTAGAGGGGTGGGAGAAGGATTTGAGAGAGGCACATCCAAGATCCGCTGTTTATCGATGAGACTCAAATAACCTTGAGCATGGCGTCAAAAATGTTCCTTTATACATGCAAGTGTTATCGTGCTTAACACTAAACCTACCACCACCGGTTAAAATAACCGATTCCAGATTTTTTGTTTTACAATTATTGAAATAATAAAAATGGTTTCATAAAGAATGTATGTATAGATATCTTTAGTAGAGCACGAATTACAATATGGGCCGCACAACGTCTAAATAAAATCAATCTTGTCATTTTTATAAGCGAACATGTACCAGTTACTTTTAAGGCTCGGTAGGTTTAGTTAATAGTTTCCAATACATTTGATTAAATATATTTTGCATTCCCAGTTTCAAGGACTACCTTCGCTGCTTCGAAGTAGACAACCGAACCAAAGTATAAATAATCAAGATTGATTCAGTGGTTCTCCTGTCCTGATCAACACAGGTGAACATTATAGAACCGCACCACCAAAGAATTTAAAGTACCCAGCGCACTCCCGGCACGCAGCACCCCAGAAACAGCATACCCAGCGTGATGCACTTCCTAGAGAATGCATCAGCGCAAGAACTGTTGGAATTCCGGTGAGGAGTTAGTTCGCAGGTTTCGGAGGCGGGGCCGCGGGACACCTAATAAATTATAACATTCCCTCGCAACGGCGCGGCGGCGGGGATCTTTTCAGTTAGCGTTAGTTCCGGGGAAATTGAGCATAGCGCCTGGCATAATGCTCGGCGCACACGTTACACCGTAATTTCGGTGCATCGGAACGCAGTGACTGCACGTTGCACTTGAATTTCGGGGTGCAATCATCGGTGGCCTCGCGGTCTGCAATTATCTTGTATATACATACTTCTCGGGAACGTTTACAGGGAAGATTTCATACAATAAGGTCTCTTTTTCTCGGAAACTTCAATTACACGGGGACGGACGTCGCGGGATCGGCGATTACGCGTGGTGCACGCGCTCATGGGCTCTGTTTACCCGTTCTCTCTTCTAGAGAGACTCGCCGTCCTACTCTCTCTCGCTCACTTATTAACGTCTCGTCCACAGCGAGACAGAAACCCGTTCTCTTCCGGCACACGCTGCCGGAGCTCCACTTTTCTTTCGGCGTTAAGGACGATGACTCCGACGACGCGGCGGTGACCAAACCGAATTTCGATACGAGCAGAGCCGAGCAGAGCCGAGCGGGGACTCCCGACGCCGCGCTGGATCCGTGTCATTAAAAGTCACTTAGGATAATACCCGGGGTGATTCGTTTTTAAACGGAACGGTTTCGCGGGGCAATTTATCCCGAATTTCCGCGGTGCCCCGTGGCCGTGGCCAGCGAATGATATCTCCCGGTAGCCCGAGCCAATGCCGGACAACGTCACCGTGTGTGGCAATTTAAATTCGAGCCGGTCGGGAACCAAAGGAAGAAACGGTAAGCACGACTCTCGACGCTCTGGTGATATTCAAACATTATTAAAGTTAACGACAAACAGATTGCGCAGCCGAATCGCGGTAATCGCGGCCGAGGCTCGGCAATCGAGGAAAGAAGCGGAGATAGGCTACGCGTTACCGTTGTCTCGAAATTAGTCTTCGAGGTTGTTTTTAGATTGTTTCATGATCGCTGGGTTCTGAAGAGTCGGGGTTGGACGATCTGGGTAGTTTCAGGGTTTTTTGGTGGCCGGCAGTTGGAACGATAAGGGAGGTTGTTACTCAGGAATTTAGCCTGCAGGAGTGACGTCCATTAACGACACATCTGCGTCGGAAGTCACTGGCCAACAATTTCTTAACACAATACCCAAATCCTTCAATATTCTCTCGAACCCTTCCAACATTCATCGAAGGGTACCAATCAACCAACACTGTATTCACATAGTATAACATCTTTTACAGTCGCCCCAATGTTCTCTCAAACATCTCAATACTCAGCCCATGCTGCCTCAAACGATTCCAGCAAACCTCCCAATACCCTAACCCAACTACGACACTGTACCGATGCTACCAGCCAAATACCATCAGCACACATCATCTCCCAGAATCATGCTCACAGTCCTGAGTCTTGCAGTGCGTGTAAAACACGCGGTGGTCGCGTCCACGTGA
Source organism: Lasioglossum pauxillum (assembly GCA_933228785.1). NCBI lineage: Eukaryota > Metazoa > Arthropoda > Insecta > Hymenoptera > Halictidae > Lasioglossum > Lasioglossum pauxillum. Next base: position 33,343,355 of record OW121705.1, on the reverse strand, counting down.
ACCTACGTTCATCTGAGCAGAGTGAGAGGTTCGAACGCTGAAGAAGGGAACGAAAGAGAAGACTATAGAGAACAGAAAAGGAGGAGCATCACTCGGACCCGCAGCATAACAGAGAACGAGGAAGAAGAGAGTGAGAGAGAGAGGGAGAGAGAGAAGGGCTGGTACCAGGTAGAGGAGTACGGGGGTGAAGGAGCGGGGCTACCGAGGTGGTGTAATCTACGTAGCGAGTAGGTAGGATGGGCAGTGGATACACCGGCTACGTATAAGTATAATGACTGGCACTTCTATGCATTATCATACCGCTGGCTCCGGTGGTGGCTGGCTGGCCAGGGTCCGTGCGGTGCCTGGGATCAGCCGTGCGGCCGGGGAGATGAATAATTTCAGGACGGGCACGCAATTACGTGCGCGTACGTCTCGCGTACCAAGTAGCCAGTCGACGGGCCACGCACATGCATACGTGCACACGTGGCAACCCGGCCACGGACACCGTAGAAAACCGCGCCAAACCCCATACCCCTCGCCAGCACCCCGGACGATCCACAATCTTGGTATCATTTATATTTCACTGCGGGCAATTATTTCGGGCCCCGGCCGTGCCCATCGGGTGTCCGATAAGTTCGAACCAGCGAGACCACCGCTCGCGGTGAGGCCACGCAGCGCCCAGGCAGAAAGTGCTTGTTGCTTGTCGATCTACCCGGATCGAGGCCCCGAGTTTCGTCGCTCCGAGTATGATCCGATGAGATAAACGTCGATCCGCGTGGGTCTGCGTGTGCTCTTTCATGGATGCGTGAAATTCCACGGCAACCGGTCAGGCTTTTGTTTTCTTGTTCAGGCTGGAGGATTTGATAGATAGATAGCTTTGGGGCGGAGCTGTGGACGGGATTGACGGGTTTTGAGGAGGTGGAGTGAAGTTTGTCGGAGTTTGTTGTTGCGGTGAAGTCAAACATCAAATTCACTAGTCACCAAATCAAAATCTATTACTCATCCCCGCCACCAGCATCAAAACTAGTTCAACCCGCACCGAACCCCCAAAAATCAATTACCCGAAACAACCCCTCCCTGCCCTGAAACAAGAAATCAAAATCCAATCACCACCGGTGGCGAATAAAACACTTCTCACCTCGCATCGGAAATTTCGCTAGTAGGCGGCGCAGTTGCACTTGAAACTAATTGAAACGGGCACCGAGGGGGTACGGTCTCCGCAGCAATAGAGGAGAGGAGGGGGGAGGGGAAGGGTATATATCGAGGGGCTCTCTGGAACGCGTTCGCAAACATATTGCATAATCGGTAATAACTACAGGCCGGTCGGGCGGTTCGCCTTAGTATCGGGGCATTAATTATCACACCGTGACGTTTCGCTCGATCTTCTAATAACGGGCGTCCAGGGGCGGACACGCGCATAAGCCGAGGCAATTCAGAACGGGCGCGCGCTTATTCCCACCGCTTGATCTCCTCGCGTGTTGGTGCACCATACGAATCGAGACCATAGCGCAGCATAGACCAGAAGAGCGAAAGAGAGAGAGAGCTCGTGCCCGAGCTAGCAAAAGAGAGAGCAAGAGAGATCAGGTTCCACGGTCTCCGAACGGGAACAGGAGAGAACGCGGGCTCAATAATTTATACGGGAGAGCGTAGATCGCCGGGTATAGGCAATAGTTAAAGCCTGTTAATTTCCGGCAGTGAAGTTATATCCGGCGCTAAAGTCCGATGCAATTAAACGTTAGATGCTACCGCGGGGGCTGGCGGGGGCTCGAGCCGGCATCCACTTCGGCTATAACGAGGACACTTTGAATCCAGAGGCTGGCAAAAGGGTGGCGCGAAGGGAGTGCACGCGCGCACGTCAACCAAGGGAAAAGACACGCCCGCGTGCAGGCTCTCTCCTTCGCTTTAGTGATTCTATATAGGCGTGTCTCCTATATTCGATCGTCTCGAGGATTTTCTTCATTATAAGTTCCAGCGATGCGCCAGCGAAACGTATGTAGCCGCGCGATGTCTCGTTCGCGAAACGCGACGAGAGCGAACGCCAAGGATCCGCAAGCAAGACTTTCCGTTAGGAGACGCCTATGCCCGTTCATTTTCGAGTGGTTGCGCTTCAATTTCGCTTCACGCGAGCAACCGGCATGCACGACTTACCAACATGTCTTTTAACGAATTCCCCGGGCCGAGGGATCACCAGTTAACACTTTGAAGATGCTACCCCGGATAAGCACCGAGCGTCCTCCCATTTGATGACGGGGAGTATTTTCACTTGAGGTGTGCACTCCGCATTGATGGTGGCGTCAAGCTCGATCATCGGCGTGGGTCAACGCGAGATGCTTCCGAGCTCTGGTCCTTCAGAAATGAAACGCGACCGCGCACAGTTACATCCACTTGCTGTATATTTTATTCAAGTATGAACATAGCAATCAAGAATCGCGGCAAGTTTAACAACAACGCAATCGATCTCCCGGCACTCTTCCTCGACAAAGATCGCAAGAACATAACGAAAGGTCACTCACACCGCCCTAAGGGAGCCCGCAACACTCTCCACCTCTACAGCGAAGGTTCTAAGGGTTCGTCGCGTCGCTAAATCCCGGCGATCTGTCTGACACTTGCTGACCGCACTCCCTAACTGTCGAGCCGAACAATGTCGGCGCATTATTACACCAGCATCGGTGTCACCCCGTCCCTTTCTTTTCCCCGCATATTTCTCGCTCGACGTCGCGTCGGCCTGGCTCCGTTGCGAACGACGGAGGATACGTATTATAATATATATTATAATAATGTGGGCCACAATGGATTCGCGTCATATCCTGGCTCTGTCCCCAGGCCGGCTATCAATTAGATCAACGCACCCCAGCCTCTGTAAGCCCGGCGATATCGCTCACACCCACCCGCCTCGCATGATCCATCTACCTCTCCGTCTACCATCCACTATACCACGCTCCGTGTCCCTCGCTTTGGTTCACTTCGTTGCCGATCGTCGTTCTTCCCTCCCTCTGTCGTCGTCGCCGATTCCACCGAGCACCACGCTCGCTGTCTTCCTTTCGCGTTCCCGGTGCAAGTAGCGTGCGATAGAGCTATTACCGGCGGACAAGCGAGAAACTCAATTTAAATTACAACTTCTTGCCGTTGTTACGACCGTTATTATAACGTTAGCGTTTCACGGCGATTCCTCCGCTCACGTGCGTGCAGCTGCGCGCCGAACCAGCCGCCCCGAGCCAACGTCAGCCAGCTCGGCGCAGGTCCCGATCCGATCGCCGAACTTGTAAGCTTCAACGAGCTTCGCTGGTAATTCGACGATCGTAAAAGACGGATTTTTAGCCTCGAATGCGATGCTCACCTGCCATCCTATCACTGATACGATTTCTCTTCTCTTCGTGTTTCGTTTTGTCGGCAGTCGATCTTTTGAGGTCCTCTTGCTGTTGGTTCTACCCAACAAAAACATCCTGTAAACAGGAGCCAAGTTCCTGTGGCCGTAAAAAGTTGTGAGATCAAACAAAATACGGCCAAGTTCGTTAGCTTAGAAATCCCTCTTGCAATATTGAAAAAAGCGTTTGTAAAAATTAGTTTAAAAGAACGCTATTTAATTTTTAAAGAGTTACATGGAGGGCTAAATTATTCAAACTTGGCCGCTACCTAACACCTTTTCTGGCCATTGGTTTAAAAAGTAGCGACCAAGTTTGAATAATTTAGCCCTCCATGTAACTCTTTAAAAATTAAATAGCGTTCTTTTAAACTAATTTTTACAAACGCTTTTTTCAGTATTGCAAGAGGGATTTCTAAGCTAACTAACTTGGCCGTATTTTGTTTGATCTCACAACTTTTTACGAGCAATAGGAACTTGGCTCCTGTTTACAGGATGTTCTTGTTGGCATTTCATCAATTTTTGTTGACATTTCATCAATTATCGAGTAGGTTTCAAAGAAAAAAAATCCTTTTCTAATCTGCAAGCCAAAATCCAAATTCAATGTATCGAAGATTAACACACTGCCGGCGACACTCGGATCCGTTTCGTCCAAATCGGAGACAAAATAAAAGAACTTTCGATAGAAATGAGGTAGAGCGATGCAATTTTTTTAAAATTAAAGCTGAAACTTGGCAGAATATGGGAAAAATGGGAAGATTATGTTACGAACGTTTTATAACCTTGAGAAAATTCGTTAAACAATTCGTTCACAAAAATCGATTTCTTGTAAAATCCTGAGGTCGTAGACAAATTTTGAGACCAGATTTAAAAACAGCGTGAAAAAATCTACAGGAAATGATGTGCAGCATGTTAAAAAAAAATTTTTTCCGCCCGTGTTATTGAAAAAACTGCAATTTTCTTGAAATTGTGAGAGTTTAACGAATTTTCTCAAGTTTATAAAACGTTCGTACCATAATCTCCCTATTTTTCCCATATTCTGCCAAGTTTCAGCTATAATTTAAAAAAATTGCATCGCTCTACCTCATTTCTATCGAAAGTTCTTTGATTTTGTCTCCGATTTTGACGAAAGGTTCCACTGTGCGCCGATATAGACGGTGCCCGATGCAGTTTCTTTTGTTTACGTTAGAGCGATTGTTTTTTTCATCAGTATTTGTTGCGACTTCGAAGCTAATAAAACGTATACTTATGTATGTTACGCTGCTATGTTCTACCCTACCTACCTTTTTCTTAATGTTTTTTTCAATACAACCCCTTTAAGGTGTAAAATTTCAAACTTTGATAATTATTCCTGTTCACGACGTTGCCTGCCAAGCTAATTTTAGACAACTGTTTCAAATTTTATGATTGGATCGGATGGAGTGGATGTTTGATAGGAGGAATCGCGTTTCGTCCTAGACCTGTTGGAGGACTCGTCGGTAAGGCTAGTCCAACAGGTCCTGCCTTAGACGCGCGCAGATCCGTGCGATCTGTATTGGTTGATATGCTGATCCGTCGACGCAGCAATCAATTACGACGCTTGGTTACACTCAGTCTCTGTTACTTATTCGGAGGTTTCAAATGAACTGTCCGTGAACTCGACGTTCTGTGTAAACGCAAGATCAGTTAGGTCTTCCTGGATGGAGAGGTTGACCTAAAGTCAGGAGAGGGATGCATCGTCTATTGTAATGAGGAAAGGAGCTGTTCGGATTGGTTCTATCAACCTGTCATTTTCCAATCAGGATGCCCTTAATTGTTCAAACCTCCCTCCGAGGTGATCTAGAGGTTGGTCTAGTCGGAAGGAGGAGTGGGGCGATACATGAGTTGGAAAGAAGAATTGAATGTATATCCTTGGACCGTGCTTAACGAACGCGAATGCGTATCCTAGGATTTCATTTATGACAGTGAGGGTTCTTTAGACCCATGCCTTTAATGACCGTAGAAGTTGTTAACCCGTACCGAGGAAAAGTAACTCTGAGATTTACAAGACACATAAGGTAATATTTAGTTACATCTGGGATAGCCGTAGTGCAGAAAAATGACTTAATCCTTGAAACGGTTCTTTAGTCACGAATGTGTCATAAACCAGGTAGGAAAAGTCTACCCTTCGTGATTCTATTATTTCCGCGCGGACATATAATTTATTACCAACGCTTCAATTCTTTATCTTCGACGACGGTTCCTTGCGACGGAACAATTCCATTGAGTGTTTGTTATGGTGGACCTATGTACCAAATTTCAAGCTTGTAGGTCAATGGTAAGTACCCAAAAGGTGTTGATGATCTGTCAGTCAGTGAGTGACTTTAGCGATTTTTGAAGTCCTATATCTCGGAACCTACTAATGTTGGAAGATTAATGTTTTGTCAATATTAAGACATGATAGCATTTAACAAGTGTACGAAATTATATCTCTCCATCTGCCTCCAGTGCCGAATTATAAGCCTCTAAGAAACGACTAAGTTGTTTCGTGTAAAAGGAGGTAGTGCGAGAACTTGGCTGGCGCACTACCGTGCACCTAGATGTCGATCTTCAGGGACTCGTCAGAGTCTGAACAGAGATACATAAAAATAAAATTTATTCAATTTCATTGTATTGAAATTTTAAAAGGTGTCCTTTACACCTTTCGTGGAAGTATTACGGTAAAATAGATAATACTCCAATCATTCCCGGAAATACGTTCCCAACTTTCCCGACACCATTTCGATAGCTCGAAAGCTTGCACTCTCGAGAACACAATGGTGTCCGCTAATAGACTCATCCTCCGATAAGAAATTTAGTACTTGAACGCGCATTAACCTCGGCATTGCGCGCTAAATTTCACGGAATACTCGGTCGATCCCCGTCGCCCGGGTAATTCATACTATTATCGCGAACGCATCATCATAAATTTGCATAGCCCATTACGACACACACCGCGTCGTCACGCGAAACGAATCTCTGTTCAGCTTCGAGGCGAATCGCGGTCCCGTCGCTCTACCATACGGCAGAGGGACCACACCTGGAACCGCCACGAATCTCGAAAAATCAGAGCGATATGGATCATCGAGGACTGTTGTGGAATCTCGCATCGAAATGCCTCGAGTACACTTTTATCCACGTCCGCAGCCGCGTTGCAGCTGACTCTCTGCCCGGGAGACGCGACTATCTACGCGATGCGGTGACCTTGCTGTAACCTTGGCCGAGAAAAAATGTCCCGCAATCAATTAAAACATTCCGAGGCGACAGCGAGCAATTTGGTTCAATTAATTGGACCGTGTTTGCGGCGGATCGTTAAATTAACGGTAGCAAAAGTCCGTGCTGCTGTATCGACTGAAACATACGGTCGCATTTATCGAAATCGAACTAGTAATCACAACGATGCTCAAGATAAATATCGTACACAGAGATGTCGTACACGACCCGCGTGGAAATTTGTCTTATTTTCCGTTCGAGGCATGTTCGTGACATTCGTTGTTTATCTATCGTTGAAATTTGATGTTAGAGAATGATGATGAAAAAGGGCACATGAAGAAACAGAGTAGATCTCGAGGATGTTAAGAATCCGAAATGGCCACAATATCGAAGATCATCTAAACGTCAAACAGATCGAAACAGCATCGGGTCCTTGATCAATTCATGTTGTAAAGAGTGATCAACCTTGGAAAAACACACGGCAAGAAAGACTTCTCCCGATCCACGGTATCCAACCGGTCGAAATTTATCGTTTCCGTACTTTGTTCATCGTATGATTCAAACGTACGATCACGAAATTAATTTCCTGCTCGGAGATCGATACGAGGCTGCGGAGATTCCGTTTACCCGTGGATCGTTCGCTACAAGAGTCGATGGAACTTTATCTTAGGGCGGATCTTGCGTCGGATCTCGTCTGATCTCCGATGAAAATCGCAGGTTGGTTGTACGGTCTCAACGCGAATACTTGTGACTATAGATTGTCTGCAGTATAATTAGCGTGGATAATTTATGCGGTTCATAATATCAATGTTAAAAAACACTAACCTTTAAACTTTAAGTTAACTTTGAACGTGTGAATTACTGTGTAATCGTTTATACGCGTAGGCAATTACGTATCCAGATTTGATTTTACCACAGCAAATCAAAAAGCTGAAACAGAGTCGCAGCAACGATCGATGAGTCCTAGCCTACATAATGAACTGGGTCGTCATCATCCATCGGAGAGGACCTAGATCTCGAAGAGCGCCCTTCAGCCATTGTGTCGGGCGCACCCTCGCCATTACCAACGAGCTGGCGGCGCGGCGGCCGGCACAATCGGTCACTCTCGTCATTACGTCGCGTCTAATCATCCATCAGCCGTCAATGGCAGAAATTAGAGAGCACGGTGCCCACGACAAACCCCCGGACATCGAACCAATCGCAATTCCAATGTGTATCGCGTCTCGTCGCGTCGCGCCGTTTGCCTCGGCGCTCATAATCGGTTCCGGGGTTGGCATTCATCGGTTGGTACAATGCGAGAAAGCCGATATCCAGCTCTCGTATTGTATCCAGCGAGGCCGGTTCACGTCTTCATACCGGTCCGGGGGCCCGCAATCAGCGTGGCAGCGAGGAGCGTTGTCAATCTCGTGGACGCAAACTATACTGGCAGAGAGAGGACTGGCAGAACGCGCCGCTGCGGAACGATTTGCCGGAGCAGCCGGCGGGTAAAACTTCGTTTAGCATCGCATCGGGGTGAAACAGAACCGGTCGCGTGCGTGTTCCTCTGCGTACGAACAGGCCAGAGGGTCAATCTCCTCCGCGTCCTCTCTCTTCTTGTTCTTCTTCTTCTTATTGATCTTCCCTCTTTCCCTTCCGCGTGCCCATTTTCTTCTTGCTCTTCTTCTTCTTCGCCGGCCTCTTCTTGCTCCCGTGTGTCTCACCGACGTCGGATCTTTTCCTCTTCAACTTCATCTTCTTCGCCTGGCCCGTCTTCTTTTGCTTCTTCTTCTGGTCTTCGGCTTCTTCTTCTTCTTCTACATCATCGCTGGACTGCCCCCTTTTTTCCCCCGCGGCCAACCGTTCTACCGCGTTCGCTCGCCCGGAGGTCGGACGTCATTGTCTCGTCTCCGGAAAGCGAAAGGGATCCGTAAAACGAACGAGAAACCGTATTCAACCCGGTAGACGACACGCCTAATCAGTTGTTTCCGTTCCCGGGAATATTGAACGCCTGCTAATTTGGATCTCGATGTGTCAAGTTCGGAATCGAAAATATTTTTACGTCGATAAACTTTCGGGATCCCGACTCGAACCCGTAATTTCGAGTATCCGCACGCCCCTGAAGATACAAAGTTAAAATCTACATCTCCAACGAATAACGTGTAACCCGACAAAGACGTCTTTATGAAAATATTTAACGTGTAAAGACATTCTTGAACACCTTAACCACGCATCAGCGGCGAATTGAAAAAGAAGAAATTTTCTTGCGAATAGTTTGTAAACTTGCACGGGATAGTGCGAAGGCTGCTATTAGATCGTAAGTATACTTTACGCGGCATCATCCTGATTGCTGATAAACCTTTGTAAACACCATGGAAAAATCGTTCTTTACGAATTCCATCGGGGAACATTAATTATACACCGACGTGGATCTCCGCGAAGAGTTTTTGACACGTCTCGCGATGGTGCTCGTCCCGTGGATACTCTTCGGGGCGAAGAAGTTCGAAGGCAGTTATCTTCTCGACAATACAGAGAGTGTTACAACAGTGGCATCGAATATAATGAAGCACAGGGGATTCGCAACACGTAAGCAGCGCCTCGTATAATTTACTTTATTCAGCTTGACGGACACATGTAGCGATTAACGGGGCCCCGTGCAGAAGGGTCTGCCTTCGAAATTGTAGACCGCGTTAAGTGTAAACGGTCCGGGTACACACAAGTGGCATCTAATTATCAAGTTGCACATTGTTCGCGTCTCGGTTGCTCGTTAACGACAATGGGGCCCGATGCTCCGTGTTGCGTTATACCGGGGAGATAACGATCTGCAAATTGATCGGTAATCTCGGATCACCGGTATTCCTACTTATCAGCTAAATAAGGCCCCGCTGTTGGTTAGCCGCGTGGAAAATATATTGGGACAAAGTTTCTTCGTATTTTAATGCAGAAATGAATCAAGAATTTTGCATATTTTAAATGAAGTTTATTAAATCAAGTATGTGCCGTTTTGATCGACCGCCTTTCGCCATTTTTGAGGTAAAACCATAATCCCGTCACTGTAGAACTACTGTGATTTCTGGGTGAAAAACTGCTACATGTGATTTTTACAGGCCTCTTTTGAAGTCAACTTCATACCATTAAGACAGTTCTGTAGAGACCGAAACAAATGGTAGTCTGATTGTGCAATATCAGGACTATGCAGCGGATGCATCAAAACTTCCCAGCCAAGCTCTCTTAATTTTTAGCAGCTTGAGTGGCATTCTTTCCTTTTTTGTAATAAAATTTCAAAATGTATCGAATTTCTTCTTTATATTCACTCATTTTCAAGACGCAATAACTTTTGACTAAATAAACAATTATCAGAATTTCTTGTTTGTAATTACTCTATGATATATCACCTTTCAGACGCAATCAAGTAATGCCAGATCCGATTAATATTAACAGAGTTATGGCATGATAAGACCGCGAGGATACAAAGAATCTTTTTTCTCAACTCAATATATTTTCAACAATCTACCTCGGACAAAATTCATTTATCATTTATACAGTTATAGGACACACACAATTTTAAAATAGAATATTTTGTACAAAATTACAACGACCTCAACCCACCATTCGTAGACAAATTAGTGTAATAAAATTGAAGTTGATAGAAAGATCAAAGAAGAATTGGAGCTTCTGTCAATTACTAGAGCCTACGTGTGTATAACTAATTTAAATATAGCTGCCACGTTGTCACATGATCGACAACGGAAATTATACGTGGCGCGGTACGAAATCGGGGATTAAAACTACGTGTAATTTGCGTTTTAAAACGTCTCGAGCGAATTCATTGAAAACACGACCCTCGACAGACGAGGAGCAGGGGGTTAGGTAGGTGGAGGGGGGAAGGCACGTAATCGCGTTTTACTTTATCAAAGTTAACCGGCGGCCACGAAGTGAATATACATATATCTGAAGGCGAAATTGCCGCGGTTAGTACTAATTACCGACTTCCACTAGAAGTGATTAACGCAGGAATTATAAGACACCGATGCTTTCTGTGCGTCTGATAGTGTCGATTTCCAATTAGCCGCAATAACGTATAGCTTAGCCGGGGCTCTGTGGTAATTGCGTCTCGAATAAATTGCTGGTAACGTAGAAAGCGCTGTCGTTTAAATATTATATCCGTGACGGGGTACACACCGGTCCGCTGCACCGAGTGCAACAGCGTCAGAGTGCGTTATTTATGTTAATTACGCGTTTGCGTTTTAGAAACGATGCGCGGATTAGAAACATCGAGTCGATTACGAGCGAGTCGTACCGGTCTGCCGCTGAACCGTGCAGAATTTTGAACGGAGATTGATGATTTTCGAAACGATCGCGGCTTTAGCCAGCCCCCGGCAATTTATCAATTTCTCCGTCTGTCTGCCGGAGCAGAATTGTCGTTACCGCTGTACGCACCTGCACTACTGTCTCCAAGTATCACTAACTTCGCAACTTTCATCGGAGATAGCGTCTGGGTACCAACATTTCTATCGCGGAGACGTGTCTGTTAATTGTTGTTTGCAAACAGAGCAATCGATGCTGGACTGAAAGCTGTACGTTCATTGCGTCCTGTTTCAGAATGTGGGTTTAAAGCTAATTCTGCGTTTGTTGAAGATTGTTAAACAGAAATTGAATGGTTGGAGAATTTTATACATTTGTGATAAGGATGAATGAAATTGAGAATAATAGATGGATTGTTAGATCCTCTTTTTTTTCTTCAATAATTTTAATAAATCCGAAATGAAACTTTTCAAGTGTTAAAAGTGAAAGATCACATTCACGAATTAATACCTCGAGAGACGAGACCGTCGAAGAGCATCTTTCCTGTTGGTCGATAAAAAGGCTGCCCGAATGTTTTGGTTCTACTTAAGTAGAAAGGGACAGCCAGTCCCTTCGGGACAGCCGCGTTAACATTCGGAACGTGTTCGGTTCCCACCGGGGAGTTTTTCCGATTCACGATGAGTTGCAAACCTAAATGCTCAGTAGCCCGAAATCCCAGATTGTACCGGCTGTAGGCGACCGCGCTATTGTGCACTCATTGTCCCCCCTGAATAAAGAACATTTTTAGACACCACTTAGACGCCACCCGATGGGGTGACACGCAACTGCGACTCATCCTTATCCACTTCGCCCTTTTTTCGTTCTCACGTTCATTGTCTGGCCGTTGTGCTTTTACCGGGAACGGTACTCGCATTCTAAGCGCTCTTGGAAAAGAAGAAAAATGCGTTCTGACACTGGCGCCTCTGGCGATCGCTGTTCATCAGGCAAGAATTCATTTTCATTTAACACTGATAACACTAAATCTGTGGTTGTCAGGAGGTTTTGATCACTAATGCCTTGACATAGGACATCAGTTAATTGCATTATTTTTTTAAGCCTTTCAAATTTATTTTTATGTCTTTTCTCTGGTAAATCCGTACATCCCATACTATAAAGTTCAATTAATGCATAAACCCAAATTTTTTGAAATTGTGACATGCAGCGATTTTCCAGACAACCACAGAAATAACCACTAAAAACCACAATCGTATCAAAAGCACTTAATGAAAGCAAGCCTACTTGATCGCGCTTAATTGCTGAACTTCCACGTGGGCGATGCAACCGTCAAGACCTTCACCAAGGCCACCGGTTCTTGATCCTTGATCTCGCAGCTGCATCCTACCTCTACAATGTTACAAGAAGCAACCAGTGAGCTCGGACAAGCAGAGAACCAGATTGAAATTTCATAAAATTCCTCGAAGCGTTCCGAGCATCTCGTTCTTATCCGGATCGTTCATCTTCGATGGAGGGTTAGCTACCGAATACAAACGACCTGCGGATGCAATCTAGGTTAACGATAGCGCGGCAGCTACGGGACATTGTGCAACGGGTCTTTGTTAATCCGACAAACCAGCGCGGCATCCGGGCCGATCATTGTGTCCAGGTAGGTACAACAGAGTGCCAGGTGAGCTATCCGGGAGTAATGCCAGGAAATTGGCCTGAGGGATAGGGTAACAACATATGGGTATCATTAAGCGTAATAATCGTTACGAAAATGAATGCCGGCGCATTTATCCGACATCCATACCGCAATTAATAACGCGCCGGGGCAAAAGTATAGCGCGCATAATGCGCGCGGGGCTCGTTGTTGCAGAAACGGTAGGTACTAAGATCTGTTATACGCTCGGCTCTGCTTGGGCCCTGCTCGCTCTCTCGATCTTTCTAATTGCGAATTGAATGATCGGCCATCGTTGCGCTTTGACTATCCCCAATGAGCATTTGTCCCACCGTTATCTCTCTCTCTCCTTCACTCCCCCGCCTCCGTTGATTGATCGTCGCCCAAAGTAAGATCGTTCCGGCTGCAACATAGCACCGGGGCCCCGATTGATCGATCGGCGTCGAGCACGCTCTTCGTCTTGTCGGCGAAAATAAATGTCATTCCTTTGCCACCGATGCATACTTATCCGCGTTATATTGCTACTTGCACGCCTAGCAAAAGCCAGCCCCCACTCCGCTCCCTGCACACCAGCTATCTCGCTATCGTGAACAGATCTTGTCCGTCCGCTGGATACATATTCGCCGGTAACACCGCAGCCGTGTTATCTGCGCCAGCTTAGGCTACCGGATCGGCGGCTGGCAATTTCTAAAATTGATACCGACCACGAGGGAGGACTGTCAAGTTCGAGTAACAGCCTTGGTTTGTCTCCGATGTGGACAGCTTCGGCGCTATTTATAGGCGAACAAAAGTTTCTGGGATGCGGGTGTCGGTGTGGGCGAGACGTAAGTTGTAAACTGCGGATTAAACATTTCTCAGATAACTGAGAAGCTGGAATGTACTTGGCTCCCGTTTCTTGTAATGGATACGGAAAATTGTTACTCTGTATAATGATCCGCAGCCCAGTAATTACTATAATGATCGTACGATTAGTTCGATCAAATACCTCTTGTCAGGTTTGAGTAAAGTCTAGATTAAGCCTAGATTAGGTCCGGGTAATTACCTTTACTATTAATGAAAATATTTTCTGCCTGCAATATGTGATTAATTGCTGCGATACACGCATGATTAATTCGATCAACTATAGGCACTCTTTCCCAGGTCTCGGTCAGGTTTACGCTACGCCTTGCTGCAAGTATCTGCCATTATCGTTAATGAAAACGTTTTTATACTTCCTTTTCTAGAAATTATTTTATGCTGTGAATTTCTGTCTCGTGAACATTTTAATTAATATTCGGCTGTGATTCAAATTAGTGTACCGATACTGTTCCGATAAAATGTTTTCCGTAAAAAGTCTCTCAAATCTCGGATTGAACTGTCTGGGCGCGACGGAATAATGGAGACTTCGGATAATCGAGGTCTTACGGTACGATTAAAAGAAATTATGAAGTGGATGATTTGTTTAAAGACGGTGTTAGGTCGTCGGGCATTTGATGGACGAGGCATTGGTTTTTCGTCGATCGCAGTTAAAGAGGTTCTCTCGACGTCGACGACGGTCGTCATTAATCAAGGCGGAGCATGACTCGCCGATTCTGCGAGGACGGAACGGAGCGGAACGGAACGGCAATTGCGAATTCGTAGGCGCCAGCGGGCTGTGAAACTTGGCGTTCGACGGTGGCGCCGGAAGCGCGGGCAACCGGGCGTGTCAGCGCTGACCAGCGCAACGCCGCTTCTTTTGCCACTGTTCCGTTGCGCTGCACCTGCACTGGCTGCACTCTGCATTGCACTCGGCACTGGCAGAGTGCTACCGCGATTGGCCTTCCACCCACGCGTGCTCTCTCGCCGAGGAACCAGTCCCAAAGCAACCTGAAACCCGCACTTTTACCTGCCTCGCCTCGCTTACTATATCTCTCTCTCCTCCTCCCCCCTCTCTCTCTTCGTTTCTCTTACCTTGTCTCTCTTTCTCTCTCACTTCGTTTCTCTTAGCTCGTCTCTCTTCCTCTCCCAGCCCTCCAGCCAACCTCCCGAAACCCCGTATTTGTCGATACGGTGACAACCTGTGTTTAACTGTCTTAATACGCCGATAAGAGCGCTACCACGGACCCCGGGTACCAATTATCCCACGGCTTAAATCAATTGTGGGTGTCTGCGACGGAAACGCCAAACGAACCGAGACCGCCGGGTCCCGACACTACAAATATACTACTGTTCGGGATTTGGATACTTACGCGTTGCGAACGGGTGTTCCGATCTGGTCTTTTGATAGGCACGTAGCTGTTTCTTTTGTTTTATTCTGTACAGTCTTTACTTTCTTTTTTATTTCGCGCTTGATACATGGAAAGTGGGTTAACAAGATTTTAACGTGGTCATTGCTACACGAATTTGTTTCATTCATACAGGCGATGATAATTGTATCGAGGAAAGGATTGGACTAGATCATTTATTAGAAGATTCTCAATCGTTAAGCTTTAAATGTTCTTATAATCACGACATTTGTAATGCAGATTGCTCATTAAGATTCTACAAGATGCCTGACACAAAAATGTCGACAAAGAATGATGGAAAAAGGGGTGAAGTATAGTAATTAAGGCGGACTGTTATTAAAAAATAAATGCCAGCCCGTGATCGCAGAATGAATGTACAATTAAGGCTTTCAGGCTTGAAATCTCTCAAGCTTTTAACCTCGGGGATCATAATGACACTGTGAAACTCGGAAGATTGCAATGCACGCTCTAACACTTTAACGCCGATGATGTAGATAATGATCGTTCCACCATTAACACTGTAGTCGTTGCATTCTTTTCTTCAGAAAAACGGTCTTAATAATCACTTTTCATGAACCTATTTTACCGTTGTGCGAGATCGTAAGTAATGGTTGTTTCATAACAATTTGTGCAATGTAATACAACAATAATAAATCAATACGCGGACAAAGAAATTCGTAATTATTACGTCGGTTTTTCTAGCGTTGAAATCGCGTGCTACTCAATTTATTCTTATTCTTACGTTGGGTTGCTGTACTTGATAGTTCTTCGTCACAATTTCTTATTACTGAAGAATGTTATAACTAATGACAATAGAGGGGAGCGTGAAAATTACTCCAATTAAAAATGCTAAGTTTAAACTAAGCAAATTTATTGTTGGAGAATGTTATAACTAGACTACGGATTTTTATGCATAATAAAAATTGTCTGCCCATTTGCAAGAGACTGAAGCCAGATAGATGTTTAATTCTTACTTTAATCATTTTAATAATCTGAAAACATTAAATTGACATTGGAACTTTTTCACTGTTTTCAATGGCACCTGCTCACTTTTCCCATAAATGCATAAAGTCCGCAGTATAGTTATAACAAATGACGATAAAGGGGAGCACGAAAATCACTCCAATTTCAAATGATAAGTTAAAACTGAGTAAAAATTTATTATTGGAGAATGTTATAACTAGACTGCGGATTTTTATGCAAAATAAAAATTGTCTGCCCCATTTGCGAGAGACTGGAGCCAGATAGATGTTTAATTCTTACATTAATCATTTTAAATGGCACCTACTTATTTTTCCCATAAACGCATAAACTCCGCAGTCCAGTTATAACAAATGACAATACAAGGGAGCGCGAAAGTCACTTCTCATTCCATGACGTCGCATTAATCCGTTTTTCCAAATATTGTCAGAGGCCATTATGCAGAGATGATGAATCCCTTTTCGAGATTTTCCGAGCGACCTAGAGCAACGTTCCCGTAGACAACGTCCTCCCAGCAGTCTAGCAGCAGCGTCTTGCTGGCTTTCGGGGTCGCGGCACCTAAGTGGAAGGCGGAAGGGCACAAGGTGGGTCGTCGATATCCGCGAAAGAGGGGGACAGAAGTTCCAAGAACAGACGGAGAAAGAGAAAAGGAACCTAGGCGACGTCCGCGGGGGGTTGCGGGGTGGGTGTGCGGGGGTCGGTGGGGTGGAACGGGGGTTGCAAGGGGGCCACGATCGAAGTACGTCGGACAGCAAGGAGGCGCCGGTACTGCGCGCCACACCCCAATGCAGCAACTCCATTGATTATTGTTGCCGGTGCACTTCCTTACCCCGCCTTCGGCGAACGACAAGTATGCCCTGATTCCGGGCTGGCTCCCCGGCAAGCTACCCACGGCACGGCACGGCTCGCGCCGCGCGAGGCAACATTCCTTCTTCGGAAATTTGTAAGAGACCCGACGAGCTACAAACGATGCTAATGTCATTTAATGCTAATGCACCGAGCAACCGTTTTTTTCGACCACGATCGCGCGCGCACCGCGTCGCCAGCCTGCTCGAGAATTTCGAAAGCCGTTGGAAGAGAAGGGGAGCCTTTGACGATCGGGTCCGATCATGCGAGGTAAACATGAGAGGATATATTGTGTCTGGCGGTCTAGCATGGGATGTGTGGCGGAGGGGTATGCGTGGAAACATTGTTGCGGTTGTTGAGGTATCGGGTTACGCTGTTTGGTCGGAAGTGGCTGCGTTGTTGGATCAACATGTTGGGTTTCGTATGCTAGCTGTTAAGCCTCTGTAATGATGTAATAGCCATTGGTGGTTTACCTCTTGTTTATATATTTGTTACAGTTGCGGAGGAATTTATTGGATCCAAAGGAGGGTAGAGGAATCAGAAGATCTTCAAGTACAATAATAAGGGTGTATATAATTTTTCAGCATTGTTGACAATGTTTCGAGATGTCCTGGATTGATCTAGACAAGTTCGAATTCGTAATTTTTAAATGAACAAGATCAAAGGGACTACAAGTGCAATAATAAGGGTGTATATAGATTTTCAACATTGTTGAAACTGTTTCGAGATGTCCTGGATTGATTCAGACAAGCTCGAATTCGTAATTTTTAAATGAACAAGGTCAAAGGGACTACAAGTGCAATAATAAGGGTGTATATAATTCTTCAACATTGTTGAAAATGTTTCGAGATGTCTTGGATTGATCCAGACAAGCTCGAATTCGTAATTTTTAAATGAACAAAGTCAAAGGTACTACAAGTGCAATAATAAGGGTGTATATAATTCTTCAACATTGTTGAAAATGTTTCGAGATGTCCCGGATTGATCTAAACAAGTTCGAATTTGTAATTTTCAAATGAACAAGATGAAAGGGACTACAAGTGCAATAATAAGGGTGTATATAATTCTTCAACATTGTTGAAAATGTTTCGAGATGTCGTAGATTGATCTAGACAAGTTCGAATTCGTGATTTTCAAATGAACAAGATCAAAGGGACTACAAGTGCAATAATAAGGGTGTATATAGATTTTCAACATTGTTGAAACTGTTTCGAGATGTCCTGGATTGATTCAGACAAGCTCGAATTCGTAATTTTTAAATGAACAAGGTCAAAGGGACTACAAGTGCAATAATAAGGGTGTATATAATTCTTCAACATTGTTGAAAATGTTTCGAGATGTCTTGGATTGATCCAGACAAGCTCGAATTCGTAATTTTTAAATGAACAAAGTCAAAGGTACTACAAGTGCAATAATAAGGGTGTATATAATTCTTCAACATTGTTGAAAATGTTTCGAGATGTCCCGGATTGATCTAAACAAGTTCGAATTTGTAATTTTCAAATGAACAAGATGAAAGGGACTACAAGTGCAATAATAAGGGTGTATATAATTCTTCAACATTGTTGAAAATGTTTCGAGATGTCGTAGATTGATCTAGACAAGTTCGAATTCGTGATTTTCAAATGAACAAGATCAAAGCGACTACAAGTGCAATAATAAGGGTGTATATAATTTTTCAACATTGTTGAAAATGTTTCGAGATGTCCTGGATTGATTTAGACAAGCTTGAATTCGTGATTTTTAAATGAACGCGATCAAAGGGACAACAAGTGCAATAATAAGGGTGTATATCGCCTCGCGGGCGGCCAGGGTTGAATATCACCGGCGGTCGAACGCCTCTGACGCAGACAATTTTCATCCCGCGCAAACATTCTCGGTCCAGCAACGATCATTGTTACGAAAGTTGTGAGCAAAAGTGCAGATTCCGTGGATGTTCAGGTGCATCACGAGCAGACAGACAGGGTTGAATAGCGTCGAGAGTCGATCGAAAGCGTTGAGCTGGCCGTTTCGGCATTTTCCGGAAAAGCATGGCCTCCGTCTGCGTAAACAAGTGAGAATGCGGGTCATGTTGTGCGGTGTAGGGTTGCAGGCATGCGGGAAAATAACAGAACCGGTGTCAAGTCTGGTGTGCGTCGAAGGGACGAGAGTCCGAGAGAGAGAGAGGGAAGGAAAGTAAAAAAAAGAGGCGCGGCTGGCAAAGCGCGTCAAGCTGGCACACGACCGCCTCTATTTCCCGTCGGATTAATCTCGATAATTAGAAAGCGTATCACCCACTCGTTGCACGCGCCGTCGACTTCGAGCGTTTCACTTCATTCGCCTCATTCACCAAACTCGCGTTATCCGCTCACTCGAGTTACACACCTCACTCACGCTACTCGCTAAACCTTCTCCCCTTCTCCGTCTGCCAAGCCGCCACCACCATCGTTCCTTCAGTCATTCACTTCACGTGGCACCTGCTCTGTGCCACAACTCTCTCTCTCTTTTTCCACAGCACAAGTTTCCTTCCTCGCTCTTTCTTTCGCGGTCCTGCTCATTCTTGGCTTCCTTTTTGAACTCCTTCTGCGCCACCTCCTCTCGCTCTCACTTTGTAGCCAACAGCGTCCCTGTACGCGACCGAGTAACGCTGATGTCGGGAAAATGCGCTATCAAGAACCACGGGATCGAAACGCAATTCTGCTACGCCGGTCTCCCGGGATTCCATCCCTTCACCTTGAGACGCCATTGCTGGCTATCAGGATTTCTGTTCGCGGATATCGATCCCTGGGACCCGGGAGGTAATTGTTCGCGAGGTCTCTGCGAGTCTGTTGTATTTTTAGTGATTTCTGTGGAATTTCGGGAAGGTAGAGGAAGCACTGATTGCCTTGAAGTTTTACTTCTTTTATTACTCTTCGTGATACTTACAAGTTCGGCCACAACCTAGAATTTTCTGACCGGGCAATTACCAATCGATACATTGTAACCACAGGTGGTCGTCACGCTCATTTAAAGACACATGTTTTTCTACTTGTAATGACAAGCTTGTAATCATTTAATCATCCAATTTTCTCTGAACTCTCCAGCGAGATATTAATTGATTCCGTCCGAATCACGGACGTGAGAAGTATAACATACAGTGTGGCTCAAGGGTAACAGAATTCAATATCTAAGGATTTTTATCCTTCACGAGCTGTATCCTGTGACAGGACAAAATTAAAAGTGCGAATTAAATGATATTATTTTAAAGGTCATTTTAAGTATTTTTTCAATGATACCACGAATATTTACAATGTTATTCGATCACAATGACGCTCAGCCAGTCAACTGATCGATGCCCTTCGACTGACATTGAACAGCAAAGGTAATTCCCCGAAGAGTATGAAATGATAGCTTCCAAGAAGGCAGTTTACCAGACATTTTGCGATAAACACACAAAGATTATTTATTCTTCCGAAATGATCAGCTGTCAAAACCGTGTAATGTAAATTCGTGAATCTGTTATCCAAATTACGCATCATTTTACCGAATAAATCAGACGAACAATTCAGAGACAATGTAATTATGCCACTGCAACCATTCATCCGAGCAAACGATTCCGTTTATCATACACTGTGCAACAAATGCGTACAGACCATTATTTAGGGAAACTGTCTTTTTCGTAATTTAAGACCGCGAAGCTGCCCTTCCAAATTACACAGAGTACCTAAGTAATCCTACCGTAAGACGAACAATTCAGAGACAACGTAATTATGCTACCACACGCTACCGTAGCCGATCAACCGAGCAAATGTTCCGGTTCATCAGATACTGTGTAATAAATGCGGTACCGATCATTATGGGCTAGAAGAGGGTTGAAGGTAGCTTCTGAGAAGACTGTTAACCAGAAAGAGGGTAATAAATGAACATCGATCATTATTGCCTAGAAAAGTATGGCTTCGAAGGTACCTTCCAAAAAGATTAACAAATGCTGGCAGAGGATCATGATTGTCTACATGAAGAGTGAAAGGTAGCTTTCAAAAGTCTGTACAATCAAAATCATTATTGTCCGGAAGAGGATTGGCAGGTAGCTGCGAAAAAGGCAATAATCTACCAGAGACTGTGTAACAAATGCATACTGTCCGAAAGAGAATTGACAGGCAGCTTAAAAAGGATAATTTACCAGCTACTGTGTTACAAATCCATACATATCATCATTGTTCAAAAGAGGAAGATATCTTTCAGAAAGATAATTTCCCCGGAGATCCTGTAACAAGTGTATACAGATCATCATTGTTCAAAAGAGAACCGGAGACTGTGTAACAAATGCATACAGGTCATCATTGTCCAAAAGAGAATTGGCAGGTAGCTGCAAAAAAGAGAAACCCTGTAACAGATGTATATCATCATTGTTCGAAAGAGGTCTGAAAGGTAGCTTCCTTGAAAAAAGACAATTTCCCAAATGTACCAAATGCGCATAGTGTCAAGCTGTCAAAAATTTCATTCCTCAAATTCGCCGGAATCTTTTCAAAATTATGCAGTATTCCGGGCCGACATGACAGTAAGCCGAACAATTCCGAGACAACGCAATTATGCTACCACACGCCACCGTAGCCGTCCATCAGG